>CM038144.1:157052774-157682751 GCA_021437245.1 Aegilops speltoides
TTTGGTTTGGCAGGGGGATGGGCACATTGCACAAAGTGCGGAGAAGTCTCGCACAGCACGGTAGAGATCACACAGGCAATTTTACCTAGGTTCGGCACATTGTGGGGCGTAAAACCCTACTCCTGCTTTGGTGGTTGATGGTGGAAAAGGTGGTGGTGGGCCCAACACACTTTGCCGAGCAGGGTTGCCTTGGGCAAAGTGGCTACATGTGTATGGGTATGTGAGGGCCTGAGCTTGGCAACCTCGCAAATCCAACCCATTTTACGTTTGCCATGGGCCTCCTTTTATAGACCAAGGGTTTACCATAGTGGCAAATCGGTCTTTGCATACTGATTAGATAGCAAACAGTGCTATCATACCTAACTCTGCAGGCTGACAGAGCGCATTAGATGCATCGTCTAGTGTCACATCACAGCATGCCCGGCAGCCCTTGCCGTGCCATTTAGCCAGCTTCGCGCCTGCTTGTTGACACGTCCCAGGACGGGTGTCATATGGAGATGTTGCTGTAGAAAGTGGCTGCGATGTGGCAAAAAGCAGCCACTTAGTCATCTTGGGGCTTGACACCGCACTGACATGTGACTTGCGTCGCTCATGAGGTGGAGTGGTGGTGTAGCTTGCCTCAGCAAGTCCCGGCAAGGCCTGCCGGGACGATCTGGAAGTACTTTCGGTGCAAAACCCAACCCCACCAGGCTCGCCTGCCCGGCAAGGGTGGTTCTTTCCATAGCATTATCTTCCTTCTTTGGCTCGTCTTGGCCTTCTTGATCTGTACTTGAATCTTCCAAGAGAGTCGATCCTCCTTGCTTGGTCCGACCTTGGTGTTTTAATCTTGCCTTTGAGCCTGTGCACAATTTGGGTAATAGACCCAATGTTTGTTGCACCAACAGTAAGTATTTCCCTCAGTTTTGAAACCATGGTTATCAATCCAGTAGGACAACCAAGCAAAACAATGTAAACGGTACCTTCACACAAACAACAAACACTTGCAACCCAACGTGTAAGACGGGTTATCAATGCCTCCTCAGTATTTAGAAGATTAAATTGTATGAGTTTTGATAAATCGATCCGACAAAAGCAAAAATAAAATAAAGAAAGAAAAAGTGCAGCAAGGTATTTGTGGGTTTTTGGAATAATAGATCTGAAAACAATATGCTAGAAAAATAGACTCGGGGGCCGTAGATTTCACCAATGGCTTCTCTCGATAAAATAGCATACGGTGGGTAACCAAATTACTATTGGCTAATTGATAGAAGAGCAAATAATTATGACGATATCCAAGGCAATGATCATGTATATAGGCATCACGTCCAAGATTAGTAGAGCGACTCCTACCTGCATCTACTACTATTACGCCACACAGCGACCGCTATACAGCATGCATCTAGTGTATTAAGTTCATGGAAAAATGGAGTAATGCCATAAGAATGATGACGTGATGTATACAAGATCTATGCATGTAGGAATAAACCCCATCTTTTTACTCTTACTAGCAATGATATATGTGTGCCTTGCTACCCCTTCTGTCACTGGGTGAGGACACCACAAGATCGAACCCATCAAAAAGAACCTCTTCCCATTGCAAGAAAAATCAATCTACTTGGCCAATCCAAACCAAAGTTTCAGAGAAGAAATACGAGACTATAATAATCATGCATATGATAGATCAAAGAAGACTCAAATAATATTCGTAGATATAACTTATCATAAACTCGCAATTCATCGGATCCCAACAAACACACCGCAAATAGTCATTACATCAAATATATCTCCAAGAACATCGAGAAGAACATTTTATTGAGAATAAATAAGAGAGAAGGAGCCATCTAGTTACTGCCTACGGACCCATAGGTCTATGGTAAACTACTCATGGATCACCAGAGGAGCACCAGTGAGGATAATGAACCCCTACATGATCGTGTTCCCCTCCGGCAAGGTGTCGGAATTGGGTTCTAGATTGGATCTCATGGTTCTGGAACTTGTGGCAGCTAGAATTGTGTTTCGTCGATTCCCCTAGGGTTTCTACAATATTTGGTTATTTATTGAGCTGAGAGGTGGTGGAAAGGCCTCCCATGGGCCCCACTACCCACCTGGGCGCGCCAGGGGCCTCTAGCGCCCTGGGTCTTGTGGGCCCCACTAGCCTGCCCTCTAGCACTTACTTGGCTCCCAAGTTGTCTTCTGGGCGGAAAAAATATCCAAAAACTTTTGCTGCATTTGGACTCCATTTGATATGGGTATTCTGCAAAGTAAAAAAACAAGCAAAAACAGCAACTGGCACTAGGCACTATGTCAATAGGTTAGTCCCAAAAAATGATATAAAGTTGCTACAAAATGAATATTAAGCATCCAAGAAAGATAGTACAATAGCATGGAACAATCAACAATTTTAGATACGTTGGAGACGTATCACGTATCCAGCCTCATCCCCAGCTAGAACATACAGGGTGTATCTAAATCTAGTCTCCACCAAGCAGGGGTGCTCTCCATGGAGACGAGAGATAGCAGCAAAGGCAGTGTGGCACCCCGGCTCAGAGCAACCGGTTTACCATGCATTGCCAGCCCAGAGACCTTGTCTTCTGGCAACACACAACAACTTGGTATAGAAAAGCAACCGCTTTATTGATGCTAGCGGATCAGAGTTTATATTACAACACACGGTGCGGTTGAACAATATCTACATTATTTAGTGAACATGAAGATGCCTCGATCATGGCAACTACGCGGTAGCGAAACAACGTCGTAGCGGAACTCCATAGCACAGGGACACCAATGTGGAAATGATCTGGACTCGGACATCTCTCCTTTCCAATGATACTTTCCTGAAATCTCGCATGACACGCCAGGTCAATACATTGAATGTACTTGCAAGCTCACAACAAGCATAAACATAATGACAAACAATATCATGATATTTAACCAATTAATAACAATGCAAGAATATACCCAACATGTTGTGACTATGCTCAAGTGGTACTCGTCCCTTGGACTGGCTTACCGGACGTGATCATTTCCAGACCACAAACGTGATGAACACAGGAACAAACTCGTGATCCTTACGGCGATCACAACCCGACAAATAAATGGCCCGTGATCCTTACGACGATCAAAACCCGACTAATAAATGGCCTGTGATCCTTACGGCGATCACAACGTGACCAATAAATGGCCCGTGATCCTTACGGCGATCACAACCCGACCAATAAATTGCCCGTGATCCTTACGGCGATCACAACCATGCCCACATCTGGTCCAACTCAACACGATGGCCTTTCTGCCATCATCTCAGTGCATACTTAGTGTGGATATTTACTAAGTGTTGACCCATGGTGTACCCTACTTTTGAGCGTGTCTGTAACCGTGGACTCGACTATCGATAGATTAATACACTCTGCGGAGGTAGTGCACTAGACCCACACTACGGAACCCATGGCCTCGCTCTCCCATTCGGGTGGACCAACGGCATTCCGACGAAACCACTTCATTGCCATGACACTCTCCCGACCACTCCGAGTCAATCCCCACCGGGCTAGTCCTGGGTGGCCCCATGTCTACATCAAGACACATCAACCACCGTCGTGGCCACGATCCACTCTGGGACCCGGTACCAAAAACTTATCAACGGGCTCACACGGTTATGCCTGCTTACTGGGCCAGGGTACAGCACGCCCATAACCTTCCCTAGATGGAGGCATTGACCAGAGGCACGACAATGAAACGAATTAAGGCCGTCCCATATCGGCAAATGTGGTTGCACTAGGAAAGAATCGTTTCAGCGGCACCATGACCCGGTCAACAACATATTCAAGTTGAGTTATTTATCAGGTTCAACTTAAAGTGAAAGTAACCGGTGTCATAATGCCATGACATGCATCACCAACATATGCATCACATATCAATGAAACTAACTAAGTCAACTACGCTCTCACGGAGCAATCATCAACTCATGGTACTCCTCTGGTTAAGATCAAACCTCACTTAAACCAGAATCTTTTCTAGCAAACTCATCATTTTTCATCATGCAAAAATAATTTCACTAATTATTTACCTCCATGACCATATTATCTTATCATTACTCATAACTAAATCCTTGTTAGCTTATCAATAAGATTCACTTCAAACTTTCTGTAAATCAAGCATATTTAATATAACAAGTATCTAATAGAATATAATTATCATATTAATAATTTAAATGTATGAATAATCATAAGTTCAAGTAGGAAAATAACAAATATTGAAGTGGCACTATGAAAATGTTGCTGTGGCTTGCCTTAGTGCAGGTGAGGTTCACAAGCCTCTTGGTGATCCTCAAGACAAGCCTGCTCTTCTGAAAATAAATAAAACCACAAAAAGAAAACATCAAGAAACCTTCTGAAATTCACCAGAAAATCTAGATAGCAGGGGAAAATCCCATCTTTTGGGTTCTGCTAGATATTTGGACAAAGAACACAATGCAAAAGGAATCAATGCATTTGGACTTATAGATAAAAAGTTATGGCTGTTTGAAGTTCTCTCGATTTAAATGAATTTGAATTAAAAATAAAATAGACTAGGGGGGACGTCGAAGGCATAAAATCCGAGGGCGCCACCACTCGTACCGCTTCGAGCGCGTACAGAGTGGCTGACTAGCGGGCCCCGCTAGTCAGGAGAGAAGGAGGGGGAGAGGGAGAACGAGAGTGGCGGAGCTTCGCCAGAGCGCACGCCGGAGGCAAGGGCTCTTGGGACCAAATGAGAGGGGGGGATCGAAGGAGAAGATGACGACACACATGCCCGTACCCGTAGCGTGGCTAGAGGTGGTCGGACGGCGTCGGAAACAACCTCTCCAGCAGAGGCAGAGGGCAACGGTCGCCATAGACGAAGACGACGGCGACTAGGTGCCGCTCCAGGGGCTGCAACAGGGCGGAACGGCGTCACCGAAGAGTGGCGGAGGCCCTGTCCTAGGAGGGGCTGGAGCTGCGGGGACGATCCGAGGGGATCACCGGTGAGCTCGAGCTCGGGGACGGCAGTCCACGGCCTGCCCGGCCGGGCTACGGCTTTCTACTAGGTTGTGGTGAGTGTGGGAGTGGATGCGGGTGCTCGAGGAGGCTGGGGGTGGCGGCATTTATAGGCAAGCGGCGAGGGGGGGTTCAGGCTCCGTCGGAGGACACCTGTCCATGGCGCCCGGCGACAAACGGCGCCAGTGAGAGAGGGGGAAGAGGATGGAGTTCATGCGGGAACTATTGGCGAACGCGGACGAGCACAGGGGCGAGGGGGAAGACGACGAGCACAGTGCGCCGCGCACTATGTCGTTGGCCGGACCATGCCCGTGCCCGCTGTGGCGAGCTCTAGCATCGGCGAGTGCAAGGGAGGAGTTAAGGGGGTGGAGACGGAGATGGTGGCGCGGTTTGGCACGCTCTGGTAGGCTGGGCAGCGAGCACGCGCGCAACAGAGCGCTTGGCGGCACTCAGAGCGCGTGTTGTGCATGCCAGCACGCCCGGACGAACGCGGTCACTGCCTGTACTATGACATCAGGGCAACCTAAGTGCTAACTTCATGTCTGGCGTGTAGTCCTTGGTAGTTTTGAGTGTTACCACGGTTGAGTTTGGTTCCAGGTGCGGTAGAAATGAATTTGCACTCCAAGTAAGTTTCTGGACAGTAACTTTGGAGTTTTAATGTGGTCAAACCACTGGGAGTTGAGGGCTGGGCTTTGGAGGCTAGCCAACACTTACTAATGTGAAGGTGCACAAGAAAAACCAGCTACAATGGAACTTGTAAAATGGACGTTGTTGTAGAAACTACCATTTATGTCCAGAAATGAAAACATTTTTTGTAGCCAAAAAATTCCAAAGAGTGATGAAATTTTTTTGCTCAGAAAGGTGCCCTATGGTTCAAAGAATAATTGGGATTTTTCTCAGGATTTTAGGGGCAAGAAAAAGTAGGGTTGCTTTGGAGCACAAAGGGCTAGCTAGGGTTTTGGTGGGCAAAATGAATATTTTTAATTTAAGAAAAGTATTCCAAGTGATATTTTGAGATGATATAGAGGTGAAGTGGTGGTTTGAGAAGGAGTAGAAGCACTTGGGTGAAGTCAAGGGGTACCCAAGTGGTTAAGTCCAAATGAAATGATTCAAAAACTCGAAACTCAATTCCAAATCAACTGAAAACCAGGCAAAGAAGAGAGGGCAAAAACCAGGCTGTCACAAACCTCCCCCACTTAGAATGAATCTCGTCCTCGAGATTCGGTTCCTTGGGAAAACCATTCTGGATAATGTGCCTTTAGAAATTCTTCTGACTCCCACGTTGATTCTGATTCTGTGTGATGCTTCCATTGGACATTGTAAAACTTCCTTGCTTTACTACGAGTGACTCTTCCCATCTGATCCCAAATTTTCACCGGTCTCTCCTCATATGTTAAATCCTTTGCCAGCTCTATTTCTATCAAATCAGTCTTTTTCTCAGGCGGCGATATGCATCACCGTAATTGTGAAACATGGAACGCGTTGTGCACGTCTGATAATTCAGGGGGTAACTCCAACTGACACGCAACAGCACCCACTCGTGTCATATACAACAGCACCCACACAGTATTTATATAACTGGAAATGGACCAATAAATCTGGGTGCCAATTTTCCATGAGTCTGAAATCTCTTGATACCTTTCATAAGCGTGACTCGAAGGTAGACGTGTTCTCCGGGTTCAAAGCTGATTTGTCGGTGCTTTGCATCATAATAACTCTTCTGTCGAGATTTGGCCAACTGCAATCTGTCTCTAATTTCCTTGACTTGCTTCTCGGCTTCCAGCATGAGATCCGTTCCGAAAATATGGCTTTCTCCGGTTTGGGACCAATTTAACGGAGTACGACACTTAGGACATACAAAGCTTCATATGGTGACATCTTTAAACTGGTTTGGAAGCTATTATTATATGATAACTCGGCGTACGACAAACAATCTTCCCATTTTGGGCCTTGGGCCAAAGCACAGGCTCGCAACATACCATCGAGTATCTGATTTACCCATTCTGTCTGCCCATCAGTCTGAGGATGATAAGCGGTACTGTACTTCAATTCCGGCCCCAAGGCTTGATGGAGACAGGACCAAAAAGCGGAGGTAAAAAGTGAACCTCGGTCAGAAGTGATGGTTTAGGGGACTCCATGCATACTGACTATTCTGGATACATATAGTTATGCAAGCTCATCTGCTTGATATGAGGTTCTGATCGGGAAGAAGTGGGCTACCTTGGTTAATGTATCCACTATGACCCAGATTGCATCATTGCCCCGTCGGGTCTTGGGTAGTCCTGTGATGAAATCCATACATACATTATCCCATTTCCATTGTGACACTAGCAGCGGTTGAAGAAGTCCTGCTAGCTTCTGATGTTCTGCCTTCACTTTGTTGCATATGTCGCAACAGGCCACAAAATAAGCAATGTCTTTCTTCATTCCATCCCACCAGAATATTTGGCGAAGGTCTTTGTACATTTTCATACCTCCTGGGTGAATTGAATATGAGGATTCGTGAGCTTCTGACAGGATCTTCTGCTTTAAATCTGCTTGATTGGGCACACAAATCCTTCCCCTAAATCGGAGAGTACCGAACTGATCCTTCGAGATATAGGAATGCTTGACACGTTTCTGCAGATCGGCGTCGCCTGGATGGGCCTTGCGGATCTCTTCCTCAAGAGTAGAGGTAATTTCCAAAATATTAGCAAGGCCAACCTCAACTATGTCCAAGTTGAGCTGAGAAATCTCTTCCTTAAGTTCAGGAGGTAAATATTCCAATATGACATTTAAACTAACGGGCTTTCGACTGAGCGCATCGGCAACCATGTTGGCCTTACCTGGGTGGTAATTTACTCCAAGGTCATAATCCTTGACCAACTCAAGCCATCTTCGTTGACGGAGATTTAAGTCCGGCTGAGTAAATATATACTTGAGACTTTTGTGATCTGTAAAAATTTGGCACCTTTTCCCGATGAGATAGTGTCTCCAAATTTTTAATGCATGAACCACCGCGGCCAGTTCCAAATCGTGAGAGGGATAATTTCCCTCGTGGGGTCGTAGCTGTCGTGAGGCGTAAGCTACTACCTTGCTGTCTTGCATAAGTACGCATCCCAGTCCTTGCTTGGAAGCGTCGCAATACACATCAAAACTGCGGTAGATATCTGGAAGAGTTAATACCGGTGCAGTTGTCAGTCGTTTCTTTAACTGAGTGAAACTATTCTCACAGTCCTCAGTCCATTCAAACTTCTTATCCTTTTTGAGCAGCTCTGTCATGGGTTTAGCAATCTTCAAAAACCCTTCAATGAAACGGCGGTAATATCCGGCTAATCCAAGAAAACTCTGGATCTGAGATATGGTTGCGGGTGGCAACCAATCGAGTACATCCTTTACTTCGCTTGGGTCCATGGCTATACCTTCGGTGGATAGCACATGTATAAGGAATCCCACTAGCCTGAGCCAAAACTCACATTTATTGAATTTGGCGTAAAACTAATGCTCACGGAGTCGTTGTAACACTGCACGGAGGTGTTCCTTATGCTCTTCTTCACTTCTTGAGTAAATGAATATATCATCGATGAAGACTAACACGAACTTATCGAGGAAGTCCATGAATACTTTATTCATCATGTGCATGAAGAAAGCAGGGGCGTTGGTGAGGCCAAACGACATAACTGTATATTCATAAAAACCGTATCGAGTGGTGAATGTGGTCTTAGGAATATCCTCCTTTTAATTTTGAGCTGATAGTATCCAGTCCATAAATCAATCTTGGAGAATACCTTGGCCCCACTGAGCTGATCAAACAGGTCATCAATTCTTGGCAGTGGATATTTGTTTTGGATTGTGACATCATTCAGCTGACGGTAATCCACACACATGCGGAGGCTGCCATCTTTCTTGTCCACGAAGACAGCATGTGATCCCCATGGTGAAGAGCTGGGACGGATATATCCTTTCTAGAGCATTTCATCAAGTTGTTTCTTTAGCTCCACTAATTCTGATGACGGCATTCGGTAATACTTCTTGTGTATTGGTGTGGTTCCGGGCACAAGATCTATTGCAAACTCTCGATCAGGTGGCATGCCTGGCAGTTCTTATGGAAATACATCAGGAAACTCACTGACCACCGGAATTAATTCCAATTCAGCCACTGCTGCGAAGACCATTTCCTTTGAGGGTATGCTTCTACGAGCATAAAATTTTGTAGTCTGCCCTTCTTGGCTGGTCAAAGTGACTTCTCAGGTCGCACAATTTATGCACACTTGATACTGAGTCAGCCAATTCATACCCAAAATAACATCCAACTTATCAGACTCAATAAGTATCAAGGAAGTTGGAAAACAGACTCCCTTGATATTGACTTCCAGATTGTGGCAGACTAGATTGCTTCTAATTAGAGATCCCGGGGTTTGTACCAGCATATTCTTGCCTAAAAGCGAACAAGGAAATTTGTTTTGGGCAACAAAACTCCGAGAAATAAAAGAGTGGGAAGCCCCAGAGTCAAATAAAATCACTGTAGGTATGTTATTAACAGGGAACATACCAATGACGACTTCGGGGTTCTCTTGGGCTTCATCGGTGGAGATGTGATGAACGTATCCCGTGATGTCGGGCTGGTTCGGGCATGCCTCCATATAATGGACTTGTGGCTTGAATATAGCATTTGTCTGGTTGTTCTTGGGACACTGTTTGGCATAATGTCCGATCTGCCCACAACTCTAACAAGAATTGTTGCGCAAACGATCATCTTGAATTGGGTAGGCTACGTCATTCTTGACTTGGGTGGTGGTCTTGTTAACATTTTGTTGCCAATTGGGCTTGTATGCTACCTGAGTCGGTTGCCAGGTATGAGCCTTCTGCACTGGTTGCATTTCCTTCCTTGGCTCAAACTTGCGCTTGTGATCGTTGTTGGCAGACTTATTATCCGATACAAGCTTGTGCTCCCTTTCAGCAATGAAAGCCTTGTTCACCAAAGTTTGGAAGTCTGGGAAATTGAACATACTGAGAGTACACCGGAGTTGCGGGTTTAATCCACCAAGAAATCTGTCAATCTTTCTTTCCTCAGTGGCCACGTCATATTGAGAGTAATGTGACAGATGGTTGAATTTATGCAAATCTTCTCCCACAGACTGACTTCCTTGGAGGAGCGCCAAAAATTCACGTTGCTTAGTCTTCATAATTCCCGCAGGGATATGGTATTTCTGGAATTGTTCCTCGAATCTTGACCAGGTAATTTCTTCATTAGCAGACCACATGGCTCTTTCATTTTCCCACCATATGGCAGCAGCGCCTTCAAGATAATGTGTTACAAATGGAACCTTATCTCCTTCATCAGTTTGAGCAACCTCAAGCTTCTTCTCCATAGTTCTCAACCAATCATCTGCATCCAAGGTATCAATTGCCTGACTGAAACTGGGAGGCTTAGTCCTTTGAAATTCTGATAGCTTGGAGTGATGACCGGGCTGATTCCCATTTTGTCCAACCACAGCTTGAAGACTTCTTAATATTTCAATCAGATCATTATTCCGTCTTTCCTCAAACATACGCAGAATTTGCTCGATGGAGGGCGGATTTGGCGGTGGAGGCGGTGGCGGAACGTACGGCTCGGGTGATTGTCCTGCCTATTGTGCGGAACGATGAACGGGAGAACCCTCGCGAACGTTGCTACTGCAGCCTCCCCGCGTCATCCTAATATGATTTTACCCAAGGCAATGCAACCGAGGTGAGAAGCATTCAAAATAAACTGCGGAGAAGCCAGCAACAAAAGCCCGAGAAAAACCGAAATGGCAAAGAAAATACGGCGAATAAAATAAAGTTCCAACATAATTATACATAGACTCATACATGAAAGATAACAACATGCTAGGTCTAACTACTCTCATACATGAAACGAAACATCATGACTCGTACGACTACATCCGTACTCCACCCTGACTACTGCGAATACTCGGAAGTTCTACTGCTCTGCTGGAATTGCCATGACACTCTCCCTGCCACTCCGACTCAATTCCCATCGGGCTAGTCCTGGGTGGCCCCGTGTCTACCTCAAGACACATCGACCACCGTCGTGGCCACGATCCACTCTGGGACCCGGTACCAAAAACTTAACAATGGGCTCACAAGGTTATGCCTGCTTAAGGGGCCAGGGTACAGCACGCCCAAAACCTTCCCTAGATGGAGGCACCGACCAGAGGCACGACAATGAAACTAATTAAGGTCGTCCCATACCGGCAAATGTGGTTGCACTGGGAAAGACTCGTTTCAGCGGCACCATGACCCGGTCGACAACATATTCAAGTTGAGTTATTTATCAGGTTCAACTTAAAGTGAGAGTAACCAGTGTCATAATGCTATGACATGCATCACCAACATATGCATCACATATCAATGAAACTAACTAAGTCAACTATGCTCTCACGGAGCAATCATCAACTCATGGTACTCCTCTGATTAAGATCAAACCTCACTTAAACTAGAATATTTTCTAGCAAACTCATCACTTTTCATCATGCAAAACTAATTTCACTAATTATTTATCTCCATGACCATATTATCTTATCATTACTCATAACTAAATCCTTGTTAGCTTATAACAAGATTCACTTCAAACTTTCTGTAAATCAAGCATTTTTAATATAACAAGCATCTAACAGAATATAATTATCATATTAATAATTTAAATGCATGAATAATCATAAGTTCAAGTAGGAAAATCACAAATATTGAAGTGGCACTATGAAAATATTGTGGTGGCTTGCCTTAGTGCCTCCTGGTGATCCTCAAGACAAGCCTACTCTTCTGAAAATAAATAAAACCACAAAGAGAAAACATCAAGAAACCTTCTGAAATTCACCAGAAAATCTAGACAGAAGGGAAAAATCCCATCTTTTGGGTGCTACTAGATTTTTGGAGAAAGAACAAAATGCAAAAAGAATCAATGCATTTGGACTTATAGATAAAAAGTTATGGCTGTTTGAAGATCTCTGGATTTGAATGAATTTGAATTAAAAATAAAACAGACTGGGGGTGATGTCAAAGGCTTAAAAGCCGAGGGCGCCACCACTCTTACCGCTTCACGTGCGGACAGAGTGGCTGACTAGCAGGCCCCGCTAGTCAGGGGAGAAGGAGGGGGAGAGGGAAACAGAGAGTGGCGGAGCTTCGCCGGAGTGCACGCCGGCGGCGAGGGCTCTTGGGACCAAACGAGAGGGGGGGATCGAAGGAGAAGAAGATGGCGCACCTGCCCGTACCCATAGCGTAGCTAGAGGTGGTCAGACGGCATCGGAATAACCTCTCTAGCGGAGGTAGAGGGCAACGGTCGCCGGAGACGAAGACGACGGCCGTTAGGGGCGGCTCCAGGGGCTCCAACAGGGCGGAACGACTTCACCGAAGAGCGGCGGAGGCCCTAGCAGGGTTGCCCTGGCCTGGGAGGGGCTGGAGCTGCGGGGACGATCGAGGGGATCGTTGGCGAGCTCAAGCTCGGGGACGGCAGTCCGCGGCCTGCACGGCCGGCTGCGGCTTTCTACTAGGTTGTGGTGAGTGTGGGAGTGGCTGCGGGTGCTCGAGGAGGCTGGGGGTGGCGGCATTTATAGGAGAGCGGCGAGGGGGGGTTCGGGCTCCGCCGGAGGACACCTGTCCATGGCGCCCGGCGACGAACGGCGCTAGTGAGAGAGGGGGAAGAGGACGGAGTTCACGCAGGAACTATTGGCGAGCGCGGACGAGCACAGGGACGAGGGGGAAGACGACGAGCACAGTGCGCCGTGCACTGTGTCATTGGCTGGACCATGCCCATGCCTGCTGCGGCGAGCTCCGGCATCGGCGAGTGCTAGGGAGGAGTTAAGGGGGTGGAGACGGAGATGGTGGTGCGGTTTGGCACGCTCGGGCAGGCTGGGCAGCGAGCACGTGCGCAACAGAGCGCTCGACGGCACTCAGAGCATGTGTTTTGCATGCCAAGACGCCTGCACGACGGCGGTCACTGCTCAGATTATGACATCAAAGCCAACCAAGCGCTAACTTCATGTCTGGCGTGTAGTCCTTGGTAGTTTTGAGTGTTACCACGGTTGGGTTTGGTTCCAGGTGCGGTAGAAATGAATTTGCACTCGAAGTAAGTTTCTGGACAGTAACTTTGGAGGTCTACTATGGTCAAACCACTGGGAGTCGAGGGCTGGGCTTTGGAGGCTAGCCAACACTTACTAAGGTGAAGATGCACAAGAAGAACCAGCTACAATGGAGCTAGTAAAATGGTACTTGCTGTAGAAACTACCATTTCTGTCTAGAAATGAAAATATTTTTTGTAGCCAAAATATTCCAAAGAGTGATGAAATATTTTTGCTCATAAAGGTTCCCTAGGGTTCAAAGAAAAATTGGGATTTTTCTCAGGATTTTAGGGGCAAGAGAAATTAGGGTTGTTTTGGAGCACAAAGGGCTAGCTAGGGTTTTGGAGGGAAAAATGAATATTTTTCATTTAAGAAAAATATTCCAAGTGATATTTTGAGATGATCCAGAGGTGAAGTGGTGGTTTGAGAAGGAGTAGAAGCCCTTGGGTGAAAGTCATGGGGTACCCAAGTGGTTAAGTCCAAATGAAATGATTCAAAAAATCAAAACTCAAATCCAAATCAACTGAAAACCAGGAAAAGAAGAGAGGGCAAAAACCAGGCTGTCACAGGCAGCATCATGGACTGCCATCTCAACAATCACTCCTACACCTTGAAAGGTGTGCAACTTAATGATAGAGTGATCCGGCCAATGAAAGATAAGAACCACAACACGGTAATGCTCCTGGTTGAACTCGCGGTAGTCCTTGTAAACAGTGTACTGGGGGTACCAGCGATATCCTAGCATTGTCAAGAGGTCGACAAGGATAGCCAGGAATCTAGTCACACCAACAACCATAGTCTGGCGTACGATCTGTGTTCTGGGACACATCTGAAACAAAAGAGTTCAAGGATTTCAAATGACAATGTGTTCATCATTCATTATACATTCAAGGAAATAGTTGCAGATAATCCAACTCTTCGGGTGGATGTGATCATGAAATCCTATTGTTAGATTTAGCAAAATCTTTTAACACGAATTGAAGAGAGATCAAAATCCCAGTGTAAAGGTGGGGAATAAAAGATCCTAATACCACCCATTTGTGATGTTGTCCCATAAGCCACACAACAATGTTAGTAAAATAGCTTTTTCAAAGACTAGACTCAACTTCGACCAAGGTGTTGGAAAGGGGTTTCCTATAGGCAGTCGGCTCTAATACCAACTTGTGACGCCCCTGACTTAATCGTGCACTAATCATACACGCAAATCTGCACGATCAAGATCAGAGACTCACGGGAAGATATCACAACACATCTCTAGACACAAATTCAAATAATACAAGCTTTATACTACAAGCCAGGGGCCTCGAAGGCTCGAATGCATAAGAGTCAGCGGAAGCAACAATATCTGAGTACAGACATAAAATGAACAAGTCTGCCTTAAGAAGGCTGGCAAACAACAATAACTGGATCGAAAAGGAGCAGGCCTACTGCCTGGGAGCCTCCTAACTACTCCTGGTCATCGGTGATCTCCACTTAGTAGTAGGCTCCATCGTGGTAGTAGTAGTCATTAGTGGGATGAGCTGGCTCCTGGGCTCCTTCATCTGATCACAGCAATTGGGTTGATGGGGAAAGAGGTACCAAAGTAACCGTGAGTACTCATCCAAAGTACTCGCAAGACTTGCATCAGATCTATACTAAGTATGCATCGGTATCAAAGGAATGGGGCTATATCTTTGGTCTAGACTGCAAAAATACCAGAATAGAAGGAAGGCCTAGCCTATCGAAGACTAGCATCTTGCAGCGTCTTGCAGCATTAGAAGAGTGCAGATTAGCATATTATAATGTAGTAAGTTTATTAACGCCCAGAGATCCTTCCTTTAATCCCTACGAGAAAGCAATCCTGGAGCCATCATATCCATTAGTGTCTCTAGTATCCAGTTCTAATTATAATAGATCGCGATACAACTCAGAATGTCCGTTACCATGGACAAGGCTATTTGAATAGATAAACTTCCCTGCGGGGGTGCACCAACTTACCCAACATGCTTGATTATCTTTGGCCGGAAACACTATTCTGGGTCATGCACGACCTAAAGTGATCAACAAGTCGTAGTCCTACCTAGGCTCAACCGAGAGGCCAGCACACCATTCTACATCCTAAATACGAAGGGGTCATGGGCCAATCGTCCTTTGCAATCCTGTATGTTGCGAATGCAACGTGCAGCAAACCCACCCCTAATACAAGTGCAGGTGGTTCCCATCTAACCGGGCGCGCACTGCTAAACTACTGATGTCAGTGAGCTTTCAGAAGAATCATACGAGCCGAGTACCCATACTTATTCCTGCATGGTGTTTAGTGCGAAAAGGCTAGAGGCCATAGATCACATATCCAAATCCGTTAGTGTCTTGGGAGCTCGCGCTGACGATCAACGATCCGCGATCTTTGGTCCCGTCACCCTGTCTAACGGACTTACGGCAAGGGCCAATAATGCCCGGTCGTGCCACGTAATTATCTTGCGGATGCCCGCATGGCCAATCCAACACCAATAACTTTCGCAGGTACCCCTCGGGCCCGACCTGACTTCAGTAACTCTCGCAGGTACACCTCGGAGCCGGCCCGACTTCCGTAACCCTCACGAGTACCCTTCAGGTCTGACCCGATTTGAACAAGATTCTGGGGTAAAGTTAAAGTAACCATGTATCTATAACATCAAGAAGGAAATCCAGGAAATCACCTTCAACGGATTCCCACTCGATGTAACCGTCAAGGTGAACTTGGAGGAATCACCCTCGAAGGGTTCACACTTGAGGTGTTGCACGACAGAGTCGTCATCGGGAGTGGTGAAGCAGGAATCACCCTCTGTAATCCGCGTCCAATTAGCTACACTATAGACATATCATGACGAGTGCGTTATTAGGTATTGGCCTCGGCACTCGATAGTACCTCTACAGAGTCGTACAACTAAGGGGGTGTGTGGTGATGTGTAAATCTCTGCACATCGATCATGCTGATTGAGTCATCTAGTAATAAAGCAGCGGCAGCAAGGACAAGGTGAGGGGTCAGTAATGGATCACTAATCAACTTATACTAAGCATATAGGATAATAGGTAAAGTAATAATAGCAGGTTACAAAAACAGGCAATCCATCAGAGTAGGAGCTATCAATCAACAGTAGCAAAATCTAATGCAAGCATGATAGAGAAAGAATGGGCGATATAGGAATGATCAAGGGGGGTTTCTTGACTGGAAGCTCTGCTGCAAGTGGCTGGGCGTTAGAGGTGTAGTCTTACCCAGGACCAGCGTCGATCTCCAGGTCTACTGAAGAGAAGCGGGGGAAGAAATAATAATTAAAAAGAAAACAAATGCATGACATGGCAATATGTTGTCCTAGGGGTGACGTAACGCGATGGACATGCTACAAACAGAGCAGGAAAACACTTGGGAATGTTTTCCCGGTTTTCGGTGGCTATCGGACAGATGAAATGGAGGGGAAGGATCCATGTTCCTCATGTTAGAGGCATGTAACAAATGGGTGGATAGAATATTCAGATCTGTCACATTTTTCTGTGCAACTTTCATATATAAATTATTTGCATCTGACTTATAGATTATATTATTTGATTTTACAAATTTTAAATATTTTCTAAAATTATTTTTAATTTGAAATTAAACAGAAAATGCTACGGGTACCGAGAAATGTACCCAGACATGGGTTCAGTGAGGCTGACAGTGGCCCTATTGACTGCTGAGCCAGTAGTCAACTATCAATTGTTAACTGGTTAAATTGACGAGAAGGTCCCACTTGTCATTGATAGGTTTAATTAACAGGTTTTAAAGTTAACTAAACTAGTTAATTAGTTAGTAGGGCCCACTAGTCAGTGTCTAATTTAGATAATCTAATTAATTTAATTAGTACTAGTTAATTAGGGGGTGGCCCACACGTCAGTGACTCGGTTGCCTAGCCAGCACATTTGCCCGGGGTCAACCCAATCAACTAGGGCCAGGGGCCCACTAACAGTAACCCAGGGTGGGCCCAAGGCCAGCTAGGTAAGTGGTGCCGACGTCTAGCCGCCGGCGATGCCAAAACGTGGCGGAGGCCTCGGGCTTCATCGGAAATCGCCTACCGGCAGCCATTTAAGCGGCGGAGGGCACCTACAGCACCAGCGCGACATCGTGCGTCGCCTGGTGAAAGCCGAGCGTGTTGCGGTGGCCGGAGCTGGCCAGGGCATTGACGGCAGCAGCGGCGCGTACGTGAGCTTGATGGGAAGACGCTGCAAGCAACCATTTTGGTCGAGGATTGCTCCTACCGTCCTATGAGATCGTTGTGATGACACACATCCAAGAGAGCGAGCAGTGGTAGCGGGGGTGGTCTAGTTTGTCGACGGCGTCAACATGAGCTACGGACGGAGCTACCACTACAGTGGGGGTGCGCTCAAGAGCTCGAATCCGAGCTCAAAAATATGTGAGGAGGAGGCGGAGCTCACTGAGGAATGCGAGGGGCGGCTCGGGGAGTATGGTGAGGGTGTGGTGGTGCAGATTGACGGGGGGAACGATGAGAACTGTTGCAGTGTGGACGGGTTGATGGCGAGGCTTGGGGGCGTCCTAGCTCATGTAGGCTGATGAAGAGGTCGAAGATGACGGCGTGCTCCTCCCAAACATGGCGATGGCGTGCGCAAAGACCGACGGCCGCGTGGTAGACGAGTGCGCAGCGACGGCTACATCGAGAGCTCCTCGCAATCGATGGAGAGGACTAGGGAGGAGCGGAGAGGAGCGAGTGGGAGTGGGGTAGTGGACTGGCGGAGCCCGAGGGGCCGCGGGGGGTGGCATCCTTATTGTCTCGGCGGCGTGGCATTGCAGGGTCAGCGAGTCGGTCCAGCAGGAACCGACGGGCGCTGGCGCGGTCGGTCACGACAGGTGGAGGAGAGAGAAGGAGGAGGTCAGCGCAGGCTTGGATGCCACTATGCACTTGGCAAGTGCATAGTGGGCCTTTTACTTTTATGTTCATTTATTTCTTTTTTTGACTATCCACAGTAGGGAAAACCCCACTGCAATTTTTTTCATTTATTAAAAGACAAAACAAACAAAGGTCTAGCAGTCCAGGGGGCTTGAGGTAAGCCTAAAAAACAGAAGAAAAGGAGAAAAAACTAACTACCCAGATAATTACAAGACAAGTCTGTCAAGCCAGGCACAAAAGGCCCTAGCATAACTCTTCTTAATTCTAAATCTGAGCAAATTGAGCTCCTCCAAGAGGATTGCTTTCCACCTCTGCAGGCTAGGCTGGATGGCTTGAGAGATGAGATTATTTCTTGAAATCCATATGGCCAAGAGGCTAAAATGATGATTTCCATGAAGAAGGGCACTTGTAATTTCTGTCTGAGGTCAGCAAAAGCTTCTAGCACTAAAACATTGACCTGTCTTGAAGGACAAATAAGATCCCAACATAGAGCTGCAAAAGGACTGGTCCAAAAGAGATGTTGAAGTGTTTCTTCATGTTGACAATTGTTGACAGCACAGTTGTAGCTCTCTAGATGAAAAGTTTTCCTTCTTAAAAGGTTCCGTGTGTTTAATCTATCATGAAGAAGTCTCCAGAAGAACACCTCGTGCTTGGGTTGGCAAGAACTATTCCAAATCCAATTAAATTGCTGGGGCACTATTTTAACACCCATCATCATTCTATAGGCCTTTGCCACTGAAAATTGTTCATTACCCCAAATATAACTCCAGGTATCAGTGCAATCCAGAAATTCAGATTGTCTTAAAGTAATACAAATTTCCTCCATAGCTTCAAATTCTTGAAAGGCTTGCACAGTCAAAGGTAGGTGGAACAGGTCTTCCAGATATTCAATTTGAATGATTGAATGCATAGTAGAGTCCCTGTTTTTCACAAAAGAGAAAAGGTGGGGGAACATGTCTTGCACGCAGGCTGAGTGCCATAAATCAGACCAGAAGAGAGCACTTCTTCCATCCCCTATGTTACATTTGGCTAGAGATTTGAAATTATCTTAAGGTTTGCTTTCCACCAGAAAGATCCAATCCAACTATTGCCAGGCATAACACCATTGTTGTAGTAAGACTCCCAAATCAAATTAACCCTAGGAATGTTGTGTTTGTTATAGAACTTGTGAAGATTCTTAAGCAGCAAAGCTTTGTTTTGAACAAAGATGTCCATCACACCCAAACAACCTTGATCCTTTGATCTGCAGACAATAGTCCAGGACACCATTGCCGGTCTGTGGTCTTCCAAAGCAGGGCCTCTCCAGAGGCAATGTAACGCCCCGAGACCGACGCTCCAGAAGACTTCCAGCTATTCCGAGTTTTGTCGTGTGATTTGTTTTGTTTGTGCATTCAGCATGCCATCTCTTGCATTGCATCATGTCATCATGCCATCATATCATTAATTTTTAAAACTCACCTAAATAAATTGCATAGATCGTTGATCTATTTAAATCGAGGGATATTCACATGGTGATTTCTCTTTAAAACATACTCAAAGTCTCCTACTATTATTAGGGAGCTATAATAAAATTATTCCGTTTATTTGGAATGAACCATAACCCACTTGCAAAATATCCCATGCCTTTGTTATCTTAAATCTTGGTCTCCAACCTTGTCACATATTCTTTCATCATATTCCGGAGCTCCACCAAAAATCCGAACATTTTTGGACCTTCCTTTTATCAAGTCCTAGTTCAAACCCAATTGAATTAAATTCAAATGAGTTTGAATTTAAATCTTTCAATCATGGCCTTTCTATTTTTCTTGGAACGAGCATATTTTTGCGAGTTCGGGAAAATTATCTCCATGCGCAAATCCTTTCCCTAACCCTCTCTTTCTTTTTCTTCTCTTTAATTATTTTCTACAAAAGAAAATATAAGAGAGAGGGAGAAGAGTGCCTAGCCGGCCTCTTAGGCCCAGCTCTAACCCAAGCCGGACCAGGCCAGCCCATCTAAGCCGGCCCAAGGCCCAGCCGCCTCTAACCCTAGCCCAGCCCCCACGCACCCCATCTCTACCTCTCGTTCCCCTGTTAGCGCCGCCTCTCACACCTACCCACGCATCGAACCAGGGAGACGAGCACCCTGCGCCCGATCCTCTCGCAGCCGCTCCCCTCGATCCCCTCGCCTCCCTCCTCTCAATCTCTCCCTCTCCCTCGCTCGTGCCCCCTTCCACACAGAAAGAGAGAGGAGCGAGAGCCCTCCTCCCGAGCGCGCCTCCCATGGCACATCTCGCGTCGCGCCCCGTTCCATCAGCCCCGCGCCCGGCCTCTGCAACACCACCGGGACGACCAACTCCGCGGCCCTCCATCGCCTGTGGTCGTGCCCCTCCCCTATGCCCGCATCCGTCGTCCTTCGCCGCCCGGACCTCTCCTGCACCCTCATCATCCCGGCCTTCCTCGCACTTCCTGACGCCAAGCGTCGCCGCTGCCGGATGCCCCGTGGCGTCGACTTGCCACCAGTGCATGTGCCTCCTCCTCCCTCACTGCGGCCTCCTCCTCGTCGCCCAAGCCTCCCGGAGGGCCACCTGTAGCGTGACCCGCCTCCTTGTGCGCCCAGCCTTGCTCGCCTCGACTCCTCCGCTGATCTCGCCTCCGTCGAGACGGCAGCAGCAACAACTGCACCTTCCTGTTGTGGCTATCCTCGCTTTCGTCTTGTCGCTCAAGACCGTGTACCGAATGCCAAGACCCTTCCATGGATGTGTCAAGTACCCTGCCTCCACAACCACCGAACCAGAACGCCAAGTTCATCTACTTAAAAACGGTACAACTACCGTCGTTGTGTACCACTACTTCCACTACCGCCGCCGTGTACCACTACTTCCACTACCGTCGCCGTGTACCAATCGCCCAAGTTCCTCTCCAAACGTGTACAACTCTCGTCGCGGCCGATGGGTGGCGCGGCACCTATAGCCGGGCCCTTCGTGTGTCGACGGGGCGGAGGCTGCGCGGAGAGCAGATCGAGGCGATGCACGCGGGATTTTACCCAGCTTCGGGCGCGATGGTCGCAGAAACCCTCTGCTGCATTGTGTTGTATTAGATCTTGCTCAAGAATGCGAGCAAACGGTGGAGTGGTGTGTGAAACCGCCAATCCCAGCGCTAGAGTTGCGGGGTTCGAACCTTCACGCGAGAGTGGCGAATGATCCTCGCGAGAGTAGCGATCGTGGAACCTCCTCTCGCTGTGCATGGGCCTCCTTTTATAGGGCAAGGGTCACCGACAGTGTCAACGTGAGGTAGAGGGGTAAAACGTAAAAGAGGTGGTAGTTGGAACAAGGGAACAAGCAGTGCAGCTACTGATGCTTTCTACCTACTTTTGACAGAGGGGACAAGAGCATTAAATGCCCGTCGCCGCCGCCCAAAAGCTCCCGCCATTCGTCTCCTTTCGCCACGGCGGCGGCCACCACCGTGGAGTGCCACCGCATTCCTCATGCAAAGACAGCCATCCGCCACGTCTCTCGAGAAGGCCGGAGACGACGCGTGGGCGATGAGTCTGAGGCGGCACGAGATAGCTCTCCCGGCAAGCGCCTTGCCGGGTCTTGATCTTGCCGGCCCGGAGCTTGTCGGGCTCAGGACTTGCCGCCTCGAGTCCTCGCCCGGGCGCGCGCCGAGGCGTGTCTTCTGTGATATGATCTTCTAGTCCTCCCGACGAGCTCCTCTCGCCGGGATCTCAGAGGAGTGATGTAGCCTTGAGCACGAATGGCCTTCCGGCAAGCTCCTCTTGCCGGGTCTTGAGCTTCTATCTTATATACTTTGTTCTTGAATGGCTTGGTGTGGAGCGGAGATGGTCTCCGGCAAGCATTTGGTGGATCTGGCTGTGGGAAACTGGGACTGCCCGTGCACAAGTTGGGGTACTGAGGTACCCCTACCTTAGTACACCGACAGGAGCCCCCGGGCCTGGGCCATACACGGTGCCGAGCGCTGTTGGGCCAGGCCCAAGACAGTCACGCAAGACGAAGCCCACCTGGCGTCGAATCCACTTCCGCCTCTGCCGCCCTCCCGCAGCAAAGACGCTGCCGATTCGGCGTCGTGGGATAAGACGTGCCCACGCCCCTTAATGAGGAGAGCGGGACGCCCCCCCCCCCACTTCCCCATAAAAACAGAGGAAGCAGGCGCGGTTCCCCTTCATTGCTTTCATTGCTTCTTCTTCCTCCGCCAGAAAACCCTCCTCGCGCTCCGCTTCCGCATCTCCTCCGCTGTTTCTTTCGTCCGCGGCGTCGTCGGACCTTCATCCCCCTTCCCTCGCCGCTGCCGCTATGGCCCCGAAGACCAGGAAGGGGAAGGAGAAGGCGGAGGGCACCAAGAAGGAGAAATCCGAGCAGGCGGAAGAGCTCGCTCAGATGCGGAGGGAGAACATCGTCTTCCCGCCGCGGCTCGGCGTGGACGAGCTCTGGGGCAAGTACTTCTTGTTCTGGTCCAAGAGGACCTCAGCACATCCTCGGACCAGTGCCCACCCGGCCGATCTCATGGACAACTATCCCGCGGGTATCATTTCCTCGCAGCTTTCTTTCAACTGCGGTCTTTGTCCTCCTTTCTCTGAATTCTTCTGTACCATTATGCACACATATGGCTTCCACCTTCTCGATTTCACCCCCAACGCCGTCCTCACAATGGCGGTTTCGCTTTATATGTGTGAGAACTTCGTGGGATCCACCCAAATGTAGCTCTGTTCAGCATTTCTTTACCCCGAGAGCAGAGCCCGGCCCCCCCTCCGGAGGGATTTCGGTTTTCCGTCTCAACTCAAGAAGTCAGACTTGCCGGGAGCTCCGCATCAAGTGGGAAGAGTGGCGCTTGATCGGTGCTGGATCGCCGAGGACGAGCCGCAGCCTTTCACCGCGCCAAGACTACGCCCATCGAAGCGGGCGGAGATTGAGCGAGCTGACTCCGACGACGTCAAGCTCGACGCTGCCCTCATCCGGATCCTTCGCCTCCACGCTGGGCTGTCCATTGCAGCGGTAGGCGCAGACTTTCTCCGTCGCCGACGCCCCTCCAAGACGAAAAAAGGCCGGCTGGGGAGTATGGCGGCGCTGGGATATAATGAGGCTGCGCACCGGCTGAACTCCAATTTCACGACGCTGAGCCGAGGGGATGGTCCGGAGCTCTTAAATACGACCCGCCCATCCAGAGTGGTTCAGCTTCCCGGGAGTGGTGCCCTTTGCAATAACGTAGCCCGGATCGCTCTCGCCATGATGCCCGCGTGTGACGCACGGCGTGGAGCGTTCATGGATTCCGCTGAGCCGCCTCGACATCATCAACTTCTTCGACACCCTCGAGGAGGTGGCGAAAAACAAGGACGAGATCCGCGGGCTGACACGGGACACCACGGATCGAGATCGCGACATAGCCTCTCGGGCTGAAGAGGCGCTGCTGCAGCCGCAGCGGCAGGAGAATTCGATTACGCCCGAGGAGGAGGAGGCTGCGGAGAAGTCCTACCAAACGGAGGCGGCGGAGATCTGCCGGTTGCTGAAACTTCCTCCCGGCGCGCTTGCCGGGGTCCCTTCTCTGAGGCACTCCGGGATCCATGGAATCGTGGCTGAAATCGCGGCAAGCGGTGGCGCTGCCGGAGGGAGCAGAGGCGCCGGAGGGAGCCGGGGCGCCAAAGGTAAAGGGGTCGCAGCACAGGGTGCCGAGCCCGGCGAGCCAGCCGGGCGAGGAGGAGGGGAGAACGCCGCGATCGCCGATGATGCCGCGGGTCCACGGACCTTTATGACGACGACGCCTCCTCGTCGTCGAAACCTCCCCTCGTCAGGCGAGCCCCAAGCGATCTCCGCTGGCGCCTCCAAGGCTGCGGCGGAGGTAATCGCAAGCCCCCAAGAATCGCCAGCTCGCCCGGCAGCGCGAGCTTCCTGGGAGTCGAGCTGCGCGGGAGCGACCAGCGCACCAGATGTGGCGGAGGTGGCTCAGGCGGGCCACACAAAAGGCGCCCCTAAGTCGGCGCCCGGCGGTCGGGGCCTCCTCGAGCGGGCGGCGGCTCCGCCCACTTCTCGGTTTCGACCGCACAGGCCGGGTCTTGCAGCCCCAGTGCCCGAGGACCGCCAAGCGCCGAGAGGGCCTTCGCCTCCTGCTCCTCACACCGATGCATCCCAAAGCGGTGCGACTTCTCCGCCTTGAGCGATGACGACGAGGAGGAACAGAGTGAGTCCCCAAGACCTTCATCTTCTTAAATTTCGCCTTGGTCATTGCTGATGCTAATCTTGCTTTTTGTATTGACTTCAGACCTTGATCGAGCGGGCGGCGAAGAGAGCCAAAGCGCCTGTGGTCGAGATCGCGGACGACTCGCTGTCGAGGGGCGGAGACGCCCGACCCGAGCTTGCGGACCAGCGCCGCCCCCGAGGAGCAGCCCAGTGCAGCCCCCAACAGAAGTCCGGGTTCCGCACCTTCGCTTGCGGGTACATCTGATAGCTTTATCTTGTCCCAATATCTTGATGTGTTTGTCTTGACTTGCGCAGGATGGAGCCGCAGCAACAGAGCATCCGGAGGTTGCCCCGAGGAGCAGCAGTCCCTCCATCCCGCCAAGGCCGGATTCCCGACAAGGAGAGCGTCCCGACAAGGGCGGTACTCCCAAGGGCGAGTAGCCCGACGAGGGCGGCTACTCCGGCAAGGGATGGTTCCCCGGCAAGAGAGCCTGCCGCTGAAGACGTCCACCAAGGTAAGTTCTGCGACTTCGCCTTCTCGGTGTTGCCTCTTTTTGGATATTTGCTTGAACCGCTTTTTGCTTTTTCTTTCTTCTTCTAGATCCTCCCCGGAGCGGATGGAGACGGAGGTCGTCGTCGGGGAGGAGGAGGACGTGCATGGTGACGGCGATGGTGCTCCTGCTGTCGAGGACGCGGCGGGAGCCGCCGAACCACACGTGCCAGAAACTGCCTCGGCTTCCGACGCAGCGGCCGCAGAGGAGGATGGCAAGCGTACCACCGGCCCGGAGGCTGCGGAGCGCTGTGCCGCCGGTCGCCGACCCCTCCGTTGAAGCAGAACGGCCCGGCTGCTACTTGGAAGCCCCCAACGGCGTCTTTATCCAGATGCCGTGGGCTTCCTCGTCGCGGGCGCCCGCGGAGGGCGAAGCCTTCGACGGGGAGATCCTCGCCTCCGCGGGTTTGAAGGTCGTCGAGGGGCCTGGCGGGAGCGGCGGGCCCGATGAGGAGAAGCTGCTTCACCAGATCCTGGCCCTTTACCGGGCAGCAGCGGCTTGCTTCCCGGAGGCCCTTGCCGCTAAGGCCGCCGAGAGATGGAGAAACGCTGCGGAGCTCGCGCCGCCAATCAAGCTGCTCTCCGCGAGGTGTCGGAGAGGCGCGAGCAGCTCCGGGCAAGATGAAGAGTGGCTGTTGGAGAAAGCCGAGGCCGAGGAGCAGCAACGGCTCGCCGGGTGGAGCTGTCCCGCGAGAAGGGGAGCTCAACCAGCTAAAGGTCGCCCTCGACGCCCACGAGGAAGACCTCGCCGCACGGGAGCAAGCCCTTGGCGGGGAGTTGAAGGAAGCGAAAGACGCTGCGGCGGCCGCGGAGGCTGCCAAGGAGGACCTCGCCGCCAAGGTCGCGCAACTGGAGGAGCTGTTGAAGGTGGACTCGGAGAAGATCGCCGCGCTCGTCACGGAGCGCGAGAAATTCACTCACACCAACTCAGAGCTCCAGGTGCGTCTCGCCGAGAAGGGCGACGAGTTGAAGGCCGCCAAGGATTCCGTCGAGGATCTTGAGCAGAAAGTTTCTGCGCTGATGGACTCGCCGAGGCTGCCCGGCCCAGAAACCAAATCAAGGAAGAGCTCCGTGAGGAGCGATCCTTAGTGGCCGGGCGCCAACAGAGCAGCCGAGGATTTCCGCCAAGATCGTTGAGATATGGACCGAGAATTAGTGTCTTCCGCAACCGCCATTGACCAGAGCTGCTGGGCGCTGAAGTTGGAGCACCTCATTTATTCCCCGGATCCAAACCTCGCCACAAAGGCCAAGCTCAGCCTCTTCTTCGAAGGTCGCGCCAGCTCGCAAATCTGGGACGAAGAAGATCCTCGCGCAGCTCGCCGAGGAGGCGCTACCACAGCGCGGGAACCATGGAGCGCGTCTTCGACGAAGATCGTATACCGCAACCCCGGTATAAACCTCTCCAACGCCCTTCGCAGCTTGCCGCCGACGCGACATGGAGGCCTTGAAGGAGCAGGTCGCCCACATCATCGCCAAAGTGAACAAGATCCCAGATGGAGGGCGGCCACGTAGACTAGGCCTTTTTTTATCTTTGTTTCCTTTTGCTGCTGCACAGGTCGCTATGAACTTATTAGTTACCGCGACAAGTTATCCCTTGTAGGATATTTACCTTTATTTCGATCAATGATCGCAGAATCAACTCCCTTGTTTTGATTCTCAACTCTGTACGCTTCAACCTTATGCTTCTAGGAAAGACTTGCCGGCAAGGGCAAGGTCTTACCGGCAACAACCTTGCATGCGGCCGCAACACACTTAACTTGCGAGTCGACTCGACGCAAGGTAAGGGCACGGCTGTCCGTCGGTAGGTTCCTCCGAGCACAGGTTTTCCATACAAGGTGTGGTTGTTCAAGGAAGGCAATCTCAAAATTTAAAATTTTGAGCTGCGCAAATCCCGACAACTTAGCCTTCGTGACCTGCGCGTTCTCCGGCAGGCTTCTCTTTCTTGAACAGCACTTGGAGTGCTTGGTTCATCCTTCATTTCCTCCCCCCCCCCGGCAAACTTGTGCGGGAGGAACATTTCTTTTGCTTAAGAAATAAGGAGAAAAAAGAAGAGGACGGGCACGTAGTTTTTTGACGCGCTATTGCTTGTCGGACATGTGTGCCATACGGAAAGATGCCAAATAATTCATGCAAATAGCAAAGAAGAGCATGGAAAAAAGGCAAATAACGCAAGACACGGAAACTTTATTGCTGCACGGGTCTCGCGCCCGCTTTGTACAAAGGGTTACATGCAACGGCGGCAAAGCTTTTGTACAAAAGGTGGTTGCGGAGCGGATCACGGCAACCGCGCTTTATGGGTAGAACTTGCGAAGATGCTCTATGTTCCAGAATTACTCACCGCAAGCCTTCTTCGGTCTTGAGTCGGACAGCGCCGGGTCTCGTGACTTGTCTCACCCGATAAGGGCCTTCCCACTTCGGCGTCAACTTGTTGGAATTCTTGGCGGACTGAACACGCCGAAGAACAAGGTCGCCTTCCTCGAGGCTCCTGGCTTTGACCTTGCGGCTATGGTAGCGGCGCAAGGCTTGCTGGTATCGAGCAGCTCGTCTAAAGAGCTCGAGACGTCCTTCCTCGAGGAGCAATGCGTCATCTTGTCGCAGTTGCTCTTGCTCAAGCTCATCATAAGCGAGCACTCGAGGAGATCCGTATACGAGTTCCGTGGGGAGAACTGCTTCTGCTCCATAGACTAGAGCAAAGGGTGTCTGCCCGGTGGCTCGGTTTGGTGTCGTTCTGATTGACCAAAGAGCCGCCGGCAGCTCCTCTATCCAATTTCTTCCGCACTTGCGCAGCCTGTCGAAAGTTCTTGTCTTGAGTCCGCGCAGCACTTCCGCATTGGCCCTTTCTGCTTGACCGTTGCTCCTTGGGTGAGCAACGGAAGCGAAACAGACCTTGGCGCCAAGGTCTTGGACATATTGCATGAAGGTGCGGCTGGTGAATTGTGTACCGTTGTCGGTGATGATCCGGTTAGGGATCCCGAAACGGCATACAATCGACCTGAAGAACTTGATCACGATCAGGTTGTCACCTTTCTCATCGGCTCTACTTCTGCCACTTTGTGAACTTGTCGATCGCTACGCATAAGTATTCAAAGCCCCGACGGCACGGGAAGGGGCCGAGGATGTCGAGCCCCTGCATCGAGAAGGGCCAGGACAAAGGGATTGTTTGGAGAGCTTGAGCTGGCTGATGAATTTGCTTTGCATGGAACTCGACACGCCGCGCTTGGTTACTAGTGCGCTTGCATCTGAGGGCTTCTTGCCAAAGAACCCTTGCCGGAAAGCCTTTCCGGCAAGTGCCCTTGCGCCAATGTGGTGGCCGCAGATGCCTCCGTGAATCTCTGCCAACAGCTGTTGTCCATCTTCCCTAGAGATGCACTTCAATCTGATACCATTGAGCCTTCTTCTGTACAGCTCGTTGTCCACTTAACCGGTACATACTTGACTGTCTGGTTATCTTTTCTATCTCTTCAGGGTCGTCGGGAAGTTCTCCAGTTTGCAAGAAACGGACGATCTGCTGCGCCCATGCCGGAGCTCGGGGTTCGACGGCAAGGACTAAAGGCATGAGGGCCGCTGCGGGAACCTCCGCTTCTACGGCAAGGATCTCTGGCTCCGCGAGTCAAGGTCGCCCGGCAAGCTTGCCGGGGCAAGGCTTGTCGGGAACACTTGCTTCGATCGCACAGATCTGATGATCGGCGGGAGCAGATTGTTCCTCAGCGTTCTGGAGGTTGATCCTGGGACCTTGGCGGCGGCCTCAGGGAGGTCCGCCGGCAAGTAGTCGCCGGATATCAACTTTCTCTTCTTGGACTGCCCAATTGATGGTGCAACGGAGGGCTGAGTCAGCTTGAGCAAGAAGGTCCCTGGTTCCACAGGTAACTTCATTGAAGCACACTTTGAAAGGCCGTCTGCAATTTCATTCTGAGCTCTCGGAATGTGTTCCATCTGCAAACCTTCAAAGTGCTCCTCAAGCTTCCTCACTTCATCTACATAGGCTTCCATCAAAGGGCTCTGATAGTTCTAGTTAACTTGCCGGACCACCAACTGGGAATCTCCCCGCACGATCAACTTCTTGATCCCAAGTTCGACCGCAATCCTGAGGCCGGCAAGCAAGCCCTCGTATTCAGCGGTGTTGTTTGTCGCTTGCTCTCTTGGGAAGTGCATCTGGATAACATACTTGAGGTGCTCTCCGGTGGGTGCGATGAGTACGACGCCGGCACCGGCGCCTTGTAGGGAGAAGGCACCATCGAAGTACATTACCCATTCACTCGTCGCTCCTTGTGCGGGTGTACTTTTTTCTTGAACTTCTTCATCAGGTGTTGGGGTCCACTCTGCTATAAATTCTGCCAGAGCCCGGCTCTGTATGGTTGAAGTACTTTCAAACTTGAGTCCGAAGCTCGACAACTCCAGTGCCCACTCAACGATCCTGCCTGTTGCTTCAGGGTTGTGCAATATCCTCTTCAGCGGGAAGCGAGTGACCACTGTTATCTCGTGTGCTTGGAAGTAATGGCGCAGCTTTCTTGAGGCCATGAGAAGGCCGAAAAGCAACTTTTGTACACCGGAGTATCTTGATCTGGCTCCCTGGAGAAGGGAGCTTACAAAATATACCGGACGCTGCACCATCTTTTTCCGCACCTCGCCTTGCTCCTGCGCAGGGCTGTCCTCGCTGGGGCCGGGGCTTGTCGGAACAGCCCCCTGCTTGTCGCTGGGCTGGCTTGCCGGTGGAGCAGCCTCCTCGTCGGACTCCCTCTCCGCTACTAGCGCAGCACTAACCACTTGGTTGGTTGCCGCTAGGTATAGCAGCAATTTCTCCTGTGGTTTAGGTGCGACAAGTATTGGAGTGGAGGATGTAATGTTTCAAGTCTTGCGGTATTGTCTCCGCTTCGAGTCCACTTCATGGGCCCCGCCTTCTTCAAGATTTTGAAGAAAGGCGTATGCCTTCAACAGAACTTTGAAATGAATCTACTGAGGGCAGCCACACAACCTGCGAGCCTTCTGACATCCTTGACCCGCTTTGGGGCTTGGATCTGCTCGATTGCTTTAATCTTATCGGGGTTGGCTTCGATCCCTCTCTGCGACACAAAGAACCCGAGAAGCTTGCCGGAGGGAACCCCAAAGACGCACTTCTCGTGGTTCAATTTTAATCAGATCCTGCGCAGATTCTCGAATGTCTCTTCTAAATCTTGAATCGGTGTATCCTTGCTCTTGCTCTTCACCACGATGTCATCCATGTAAGCTTCTACATTTACGTGGATCTGTGGCTCAAAAGCAGTATACACTACCCTGCAAAACGCTGACCTGCATTCTTCAGCCCAAATGGCATGCGTATGAAGCAATAGGTGCCACATGGAGTGATAAACGCAGTTTTCTCTTCATCTTCTTTGGCCATGAAGATCTGGTGATAGCCCGAGTACGCATCAAGAAAGCAGAGTAGCTCACATCCGGCAGTGGAGTCAACAATCTGGTCGATCTTGCGCGGCAAGGGAACGGATCCTGGGACATGCTTTATTCACATCGCTGAAGTCAATACATAGTCTCCATTTCCCATTGGCCTTGCGCCGCGACAACCGGGTTTGCTAGCCACGTCGGATGGATCACACCCCTGACTAGGCCTGCTGCCTCTAGTTTCTTGATTTCTTCATTGATGAACTCTTGGCGTTCCACGGCTTGTTTCCTCACTTTTTGCTTGACGGGCCGCGCATGGGGGCAAACGACAAGCTTGTGCTCAATTACCTTCCTGGGAACACCGGGGATGTCAGATGGCTGCCATGCAAACACATCGACATTCGCCCGCAGGAAAGCAACGAACGCGCTTTCCTATTTGTCGTCAGCGTGGCAATCGATGGTGAAGGTACCACCAAAGGCCGTCCTCCTTGGCGGACACCTTCTTGGTTGCGGCGGAGCAGCCATCCCCTTTATCCTTGCGGTGGAGCTCGACGGGCGTCCTCGCTAGCAGCGCAACACTCGAAGGGTGCGATTGCGGAGTGGGCCCGGGCGCTTGCCGTGCATTGGTCTTCGTCTTTTTCCTTTGGGAACTTCAGCGGCAAGTGCATCCTTGTCGGCCGCCGCGCCGCATCCCGTAAATCTGGTCGGTGCAGATAAGCGCGTCTTTCTTGTCGCTGCGACGGTGATGATGCTTATCGGACCCGGCATCTTGAGCACGTTATAGGCGTAATGGGAAGCCGCCATGAACTTGGCAAGGCGGGGCGCCGAGTATCCCGCTGTATGGCAACGGAATATCGGCAACGCCGAAAGTAATCGCTTCGGTCCTGAAGTTGACCTCCCGCCAAAGGTCACCGCAAGGTGATTTTTCCTTGGGCCTGCTCCTCCCGGGTTGATTCCTTGAAGGGCTGGTCTCTTGAGCTCGTCATCCGGGATTTGGAGTTTCTTGATCACGGCAGAGGAAATCAAGTTCAGCCCGGCCCCGCCGTCGACCAACATCTTGGTGACCTTGAGGTTGCGGATGGTGGGCGAGACCAGCATCGGCAGGCACCCGACCGCGGTGGTGCGGTCGGGGTGATCCTCAAGATCGAAAATGATGGGCGTGCTGGACCATTTGAGGAGTCTGCGTGACTCCATGGGCGGCTCTGCCGCATTCACCTCACGTGCCCACTGCTTTAGTTGGCGGTGAGAGGTGTGTAGCGAGGCGCCACCGTCAACGCACAGGACCTCCGTGGCCTTCTGAAATTCCTGCTCACTGTCGTCCTCATCCTCCACGTCCTCTTCGCCGTCTTCTTCATCCTTGTCGCGGCTCCGAGAAGGTCGATCACCTTGTCGCCGCTTGGCCTTGCCGGAGGTCCTCCCGACCGATTTAACGGCCTTCTTGCTCGGTTCTCCTCCGCCACCTTGGGCCCTCTCCTTGTCGCGCCTCTCGTACTCAGCTTTCTGCTGCTCGACGAGATAATCGACGCGCTTGCAGTTGTAGAGGTCGTGGCCTTTGGTGCGGTGGATTTTGCAGTATTGCTTGCCGGGGGCGTCCTGCTTGTCGGCTGCCGCCACAGGGGCAAGCTCCTTGCCGGAACTGCCAACCTGTGTTTGCTTGGCGGGAGCTTCCTTGCCGGACTTTTCGACGGCAAGCACCTGTTCCTTGTTCTTCTTCTGGAAGACCTGTCGCCGGCGCTTCTTTGCCGGGGCGGCGTCGTCGGAGTCGCTCCCTCCTGCGCCAGCATCCTCCCCGGGAAGCCTCCTCCCCTCTTCCGCGCGTGCGCATTTGTCAGCCAGGGCATAAAGCTCGCGACATCCGGATCTTGGTCGCCGCCATCTCTTCACGCATCGCGGCGGTTACGCGACGTTCGGTGGAACGCGCTGATAACCGCGCAGGGTGGACGTCGAGATGTTGTGTTGCACACGGTGAAGCGTTGGATGTACTTGCGCAGGGATTCTCCTTCCTTCTGGGCCAAAATGTGGAGATCACTTTCTTGGCCGTGGGGTTTGTGGCCGCCAGTGAAGGCACCAACAAACTGATGACAAAGATCCGCCCAAGAGGAAATGGAGCCCTCCGGCAAGTGCATAAGCCAAGAACGAACGTTCGGCCTAAGCACGAGCGGGAAGTAGTTCGCCAGAATCTTCTCGTCGCGCCCCCCGGCAGCCTGCACTGCGATGGTGTAGATACTGAGAAACTCCGAGGGGTGTGTCTTGCCGTCGTACTTTTCCGGTACGTCGGGCTTGAAGTTTTTCATGCTAGGCCACTGGACGCGCCGCAGTTCACGGGTGAACGCGGGGCAGCCTGCCGCGTACGGCAAGTCGCCTGGCTCGCCGGGCGTGCGCACTTCGACAGTGCTCCCAGCTCTCTGATCAGATTGTCGCCGAGTCTCTCGGCGACGCTCGATCGTGGTCCGGGCATCTTCTTGCCGCCGCTCGTCGAGGACTCGACGTTGATCTCGACGAGCCAGCTGGTCCGACGATGCCGTGGAGCCGCTGTCGGCGTTATTCGGCGGGCGGCGTCTTTCGTTTCCGCGGCGGGGAGTGCACGGTAGTTGCACCCCCGGCGGTCTTGTCACCGCAGGCCTTCGCCTTCCCCGCTTGCCGCGGCCGCGAGGCCGCAGGCCGCTGTTGACGGTCGTTGTTGGCGGCGACCAGGCTCTGATGGTAGCCCTCCGCCTCGACCTTGTCCGCCGCCGAGGGAAGTCGAGAGCATTTGCGCTCGTGGCGCTTCGCGAAGTGGAGGGAAGCGGGAAGCGGCGGCGCGGGAGCGGACGCGCTGGGCTTCCGGCAGTGTTGGAAGGAGCAGGTCTGTCCCGCGCCTTCGCTGCCCGTGTCCGGGCGGGGTCCGGAACATCTCGCGAGCCTCCGACGCGTCCCTGTTCCAACAAGCGGATACCACCTCCTGCGGTATGGCGCTGCTGGGTCGTCGTGCGCTGAGATGGACGTGGATCTACGGAGGCCGAGGCGTGGTCCTCCGTCCTGTCCCTGGATCTGGTGGCACCGCGAGCGCCCTCGCCGGTGTCCACCCTTCCACCGGCGTCTCCTCCGCCTGCCGTTGGCTCCGGTGGAGGCGGGGAAGACGGAGATGGGTCCGCGACCCTCGAAGCTCTCGTCTTCGGGGCCATGGCGTAGTTGTCGATGAAGCTACCGGCGAAGCCGGAGAGGTTGATGAAGAGTCTTGCGCGCGCGAACGCCGGATCAGGTTCGCACAACCTCGACGCCCCTACCGGCGCGCCGAGATGTCGCGCCGATGGGTGGCGCGGCACCTATGGGGCCGGGCCCTTCGTGTGTTGACGGGGCGGAGGCTGCGCGAGAGCGGATCGAGGCGATGCACGCGGGATTTTACCCAGCCGGGCGCGATGGTCGCGTAAAACCCTCTTGCTGCATTGTGTTGTATTAGATCTTGCTCAAGAATGCGAGCAAACGGTGGAGTGGTGTGTGAAACCGGCGAATCCCAGCGCTAGAGTTGCGGGGTTCAACCTTCACGCGAGAGTGGCGAATGATCCCTCGCGAGTAGCCAGTCGTGGAACCTCCTCTCGCTGTGCATGGGCCTCCTTTATAGGGCAAGGGTCACCGACAGGTGTCAACGTGAGGTAGAGGGGTAAAACGTAAAAGAGGTGGTAGTTGGAGCAGTCGCGGGAACGGTGCAGCTCGGTGCTTTCTACCTACTTTTGACAGAGGGGACAAGAGCATTAAATGCCCGTCGCCGCCGCCCCAAAAGCTCCCGCCATTCGTCTCCTTTACGCCACGGCGCGAAGCCACCACCGTGGAGTGCCACCGCATTCCTCATGCAGCACACCATCCGCCACGCGTCTCGAGAAGGCTGGAGACGACGCGTGGGCGATGAGCTGAGTCGCGGCACGTAGCATAGCTCTCCCGGCAAGCGCCTTGCGGGTCTTGATCTTGCCGGGCCCGGAGCTTGTCGGGCTCTGGACTTGCCGCCTCGGGTCCTCGCCCGGGCAAGGCGCGCCGAGGCGTGTCTTCGTGATATGATCTTCTAGTCCTCCCGACGAGCTCCTCTCGCCGGGATCTGTAGGAGTGATGTAGCCTTGAGCCTGGAATGGCCTTCCCGGCAAGCTCCTCTTGCCGGGGTCTTGAGCTTCTATCTTATATACTTTGTTCTTGAATGGCTTGGTGTGGAGCGGAGATGGTCTCCGGCAAGCATTTGGTGGATCTGGCTGTGGGGAACTGGGACTGCCCGTGCACAAGTTGGGGTACTGAGGTACCCCTACCTTAGTACACCGACAACTACCGTCGCCGTGTACAACTACTTCCTCTACATCGCCACGTGAACGTCTACCTCCACTACGGCCGTGAACGACTACTTCCTTCGCCGAACCCGAACCGCTCCGAAAACGCACGCTTCAAAGGTATAACCCGAGACGACCGCGATGAGATACCCTTGCATGTATGAGATGCTCGAGTTTTGCACCGTGTCCGAGAGAGGTCTTTGCAAGTTCCTCGTTTGCCATGCCGTCGACTTCTGGGAACCCGGTAGTCGGGAGCACCCCACCATCTTTTGCATGTTCTGCACATCCACCCTTTCGTTCGCACCGACATCTTGATGAGTTGTCGGATCATCGGAATGTTGCCGTGGCAACATTCCCGTTTCGCCGCCGTGGCACCCTTTTTGTTCCGTCATGGTGACAAATGCTTCATAACATGCTCATGTCAACGTTTTCATAAAATTGCACAAAACTTGCATATGTCGTCCACATCATGATAATAACAATTAAAATGTTTAAAATTGTTGTTGCATTAAATTGCTAAATAACATGGTGATTTTCCGGAATTGTTGTTTGTGTTTCCGGCCTCATTTAAACTTGCCTAAATAGTTAGTTTAATTATGCTTCACCTCTTGCCATGTTTAACCATAGTTAGTATTGTTGTGTACCTAAACGAGAGCGAACTAAATGATTGAAATGTGGTGTTTCGTCAATATGCAACTCGTTGCATATTGAGCTCCACTTAATTTGTAGTATTATTTGTTGCACCTTGCCATGCCATGCCTCATTAAACCGGACATGCATCATACTTGTTTGTGCACCATGACATGATTATGCTTGTGTGTTTACTATGTTGTTTGCTTCTTTCCGGTTTGCTTCTCTCGTTAGCTTCGGTTTCGTTCCGGAGTTGTGAGGATTCGTTCGACTATGTCCGTTTGTCTTCTTCATGGACTCTTTCTTCTTCCTTGCGGGATATCAGGCAAGATGACCATTACCCTCGATATCACTTCTATCTTTGCTTGCTAGTTGCTTCGTTCTATTGCTATGTTGCGCTACCTATCACTTGTTTACCATGCCTCCCATATTGCCATGTCAGCCTCTAACCTTTTCACCCTTCCTAGCAAACCGTTGCTTGGCTATGTTACCGCTTTGCTCAACCCCTCTTATAGCGTTGTTAGTTGCAGGCGAAGTTGAAGATTGCTCCATGATGGACAAGATTATGTTGGGATATCACAATATCTCTTATTTAATTAATGCAACTGTATACTTGGTAAATGGTGGAAGGCTCAGCCTTACGCCTGGTGTTTTGTTCCACTCTTGCCGCCCTAGTTTCCGTCATACCGGTGTTATATTCCTTGATTTTGCGTTCCTTACGCGGTTGGGTGATTTATGGGACCCCCTTGACAGTTCGCTTTGAATAAAACTCCTCCAGCAAGGCCGAACCTTGGTATTAACATTTGCCACCTAAGCCTTTTTCCCTTGGGTTCTGCAGACTCAAGGGTCATCTTTATTTTACCCCCCGGGCAAGTGCTCCTTCGAGTGTTGGTCCAAACTAGAGCACCGTGCGGGACCATTCCTTGGCAACTTGGATTACGTCGGTACATGTACGCTTCGCTTATCCGGTGTGCCCTGAGAACGAGATATGTGCAGCTCCTAAAGGGATTTGTCGGCACAGCGGGTGGTCTTGCCGGTCTTGTTTTACCATTGTCGAAATTTCTTGTAAACCGGGATTCCGAGACTGATCGGGTCTTCCTGGGAGAAGGAATATCCTTCGTTGACCGTGAGAGCTTGTGATGGGCTAAGTTGGGACACCCCTGCGGGGTATTATCTTTCGAAAGCCGTGCCCGCGGTTATGAGGCAGATGGGAATTTGTTAATGTCCGGTTGTAGATAACTTGACACCAGATCCGAATTAAAACGCATCAATCGCATCTATAGCCGTGATGGTCTCTTCTCGGCGGAGTCCGGGAAGTGAACACGGTTTTGGGTTATGTTTGACGTAAGTAGGAGTTCAGGATCACCTCTTGATCATTGCTAGCTTCACGACCATTCCTTTGCTTCTCTTCTCGCTCTTATTTGCGTATGTTAGCCACCATATCATGCTTAGTCGCTGGTGCAACGTCACCACTTATCCATTCCTTACCCATAAGCTTAAATAGTCTTGATCTCGCGGGTTTTGAGATTGCTGAGTCCTCGTGACTCACCAGATACTATCACAACAGTTGCAGGTGCCGATGATACCAGTGCAGAGGATGCTACCTAGCTCAAGGAGGAGCTCGATGAAGATCTTGTTCATTGTGTTGTTTCGTTTCAGTTGATCAGTAGTGGAGCCCAGTTGGGACGATCGGGGATCTGTGTTGCATTTGGGGTAGTCTTCTTCTATTTTGGTTCCGTAGTCGGACCTTGAGTGTAAACTGAATGATGGATGTTTATTTATGTATTGTGTGAAGTGGCGACTGTAAGCCAACTATGTATCTTTTCCCTTATGTATTACATGGGTTGTGTGAAGATTACCTCACTTGCGACATTGCTTTCAATGCGGTTATGCCTCTAAGTCGTGCTTTGACACGTGGGAGATATAGCCGCATCGAGGGTGTTACAAGTTGGTAATCAGAGCCTTCCCCGACCTTAGGAGCCCCACTGCTTGATCGTTTTTAGCGGCCGAGTTGTGTCTAGAAAAATGTTTTGAGTCATTTAGGATTATATATATCGGAGAGTTAGGAATTCTTTTTACTCCCCAGTCTCTTCATCGCTCTGGTAAGGCATCCTGACGTAGAGTTTTGACTCTTCTCTTCTCAAATTTCACTAAATTTTTTTTTAGGATCACGCGGGTATCTTGGAATCGTTCCGATGGTTTTATGATGAGAACATTGTCTTGGTGCCTCCTGTCAGGGGTTTAGTGGAAGTGTCCCGGGGAGTTGAGCTCTGAGGTGTTGTCGCCATAATTTTATCGTTGCAGTTCTGGAATACATGAGTTTAGTACGCCGACATCGAAAATCTCTTTTATGCAGTTCGTTGGTGAGGTAACCTCGACGCCACCCAGTACTGGCGCGGGAGTTTGGGAGTATCGCCATAACTTGTATAACGGATGCTTTTCGAAGGTTGAGGTAGACGATTTCCGAAGGTTTCTTGGTTATGTGTTGAAGGATGGATACAGCTGGATGTAGGATTTTTTAGTTTTGGGCGAGATATATATTGCTTCCCCTGTATCCCCAACACCAGATTGCATAACCAGAAAATTTCGGGAGTTTCATAGGTGGGAATTCAAGTAGCTCTTAGGATATCTTTCCGACGGATGTATGATATGAAAAATTGGGGTTCGACGTCTAGTGGTCCGCCTATCCATGGTCGTTTTTTACAGGGGTCTCGTTGTGTCTTAAAGAACCCTTGGCTATGCTGGTTCGGGGACACTTCGTATGTCATGTGCACTGCCTTGTACATGATGGTGCTGTACGATCGAGCCTATGTAGGCCCCACCACGAAAACTTCGGACGAAATCTCTATCATATGTTTGTTCCAGCTTATTCTGCAAGCCAGTCCTTTGTTTTTGTTTTGAGTTGTGGTATTCGAGTTGCTTCAATGTCAAGTGTTGATTCCATACCTTTCCGAAATGGTGTTCTCATACTCCGATGTGAATACCAATCCTTCTCGACAATCGAGATTGTCATGTCAATCCTTTTCAACCGGCGTGTTTCTCTTCAAGTGGATCCGATCACTTCAACATCAGCAAGACCAATTATCATTTCTTCTCAACGGTGTTTGTTTCATCCGTATCCAAGTTGCCTTTGTTTTTCCGCCCACCCACCCTTTTTCCTCAAGGACTAAGATTTCTTTACCAAGTATCCTTTTATTTTTGTGAAGTTTCTCCATTATTTTCCGTCAATGTTCTTACCCGGTGGTTCTCAAGAAGATGTTCTACTAGTTCGTCATTCCTCATTCCTTTCTCTTCTCCGGTGGATTCAAGTCAAGTTTTGTTGATCATACCTTTTTCCTCATTTCAATGTCTTCTCATACCGGTGCACCTCATTATCATTCTTCTTCTCGCTATTTGTTATTCCGAAGTGCTCAAGATATCTCAAAGATTCGTGTTTCCACTCTGCATTCGTTCAAGCTCTTTCGAGATTGGTATCTCATTCAAGTCAATTAATTCAACCGGTGCAACATCTCTTTTAAATCTTTTCAACGGTGTTCTTTTGAGTGGGCCCTAACCCACAGGTCTTTTCCCAGGATCTTACCTGATTCTTCTATTTTCCCAGAGCTATCCAAAATTCTTCTCCAAGTTTAACATAAGAATGATTTCTCATCAGTTAAATGTTTCCTCCAAGATCGCTTTCAAAATATTTTTCATCGTTGGTTCATCATTTCTATTCTTCTTTGTTCCGAAGTGCCTCAACAATTTTGGTGGTTCTCGTCATCATTCTCAACATGTGAAGACCAAAGAAGAGTTCCTCTTAAATCCTTACCCGTTCTTCCAAAGATGTGTAGTTCAAGCTTGATGCCATCCTCATAATTGTTTTTGATTGTGACAATTCTTTTCTTACCATCCGGAGCATTTCATGAGTTATTTCTATTTCTTTCCTCTGAAGGCCATCATGTCATAATTCTTCATTCTCAGCGTGTAGCTATCGTTATCCAAATCTTACCGGTGAATCGTTCAAATATCCTCTAATCAGTTCATGTTCTCTTCGTTCTCATGTATCTAAATCCCTTCAAGTATCTTCAATTGTTTTCAAATTCTTCCTTTGCTACTTTCATTTTCAATTCTTACGGTGGTTCTTTCAAGATTTTTTTTCTTTGATTATCATATTAATTCATTCGTTCTTTTCAATCCTACCGGTGGTTCATGAAGACCTTCTCAAGTTTACGCTATATCCCTCTTAATCCTTTCAATGAGAATAAGTAGTATGCCAAATCTGTTGCTTGTCATCAATTTAAATTGGTGAAGGATACGCATAACATAATTCTTATTCTTGTTTCATCCAAGTGATTAATCCTTTCCTTCAGAGTTTGTTCAGGAGGAATAAATTCTTGGCTTAATGTTGTTAATCTTTCTTCCGGAGTTCTAAGTTTTCCGCATTATCTCGTCGCGAAGCTCCATCTAAATCATCGCAAGGCTTCACCTTGTGTTTTCAATTTCTCTTTCTTTTCATTCCTTTTGTTTACCGGAGTTCTTCATGGAGGTTCTACATGATGGTTCATCAAGGATTTAATTCCCTTCTCAAAGTTTTCATCGAGATTCTTTCCTAAGGAGCTCAAGCTTTCTTCATATGGTAATCCGGAGTGCAATTCTTTCTACCATATTTTGGAGGTGGTATTATGTCATTCTTGATAATTTGAGTTCATGTTCCATGATTCACATGTTGTTAAGAATGAGTTATTTTTAAATCCATCAATCTCGTCATTGGAGTTATCTTGTGTTATATTTCACCTAAAGCCATCCCTAAGGACTGTTGCTATCTATGGTGCTCATAAATGATCCAAGCTATTCTTTATCCTCTCGGTAAAATAGTTTCTTGTCTCCTTGTTCTTACCAATCCAATTCTTTTCCTGTGAGTGGCAGTTTTTCACCTCATAATTTGACATGTATTCCACAAGACCGTATCAAGCTTATTCTTTCGTTGTTGGTTTTCCAACAATTCCGCTCGACCCGTCTCCTAAGGATGCCTCCTCAAGCTCTGTTGTGGCATAAGAGGGCATTTTCTTCTCCATTCTTCTATTTCAATAATCTATCTTCTATTCTTTCTTCTGGAGGCATTGTGATGTTGCTCTTTTCACTCATCATCTCGATTGTGAGGATCGTGTTCTTTTCATGCTTATCCATTTAACCGGAGTGTTGTGTTCTCATTCAAGTTCTTTCATCTTATCAAGTTTTGCCTCTCTTTTCAACCTTAGTGCTGTCTGAAATCCTTCTTACCCATTGTGCCTTTCTTTCAATAGTTCCGGAGGCAGTGTGTTGTTGATTTCATCAAGTATCATCCCATCTTCTCAAGTTCATGTTCTATTCCTTCCATGTTCAACCGGTGTGCTGCCTGAATTCTTCCTCTCTCATCTTGTTTTAACCGGAGTGGTTTCGAATTCTATCTTGTCCATTAAACTCTTGATTCATGTCTTTGCAACCTTCAAGTCCTCGTAATGTTCCTTGTTCCTCTTTTCTAATGGATTGTTTGCAATCTCGTTCATCTCTATTGTACTCTTTCTTTTAAATTGCTCAACCTCTCAAGGTTCGTGGTTTCACTCGTTTGTCAAAGAACCAACTTAGTTTTACCTCTTCTCTTCCTCTTCCGTTTCTCTTTGGTGCCATCCTAGATCTCGGGACGAGATCCTCTTGTAGTGGTGGACTGTTGTAACGCCCCGAGACCGACGCTCTAGAAGACTTCCAGCTATTCCGAGTTTTGTCGTGTGATTTGTTTTGTTTGTGCATTCAGCATGCCATCTCTTGCATTGCATCATGTCATCATGCCATCATATCATTAATTTTTAAAACTCACCTAAATAAATTGCATAGATCGTTGATCTATTTAAATCGAGGGATATTCACATGGTGATTTCTCTTTAAAACATATTCAAAGTCTCCTACTATTATTAGGGAGCTATAATAAAATTATTCCGTTTATTTGGAATGGACCATAACCCACTTGCAAAATATCCCATGCCTTTGTTATCTTAATTCTTGGTCTCCAACCTTGCCATATATTCTTTCATCATATTCCGGAGCTCCACCAAAAATCCGAACATTTTTGGACCTTCCTTTTATCAAGTCCTAGTTCAAACCCAATTGAATTAAATTCAAATGAGTTTGAATTTAAATCTTTCAATCATGGCCTTTCTATTTTTCTTGGAACGAGCATATTTTTGCGAGTTCGGGAAAATATCTCCATCTTAAATCCTTTCCCTAACCCTCTCTTTCTTTTTCTTCTCTTCAATTATTTTCTGCTAAAGAAAATATAAGAGAGAGGGAGAAGAGTGCCTAGCCGGCCTCTTAGGCCCAGCTCTAACCCAAGCCGGACCAGGCCAGCCCATCTAAGCCGGCCCAAGGCCCAGCCGCCTCTAACCCTAGCCCAGCCCCCACGCACCCCATCTCTCCCTCTCGTTCCCCTGTTAGCGCCGCCTCTCACACCTACACACGCATCGAGCCCGGGAGACGAGCTCCCTGCGCCCGATCCTCTCGCGGCCGCTCCCATCGATCCCCTCGCCTACCTCCTCTCGATCTCTCCCTCTCCCTCGCTCGTGCCCCCTTCCACAGAGAAAGAGAGAGGAGCGAGACCCCTCCTCCCGAGCACGCCTCCCATGGCACATCTCGCGTCGCGCCCCGTTCCATCAGCCCCGCGCCCGGCCTCTGCAACACCACCGGGACGGCCAACTCCGCGACCCTCCATTGCCTGCGGTCGTGCCCCTCCCCTGCGCCCGCATCCGTTGTCCTCCGCCGCCCGGACCTCTCCTTCACCCTCATCATCCCGGCCTTCCTCGCACTTCCTGACGCCAAGCGTCGCCGCTGCCGGACGCCCCGCGGTGTCGACTTGCCACCAGTGCCCGTGCCTCCTCCTCCCTCACCTGCGGCCTCCTCCTCGTCGCCCCGCGCCTCCCAGAGGGCCACCCTGCGCGCGACCCCGTCTCCTTGTCTGCCCAGCGCCGCTGCCTCGCCAGCTCCTCCGCTGGATCTCGCCTCCGTCAGAGACGGCAGCAGCAACAGCTGCACCATCCCTGTTGTGGCCATCCCCTGCTCGTCTTGTCGCCCGAAGACCCGTGTACCCGGAACGACAAGACCTTTCCATGGATGCGTCAAGTACCCCTGCCTCCACAACCACCGAACTAGGAATGACAAGTTCATCTACGAAAAACGTGTACAACTACCGTCGCCGTGTACCACTACTTCCACTACTGTCGCCGTGTACCACTACTTCCACTACCGTCGCCGTGTACCACTACGCCCAAGTTCCTCTCCAAACGTGTACAACTACCGTCGCCGTGTACAACTACTTCCTCTATGTCACCACGTGAACGTCTACCTCCACTACGGCCATGAACGACTACTTCCTTCACCGAACCCGAACCGCTCCGAAAACGCACGCTTCGAAGGTATAACCTGAGACGACCGCGATGAGATGCCCTTGCATGTATGAGATGCTCGAGTTTTGCACCGTGTCCGAGAGAGGTCTTTGCACGTTCCTCGTTTGCCATGCCGTCGACTCGTGGGAACCCGGTAGTCGGGAGCACCCCACCATCTTTTGCATGTTCTGCACATCCACCCTTTCGTTCGCACTGACATCTTGATGAGTTGTCGGATCATCGGAATGTTGCCGTGGCACCATTTTCGTTTCGCCGCCGTGGCACCCTTTTTGTTCCATCATGGTGACAAATGCTTCATAACATGCTCATGTCAACGTTTTCATAAAATTGCACAAAACTTGCATATGTCGTCCGCATCATGATAATAACAATTAAAATGTTTAAAATTGTTGTTGCATTAAATTGCTAAATAACATGGGGATTTTCCGGAATTGTTGTTTGTGTTTCCGGCCTCATTTAAACTTGCCTAAATAGTTAGTTTAATTATGCTTCACCTCTTGCCATGTTTAACCATAGTTAATATTGTTGTGTACCTAAACGAGAGCGAACTAAATGATTGAAATGTGGTGTTTCGTCAATATGCAACTCGTTGCATATTGAGCTCCACTTAATTTGTAGTATTATTTGTTGCACCTTGTCATGCCATGCCTCATTAAACCGGACATGCATCATACTTGTTTGTGCATCATGACATGTTTATGCTTGTGTGTTTACTATGTTGTCTGCTTCTTTCTGGTTTGCTTCTCTCATTAGCTTCGGTTTCGTTCCGGAGTTGTGAGGATTCGTTCGACTATGTCCGTTTGTCTTCTTCATGGACTCATTCTTCTTCCTTGCGGGATATCAGGCAAGATGACCATTACCCTCGATATCACTTCTATCTTTGCTTGCTAGTTGCTTCGTTCTATTTCTATGTTGCGCTACCTATCACTTGTTTACCATGCCTCCCATATTGCCATGTCAGCCTCTAACCTTTTCACCCTTCCTAGCAAACCATTGCTTGGCTATGTTACCGCTTTGCTCAACCCCTCTTATAGCGTTGTTAGTTGCAGGCAAAGTTGAAGATTGCTCCATGATGGACAAGATTATGTTGGGATATCACAATATCTCTTATTTCATTAATGCATCTATACACTTGGTAAAGGGTGGAAAGCTCGACCTTATTCCTGGTGTTTTGTTCCACTCTTGCCGCCCTAGTTTCCGTCATACCGGTGTTATGTTCCTTGATTTTGCGTTCCTTAGGTAATGTATAGTAGACTCATATGGCAAAACTGGTTTAAAGGATTTTGGATGCACAAGTAGTGATCATACTTAGTGCAAATGGGGGCTAGCAAAAAGATTGAGAAGCGTCCAACCAAGAAACAAAAAATCTCATAAGCGAGCATTAAGCATAGCTAACACCGAATAATGCACCACAAGTAGGATGTAATTTTCATTGCATAATTATTGACTTTCGTGCTTGAATAGGGAATCAAAAACCATAACACAAATATTCTTACTAAAGCATAATTACTCATCAACATGACTCACAGATCATATCGTCATATCTCAAAACCATTACAAAGAACCAAGGTTATTTTGTCCAATGATCTTCATGAAAGTTTTTACTATATCCTCATTGGATATCTATCACTTTGGGAGTAGTTTCATATGTTGCTTTTAATAAGCTCAAACAAATATAAGTGAAGAACATGAGCATAAAATTTCGTTCTCTCAAAATAATTTAAGTGAAGCAATAGAGAATTTCTTTAAAAATTGCTAACTTCCAAATAAACCTAAGTGAAGCATGAGAGCATTTCTTCAAAAATAACAAGCACACCGTGCTCGAAAACATATAAGTGAAGCACTAGTGCAATTCCATGGCTCTAAATATTTAAGTGAATCATAGGAGCAAGCATAGCATAATTTTTTGGCTCTCTCAAAAAGTTGTGTCCAGCAAGGATTCAAGACTTAAAATAAAAAACAAGCAAATACTAAAAATCATACAAGACGCTCCAAGCAAAACTCATAATATGTGACGAATAAAAATATAGCTCCAAGTAAAATACCGATGCTCGTTAGAAGAAAGAGGGGATGCCACTCGGGGGCATCCCCAAGCCTATTTGCTTGATACTTCTTGAATATTATCTTGGGATGCCTCGGGCATCCCCAAGCTTAGCCTTTCACTAATCCTTATTCCTTCATCCATCGTAATATCACCCAAAACGTGAAAAATTCAATCACACAAACTCAACAAAACCTTCGTGAGATCCGTTAGTATAAGAAATCAAACCGCTACTATAAGTACGGTTGAAAACCCATTCATATTTTATTTTTGCATTATATATACTATATTCCAACTTTTCTATGGCAAGAACACTTCAAAGAAAACCATAGAATCATTAAAACAAGCACACAATGCAAAGAAAACAGAATCTGTCAAAAACAGAATAGTCCGTAGCAATATGGATATTTCAAATACTTCTGTAACTGCAAAAATTCTAAACCATTAGGAACACGTGGGAAATTTGTTTCTTAATCTTCTGCAGAAAGAATCAACTCAAAAGAACTCTTCCTTTAAAAATCTCAATTTATTTCATCAGCAGAAAAGTTTCTGTTTTTCAGCAAGATCAAATCAACTCTCACCCAAATCATCCCAAAGGCCTTTCTTGGCACAAACACTAATTTAAACAACAAAAACACATCTAATCAGAGGCATAATTTGGTATTTTATTGAAAACAGCAAGAAAACCAAAAATCAAAAAGATACAAGTTGGGTTGCCTCCCAACAAAGCTATCATTTTATGCCCCTAGCTAGGCATAATATTTCATTCGTGCTCACATGAAAGATAATAATTGAAACACAAAGAGAGCATTATCAAACATATGAAAAACACATTTAAGTCTGACATACTTCCTATGCATAGGAATTTTATAAGCAAACAAGTTACCAAGACAAGAAATATCTAGCATATGCAAAGGAGAGGAATAAAACATTGACAATCACAACATAACGAGAGGTAATTTAGTAACATGAAAATTTCTACAACCATATTTTCCTCTCTCTTAATACGTACATGTACGATCATAATCAAATTCAACAATATAACTATCACAAAAAATATTCTCTTCATGATCCACATGCATGCAAAGTTGACACTCTTCCAGAATAGTGGGATTATCATCAAATAAAGCCATGACCTCTCCAAACCCACTAATTTAACAAGATTGAACACTCTCCAAATATGTGGGATTACTTTTACCTAAAGTTGACGCTCTTCCAAACCCACTTTCAATATTATTGCAAACATATTCATCATGAGGCTTAAATAAATTTTCAAGGTCATAAGAAGAATCACCCCAATCATGATCATTGCAACAAGTACTGGACATAGCAAAATTAGCATCCCCAAGCTTGGTGTTTTGCATATAATTAACACAATTGGCATTAATAGAATTTATAGTAAAATCATTGCAATCATGCTTTTCATCTAAGGAGCTGTCATGAATCACTTTATAGCTTTCTTCTTTTAACTCTGCATCAAAATTTCTAGATTCATAAATCTCAAGCAAAATTTCATAGATAATCTAGTGAACTCAGTTCACTAGCAATGTGTTCATCATAGTTGGATCTCTTGAAAAGATTAGCAAGTGGATGAGGGTCCATATCAATATATTTTTAGCAAGCGAAGATGCAAGCAAATAAGAGAGACATGGCAACAAAAGCAAACAAGAGATCTGTCACAAAAAAGGCAAAAGGAAAGAACGCGAATAAAACGGAAAGTTTTTGTGAAGTGGGGGAGAAGAAAACGAGAGGCAAATGGCGAATAATGTAAATTCTAAGGAGATGTGATTTCTGATTAGGAACCTGGTTGATCTTGATGATGTCTCCCCGGCAACGGCGCCAGAAATTGGTGAGTTTTCGGGAGACTATATTGACGTGATCCTCCCCGGCAACGGCGCCAGAAATTCCTTTTGATGTCTGCTTGAACTACGTTGGTATTTCCCCAAAGAGGAAGGGATGATGCAGCACAGCAATGGTAGGTATTTCCCTCAGTGATGAGACCAAGGTTATCGATCCAGTAGGAGAACCACGCAACACCACGTAAACAGCTCCTGCACACAAAGAACAAATACTTGCAACCCAACGTAAGAGAGGGGTTGTCAATCCCTCACGGGTAAAAAGATATGTAAAATTGTAGTAGATTGGATAAATAGATCTCGCAGGAACGCGAGATAAAATAAATTACTAAAAAATGCAGTAAGGTATTTTTGTATTTTTGTACTTCTGGATTAATAGATCTAAAAATAAAAGCAAAAAAAAAGATTGCAAAGGCAAATATATTAAAGAAGAGACCTGGGGGCCGTAGATTTCACTAGTGGCTTCTCTCGAGAAAAATAGCAGTGGGAAAACAAATTACTGTTGGGCAATTGATTGAACTTCAAATAGTCATGACGATATCCAGGCAATGATCATTATATAGGCATCACGTCCAACATTAGTAGACCGACTCCTACTTGCATCTACTACTATTAATCCCAGAATGACAATATAACAGCATGGAATAATAAAAAATTATAGATACGTTGGACACGTATCTGATAACCCACAAGTATAGGGGATCGCAACAGTTTTCGAGGGTAGAGTATTCAACCCAAATTTATAGATTCGACACAAGGGGAGCCAAAGAATATTTGAAGGTCTTAGCAGTTGAGTTCACTGTTCAAAAAAATCTTCTGATTCAACGATTTATCGTACGATTTATCTCTACTCTTGGGGTGACCGATAAGATTATGCCTTATCTTCCCCATTTATCGTTTGTGCTGATTTATCGCTATGACAAGCGATTTATCGGGAATCTACCAATAAAATCAGGCCTATTTGTCGCACTATGTTTGCAAAAACTATGTTTATGACCTTGTTGCGCAATATGTAGTGTTTTCCTATTTTGTTCTTCATTATACCAGGATTCAAAGGCTAGGAATCAAGGTAACACTTCTATCCAATATTGTTTTGGTGTTGAATATAGCATATTTTAGTGTTGAGTACCTTGGATTTGAAAAAATGGCCGATTAATAGTCGACCGATAAAATCAATTCATTGGCCGATTTTCGATTAATCTCTAATCCCCGGCTGACAGAGATGATAACGATAAGCGATATACTAAACATTGGTTGAGTTATCAATTCAACCACACCTAGAGATTAATTATCTACAGCAAAGTGATTAGTAGCATCATAATATGATAGTTTTGATGATAGCAGCAGTAGCAACTGTAACGGTAACGGTGATAGCAATGATTTAGTAGCAGTAATGATAGCAATAGCAATAGTAGTAACTTAGCAAGAACAGTATAAGATAAATTTGTATGCATTGGATCGGTGACTCGTTGGATGATATTCACCAGGATACAGCTATAACCTAGGTCGATACGGCACTAGCTCCAGTTCATAAATATAATGTAGGCATGTATTCCATAAATATTTATACGTACTTATGGAAAGAACATGCATGATATCTTTTGTCCAACCCTCCCGTGGTAGCGGGGTCCTATTGGAAACTAAGGGATATTAAGGCCTCCTTTTAATAGAGAATCGGATCAAAGCATTAGCACATGATGGATACATGGACTCCTCAAACTACGGTCATGACTGAGAGTGGTCCCGACTATTGTCACTCCGGGGTTGCCGGATCATAACACGTAGTAGGTGACTATAACTTGCAAGATCGGATCTAGAACATGGATATAATGGTGATAACATAAGTGGTTCAGATCTAAAATCATGGCACCCGGACCCAAAGTGACAAGCATTAAGCATGGCAAAGTCATAGCAACATCAATCTCAAAACATAGTGGATACTAGGGATCAGGCCCAAACAAAACTAACTCGATTACATGATGAATCTCATCCAACTCCTCACCGAGCAGCGAGCCTATGAAGGAATTACTCACTCCAGGTGGGGAGCATCATGGAATTGGTGATGGAGATGTGTTGGTGATGACGAAGATCAAAGATCCCCCTCTCTGAAGCCCCAAACAGACTCCAGATGTGGCCTCCAGATGAAGAACAGGAGATGGCGGTGGCTCCATCTAGTCAAACGCGATAATTCTTTTTCCCTGATTTTTTCTGGAATAATGTAATTTTATAGTGTCGGTTTCAGGGTTAGCGGGGCCACCAGGTGGGGACAACCCACCGGGGCACGCTTGGGAGGGCAGGCGCACCCTGGTGGGTTGTGCCCACCCAGGTGCCCCCTCAGGTGGTTCTTGGCTCCAGAAATTCTCATTATTGATATAAAAAATCCTCTTAAAGTTTCGTTCCATTCTGAGAACTTTTATTTCTACACAAAAACAACACCATGGTAGTTCTGCTGAAAACAGAGTCAGTCATAGAGTCCAAAACAAGAGGAAAAGCATTAGGAAAAGTAGATACGTTGGAGACGTATCAAGTCCCCCAAGCTTAAACCTTTGCGTGTCCTCAAGCAATTCAGTTGATAAACAATTGAAACAGAAAAACTTTTACGAACTCTTTTGCTCTTGTTTCATAAATAAGCTTAAATAGCACCTAGGTTTTCAGCAAAGATTATAACTAACCATGTCAAAAATAACTCTTAAAAATTATATTAACTTATATCAATGATATAATCAACTAGAGAGCAATAATAAGATATCTCAAACAACAACAAGTTGTCAAAACAACCATGATATAATATGACAATAGTGGTATCTCAATAGCCCTTTCTGAGATGGAAAAACATAAATGCAGAGCACCCCCAAAGTTCAAACAACGACTAAACATTGTAATTCATGGTAGAAAAGATCCAGTCATGATGCACCCAACATTAGCTACACACAATGCATCAGCATGACAGCCGTGCTCTCAGGTTCTGACGCTTATTTGACAAGGTGACGACACAACATAAAAGTAAATGGATAGTCCCTTCGCAGAGGGAAGAAGTGATTTCTAGAGGTGCCAGAGCTCAAGTTTTTAAAACAAGGTAAAAGAAATTTTGAGACATGCACCCTTCTCATTTACTTCACGACAATCAGTTCTCAATATCTCCCATTCTAAACACGCTAGTGGCGGTTCCCCAGCGGAAATGTAAAGGTTATAAGTCCATTGGGATTTTTTGTTTGATTATTTGTAAGCTTTTTTTCTTTTTGCAGTTTGGGACTGGGCATCCCTATTACCACCCTTTTCTCGTGCGATGGCGTGTGAATAAACACTCGACCTGAGAATAAGCCGCTTAGCATGGAAGATACCGAGTACCTCCTGTCGTTCCATGAATGATCCAGGCACACAAAAAGGGTATTTATTTGAGGTTTTTAGAGATGGCACGTGCAAATTTACTTAGGACGGCAGGGTAATACCGCATATAGGTAGGTATGGTGGACTCATCTGGAATAACTTGGCTTTCAGGTTTTTGATGTACAAGGAGAGTACCCACTTAGTACAGGCGAAGGCTAGCAAATAGGTTGAGATGCGGCCAGCTAGAGAGAAACAACGGTCATGAACATGCATTATGCATAAGTAGCGTTTGGATACTAGCAAGAGTAGGATATGAACACCATGAACATAAATATCATGGAGGCTATGTTGGTTTTGATTCAACTACATGCATGAACATGTGCCATGTCAAGCCACTTGAACATTCAGATGAGGATACCATATCATCATACTACATCAAAATCACTTTAATGCGATGTTGATATCCAAGATAAGTCATTATTCACTCCTAGCTACTTATGCATGCCATGAGAAACTATAATCTCTAATTGTCATTACAAGCATGTTTGATCATAATAGGCTGAATCATGGATACTAGGTTAAACATATTTACAAAAACAGAACAAGTCGAGTTCATACCTGTTTCTCTCTGCCATGGCCAGTTCATCTAATATCGTCATTATTGCCTTTCACTTGCATGACTGAACGATTTGAAAATAATAATAGGGCAAGAGTGTCGTGGACTAAGCTGGAATCTGCAAACATTTTATTCAAGAGGAGAAGATAAGGTAATATGGACTCTTTATTAGATCAATAATGCAAATGGGAGCCACCACTACTAGAAAAAAGGCTGTTAGTGGTGCACCAGTTTTTGCTATTAATGGCGCACTATAGGTGCGCCACTATTAACATGCCACTAGTAACAAATAGTAATGGCATACATTTGATGCGCCATTACTATCACAAATAGTAATGGCGCACCTATAATGCGCCGTTACTATGCCTAGAAGTGCGCCATTACTATCTGACTTAGTAATGGCGCACCACATAAAATTGCGCCATTACTAACATTTTTTTTCAAATTTTTTTCAGAATTTTTTTTCAAATTTTTGTTCAGATTTTTTTTTCATTTTTTTGCTTAATCTCGAGTCACTATGGCTTAATCTCGGGTCATTATGGCTTAATCTCAGGTCAATATGCTTAATCTCAAGTAAAATCGCACTCCATGGTCAAACTTCCCAGAAGATCACCCATCCTCACACTACTCCAGCCCCAGCACGCTTAACTTCTCAGTTCTATCCAACCCCAGCACCAGCTCACTTAACAAGCACTTGTTGATATATCTATCATATCAATCCTATTAAACCTTGTTGATGTCTAGGACTTTGTTCATGTTCATGAGTGTGATGAAATTTTGGAAAAATATTTCAAACTTCCCGGTCATATTACGTATCATATTTTGAACATTTTTTCCAAAAAAAAAAATCAAAACCAAATATTTTTTCTGTTACTAGTGGCGCACCTAGCAAATGGTGCACCGTTACTAAGTTTGATTTTTTTTCCATTTTCCCCCCTCTAGATCTTAAAAGCCCCGTATCTTTTATTCTGCTAGGTTTTGGGGGATTCTAAAAATCTTCAACGGGGTTCCCCCGGTTGAATTCGGATGTAAGTTTTCGATTAGATAATTTTTCATATAAAAAACTTTTTAATCCGACTTCGTATGCAAAAGTTATGCCCATTTTACTAAATTCCAGAGAGATTTTGCAAATAAAGTCGAAATTCATATTTGTAAATTTTCCCAACAACTAGACCACATATCACATGGGAAACTTATTTTCTTTTATTTTTTTGACATTTCCATCATTTTCTTTTATTTTTTTAAAACTGAAAAGGCGGTCCAGGGGGGGTGCACCTAGAAAGATAGTAATGGCGCAACTTCACAAAGTGCGCCATTAATATGTGTATGACTTGGTCAAACCTGCATCAAAGTTAGTAATGACGCACTTTGTATAGGTGCTCCATTACTAAGTTTGACATAGTAATGGCGCACCTATGCAAAGTGCGCCATTACTAAGTTTGACCAAGGTTTGACCCAGTCATACACATAGTTATGGCGCACTTTGTAAAGGTGCGCCATTACTAAGTTGACATAGTAATGGCGCACCTTTACAAAGTGCGCCATAACTATGTGTATGACTGGGTAAAACCTTGGTCAAACTTAGTAATGGCGCGCTTTTCACCTGGTGTGACATTACTGTTTTGGTTACTAATGGCGTAGCTACACATGGTGCGCCATTAGTATTTAGTAATGGCGCACCACATGTATTGTGCGCCATTAGTGTCCATACTGGCTATAGCTGTTTTTCTAGTAGTGCACTCAACATTTTCATCATGGTCTTCTCCTCAGTAAGACTCAATAAAAAGAAAAAAATTCAGAGAAACACACTAAAATATTTTGGAGTTTTTGGTTTTCCGTAAACGAGCAAATGAAAAGCGGAAAGCAAAACGAGAAAAACTATTTACCTGGGAAAGCTCCCAACAAGTAAAAGAAGAATAGGGAAATCTTTTTGGGTTTTATTTTTGGTGCTACAGCATTGTTAAACTAGGAAGAAAAATCAAAAAGAAGCAAGAACATATTTTTTGGATTTTCCCAAAGTTATTCAAACACAAGAAGAAAGCGAGAAAAATAAATTAAGCATGGATGATACAATGAAAAAGTTTGAACACCAACAACTCGAATGAAATGTGTGAACAATAATGTAATGTCGGTGGGAATACGTACTCCCCCAAGCTTAGGCTTTTGGCCTAACTTGGTAGTCGGTCAATAGCCTGTGTAATGGTCGGAGTGGTAGCTCAAGGAGGCTCTTGGTGCGGATGCCTCAGCCTGCCTTGCAGCCACAACCATTGCGTTATGAGCTCGGACCTCGCACTCAAGAACGTAATATCTTCCCCTGTTATGAACATCAAAGAGAGCAGGTGCTGGCAAATATGTGTCTACCACAGATTCCTTGTTAAACGTCAAATTATAAGTGAAATTATGAGGATCACCCCTAAGAATTTTATGAGATTTCATAGCATCAAAGTATAGGTACCATGTGGGTAAAATAGAATCAGAGGGCAAAGGTGAAACACCCAGCCCTCTTGCTAAGCGTGTAGCATAAATTCCACCATAAAAATATCCACTACTAGCGTTGTGCTGTAACCTACGTGCAACAATCGCTCCAAGATATAACTTCTATCACCGTACAGAGCGGTGTGAATGAGGCTCAGATCAGGAGCACAAAGTGTACTACAATCTTGTTGCCTACAATACATTTTTCATTAAATAATGCGAAGTACTAAATTGCAGGAAAATATATGCTCTTTATTCTACCTTGTGTCACTCCCCTAGTTTCACCAAAGCAAAGACTAGTAAAAAATAATTCAAACTCAGACCTAGGTGGCTCGTCGAGCAAACCCCAGAATGGGATTTTGCAGGGTGAGCAAACCTTTCTAGAGAAATGGTAAATGGATTTTCATACAGTTTAAATGACACCCTAGAATCATGGGGAGATAATTTAAATCATTTGACTAGGCCTGGGCATTCGGTAGAAACCGAAAATTCGGTTACTACCAATTGGTTTATTTTAAATTTAGGTTACAAAAAATGCTAACCGAAAATGGATGCCCAAAACTGCAAACCAAAAATTTGATTAACCGGTTATTTCGGGTTGGTTTTCAGTTTAAATGAATAAAGTTTCCTTTGGTGTTGTAACGCAGCATAACTACACACACCTTTATATAGCTGAGCTACCTACTCCCCCTTAGCTGGGCAATGTGGGACTAAAATGATATACTACTACCGGCCAATTCGCACCATCAGCTGCATCTTTTCACGTTCAACTAGCTCACAGACTTGCACATTATTGGGCTTGGGCCTTGGACGTATGTGGTCAGCCCATGGGAACCGCTAGTATCTAGTCGCATGTGTACAGTGAGCGTTGTGTCGCGGAGCACTGATCGTTCATCCAACCTTTCTTGTCTGTAGTTCGGTTTTTTGGTTTAACCGATAAGTATACCAAATTGACCGATCTCATTTCGGTTAGTGAATGCAAAAAACCAAATATTCTTAAACCAAGGATAAAAACCGAAATTTTGGTTTATTCAGTTTCTGTATCGGTTTGCCGTTCGGTTAGTCGGTTTTTATTCCCACCCCTACCTTTGTCAAATGATTCGGTGAGGATGAGGTGTTGGTCGCACTTATCTGCAATTTAGGGAGTGAGATCGGCATTCTGAACATATTGCTCAAATTCCTCCTTAATACCCACACTCACCATATAATCGTTGCATGGCCATAAGCATGTTTTGGTGGTGGCACTTCAAATGGAACTTTCACATGGTTCAACATACGACCGACGAACGGAGATTCTGCTAGAAGATGCCTCCGAGGACCTCCTCCTCAAAGAACTCCTTCCAAAAAGGTTCATCATGTTCGCGTACAATTTCTGGAAAATTTTGGTCACAAAAATTTATTAACAAAACTTCACAAAATTGATAGCAACTACTCAAAGGAATGTATAGAGGCCATAGCAAGCATTCAAACTACTTAGAACTCTAAGAATTCAACATGCAAGCTCATCTACAGCTGCACCAAGAGTAACTAATTATTCTAAGTACAAACCACTAAAACAAAAACTAATTTGACACATGGAGGAGTCACATACCAAGCAACAAATCCCCGAAACAGTTTCGAAAATGGAGCTTCAAGTAAAGAGATCGAAATCCGCGGTTTCAGGAGCAAGAACACAAGAGACACTACTGGAAACAGGGAATTTGCCATCAGTCAGCTCTTTGCCGTCTGCCAGCGGATGGCAAAGAACGTCTTTGCCATCTGCTTACAAAAACAGATGGCAAAGAACTGACAGATGGCAAAGAACCTGGTTGACATCAGCCAGTTCTTTGGCATCCGCTGGCAGACGGCAAAGAGGTGGGTAGGGTCCAGTGCTGTAACGGCCTATCAACCCACCTCTTTGCCATCTGCCAACAGATGGTAAAGACTCTTTTCCATCTGCTGGCAGATGGCAAAGAAGTGGGTGGGGCCCAGTGGATGACGGTGCTGTAACGGCCCAGTAGCCCCACCTCTTTGCCATCTACCAGCCGACAGCAAATATTCTTTGCCATCAGCTGGCTGATCGAAAAGAGGTGGGGCTTTGCCATCCGCTGGCTGATGGCAAAGATGCGGGCCTTTGCCATCGGCTGGCTCATGGCAAAGAAGTCAGACTATCTCCTCCCCTCTCTTCTTCTAAAAAAATCTCCTCCCCTCTCTCCTAGCCCGACCCCACCCCTCTCTCTCTCCCAGCCCGGCCCCAAGAAACACGTCTTTCCAAAAAATGTTTCAAGAACCTCTCACCTCAGAACATTCAAGTAGACAGTGGCAGTGAATCCGAGCCTGAGCAGGAACAAGAAGAGCCAGAACAAGAAGAGGTTACTGCTGCGGATGACCTCTCAATGCTTGACCGATTACATGCAGGACGCCTTCCAGATGTTGATGAATTTATTGATGATGATGATGATGAGCACGTCATTACTGATAGTGATGAGGATGATGCATTTATTGACCCCGAAGCATATATAGACGATGATGATGCATTTATTAATGATGACGATGAAGATTAATATTATAGTTCATGTCAGGTATTCCATTATTATTATATACATATATATTATTAATTAGTTCAAGTTTTAACCTATTTAGCTCAAAAATGACCTATTTAACATAGGATAGCTCTAAAATGAGTTATAATTAGCATTTATTCCTCCAAAATGAATTTGTATGCTTAGCTAGCTCAAAAATGACATAACAACCTTAATTAGCTCAAAAATGACTTTAACCTAGGATAGCTCTAAAATGAGCTATACATAGCATTTATTCCTCTAAAATGAATTTATATACATATTATTATTCATGTCAGGTATTCTTTTTTTATGTTGTACTAATTTCGTTTACTCTTTGTCATTCCAGGTGTTGATAGATGGTGGGCGTGGGTTGAGAGCGCTCCGGGGCTCCTACCTTTGCGCGTGGTGGGAGGGGTAGTTTCATTCCCCCCCCCCCATAGCCTCCTGAGAGCGCTAGATCTTAGTCTGTAGAGTCAGCGACGGTCGCTTCTTCTTCAGCCGGGAGAGGTCGGGGGTAAGAAGAAGGAGAAGGCTGCTAGATGTGGACGTGGCGTCGGGAGAGGTAGGAAGGCTGCTACGCCTTCCTCACCGCCACCCCCAGCTGAGTCGCCCGACCACAGGGCTGCTCCATCTCAGATCGAGCCATCTGAGGTGGACCCGTCTCGGACTTCACTCCACGAGCCTCCGGCGGACGAGCCTATGGCAGACGCGCCTACGGCCGACGAACCTCGGGCCACCGAGTCTTTGCCCCACGAGACTCCGGAGCTCAGATGGGGTCACACTGAGTCGGAGTTGAGCCCATGGGAGGACTGGACGGAGTCGAGTGCACATGGCCGTGTTCAGGGTGGAGACTATAGTCCTGATAGCAATAGCGAGGGTGAGTGGGTTGAGGGGCGCAAAGTCTACCAGTGTGGTCATACAAAGCTCCGGCCCACCCCGGCGACCCCCGACCAGAGGTGGTTGATTGCGCCTAACAGGGAGAAGTAAGTGCATTTACTCTTCTTTAACCTTTTGCCTTGACGTTTCTTCGAATATCTAATGCAATGGCCTTGTCATACTGCAGTTCTTCGACACACGGAGATCGTGTCCACAGGCCCAACACTGTCCTTGGTGTGATTTGTCGCCAGTGCTTCCCGAGGTGGGTCACGTTGCCCGGTGAGGGCCGGTTTCCAGAGCTAGGAATGACCTGGGAGCACTACTTGGCTGCCCCGGCCCCGCCGGAGCATAGGGTCGGTGATGCCGAGTGCGACACGATGGCCGACATTGTGACCGCCACGTTTTGGGTAATTTCTCCTTTGCCATTTACGTTGTGTTTTCTTCTTTGATTGCATACCTTCTACATGTGTTTTCTTGTTTGATTGCGGACCTTCTAATCCGTGTTTTCTTGTTTGATTGCATACCTTCTACAGGTGTGCTGAGGGACAGGAGGAGGCCGCGCCTCGGGTTATCGACGCCGAGTGCAGGCGCCTACTTGGAAACTTTCGGCAAGAGGCTCAGACGCAGGCTGTTCGAGACTACTTAGCACAGAACGGTATTAGGAGGAGAAAAGAGAAGTGCCGGGACAAGTATCTGAGTAAGGAGAAGTACATGAATGTAATTACCTGTTCTTAAGGCCTTGTACTTAGTTTTCTTGATTTGATTCGTAGGCGTAGCACTCAAATTTCTCTTGCTTAACTTAGGTGCCCCCGAGATGGTGTGCAGACAAGATGGACTGCTGGGAGGTGTTGGTGGATGAGTGGTGCTGTCCCCAATGGTGCATCGGCCACAACATTGCAAAGGAGAAGCGTCTCAAAATGAAAGCTGTGCCACACCATCTAGGCAGCGTCAACCTACATGGGTACAGGAAAAACTGGGTATGTGTGGTTTGCTTCATGATTCATGCAAATTCATTCTTTGTGCTAGCTTGAGTCCTTAACTAATAATCTGTTCCTCTCTTTTAGTCAAAACAAAACAAGGCTCAAGTGCCAGAGCTGTTCGACCTTTATGGCATGTCCAATATTGCACCGTACAAGAAGGCCAAGGCATTGTCTGAGTCTGACATAGAAAATGCAAAGAACTTCAGCAACAAGGCCTCCCACCACAAGATGGTGCGATCGTTAAGCGGGGAAGGCGAGGAAAGGGCGGACTTTAACCCGAGCCGCCTCTTGATCCAGAGCTGGTGATGATATCTGGTGGCGGGAGGTCCCATGGCTTGTTAGCCATTGGTAATAGATCGATCGTTGTAGTAGCACTCTCCCTTGAGATCAAGAAGCGCCGGACCAGCTCGATCCCGAGATACCGCCTCGTTCTGACCGGTGGAAATCGAATTCGTGTTTGTTATCTGAGACTCGAGAGCCTTTCCTCCATTACATTGTGTTTGAGGCCGTCGATGATTACAATGCTAAGGAGTGGTGTTGCAGAGCTGCTATTGAGGCGAGAGAGCGAAGACCAGGCTGCTTTTGAGGAGAGGGACGGCGGTTGGCGGAGAGGGACCGGCAGGCGGCGGAGAGGGACAGGGAGAATGAGGAGAGGACGGCTAGGCTGTTGGAGGAGGAGAGGAACCGGAACGACTCGGCTAACCGGGCCATGTACGATCTCTTCGTGGTAAGTTTCTTCTGCATATTAGCTAAATCATGCATGCAATGTTCCTTTCATTAGTAACTAATATGACTGACTCGTCAAAACCAAATGTGCAATCCATGTGCGAGAAGAATGGCCAGACCCCTCTGCCAATGCCAGTCATTGCTCCGGCGGGCACGGTGAGTTTCATTTGAACGGTCATTAGTTACTAGTCTTCACATTTGAGTTGCATCATGCTAACGATACATTGGAAATAATCTCAGGTACAGCGTAACTCCCGACAAGCATCGACCGATCCTTCTCCGTCTACCACTGGCGCGACCGGTCCTACACCTACACCTACACCTCTGTGATGACGGTAAGTTTCCCAAGTGTTTTGCTTAATAGAGTTTTGTTGTGATGCCGTGTTGTATCTACACATATCGTGCATAATGTGTGTATGTTTGAAATGCATTGTATGTGTGGGATTCGACACCTAGTCGTGTGCCTTTGGTAGCCTTCCATACAGGGAAATGCCTCCTAGTGCTTCCACTGAGCCATGGTAGTTCGATACTGCTCGGGAACACATGGATTGACCAGCATGTGTCCTTCTTTGCTCCTGTGTCTGTCCCTATGGGGAAATGTCACGCGGTGTATCACCGAAGTCCTTGTAGCTTGCTACGACTTGGTTGCACTCGCTAATGACCGACACGTGCATTGCTGGGTCATGTATACCTGTCCCTGTACGTTTGTGCCACCTTGGTTCTATGACTAGTCATGTAGGCCCGGGTTCTCTGCCATATGGATACTAGCGACATAATCATATACTTAGCATTTTTTCCTCCAAAATGACTCAATATGCTTAGCTAGCTCAAAAATGACATAATAAGCTTAATTAGCTCCAAAATGACATATTTAACCTAGGATAGCTCTAAAATGACCTATACTTAGCATTTTTCCTCCAAAATGACTTAATATGCTTAGCTAGCTTAAAAATGACATATTTAACCTAGGATAGCTCTAAAATGACCTATACTTAGCATATTTTCCTCCAAAATGAGTTAATATGCTTAGCCAGCTATAAATGATATAATATGCTTAAGAAATAACATATTTTTGGTCCTAAATGACTTCATATGCTTAGCTAGCTCCAAAATGACATAATAACCTTACTTAGCCCCAAAATGGCCTATTTAACCTAGGCTAGCTCTAAAATGACCTATACTTAGCATTTTTTCCTCCAAAATGACTTAATATGCTTAGCTAGCTCAGAAATTACATAATAAGCTTAATTAGCTCCAAAATGACCTATTTAACCTCGGATAGCTCTAAAATGACCTATACTTAGCATTTTTTTCCTCCAAAATGACTTAATGTGCTTAGCTAGCTTCAAAATGACCTATTTAACCTAGGATAGCTCTAAAATGACCTATACTTAGCATATTTTCTTCCAAAATTATTTAATATGCTTAACTAGCTCTAAAATGACATAATAAGCTTAAGAAATGACATAGTTAAGCTCCTAAATGACTTCACATGCTTAGCTAGGTCCAAAATGACAGAATAACCTTACTTAGCTCTAAAATGACCTATTTAACATAGGATAGCTCTAAAATGACATATACTTAGCATTTTTTTCCTCCAAAATGACTCAATATGCTTAGCTAGCTCAAAAATTACATAATAAGCTTAATTAGCTCCAAAATGAACTATTTAACCTAGGATAGCTCTAAAATGACCTATACTTAGAATGTTTTCCTCCAAAATGACTTAATATGCTTAGCTAGCTTAAAAATGACCTATTTAACCTAGGATAGCTCCAAAATCACCTATACTTAGCATCTTTTCCTCCAAAATGACTTAATATGCTTAGCTAACTCTAAAATGACATAATATGCTTAAGAAATGACATATTTTAGGTCCTAAATGACTTCATATGCTTAGCTAGCTCCAAAATGACATAATAACGTTACTTAGCTTCAAAATGACCTATTTAACCTAGGCTAGCTCTAAAATGACCTATACTTAGCATTTTTTCCTCCTAAATGACTCAATATGCTTAGCTAGCTCAAAAATGACATAATAAGCTTAATTAGCTCCAAAATGACCTATTTAACCTAGGATAGCTCTACAATGACCTATACTTAGCATGTTATCCTCGAGAATTACTTAATATGCTTAGCTAGCTTAAAAATGACCTATTTAACCTAAGATAGCTCTAAAATGACCTATACTTAGCATATTTTCCTCCAAAATGACTTAATATGCTTAACTAGCTCAAAAATGACATAATATGCTTAAGAAATGACATATTTTAGCTCCTAAATGACTTCATATGCTTAGCTAGCTCCAAAATGACATAATAACCTTACTTAGCTCCAAAATGACCTATTTAACCTAGGATAGCTCTAAAATAACCTATACTTAGCATTTTTTGTTCCTCCAAAATGACTTAATATGCTTAGCTAGCTTAAAAATGACATATTTAACCTAGGATAGCTCTAAAATGACCTATACTTACATCTTTTCCTCCAAAATGACTTAATATGCTTAGCTAGCTCTAAAATGATATAATATGCTTAAGAAATGACATATTTTAGGTCCTAAATGACTTCATATGCTTAGCTAGCTCCAAAATGACATAATAACCTTACTTAGCTCCAAAATGACCTATTTAACCTAGGCTAGCTCTAAAATGACCTATACTTAGCATTTTTTCCTCCAAAATGACTTAATATGCTTAGCTAGCTCAAAAATTACATAATAAGCTTGCAGCCTTTGCCATGTGCTGGCAGAAGGCAAAGCTTGCAGCCTTTGCCATCTGCTGGCAGACGGCAAAGAGCCTGCGCCTTTGCCCTCTGCTGGCAGATGGCAAAGAGCCTGCAACCTTTGCCATCTGCTGGAAGACGACAAAGTATGCCGTTAGCCTTCTAACGGGGCTAACCCCGTTAAGAGGCTTTGCCATCAGCCAGCAGACGGCAGGGTATCAGACAAACTGTTTGCCATCTGCTAGCAGATGGCAAAGCCTTTGCCATCCGCCGGCTATGCCTTTGCCATCTACCATGGCAGATGGCAAAGTGCCAGAATCCTGTAGTGAGAGAGAGTGATAGTGAACTTTTGCTGGAAGAATAGAGTGATGTGGGAAGAAGAAGTAAGTGAGGGGGCCCACGTGGGGACCACAACCCACCAGGGCATGCCTGGGGGTCCTAGCGCACCCAGGTGGGTTGTGCCCACCTAGTGCACCTCCCTCTGATATTATTTTCACTAGAAATTCAGAAATATTCAGGAAAAAAATCATATTAAATTACAGAGCATTCTGAGAACTTTTATTTTTGGTTCATTTTTTATTGCACAGAAAACTCAGAAAAGAGATAAAGTATGGCATTTTATTTTATTTAACTAATAAAACAAGAAAACAAAAAGATAGGGACAGAAGGTAGTGCTTACTAAATTCATCAAATTCATACCTTTCAAAAATGATCCATTAATAAGGTTGATTAAGTCTTATTAACAACCACTTTTAGTTAGTATGAAATCGAAGAAATTTTGTAAATCACTAAGTTACCTCAATGGGGATATGAATGTTCCCAACAGTAAGCATTTCATATTTCTTTTTAACAGTAGGTAGAGGTAGTTGAAACCTTCCAATAGTGATTGTTGGATATTTTTCAATAACATTAATATCAGAGGGAGGTGCACCAGGTTCGGCATTCACTTGGAATTGTTTCTTCGGAAAGTGCATCGTATGCTCATTACCATTGATATGAAAAGTGACCTTGCTTTTATTGCAATCAATAACAGCCCCTGCAGTATTCAAGAAGGTTCTACCAAGGATAATCGACATGTTGTCATCCTCGGGCATCGCAAGTATAACTAAGTCGGTAAAAATAGTAACATTAGCAACAACAACGGGCACATCCTCACAAATACCGATAGGTATGGCAGTTGATTTATTAGCCATTTGCAAGGATATTTCAGTAGGTGTGATTTTATACATATAAAGTCTTTTATATAAAGAGAAAGGCATAACACTAACACCAGCTCCCAAATCACATAAGGCAGTTTTCACATAATTTCTTTTAATGGAGCAAGGTATAGTTAGTATTCCCTGATTTCCATGTTTTTTAGGTAATCCATATTTAAAAGTATAATTAGCAAGCATAGTGGAGATTTCAGCTTCCAGTATTTTTCTCTTATTAGTGATGATGTCTTTCATGTACTTTGCATAAGGAGGCATTTTAAGGACATCAGTTAAGCGAGTTCGCAGAAAAACTGGCCTCGACATTTCATCAAAGCGTTCAAATTCTTCATCATCTTTGTTTTAGTTGACTTAGGTAGAAAGGTCATGGGCTTATGCACCCATGGTTCTCTTTCCTTACCATGCTTTCTAGCAACAAAGTCTCTTTTGTCATATCTATTATTCTTAGGTTGTGGGTTATCAAGATCAACAGATGGTTCTATCTCAACATCATTATCTGGTTCTTTATCATTTGGTTCAGTGTCTTCATGAACCTCATCATTATGTTTTTCATTATCAGAAGGTGAGCGTTCACTACCAGATTCAGTTTCAGCATCAGAGATAGAAACTTCATTATCATTATCAGGAGGTTTTTCTAGTTCAGGTTCACTAGAGGCAGGCAAAGTCCAATTATTTTTCTTCTTCTTTTCCTTTTTAGAAGGACTAGGTGCATCAGTGTTAATTCTTTGAGAGTCTTGTTCAATTCTCTTTGTGTGTCCCTCAGGATAAAGTGGTTCCTTTGTCATTTTACCTCCTCTAGTTGCTACTCTAATAGCAAAGTCACTTATATTATTGTTCATTTCATCAAGTAACTCTCTTTGACATTTAGCAACTTGTCCTAATTGAGTTTGAACCATAGAGGCATGCTTTCCTACACCTCTAACATCATTTGAGTTTGTAAATAACAAGTTACTTAAGCGAGCAATCATATCAGAGTTGTATTTCAATTATTTCATAACATTTGCATTGAAGTGATCTTGCTTTCTAATGTAACTATCAAACTCATGAGGGCATTGACTAGGATGTTTATTATGAGGGTCATCACTATCATTGAATTTCATTAAATATTTTACCTCTACCACCTTAGGTGGTGGTGGTGCTTCAAGCCCATGTATTTCTTCAATAGGTGGTAAATTTTTAACATCCTCGGCTTTAATACGTTTTTCCTTCATAGATTCCATGCCCTCTTGCATATCTTCAGGACTGAGATATAAGATGCCCCTCTTCTTTGGAGTGGGTTTAATAGGGGTTTCAGGAGGAGTCCAATCATCATAATTTTTCAATATGTTATTCAATAATTCCTCAGCTTGCCCAATAATTTGCACAACTATCTAGGAAATCCCTAGAAGCATCAGTTAGTCCATTATAGAAGATATCAAGTATTTCCTTTTTCTTAAGAGGATGATCAGGCAAAGCATTAAGCAATTGGAGAAGTCTCCCCCAAGCTTGTGGGCTACTCTCTTCTTCAATTTGCACAAAGTTAAAAATTTCCTGCAAGGCAGCTTGTTTCTTATGAGCAGGAAAATATTTTTCAGAGAAGTAATAAATCATATCCCGGGGACTGCGCACACAACCAGGAGCAAGAGTATTGTACCAAACTTTAGCATCACCCATTAATGAGAACAAAAATAACTTGAGAATATAATAATAGTGAATCTTCTCATCATGAGCAAAAAAGGGTGGCTATATCATTCAACTTAGTAAGATGTGCCACAACAGTTTCAGTTTCATAACTGTCCGATATCGGGTTCCGGCAAAACCCTTAAGGTTCGAACTCTAGGGTGCGCACGAAGATCTTCTCCCTACCAAAGATCGCCCTCAGCCTCGCCGCGATTGCTAAGCTAGATTGATGAACAAGACAAGAGACATGAGGTTTATACTGGTTCGGGCCACCGTTGTGGTGTAATACCCTAATCCAGTATGTGGTGTGGTGGATTGCCTCTTGGGATGATGATGAACAGTATAGAGGAAGAACAGCTTCGCAAGGAGAGGTGTTCTTGTGGTGGTGTTCTGCTTGGAAGGATTCGATCCTATCCTACTGTCGTGACTATCTCTATTTATAGAGGCCCTGGTCCTCTTCCCAAATATTGAGCGGGAAGGGATCCAACAACAGCCATTTTGTAACGGGACAACTAGTACAAGCTATCCTAACTAAACGTGGTCTTCGACTGCCAAAGGTGTTGGTGATGACGCTGTATTGGGCTCCACGGTGACCTCCGTCCTGCCATTCTGCTGGTCTTGGTCTTGTTGCACCGATATGGAAACATTTGTCTGATGCCTCGGTACTCCGCGCCTGCGCTTGCCCCCTTTGCACCAAAGAGGAAACAAGGACACTGCGCAGGCTGGCGCCCGCCTAGCGCCCGCCTGGTCTTGATCGTCATGGCTTGCGTCATGAGCACCTCACGAGGTACCCCTTGCCTTGATCTCTCTGCCTCCTCGCAAGCCTGCCTGGTGAGGCCGCCCCTTAGGAGGCCTTGTGTCGTCCGCCCCGCGAGGCTTGGCCCCTCGCGAGGGTCTTGAGCGCTTGGTTGATGAAGGCGGGCCGTACTGGGCCATTGGTTGAGCCACGTAGCAGGCCGCAGGCAGGCAAGTCTGGGAACCCCCATTCCCAGAATGCCGACAGTAGCCCCGGGGCCCAAGGCGCACTCAGACTTGGCTTAGCAGCGAAGCCAAAGGGCAAGTGAGGAGCACCAGGGGCCCTCACAGCCTGCGGCCTTGGTCGACGTGTGGTGACTGATTGGACGTGGTCATCTACGCTTCCCCACGTTGCCTCGGCAACTGCCCGACTTGACGAGTCCCTGATGCATGCAAAAAGAGTCATCATTACCTGTGATCGTGGAGGCCGACGATTGGCCTCCATTGTGTTGTAAATATGGAAGGGCGAGAGCCCCCGTTTGCCCATCTCTTCTTGCTCTGCCTGCCCGCTTCTTCTTCCTCGCTCCTGCTGCTTGTTGCGCCCCTCATGGCACCCGTGAAGAGGTTCTCGGCCGCGGAGAAGGGGAAGGCTCACCAGGAAGGGCCTAGCTCTCCTCCGCCCAAGCGCGGCCGCGGTCGTCCTCGCAAGCATCTCGTGACCCCTGCCATGGCTTCCCATGGCTGCGGGGGTGGCCCTTCATGCGGTGGTGGCCGCCCATGTCGAGGCAACCCTGTTGAAGGAGGAAGGCGTCTCGTGGCTGCGCGGCCTCCCCGGCCGCGCTTCCATTCGATAGAGGTGCTGCCGGAGTTTGTTCTATGGTCGGACAACCCGGCCGGCAACTGGCTCTAGCTCCCTTGCTTCTTCGCCGGTGAACTACCGGCCGCTGGCCCCAGCAGGCTCTGGGTGCAGGCGGACGGCTGCTGTAGCAGGGCCTCCTGGTTCGAGGTGGAGATCTCCGTCGCCGGCAATGTGGCCCTGACCCGGGGCTGGCAAAACCGTGCGCGTGGCCTAGGCAGGCGGTGCACCCTCGACTTTAGGTACGACGGCGACGCGACCCTCTACGTGAGGGTGTTCGGAGAAGATGGCCGCCGTGTTGGGTGCTGCCCTGAAGACGATGATGGCGATGAGGTGCTCGGCCTTGGCAACGGCCGTGACGAGGGCGAAGGCGAACCCGCTCCCGGCGGCAACCGCAGCTCACCGAGCTTCAGCGGCTCCTCCTCCAGCGACGGCTCCTCCAGCGGTGGCCACGATCAGCCACCATCCTGCCGTGCCCGCTTCAAGGGCGGTAGCGGGTCGTCCCGTCACCATGCACCGGTGAAGTGCGAGGCGGAGTCTGATTGAGCTCGGGAAGACGACGCAGATCCCTCCTCGCGAGCTGTTGCAAGGCACGCACTACTTTTATTTCTATTCTCCTTTTCCTACATCGAGAGAGAGAGGTATGGGGCCCCGTGGGGGCGTGCAACAGACTATGATCCCCTAATTATCGTACTGCATTTATTGTTCCTTTGTTGTGCTATGGTGTCGTTGTCATGTGCCTGCGCGTAGGAACAACTTAGCTTGGGACGTTTGCAGTAGTTTCCGCCTTGCGAGGTACTTGCCTGAGGCCTAGCCAGGCGCCTTAAGAGCTGCAAAAAAGAAGTTGGGGGAATCATTTCTGAACCTTGGTCGCGAGGGTTGCCGGCCGTGGCCCGATGCTTTGTGTCGCGATGCCCGAGGGGCATGGACTGGGAGGGGTGCTCCCGCTGCTAACTCGAACAAGAGAGCCTCGCAAAAGTTAAGAGAGGAAGGGCTCACAAGGGCGCTCGCGCAGCCCCCTCGCGAGGTTTGCGAGAGGGAGAACGAGTCAGACAAAAAGCTGAAAACAGAGAACAGGGGCGGAAGACGGCAAATAACACTAAAAGCAACTTCAATAAAGGTTCAAACACGGGAGAACAAACCATCTATGGAAAGCAAATGAAAAGCCATGTCTGGCACCTAGTCTAGTCTTCGACGTCTTCTCACCAGCGCGGAGCTAAGTGCTACCACTAGGCGTGGGTGGGAGCCCCCGAGGCCTGAGGGCGGCTCTCCGGAGACTCCGAGGCGTGTACAGCCCCAACTCGTTATTACGTGAGAGTGTCACGGGCGGCGAGCTTCACAGGCACTGGGCCTTCTTCATAGGCATCGTGCCTTTCTTTGTGCGGCGAGCTTCACAGGCACCGGGCCTTCTTCATAGGCACTGGGCCTTTCTTCAGGGGTAAAACTTCCGAAGATGCTGGATGTTCCAGGTGTTTGAGATGGGTACCCCCTCCTGAGTCTCCAGGCGCGCGGCACCAGGCTTGGAAACATAAACAACCTTGAATAGGCCCTCCTACATGGGCGAGAGCTTATGCAGCCCTTCCCTGGAGACCACCCGCCTCAGTACGAGGTCACCTACCTCGAGTCCTGGGGCAGATGTTGTGGCAGTGATACCACCGCAGCGCCTGCTGGTATCTTGCTGCTCGCAGTGTGGCTTCACAACAGCGCTCCTCCCCCAGCACGAGGTCCATCCCCCGCGTGGCATCCTGTCGTGCCTCATCAAACGCTAGGACCCGCGTGGAGCGATGCCTGAACTCATGAGGGGGACCGCCTCTGCTCCGTAGACGAGTAAGAACGGGGTCTCGCCAGTCGGCTTGGTGGCGGTAGTGCGGATGGACCACAACACGGACTGGAGCTCGTCGTACCAGCCCCTGCCGCAGGTCTCGAGCTTCTTCTTGAAGGTCCTGGTCTTGAGGCCCCTCAAGACCTCCGCGTTGGCACGTTCGGCCAGGCCATTACTCTGGGGGTGCGCCACCGAAGCGTAGCATATCTGCGTTCCAAGGTTAGCACAATACGTTTTGAAGAGATTGCTGGTGAACTGTGAACCGTTATCGGTGATGATGCGATTAGGGACCCCAAACCGGCTCATGAGGCCCTTGATGAACTTGACTACGGAACCGGCTAGGATGGTGTGGACGGCTTCCACCTCTGCCCATTTGGTGATATTCTCTATGGCGACGTAGAGGTAGCTGTAGCCCCCAGGTGCTCGAGGAAACGGGCCGAAGATATCTAGCCCACAGACCGCGAACGGCCACGAGAGCGGGATGGTCTACAGGCCCTGAGCTGGATGATGGATCTTCTTGGCGTGGACTTGGCAGGCTTCACAGCAGTTCACTAGCTCGATCGCGTCGTTGAGTGCTATAGGCCAGTAGAACCCGCTGCGAAACGCCTTGCCGACGAGGGTCCGTGATGATGAGTGGTGTCCGCAATCTCTGCCGTGTATGTCAGCCAGCAATTCCTTCCCCTGTTCCCTGGATATGCAACGTAAGGAAACGTCATTTGGCCGCTTCCAGTATAGCTCACCATCTTGGATGCGATGGTCGTGGCTCGCTGGCCCACGTTCGCGTCCTCCTCTTTCTCTGGCAGCATCCCTTGCATCTGGTAGTCCTTGAATTCCATGGTCCAGCATCCCTCCTGAGGCTCTAGCGCCAAGAGTAAGCGTGCTCCCGAGGTCGGGACACAGGCCGGGGCTCCTGTGGCAGGTGGCTGAGGGAGTTCTTCCCGAGGCTGTGTTGTGCTCGAAAGTGACGGTGCCGCCAACGGCTTGAAGAGCCGCTCCTCGAAAATGCCAGGCTCCTGAGGCGGCTGCGTGGATGCCATTTTGGCGATATCATCAGCCTCTTGGTTGGTGCTGTAGGGCACATGCTACAACTCCAGTCCCCAAAACTACTTCTCCATCTTGCGTACTTCCGCAAGATACGCCTCCATGTCCTCGTCCATTGGCTCATACACCTTGTTGGAGAAGTTGACGAGGAGTTACGAATCGCCCTTGATGACCAGGCACTTCACTCCCAGTGCTGCTGTAGCTTTCAGGCCTGCTTTGAGGCCCTCATATTCAGCTATGTTGTTGGAGACCTTCTCGCCCTGCTGGAAACAGAGTTGTACTGCGTAATAGAGCTTGTCCTGAGTGGGGGATATAAGCACTGCGCCAGCCCCCGCGCCATGCCACAAGAATGCTCCATCGAAGTACATGACCCGGCCATCAGGTGCTTCACTTCCTAGGGAGAGAAACTGATCTTCGCCCGTCTCGAGCCCTGGCGCCTCTGTCCATTCTGCCACAAAATCAGCAAGTGCAGCTCCCTTGACGACCCTGGTTGTGCTGACCTCCAACTGAATGCTTGCAACTCGATGTTCCATTTGGCAACCCTTCCAGCAGAGTTGGGGCTCCTGAGTACCCTTTCCAGTGGGTAGGCCGAGACGAGCTTAATGGGGTGACCTTGAAAGTAGTGCTCAGCTTGTGCAAGGCCACCAAGAGCGTGAGTAACAGCTTCTGAGGCATGGGGTATCACGCTCTTGCGTCCCGCAACACTGTGCTGATGAAGTACACCGGATGCTCGATGAGGGTGGGTGTACTGACAAGTCTTGTGTCCTCTGGAGGTTGAGACGCTTCCTGAGGTGATGGAGTCCCCAGCGCCTGGTTGCCTAGTGCAGCCTCTTCAGCCCTGGGGGCGTCTTCCTGCTGAGACTGGTCTCCGGCTGCCGAGGTCGTGGTCCTCGCGATGCCTTCTTGGTCTTGTAACGCTACGACTAAAGTTGTGGTTGGGCGCGATGCGGGCTTGGCCTAGCGTTCCTCCTGAACCGCCACTAGGGCTGCCCTGGCGGAGTTGGGAGTGGCGGCGAGGTAGAGTACCAAGGACTTGAGAGGGCGTGGTACCACCATCACCGGAGGGCTGGTCAGATATTTCTTGAGGTCTCGAAACACTTGGTCGGCCTCCTATGTCCACTCCAATGGGCCCTTCTTCTTCATCAACTTGAAGAACGGCAGGGCACGCTCCCCCAACTTGGAGATGAAGCGTCCTAATGCAGTCACGCGACCAACGAGCTTCTGCATTTCCCTGAGTGTTCGTGGTGGACTCATGTCTTCGATTTCCTTGACCTTCTCTGGGTTGGCCTCGATCCCTCTGTGGGACACGAGGAAGCCCAGCAGTTTGCCTAAATGGACCCCGAACACGCACTTCTCTGGGTTGAGTCGCAGGTCCACCTGGCGGAGGCTCGCGAAGGTCTACTCCAGATCCTGGATCAAGGTCCTTGCCTCCCGATATTTCACCACAATGTCGTCGACGTAGGCCTCGGCATTTCTCCTGAGCTGCCGACCCAAGGCGATGTGCATCAGCCGCTGGAAGGTTGCGCCTATGTTGCGCAACCCGAACGACATGCAAGCGTAGCAGTACACCCCACATGGGGTCATGAAGGCTGTCTTCTCCACGTCTTCCACTGCCATCTTGATTTGGTGATAGCCCGAAAACGCATGCAAGAAACACAGCATGTCGCACTTGGCGGTGGAGTCAACAATCTGATCGATGCGGGGGAGCGGGAACGGATCTTGAGGGCAGGCCTTGTTGAGGTTGGTGAAGTCGACGCACATGCGCTCCTTTCCTCCCTTATTTTGCACGACAACGGGGTTTGCCAGCCATTCGGGGTAGCGGACCTCGCGAATGACACCTGCCACCTCCAGCTTGCGGGTTTCTTGGATGATGAAGGCTTACTTCTCGGTGGACTGCCGCCTTGCCTTCTGCTTCAGGGGGCGTACATTGGGGCACACATTCAGGTGATGCTCAATCACCTCCCTTGGGACCCCCACTAGATGCTTGGGTTCCCATGCGAACACCTCCTTGTTCAAGCGCAAAAACATCACCAGCGCCTCCTCCTGGTCGGGGTCGAGGTTGGCACCTATGGTGAAGGTAGCTCCCGAGGACCCGTCTTACTCAACTGGCACCTGGTTGGTATCCGCCTTGTCCTGATTGAACAACTGCTTCTTCTTGGTCAGAGCAGCACCCTTAACTTTCGAGGCATCTGTGGCAGCGGGTGCCCCCACCGCGATGGTCTTGAGGGTGAGCTTGAGTGCCAGCAGAGCCTCCTTAGTATCTTGTAACGCCCTCGATGCGGTTATATCTCCCACGTGTCGAAGCACGACTTAGAGGCATAACCGCATTGAAAGCAATGTCGCAAGTGAGGTAATCTTCGCACAATCCATGTAATACATAAGGGAAAAGATACATAGTTGGCTTACAATCGCCACTTCACACAATTACATGAATAAAGCATTACATCATCCAGATACAATCAAGGTCCGACTACGGAACCAAACATAAAAGAAGAACCCCAAATGCGACAAAGGACCCTGATCGACCCCAACTGGGCTCCACTACTGATCAACTAGAACGAAACAACACAAAGGGCAAGATCTTCATCGAGCTCCTCCTTGAGCTTAGATCGTCACCGCTTTCGGCAACATAGGCACCGCAAACTGGTTTTGAAGTATCCGGTGAGTCACGAGGACTCAGCAATCTCACACCCGCGAGATCAAGACTATTTAAGCTTATGGGTAAGGTAAGGGCATGAGGTGGAGCTGCAGCAAGCGACTAGCATATACGGAGGCTAACATACGCAAAAGAGAGCGAGAAGAGAAGGCAAAGCACGGTCGTCAAAAGTATGATCAAGAAGTGATCCTATAGCAACCTGCGTCAAGCATAACTCCAACACCGTGTTCACTTCCCGGACTCCGCCGGAAAGAGACCATCACGGTAACACACACGGTTGGTGTATTTTAATTAAGGTCAACTTCAGGTTTTCTACAACCGACATTAACAAATTCCCATCTGCCACATAACCGCGGGCACGGCTCTCGAAAGTTTATACCTGCAGGGTGTCCCAACTTAGCCCATGACAAGCTCTCGCGATCATCGAAGAATAGACCTTCACCGAGACACTCCGATCAGGCTCGGAATCCGGTACATCAAGACATTTCACAATGGTAAAACAAGACCAGCAAAGCCTCCCGGCGTGCCGACATCCCGATAGTAGCCGCGTATCTCGTCTCGAGCCACGACCGGATGAGCGAGACGTACAACTAAAACCAGCCCTCAAGTTTCCCGAGGTGGCGCTGCAAGTGGCTCTAGTTTGGACCAACGCTTAGACAAGCAATCGGCCGGGGCTATAAAAGATGACCCTCGAGAGAGCGACTCCCAAGGGAAAAGTAGGTGGTGGTGAGGCAAATGGTAAAAGTCAATGTTGGGCCTTGCTGGACAAGTTTTATTCAAAGCGAACTGTCAGGGGGGTCCCATAAATCACCCGACCGCGTAAGGGACGCAAAATCCGGGAACATAACACCGGTATGACGGAAACTAGGGCGGCAAGAGTGGAACAAAACACCAGGCATAAGGCCGAGCCTTCCACCCTTTACCAAGTATATAGATGCATTAATAATATAAGAGATATTGTGATATCCCAACAAAACCCTGTCCACCATGGAGCAATCTTCAACTTCACCTGCAACTAGCAACGCTATAAGAGGGGCTGAGCAAAAGCGGTAACATAGCCAAACAACGGTTTGCTAGGAATGGTGTCAAAGGTTAGGGTTTTGACATGGCAATTTGGGAGGCTGACAAGCAAAAGGTAGGCATCGTAGCATTGGCATAGCAAAAGAGCGAGCAAACTAGCATAGCAAAGATAGTAGTGATATCGAGGGTATGGTCATCTTGCCTGCAAGGTTCTCAGAGTTGTCGAAGACTTGATCCTCGTAGGCGTTCTCAACAGGTTCCTCGTTCACGTACTCGTCTCCCGGCTCTACCCAAAGCAAGGACACAAGCAACGGAACCACAATCAAACAAGGAACAATGCACAAGCAATATGGTGCAATACATGACATGCGATGCGAGATGTGATATGCAATGCATATGTATGCTCCGGAAGGAAAACGATGAACCGGACATCAACTTGGCAAACCAAGTATGCCGCTGGAAAGATGAGATGATTTCGGTTGAAATCGATATAAAGATCACCGGAATCGGATGCACGGTTTGCAAATGACAAGCAAAACAAGAATGACGCAAATCTGCGTTTAACAGCCCGATGCTACTTAGCACGCAACACAAAACTATGCTACAGCACCCCAACATAAAAACAAAGCATATGGCAGCGAACTACATGAGATGCTTAACAATAGAGGAACACTGAGCTACGGCTAAATCACATCATAACATGCTCAAACAAGCATGGAGAAAGTGCTCAGAATATCAGGTTCACAGACTTAGTGAAAATACTAACATACCAGGAATTAACATCAGGAAGGCATGTTTAGGGCAAGCAAACATCATGCTACAGGAACTTATAATAGCAAAGCAAGGCATGACATGATTCTACTCAAAGCATATATCAATAGTCCCTTACTGACCATAAGCCAAAAAAGGACTCTAAGAAATGATGGCACCCATGTAAACATAGCAAGTTTTATTACAGATTTCAGACTTAGTGAAATATCAGGACATGGCAAAAACAGATTCAACATGGCATGTTCGTGAGCTCGATGCACTCACTACAGAGCAATACATGGCATGGCAAGGCAACCAACAGTAAGAAGGCATATTTATGAAGCTAAGCATGGCAAGAGCAAGGTCATAGCATACACGGATCAACTACAACGACCTCGTGAAAATTGAATCTCATGCAAACAGTCTGTCAGGAAACATTTTCAAGCAACTTTGGAGCAAGAAATAAACATGTTCCAGCAGGCTAAAATTGCAAACAAGGGCATGAATGGATAGAGCAAGACATGTATATCAAAACATGTTTATAGAGCATCTCCAGATTATGCATGGATTGATTAGTGGAAGCATGTTAACATGGCATCAAAATGTAACAGAATCTGCCTAGCAAAACAGTAACAGCAACTATCCTACTTTACAAGCTCAATGCACTCAGCACACAACTCACAAAAATACAAGGTCAACACCTCTGGAAAGAGGGCATGACAAAGTCCAACATTCATGTAGAACTCAAGTTCAAAGGATGCACACATAAATCATGGCAAAAATGACAAAAGAGCTCGAGCTGATAAGATTCTGAAACTAACGATCTGAAGCTATCTTCCAACAGCATTTCGGGCATCAAGATGAGCTCAAATGCAAATGATGCAATGGAATGAAATGATGTACTCGTCGAGACGAACAATTTGACATATTATACGCGCAAAACGGAGCTACGGACGCGGAGATGTGATGCGACGAAAATGCATGAAAATTACTGGAAACGGGGACTTAGCAGTTTTCGGGGACAACCCCGGGTTTGCACGGTTTGCGAGGTTCGCCGGAGTCCTTGCCGGAGTTGGGGCCGGAGGTGCGCGGGGAGGTGCGGATCGGGGTCGGGGAGGCCGAGGGGCGTCGGATCCGGCTGGCCCGGCCACGGATCCGGCCGGAGGAGGCGCCGGGCGGCGGGGAGGCGACGGCAAGGGTCCGGCGTGAGTCGGGCTGATCTGTGGCGGCGGCGGGCGGGCGCCGAGCGAGGGCAGGAGCGGGCCGGCGGCTGCGCTGGGAGGTCGGGAAGCGCGGGCGGGCGGCGGATGGCGCGGCGGAGGGCCCGGGCGGAAATGACGGCGAAGCGCGGCCCGGCCACGCCGTGGGCGGCGGCGGGCGACGCCGGAGGTCGGCGTGGCGGTGGGCGGCGGCGGAGGCTCTGACCTCATGGGCGGACGGCGGCGCCGGCGCTGGCTCGCGCTGAACCCGATCTGGTTTCGCCATGCGCCTTGTGGAGGAGAGAGATAGGGAGGTGGCGGCGCGCGGTTGGACGAGGGCGGCGGCGGGGTGACGTGGCGCGACGCCATTGGCCGGAGTGACGCGGCCGCTGGACATGTCCGGCGGGGTCGGACATGTCCGTATGTGAAGAATGCGGGCTAGGGTTTCATCTGCGAAATGATCCGGGATTTCGGGGAGGAAGACATATTTATAGGTAGAGGGAGCTAGGAGTGTCCAAATGAGGTGCGGTTTTCGCCCACACGATCGTGATCGAACGACCGAGAGCATGGAGGGGAGTTTGATGGGTTTTGAGCCACTTTGGAAGGGGTGTTGGGCTGCAACTCAAAGAGGCGTTACGGTTACCCGGTTAACCGTTGGAGTACCAAACGACCTCCAAATGGCACGAAACTTGACAGGCGGTCTACCGGTGCTATACCAAGGCCGCTTGGCAAACCTCGGGCCATTCCGAGAAAGTTTAATACCCGCACACGAAAAGAGAGAAGAGGGGACACCGGGGGACATAGGAGTGCCGGATTGCAAAACGGACAACGGGGAAAAGGCTCGGATGCATGAGACGAACATGAATGCAAAATGAAATGCACATGATGACATGATAAAATGCGAATGATGACATGGCAAAGTGCAACACGCAAGCACATGACATGGCAACGACGGCGAATAACTGGCGGACACCTGGCGCATCGGATCCGGGGTGTTACAACACTCCACCACTACAAGAGGATCTCGTCCCGAGATCTAGGATGACACCGGAGGGAAAACGGAAGAGGAAGATAAGAGGTAATACTAAGTTGCTTCTTTGACGAACTTGTGAAACCACGAGCCTTGAGAGGTTGAGCAATTTAAAAGAAAGAATACAACAGAGATGAACGAGATTGCAAACAATCCGTTAGAAAAGAGGAACAAAGAGTATTACGAGGACTTGAAGGTTGCAAAGGCATGAATCAAGAGTTTAATGGACAAGATGGAATTCGAAACCACTCCGGTTAAAACTAGATAGAGGAGGAATAAGATTGAAATAATTTGGGCAGCACTCCGACTGAAAGAAGAAGGAAAAACTTGATAAGATGAAAAGCACTTGAAGGGATGACACAACACTCCGGTTAAATGGATAAGCAAGGAAAGAACACGATATTTTCAAAATGAGATGATGGGTCGAAGAGAGTAACATCACAATGCCTCTGGAACAAAAGAATAGAAGTTAGATCACTGGAATAACAGAATGGAGAAGAAAATGCCAACTTTTGCCGCAAGTGAACTTGGAAGGCATCCTTGCAAGAAGGTTAGAATAGAGTTGTTGGAAGACCAACAACGAAAAGAATAAGTTTGTAGTGGGCTTATGGAAACATCTCAAAACTATGATGTGAGCTTCTGCCACCAACGGAAACAAATGATTGGATTGATATCAATAAGGAGATGAGAAACTTATTTCACCGGGAGGACAAATGAAGAACTTGGGTCATTTATAAGCACCATAGATAGCAACAATCCTTAGGGAAAGCTTTAGGTGAAATATAACCCAAGATAACTCCAATGAAGAGACTGATGGATTTAAAATATCTCATTCTTGACAACAATATGAATCATGGAATATGAATGGAAATTGTCAAGAGTGACATAACACCACCTCAAAAGATAAGATAGAAGGAATTGCACTTTGGAATGCATGATAAGAAATGCTTGAGCTCCTCAAAACAAAACATGTGTTGAGCACCATGTTTATTCTAGAGTATAGCTTGGCGGATCATAACTTCGAGAGAAAACTTGAAGAACAATTGAAGAATGAAAGAAATCCTTGACGAACCACCATGTAGAGCCTCCATGAAGAACTCCGGTAATAAAAGGATGATGAAAAGAAAGAGAAGTTGAAAACACAAGGTGAAGCCTTGCAATGATTTAGATGGAGCTTCGCGACGAGATAATTAGAGCTTGGAACTCCTGGAAAAAGAGAAGATGAAACAAATGAAACCGAGAATTTGTTCATCATGAACAAACTCCGAAAGAAGGAATTGATCACTTGGATGAAACCAGAATAAGATTTATTATATGCTTATCCTTCATCAAATTAAATAGGCGACAAGCAATGGATTTGGCATACTACTTATTCTCGTAAAAAGGATTAAAAGAGATATATCAAAACTTGAGAAGGTCTTTAACGAACCACCGGTAGGATTGGAACAACAAATGAATTGATATGATGAACAAGGAAGATAGATCTTGAAAGAACCACCGTAAGAATTGAAAATGAAAGCAGCAAGGCACAATTCACCGGGAAGAATTGGAAAACGAATGAAGATACTTGAGAGGATTTAGATACATGAGAACGAGAGATCACGAGCTGATTAGAGAATACTAGAATGATGCACCGGTAAGATTTGGAGAATGAAAGCTCAAATCTGAGAATGAAGAATTATGACATGATGGCCTTCGGAGAAAAGAAATGGAAACAACTCATGAAATGCTCCGGATGGGTTAGAAGATTCTCACAATCAAAAACAATTATGAGAGGATGGCAACAAGCTAGCACCAAGAATCTTGAAGAGAATAGAGCAAGATTAAAGAGAAACTCTTCTTCGGTCTTCACATGATAAGAATGACAACGAGAAACACCACCAAGAATTATTGAGGCATACCGGAAGAATCAAAAGCGAAGAGGTTGAGCCAACTATGAAAAGAATTTGAAAGATCTTGGAGAAAAGCATTTGACTGATGATAACTCATTCTTACGTCAAACTTGGAGAAGAATTTGGGATAGCTCCGGAATAATTAGAAGAGTCAGGTAAGATCCTGGGAAAAGACCTGTGGGTTAGGGCCCACTCAAAAGAACAACGTTGAAATGATTTAAAAGAGATGTTGCACCGGTTGAATTAAATGACTTGAATGAGATAACAAACTCCAAATGGCTTGAAGGGATTAAGAATGGAAACACAAATCTTCAAGATATCTTGAGCACTCCGGAATAACAAATAGCGAGAAGTAGAATGATAATGAGGTGCACCGGCATGAGAAAGCATTTAACACGAGGAAAGGAATATGATCAACACTGAAAGCTTGAATTGGATCCACCGGAGAAGAAACAACAATGAAGGATGATGAACTTGAAGCTGTTGAGCATCTTCATGGGAAATCACCGGATAAGAACATCGAAAGAAAAGAATGAAGAGACTTCACATGAATAAATGGATACTTGATTAAGAAATCTGTGTCCTTGAAGAAAAAGGGTGGGAGGGCGGGAAAACAAAGACAACTTGGGATGATCGAAACAAGCACCGTTGATAAAACTTAGAATTGATCTTGCGGATGGGAAAAATGATGGGATCCACTTGAAGAGAAGCACACCGGTTGGAAAGAATTGACATGACAATCTCAATGATCAAGAAGGATTGGTATTCACATCGGAGTACGAGAACACCATTTCAGAAAGGTATGGAATCAACACTTGACATTGAAGCAACTCGAATACCACAATTCAAAACAAAAACAAAGGACTGGCTTGCAGAATAAGCCGGAACAAACATATGATAGAGATTTCGTCCGAAGTTTTCGTGGTGGGGCCTACACGGGCTCAATCGTACAGCACCATCATGTACAAGGCAAGCACATGACATACGAAGCGTCCCAGTCGGCATAGCCAAGGACTCTTTAAGACACAACGAGACCATCAGAAACCAACCGTGAATAGGCGGACCACTAGACGTGAACCCCAATTTCATATCATACATCCGTCGGAAAGATATCCTAAGAGCTACTTGAATTCCCACCTATGAAACTCCCAAATTTTCTGGTTATGCAATCGGTGTTGGGGATACAGGGAGCAATATATCTCACACAAACTAACAATCCCTACATCCATTTGTATCCATCCGTCAACACATAACCAAGAAACCTTCGAAATCGTCTACCTCAACCTTCAAAAGCATCCGTTATACGAGTCATGGCAATACTCCCGTACTCACCTCGATCTTTGGGTTAGCGGGTTATCTCACCAACAACTGCATAAAAGAGATTTTCGATGTCGGCGCATTAAACTCGGTATTCCAGAATCTGCAACGATAAAATTATGACGACAACACCTCGGAGCTCAACTCCCGGGACACCGCCACAACCCCTAAATGTCGAGGCAACCAAGACAATGTTGTCATCATAAAACCATCGGAACGATTCTAAGATACCCGCGTGATCCTAAAAAAAAAATTTTAGTGAAATTTGAGAAGAGAAGAGTCAAAACTCTACGTCAGGATACCTCACCAGAAGGTCGAAGGGACTGGGGAGTAAAAAGAATTCCTAACTCTCCGATATATAATCCTAAATGACTCAAAACATTTTTCTAGACACAACTCGGCCACTAAAAACGATCAAGCAGTGGGGCTCCTAAGGTCGGGGATGGCTCTGATTACCAACTTGTAACGCCCTCGATGCGGTTATATCTCCCACGTGTCGAAGCACGACTTAGAGGCATAACCGCATTGAAAGCAATGTCGCAAGTGAGGTAATCTTCGCACAATCCATGTAATACATAAGGGAAAAGATACATAGTTGGCTTACAATCGCCACTTCACACAATTACATGAATAAAGCATTACATCATCCAGATACAATCAAGGTCCGACTACGGAACCAAACATAAAAGAAGAACCCCAAATGCGACAAAGGACCCTGATCGACCCCAACTGGGCTCCACTACTGATCAACTAGAACGAAACAACACAAAGGGCAAGATCTTCATCGAGCTCCTCCTTGAGCTTAGATCGCCACCGCTTTCGGCAACATAGGCACCGCAAACTGGTTTTGAAGTATCCGTGAGTCACGAGGACTCAGCAATCTCACACCATGAGATCAAGACTATTTAAGCTTATGGGTAAGGTAAGGGCATGAGGTGGAGCTGCAGCAAGCGACTAGCATATACGGAGGCTAACATACGCAAAGAGAGCGAGAAGAGAAGGCAAAGCACGGTCGTCAAAAGTATGATCAAGAAGTGATCCTATAGCAACCTCGTCAAGCATAACTCCAACACAGTGTTCACTTCCGGACTCACGGAAAGAGACCATCACGGTAACACACACGGTTGGTGTATTTTAATTAAGGTCAACTTCAGGTTTTCTACAACCGACATTAACAAATTCCCATCTGCCACATAACCGCGGCACGGCTCTCGAAAGTTTATACCTGCAGGGGTGTCCCAACTTAGCCCATGACAAGCTCTCGCGATCATCGAAGAATAGACCTTCACCGAGACACTCCGATCAGGCTCGGAATCCGGTACATCAAGACATTTCACAATGGTAAAACAAGACCAGCAAAGCCTCCCGCGTCCGACATCCCGATAGTAGCCGCGCAGATCTCGCCTCGAGCCACGACCGGATGAGCAAGACGCATAACTAAAACCAGCCCTCAAGTTTCCCGAGGTGGCGCCGCAAGTGGCTCTAGTTTGGACCAACGCTAGACAAGCACCGGCCGGGGGCTATAAAAGATGACCCTCGAGAGCGACTCCCAAGGGAAAAGTAGGTGGTGGTGAGGCAAATGGTAAAAGTCAATGTTGGGCCTTCTGGACAAGTTTTATTCAAAGCGAACTGTCGGGGTCCCATAAATCACCCGACCGCGTAAGGGACGCAAAATCCGGGAACATAACACCGTATGACGGAAACTAGGGCGGCAAGAGTGGAACAAAACACCGGGCATAAGGCCGAGCCTTCCACCCTTTACCAAGTATATAGATGCATTAATAATATAAGAGATATTGTGATATCCCAACAAAACCCATCCCACCATGGAGCAATCTTCAACTTCACCGCAACTAGCAACGCTATAAGAGGGCCGAGCAAAAGCGGTAACATAGCCAAACAACGGTTTGCTAGGAATGGTGTCAAAGGTTAGGGTTTTGACATGGCAATTTGGGAGGCTGACAAGCAAAAGGTAGGCATCGTAGCATTGGCATAGCAAAAGAGCGAGCAAACTAGCATAGCAAAGATAGTAGTGATATCGAGGGTATGGTCATCTTGCCTACAAGGTTCTCAGAGTTGTCGAAGACTTGATCCTCGTAGGCGTTCTCAACAGGTTCCTCGTTCACGTACTCGTCTCCCGGCTCTACCCAAAGCAAGGACACAAGCAACGGAACCACAATCAAACAAGGAACAATGCACAAGCAATATGGTGCAATACATGACATGCGATGCGAGATGTGATATGCAATGCATATGTATGCTCGGAAGGAAAACGATGAACGGACATCAACTTGGCAAACCAAGTATGCCGCTGAAAGATGAGATGATTTCGGTTGAAATCGATATAAAGATCACCGGAATCGGATGCACGGTTTGCAAATGACAAGCAAAACAAGAATGACGCAAATCTGCGTTTAACAGCCCGATGCTACTTAGCACGCAACACAAAACTATGCTACAGCACCCCAACATAAAAACAAAGCATATGGCAGCGAACTACATGAGATGCTTAACTATAGAGGAACACTGAGCTACGGCTAAATCACATCATAACATGCTCAAACAAGCATGGAGAAAGTGCTCAGAATATCAGGTTCACAGACTTAGTGAAAATACTAACATACCAGGAATTAACATCAGGAAGGCATGTTTAGGGCAAGCAAACATCATGCTACAGGAACTTATAATAGCAAAGCAAGGCATGACATGATTCTACTCAAAGCATATATCAATAGTCCCTTACTGACCATAAGCCAAAAAAGGACTCTAAGAAATGATGGCACCCATGTAAACATAGCAAGTTTTATTACAGATTTCAGACTTAGTGAAATATCAGGACATGGCAAAAACAGATTCAACATGGCATGTTCGTGAGCTCGATGCACTCACTACAGAGCAATACATGGCATGGCAAGGCAACCAACAGTAAGAAGGCATATTTATGAAGCTAAGCATGGCAAGAGCAAGGTCATAGCATACACGGATCAACTACAACGACCTCGTGAAAATTGAATCTCATGCAAACAGTCTGTCAGGAAACATTTTCAAGCAACTTTGGAGCAAGAAATAAACATGTTCCAGCAGGCTAAAATTGCAAACAAGGGCATGAATGGATAGAGCAAGACATGTATATCAAAACATGTTTATAGAGCATCTCCAGATTATGCATGGATTGATTAGTGGAAGCATGTTAACATGGCATCAAAATGTAACAGAATCTGCCTAGCAAAACAGTAACAGCAACTATCCTACTTTACAAGCTCAATGCACTCAGCACACAACTCACAAAAATACAAGGTCAACACCTCTGGAAAGAGGGCATGACAAAGTCCAACATTCATGTAGAACTCACGTTCAAAGGATGCACACATAAATCATGGCAAAAATGACAAAAGAGCTCGAGCTGATAAGATTCTGAAACTAACGATCTGAAGCTATCTTCCAACAGCATTTCGGGCATCAAGATGAGCTCAAATGCAAATGATGCAATGGAATGAAATGATGTACTCGTCGAGACGAACAATTTGACATATTATACGCGCAAAACGGAGCTACGGATGCGGAGATGTGATGCGACGAAAATGCATGAAAATTACTGGAAACGGGGACTTAGCAGTTTTCGGGGACAACCCCGGGTTTGCACGGTTTGCGAGGTTCGCGGAGTCCTTGCCGGAGTTGGGGCCGGAGGTGCGGGAGGTGCGGATCGGGTCGGGAGGCCGAGGCGTCGGATCCGCTGGCCCGCCACGGATCCGGCCGAGGAGGCGCGCCGGCGAGGGAGGCGACGGGGCGCTGGTCCGGCTGGTCGGCCGATCTTGGCCGCGCGGGCGGCGGGCGGGCGCCGAGCGGAGGGGCGGAGCGGGCCGGCGGCTGCTGCGCTGGGAGGTCGGGAAGCGCTTGGCGGCGGATGGCGCGCGGGCGGAGGGGCGCCGGCCGGAAATGACGGCGAAGGCGCGGCCCGCGCCGGGCGGCGCGGCAGGGCGACGCCGGGAGGTCGGCGGGCGGCGGCCAGGGCGGGGAGGCTGCGGCCTCATGGTGGATTTGCGGCGGCGGCGCTGGCTCGCGCGGGTTCGATCTGGTTTCATGGGCCGCGCGTTGTGGAGAGAGATAAGGTGAGGTGGCGGCGCGCGTTGGACGAGGCGCGGCGCGGGGTGACGTGGCGCGACGCCATTGGCGGAGTGTGCGCCCGCTGGACATGTCCGGCGGGTCGGACATGTCCGTATGAGGAATGCGAGGCTAGGGTTTCATCTGCGAAATGATCCGGGATTTCGGGGAGGAAGACATATTTATAGGTAGAGGGAGCTAGGAGTGTCCAAATGAGGTGCGGTTTTCGCCCACACGATCGTGATCGAACGACCGAGAGCATGGAGGGGAGTTTGATGGGTTTTGAGCCACTTTGGAAGGGGTGTTGGGCTGCAACTCAAAGAGGCGTTACGGTTACCCGGTTAACCGTTGGAGTACCAAACGACCTCCAAATGGCACGAAACTTGACAGCGGTCTACCGGTGCTATACCAAGGCCGCTTGGCAAACCTCGGGCCATTCCGAGAAAGTTTAATACCCGCACACGAAAAGAGAGAAGAGGGGACACCGGGGGACATAGGAGTGCCGGATTGCAAAACGGACAACGGGGAAAAGGCTCGGATGCATGAGACGAACATGAATGCAAAATGAAATGCACATGATGACATGATAAAATGCGAATGATGACATGGCAAAGTGCAACACGCAAGCACATGACATGGCAACGACGGCGAATAACTGGCGGACACCTGGCGCATCGGATCCGGGGTGTTACATATCTCCAGCTATGGTGAGGACGCCACTACTCCCGGACATCTTCATGAGGTTGTAGGCTGGATGGGTCGGTGCCATGAACTGAGCCAAGGCGGGGTATCCGAGGATGGCGCTGAACGGGAGGGCGATGTCAAAGTCGATGAGCTTGGTGCGGAAGTTTTCGTGGGTGCCAAAGGTCACAGGAAGGCGGATATGCCCCAGGGAGCTGGAGGAACTGCCCCCGACGCCCGAGAAGGGCTTGTTGGGTCGGAGCCGTTCCAGTGGTACATGGAGGATGCTAAAGGCCTCCACCGAGAGCACGTTGAGGCCGGCGCCGCCGTCAATGAGGGTTTTGTTGACGGCCACCCGGCAGATGGTGGGCATGCAGAGCATCGGGAGCGCGCCCGAGCAGTCGGTGTTGATGGGGTGATCGTCCGTGTTGAAGATCAGGTCGTCCTTGGGTGTCGCCCAACCCGGAGGGCTCCTTGCCGCGTGAGGGCGGCGTCGATCTGGCGAAAGAACAACTTGGCGTGTTGGTCCGAGGGTGGCACCTGCGAGCCGCCCAGGAGAATTGCGACGACCGGGGGCGCCGGCGCAGCGTAGTGGGTGAGGAAGAGGTCGCGCGGTTCCTCCTAGGAAGCCACAGAATATGTCGGCGGGTTGAGCAGCCAAACGCGCGGGACGCCGGTGAGGGCCATGGGAAACCAGTTGGCCATGAGCTTGTTGTCGCCTGCGGCCTTGAGGATGGCCTCCTCGTATGCATGCAGGAAAACCAGCGGGTCCACCGCGCCATCGTAGCATGGTGGCATCTTTGGCTTGAACTTGTGCGGCCACTGCACCTACCGCAAGGTGGGGGCCAAGGCTCGGAGCCCCCTGGCCCCGGTGCTAGCGCCGGCCGTTGGGGCCGGAGGCGCGATGCCTGCCATGAGGGCGAAGCGCGGTGTTGGTGGAGAGCGGGTCGACGAAAGAAAGAGCTCCTGCGCACCCCTACCTGGCGCGCCAAATGTCGGATATCGGGTTCCGGCAAAACCCTTAAGGTTCGAACTCTAGGGTGCGCACGAAGATCTTCTCCATACCAAAACACACCCTTAGCCTCGCCGCGATTGCTAAGCTAGATCGATGAACAACACAAGAGACATGAGGTTTATACTGGTTTGAGCCACCGTTGTGGTGTAATACCCTAATCCAGTGTGTGGTGTGGTGGATTGCCTCTTGGGCTGATGATGAACAGTACAGAGGAAGAACAACCTCATGAGGAGAGGTGTTCTTGTGGTGGTGTTCTGCTTGGAAGGATTCGATCCGATCCTACTGTGGTGACTATCTCCATTTATAGAAGCCCTGGTCCTCTTCCCAAATATTGAGCGGGAAGGGATCCAACAACGACCATTTTGTAAGGGGACAGCTAGTACCAGCTATCCTGACAAAAGGTGGTCTTCGACTGCCAAAGGTGATGGTGATGACGTCGTCTTGGGCTCCACAGTGACCTCCGTCTTGCCATTCTGCTAGTCTTGGTCTCGTTGCATCGATATGGAAACATTTTCCTAATGCCTCAGTACTCCGCGCCTGCGCTTGCCCCCTTTGCACCCAAGAGGAAACGAGGACACTGCGCAGGCTGGCGCCCGCCTGGTCTTGATCGTCATGGCTTGCGTCATGAGCACCTCGCGAGGTACCCCTTGCCTTGATCTCTCCGCCTCCTCGCGAGCCTTCCTGGTGAGGCCGCCCCTGAGGAGACCTTGCGTCGTCCGCCCCGCGAGGCTTGGCCCCTCGCGAGGGTCTTGAGCCCTTGGTTGATGAAGACGGGCCGTACTGGACCATTGATTGAGCCACGCAGCAGGCCATAGGTAGGCAAGTCTAGGGACCCCCGTGCCCAGAACATCGACAATAACCATGGAAAGGATCAGATTCAACCAAAGTGATTAACTCTGGGTTGACAGAGAATTCATAATCCTTATCATCAATAAAAATAGGTGAAGTAGCAAACTCGGGATCACATTTCATTTTAGCATTCAAAGATCTTTCTTTATACTTGCATAATAATTTCTCTAGATCATCTCTATCCTTACAAGCAAGAATATCTCTAGTTGCCTCCTCACTCATAGTATAACCTTTCGGTACCTTTGGCAATTCACATCTAGGAGGACTAGTTCTAGTAGGTGTTTCAAGATTTTCAATTTCAAGTTCATCATCAGATTCAACAATATCATGTTGTCTTACTCTAGCAATTTGTTCATCAAGAAATTCACCTAGTAGCACATCATCATCAAGCATGATACTAGCATCATCATGTGTAGCATTCATAGCTGAAGTAGCATCATCAATAACTTGTGACACACTAGAACACGTCGGTGCAATACAAACGGTTTAAAACCCCTTTCCGCAACGACATTTGGAACTGTCGCCAAGTGAGTGTGGGCGATAGGGGGGCCCTTCCCACACGACCCAGAAACCGTCGGGGATATGCCATCCTGGCACACACGCTCGGCAAAATGAGGTCGTCTGCGACCGGCGAGCGAACAAATACAGTTATACATACAGTAGTGCTAAAAAACATACAATTATACAGGTGAAATCGTTTTCGGTCGTAAGTACATCCCACACAGTTAGCCCCCGCTAAACGTTTTCGTTCGTATGGACATTCCACACAGTCCATCCGAGGAATACGTTTCCGTTCATATGTACAACCCACACAGTTAATCCAGGAAGTACCAAACGTTTCCGATGCGCACAACATCACAAACAGTCAATACTTTCGATTCATGTGTGATAAGGTGACTATCGCAAACATTTAATAAGAAAGATACGTGTGTGATGTTGTTGTTAATCGCACACGTTTTTTCTTGGCTGATCGTGTGTGTAGTGGAGATTGATCGCACACGTTTTTTCCTGGTTGATCATGTGTGCGATGGAGATTGATCGCACACGTAGTGGATCCCAGAAACGTGTCTGATCTCCACGTCTATAACAGACGTTTCACTTTTGCAAACTGTGTGCAGTGTAATCCCTAATTAATCCCTAATTAAAAATCACCTTTTTGAATTTGAAAGTAGGCAATCACTTATTTCATATCCAACCAGTTTACTACAAATATAGGTTCAACCACGAATAAAAAAAGTGGCGGAACCGCCAATTTTTGCAATGCCCAAGGCGGGTAGTTTGTTTCTATATTTCTAGCTAGCTAGTCTATCGCACACGGTTCGTCCTAATTTCTAAATAAACTCACCCGCCTTTAGCTTGCGCAGTCGTGATGATTTTACAGCGCACTTGCATGGCACACTGTTAAGGCAGTACCTGCACCATTTTGCTCGCGCTTGCGCAGTCATGGTGATTTTACAGTGCACTAGCATCTCACATAGTTAAACCAGTACCTGCACCATTTTGCTCGTGCTTGCGCAGTCGTGGTGATTTTACAGCGCACTTGCGTTGCACACGGTTAAGCCAGTACCTGCACCATTTTGCTCGCGCTTCCGCAGTCATGGTGATTTCACAGCGCACTTGCATTGCACACGGTAAAACCAGTACCTCCACCATTTGCTCGCGCTTGCGCAGTCGTGCTGATTTTACAACAAGACTTGCATCGCCTGCACTGTTAAGCCAAGACTGCACCATTTTGCTCACGCTGGTCACCCTGTGGGACCTACTCCCTCCTATCATGCACATTTGTTCTGTTAGAAACTGTGTGCGATGGCTGGTGTGTCGCCACCTAGCCTTCAATGACCACTGACACTAGTAGCGGGAAACCGATGGGAGAAGAGGCGGGAAACCAATGAGAGGAGTGGGGGGAAATGGTAGACTGTTTAGAAAACGTACAAGAGAAGGAAGCGTGAGCTAGATGACGCATGCGCACAGTGCTTACCCATGTACTGCATGTGTTGTAGAAAGGGCTGAGGGTTGTTGTTCGATCTGGGAGCATCCAACAGTGCAGTCATACGATCCGTGGGGTTTGGGTTCTGGCCAATCAAAACACACGACTCAGATCGCGGGCGGCATCGTCCATGGTTTGGTAGGCACACAGCTTTCGTTTGGCCTTTTTATACCCTAATTGAGTTTCCTAGGCATTTAATGTCCATAATTCAAATCTGAACTTCATATACATGCTCTAGTTCACCAAAATGGCTAGAAAAATTATACATGAAAGTTGGCATGGTGTCACGTCATGCAAGTTGGCATGGTGTCACATCATGGCGCATATATGTCGTGGTGAAAACATTGTCCAATTTGGGCCAAGCTTTATTACGAACCTCTTACAAACCGGAGCTTCTCTCAACAAGAAGCCTTGTGGTTCCGATAGGGAAATGTGTTCCCCTTGTTGTCGAAACGTAATCACGGCCTCTTTTTGCCTTGTATTTTCTTCTACGGCCAACATGGAACTACATGATATCCATGCTAAAATTTAAACCTATTCAGGGTTCGTTTGGCCTTTTTATACACTAATTGAGTTTCCTAGACATTTAATGTCCATAATTCAAATCTGAACTACAAATACATACTCAAGTTCACCAAAATGGCTAGAAAAATTGTACATGCATGTGTCCTTGGGTGCATGTTTAATTAGGTCCCACGCCAGGAATGGGAACGAATTACAACCTTACCAGCGTCCTGGCTCGTCCTCAAGCATTTGGAATCTCGGGTTTTAAATCCCCATAAAATCCAAAATTCACCAGAAAGTCATCAAAGGTGGCATGGTGTCACGTCATGGCACATATATGTCGTGGTAAAAACATTGCCAATTTTGCCCAAGCTTTATTACAAACCTCTTACAAACCGGAGCTTCTCTCAACAAGAAGCCTTGTGGTTCCGATAGGGAAACGTGTTCCCCTTTTTTTTGAAACGTAATCACGGCCTGTTTTAGCCTTGTATTTTCTTCTACAGGGAACATGGAACTACATGATATCCATGCAGAAATTTAAATTTATTCAGGGTTCGTTTGGCCTTTTTATACACTAATTGAGTTTCCTAGGCATTTAATGTCCATAATTCAAATCTGAACTACAAATACATGCTCAAGTTCACCAAAATGGCTAGAAAAATTGCACATGCATGCGTCCTTGGGTGCATGTTTATAGGTCCCATGACAGGAATGGAAACGAATTACAACCGTACCGGCGTCCTAGCTCGTCCTCAAACATTTGGAATCTCAGGTTTTAAATCCCCATAAAATCCAAAACTCACCAGAAAGTCATCAAAGTTGGCATGGTGTCACATCATGGCACATATATGTCGTGGTAAAAACATTGCCAATTTGGGCCAAGCTTTATTACAAACCTCTTACAAACCGGAGCTTCTCTCAAGGAAGCATGATGGTTCCTATAGGGAAACGTGTTTCCATTGTGGCGAAACGTAGTCGCTCCCTCTTTCCGCCTTGTATTTTCTTCTATGGGCAACATGGAACGACATGATATCCATGCTAAAATTTGAACTTATTCAGGGTTCGTCTGACCTATTTATACACTAATTGAGTTTCATAGGCATGTAATGTCCATAATTCAAATCTAAAGTACAAATACATGCTCCATTACACCAAAATGGCTAGAAAAGTTATACATGCATGTGTCCTTGGGTGCATGTTTAGGTCCCATGCAAGGAATGGGAACAGAATACAACCTGACTGTCGTCTTGGCTCGTCCTCAAACATTTGGAATCTCGATTTTTAAATCCCCATAAATCCTAAAATCACGAGAAAGTCATTAAAGGTGGCATGGTGTCACGTCATGGCACATATATGTCGTAAACATTGTCAATTTGGAACAAGCTTTATTACAAACCTCTTACAAACCGGAGCCTGTCGCAAGAACCCTCGTGGTTTCGATAGGAAAACGTGTCCCCTTGTGGGCCAAACGATAATCGCTCCCTCTTCTAGCCTCGTATTTTTTCTGCATGCAACACGAACGGAACAACGGGAGATTCGCGCTAAACTTTGAAATTATTCAGGGTTCATTTGACCCTGTTTATTCATTAATTGAGTTTTCTAGGCATTTAATGTCCATAATTCAAATCCAAACTACAAATACATGCTCCAGTGTGGGGTGCATGTTTAGGGTTCATTTGGCCATTGTATATATTACTAATTAAGTTTTCTACGCATTAAATGTAGTCCATAATTCAAATTAGAACTACAAGCACAAAATAGGTGGGAAATCGTACATGTGTCATTGGGTGCATGTTTAGGTCCCGCTTAAGGAATGGGAATGAATTAAAAACTTGTTGTCGTCCTAAAACATTGAGAATCTCAGTTTTTAAATCCTAGTAAATCAAAAACTCACCCAAAAAACATGAAACTTGGCATGGTTTCATGACATGGCACATATATGACGTGGTAAAAAATCATCCAGTTTGAGAAGGGGCGCACACATTAGTAGCCAACGAAGTCCTTTTTGAAACAATAAGCTGACACGTTAATATCACAAACGGTTGTATCATATGAACCGTGTCAATATTTAACCATACTCAATGGTGTGCGTGCAGCTGTTTGATTAGACGGGACGAGCGCGAGAAGCCCGGCATGCAGGCTCAACGGGGTGCGTGCGAGCAGTCCGCCGCGCAGGCTGGACGGGACGCGTGCATCCTATCCACCTCACAGGCTCGACGGGACACGTGCGAGCAGCGAGGCCGCCCATGCTCATCAGGAAGCGAGATCTTTGACCTCCATGCACCAGCCGCAGCCCGCCTTGCTCAAAACTTTGCCATTAATGGGTCAATTAAAGCGCCTGGGTGGAGGTTTTTTTAGGCATGGACGGAGGGTGTTTGATTGTGATCCCATGGCAGCATTTGCTTTGTTCATGTTTTCAACTCGTATTCCGGCCTAATTTAAATTTCCACATACAGCAATGGATAATATGACGACAAATAAAATGGCAACGGATAGTACGACGACAAATTTACAATGGTGCAGATAATAATTGTCTTACATATTCCGAATAATTTTAAATGCCACATGCGGCAAAGTTCGGAAGACACGGCGGTAACAGAAGAAGGAAAACGTAGACAACGATCTAGATCGCTACTATATCTACTCTTCGATGGATCGCCGGGCGATGACATCCTCCAGCTCCTTCCTCATTTCCTCACGACTTTGCTTGAAAGCAGCCACAGATTCCTCCACCTCCTACTCGCCCTTGATCCGGATCTTCCTCAAGTCACCCATCAGTTCCTCTACGACCGCTGTCAGCGTCATCCCCGAGGCACTGCTCTGCTCATGCAGCATCTTCCAGCCGGCGGCCTCCTCCTCCTTCACAGTGAGCGCCTTGAGGAGCTTCGCATTGTCACCCATGAGTTGCTCGGCGAGGCCGGTCGCCTTGTCAACCGAGGCATTGCTGATCTCGAGCAGCTTCATCAAGTTGTCGACCAGCTCCTCCTACTTAATGAGGCCAACAAGAATGTCGTCATCGCCGGCCAAGGACTTCAGCAATGCCATCTTGTTGTGATCACCGATACGGCGAGTGCGCTTGTGAGAACCCTCGGGTGCCCGTGAGAGCTCGTTCGAGGGCTCCGCGGCACGACGGGACATCTCTGCTGCGGCTGCCGCTTTGCGGTGGGACCTCTCTAGTGCTTCCGCAGCCTTGGTCTTTGCTGCCTAGTTATATGCCCACCCAAAAATCCTCCTACCGATCATGGCGGAACGACTTGAAAGGAAAGACCAGTTTTGTAGGTGATGAGGAGAGGAACTATGAAGTAATTTTGGAGTGGGTAGTTTTTATAGCCCGGTGCTAAGTGTGAAGACATATTAGTTTGATCGGTGTGAACACATATTAGTTTGATCTATGTGAACAGATTTGCAATTACTTAGTGCATTGTAATCTGCAATGTGAGGAGAAACAAAGTCAAAACTTATTGATGGTTCTGGGCCCACAAAGCCCCGTTTTTGTTGTTCTGTCTCATCGCAAACAGTTCTTTTGGATCAACTGTATGCCACGCATCGAACCCCGAAATGTGGGCCCTTGTTCTCGGATGTACGTGTACGTGTGTGCCCACTATCACACACGGTCATGATACCACTATCGATCGTGTCCTATGGATGTGCCGTCGCATCTCCCACGGGTTGCCAGAAGGTTGACCATGTGGTTACTCCCCGTGGCGTCCCTGCTTTTTTTCTTTTTTGTGCGGGTCCGTGGTGTCCCTGCGCGCTCTGCTCGCCGTTGAGGCAAATTTACACTCGCAACAGTTAATAATTTTCTTACATATTTAGGATAATTTAAAATGCCACATGCGGCAAGGCACAAAACACTCATGCGTCTGCGAGTACTCATGTGCGATACTCCTAGCCACCGCAAGCAACTAGTTTGCATTTTTACAAAGTTTTTTGTACAAACAGAATCACACACGAACTAACTATAGTAATCGTCTGTGTTATACTCATCCCAAACAGTTCATCCGAGTGGGCTGTTTGCTGCGTATCACACACATCTGATTTACACGAATCGTTTGTGTTCTTTTAGCTGATCGTAAATGTCGCATATCACACACATCTTGTTAAGATGAACCGTTTCCATTATCTTGCCGAATCGAAAACAGTTTGTCCGAGTGAACCGTATGCCATATATCACACACACCTTGATCTGGCTGACCGTTTTTATTGTATTCCCTAATAGCACACAGTTCATCAGAGGGAACTGTTTGTCGTATGTCGCACACACATTGATATGGCTGCCGGTTTCTGTTATTCTTCCTCATCGCAATCAGTTCTGCTGGATCAACCATATGCCCTTCATCGCACACGCAACTAAAATCTGAACCGTGTTTGATGCATTCATTATTGCAAACATTTTGGACATTTTTTACGGTTCTCTGACACCACCGTTTGCAATTATTGCATCGCACACAGTTTCTCGAAGGGTCTCTGATCGTAGTGTCGTGTTAGTAGCATCATGTAGTAGTTACATATCAGAATTAATAGCATGTTGTGGTGTTGCAAGTTTACTTATAACAGAAGGTGAATCTAAAGCGGAGCTGGATGGTAGTTCCTGTTAGGATGTAGATAATGCTCATGGTATTTCTCATACATAGCTACAGGTTTGGGGATACACATGAGTCTCTCTCTCGATTACAACTTACAGAGAAAGCGGAAAGGGTAAAGTAGGTGGATACCGTGTCGTTGCCATGTTCGTAATCCAAGCCCGGATGCTTCTCTCCCTGAACTTCCTCTCCTTAAGTAGTGTTCAGCCAGGAGGGTCCCACGTACTTGCGATTAGCTTGAATCAGTCGACGTGGCCAGCTGGTGACGCGCCCTTCTCCCTGATTGGTTGGTGTCGCTGAGTCAGCCGCCAATCGATGACCGATCACTCCACTCTTGCTCTTCTATGCTGCCTTGGCCGCTTTCTTGTCGTTGCACTTGGGACGTTGACACCCCCCCCCCTTGTTGAGCTGCGGCTTGCCCCCAAGCTGCCACATTTGGGAAACGTTCTTTCAACTCAATGGTATCTTCCCAAGTAGCATCGAGGACAGCAGGGTCAGACCAACGGACAAGGAGTTGCTCATGGCGCCCCGTAGGTGTTTAGCGCCACCGGCGCATGATGATTTCCACTGGTGTAAGAACATTGTCAGAGGGTTGAGGCAGCTCTAAAGATGTCGTAGTGCCTGGAGACAGAGCAAGACGGAGTTGTGAAACATGAAAAACGGGGTGTACCTTTGATCCTTCAGGCAAGTCCACTTTCTAAGCAACAGGGTTGATCATTTGCAACACTCGAAAAGGTCCGAAATATTTGAATGCCAGCTTGTGATTTGCCCGGCGTTCCACTGATGTTTGCACATATGGTTGCAGTTTGATGAAAACTAAATCACCCGGTGAGGGAGTCCTGGACTAGGGGGTGTCCGGATAGCCGGACTATCATCATCGGCCGGACTCCAAGACTATGAAGATACAAGATTGAAGACTTCGTCCTGTTTCCGGATGGGACTTTCCTTGGTGTGGAAGGCAAGCTTGGCAATACGGATATGTAGATCTCCTACCATTGTAACCGACTCTGTGTAACCCTAGCCCTCTCCGGTGTCTATATAAACCGGAGGGTTTTAGTCCGTAGGACGAACAACCATTACAACAATCATACCACAGGCTAGCTTCTAGGGTTTAGCCTCCTTGATCTCGTGGTAGATCCACTCTTGTACTACCCATATCATCAATATTAATCAAGCAGAAGTAGGGTTTTACCTCCATCGAGAGGGCCCGAACCTGGGTAAAAACATCGTGGCCCTTGTCTCCTGTTACCATCCGCCTAGACGCACAGTTCGGGACCCCCTACCCGAGATCCGCCGGTTTTGACACCGACATTGGTGCTTTCATTGAGAGTTCGTCTGTGTCGTCACCGATAGGCTTGATGGCTCCTTCGATCATCAACAATGACGCAGTCCAGGGTGAGACTTTTTTCCCCGGACAGATCTTCGTATTCGGCGGCTTTGCACTGCGGGCCAATTCGCATGGCCATCTGGAGCAGATCGAAAGCTACGCCCCTGGCCGTCGGGTCAGATTTGGAAGTCTAAACTTCACGGCTGACATCCACGAAGACTTGATCTTCGACGGATTCGAGCCACAGCCGAGCGTGCCACACTGTCACGATGGGCATGATTTAGCTCTGCTGCCGAACAATGCCTTGGAGGCCGCACATGAGTCCACTCCGACCCTTAGTTCGGAGCCGACCGCGTAGATCGAGGACGGGTGGCTAGACACCGCCTCGGGGGCTGCAACCTCTACGGCGATGGAGCCGAATACCGACCTTGTCCCTTGTAAAGCTCGTGACTCCAAGGTGTCGGACTCCTCGCCGGACTCCGAACCTCGTGCGCCCCTACCAATCGAATCCGATTGGGCGCCGATCATGGAGTTCACTGCCGCGGACATCTTTCAGCACTCACCCTTTGGCGACATCCTAAATTCGCTAAAGTACCTCTCGTTATCAGAAGAGCCCTGGTCGGACTGCGGTCAGGACGGTTGGGATGCGGATGACAAAGAAATTCAAAACCCACACACCACCCACTTCGTAGCCACTGTCGACGATCTAACCGACATGCTAGATTACGACTCCGAAGACATCGACGGTATGGACGACGATGCCGGAGACGACAAAGAACCAGCGCCTACGGGGCACTGGAACACCACCTCGTCATACGACATATACATGGTGGACAAACCAAAGGATGGGAACGGCGAGGATGCAGCGGAGGACGGCTCCTCCAAGAAACAGCCCAAGCGCCGGCGTCAACGGCGTCGCTCTAAATCCCGCACAGCAAGAATGGAGATTCTGGCACCGGAGATAATAACACCCCAGAGAGTGCCGAAGACAACCCCTCCAAAGAAGATTCAGCACAGGAGGACGGAGAAGCCAGCCCCCATGAGAGAGCGGCGGGCGAAGAGGTAGAGGATGATAATTACATGCCTCCTCCGGAGACGAGGCAAGCCTCAACGACTACGAATTCGTCGTGCCCGAGGATCCCGTCGAACAAGAGCGTTTTAAACGCAGGCTAATGGCCACGGCGAACAACCTAAAGAAAAAGCAGCAACAGCTTCGAGCTGATCAAGACCTGCTGGCCGAAGAGCATGAACTCGAACGCCCCTCCAAAAGTTACCCAAAACGCAAGTTGCTCCCCTGATTAGAGGAGGAGGCATATAAACCTTCATCACCAGCGCACAATACGGCAGACCGACCACCTCGTGGCCGCGATAGAGAGGCCTCTAGACCCTCCGCCAGAACCGTACCCTGGCACCGCTCGAAAAGTATGAAGCCACAGGGGAATGCGCCGGACTTGCAAGACATATTGGAGGACAAGGCAAGACAATCAAGATCGATCTACGGATCACGTGGGCACCCCACGATGCGCGACGACTACCGTCGCGCGGATACAAAGAACTCGGCCGGGCGAACACAATGAGACAAAGCTCGCTTGAGCTACGCCGTGATATTGCCCAATATAGAGGCGCCGCACACCCACTATGCTTCACAGATGAAGTAATGGATCATCAAATCCCTGAAGGGTTTAAACCTGTGAACATTGAATCCTACGATGGCACAACAGACCCCGCAGTTTGGATTGAAGACTATCTCCTTCATATCCACATGGCCCGCGTGACGATCTTCACGCCATCAAATATCTCCCACTCAAGCTTAAAGGACCAGCTCGGCATTGGCTTAATAGCTTGCTAGCAGAGTCAATTGGGTGTTGGGAGGACCTGGAAGCCGCATTCCTTGACAACTTCCAGGGCACATATGTGCGACCACAAGACGCCGATGACCTAAGCCACATAATTCAGCAGCCAGATGAATCGGCTAGACAGTTCTGGACACGGTTCTTAACAAAGAAAAATCAAATCATCGACTGTCCGGATGCAGAGGCCCACGCAGCCTTCAAACATAACATCCGCGACGAGTGGCTGGCCCGGCACCTAGGACAGGAAAAGCCGAAATCCATGGAAGCCCTCACATCACTCATGACCCGCTTCTGCGCGGGAGAGGACAACTGGCTAGCCCGCAGTAACAACCTCAGCAAAAATTTTGGCAGTCCGGATAACAAGGACCGCAATGGCAGGTCACGTCGCAACAAAAACAAACGCCGCCTTAATGGCGATAACACTGAGGATACGGCAGTCAACGCCGGATTCAGAGGCTCCAAACCCGGTCAGTGGAAAAAGGCATCCAAAAGAACTACTCCGGGTCCGTCCAATTTGGACCGAATACTCGACCGCTCGTGCCAGATACACGGCACCCACGAAAAGCCAGCCAATCACACCAATAGAGATTGTTGGGTATTCAAGCAGGCAGGCAAGTTAATCGCTGAAAACAATGACAAGGGGCTGCATAGAGACGACGAGGAACAGACCCGGCCGCCAAATAATAGAGGACAGAAAGGTTTCCCCCCACAAGTGCGGACGGTAAACATGATATACGCAACCCACATACCCAAAAGGGAGAGGAAGCGTGCACTTAGGGACGTATATGCGATGGAGCCAGTCGCCCCGAAGTTCAATACATGGTCCTCTAGCCCGATCACTTTTGATCGAAGGGACAACCCCACCAGTATCCGCCATGGCGGATTCGCCGCATTTGTTTTAGACCCAATCATCGATGGATTTCACCACACCAGAGTCCTGATGGACGGCGGCAGCAGCCTGAACCTGCTTTATTAGGATACAGTGTGCAAGATGGGCATAGACCCCTCAAGGATTAAACCTACAAAGACGACCTTCAAAGGCGTCATACCAGGTGTAGAGGCCAATTGTACACGCTCAGTCACACTGGAAGTGGTCCTCGGATCCCCGGATAACTTACGAAGCGAGGAGTTAATCTTCGACATAGTCCCATTCCGCAGCGGCTATCACGCTCTGCTCGGACGGACCGCGTTTGCAAAGTTCAACGTGGTGCCGCATTACGCATACCTCAAGCTCAAGAAGCCAGGCCCTCGAGGAGTCATCACGGTCAACGGAAACACTGAACGCTCCCTCCGAACGGAGGAACACACAATGCTCTCGCGCGGAAATCTGAGCAGCCTCTTAAGGCAATTTTCGAGTCCGGCCGTTAAGCGACCGGACATGACCAAACGCGCCCGGAGTAACCTACAACAAGACCACCTGGCACGTTCCGAGCACGCGTAGCAATGCGGCCCCAACCCGAGCCCCTGCCAAATTGCAAGACTAGTCCTTCACGTACATCATTACGCTCTGGAGATACCATGGGCATAGGGGGAGGGGCGCGGCCACCACAGGCCCAGAATGCGGCTTAACCGCACCAGGGGCTCCCAAGTGTGTGGCTCTTTTTATTTTTCTTTTTTCTTACGCACAGGACTCCGTTCACGAGAGACCCTGTCTGGCAGTAGACCTGCCGAACACACGATGCAACAGCCAGAGGAGAAGAAGGGCTATGGCGAGTATCCAGGTGGTCTCCATTACGAGCATTAAATCTGTTTTCATACACCATTCCGCAGCCTACCCATGGACGGGGACATGTTTAATAGTCTTACACCTTGCTTACCGCACTATTTGTATCGTTCTGCATTCATTGCAGAATTCCTTGAATAAACAATGCATCGCTTTTCGCTTATAATTGCATTTCTTTCTTATATATATGTTCGTTTATGACATCTTGCATCCGTACACTTTGGTACGGCCGAATACACCAGGGGCTTAAGTTCCCCGCATTATGGTGTGATAAGTCCGAACACTTTCACAAGTGCGGCACCCCGAACTTATAGCATTATATGCATCGGCTCCGAATCATGTCTTGGGTCAATAGTTGGGTTTGCCCGGCTCCCATGTTTTGGTACCTTACGTTCCGTTTTATCGGCTAAGGTAGCACTGGGAGAACCACTGCGATTGCGCCCCGGTTGAGTTGGGCGAGCGCCTCAGTGGAGAAACCTAAAACTGACCGTCATGATAAGGCGAGAGCTGGTTGCTGTTCGAGAGGTCTTTTCAAGTCCCTAAAGACTTATGCCGCTTAGAGCGAGGAACCGTCTTTGTCGGGCCCAGGCGTGGATAGCGCCGCGAACTCGGTCTTCCGAACACTAGTGGCTTCGCCGAAATTTAAAATTATAGAATTCTATGGCTAATTGAGAGTGTTCAAGCATTATAAGTCCGGTTGCCTCGTTCGTTGTGTTGAGCGCCTCCCTAGATGGACCCAACAATGGGAACAAGAGCGCTCAAGTTTATCCCGAACACCCCATCACTCGTGGCATGGGGGCCAAAGCCAATGACTTGCCATCTCTCAGATTTGATAAACGGCCGCACAGAAGGTAATATTTTAAATTAATAGCGCATATGAACAAAGTTTTCAGCGCACAGGATAACACATTGCGAGTCTACTCAAATATTACATCTTTGGAGCACTCACCCGCAATCATGCGGGCACCCTTCAGACACTCTTATAATACATTTGGGCGTGCGATACTCCTTGCCCATTGGCGGGCGCGTCGTCGAAGCTTCTCGGCGTCCATCCTGCCCAGTGCACTTTTGCATGGGCAAGGCCCGACGGCACCTTCAATGCAAAGGAGTGCTTGACGACTTCCACCTGGGACACGCATCCACCAGCCGCCGCACCAGACGGCAAGTAGCTCCCGATCATGGCCTCCTTGGGCCACAAATTAACTATGATGCCCTTCATGGCCTGTTCGCTACCTTGTGGAGCTCGACCAGCTGCTTCAGCTGGTCGCTAAAGCACTGGATGTCCGCCTCGAAGATACCGAGACCGAAGACCTTCTCCGTCGAGCTCCCTCCTCGGCCCGGTGAAAGCGACAAAGATCGGACACGCTGCGAGGCAGATCTGCAAACGCCCTGGAGAGCTCCGTATTCGTAAGTAACAGTAATTCACATTCACATGCTTGCTTTGCATGAAAAATGCCTTACCGCCGCTATTTTCTTCACCGCCTCGATTTCCTGGAGAGCCTTGTGGGCTTCGCCTTAGCGGCTTTGGCACTCTCAAGAGCCGATGCAAGCTCGGACTCTCGAGTCTTGAGTCGCGCCCAAACTCCCATGCTTTTCCACGAGCACGGAGCTCTTGCTGCACCTCCACCACCCGTGCCTCCTGCTTCTCTCGCTCGGCTCGTTCACGCCGATTATGTTCGTCCATGGACACGGCCTCCTTCAGGGTCGCCACCTCGTTCGTGGCCCCTGGAGTACCCACGTTATCCTTGTTATTTCTCTTGCAACCAAAATCCTTTTCTATATGGTACAAATTTAATATGGTGTTACTCACCTTCCTTGTCCTCGAGTTGCTTCTTGGCACGGCCGAGCTCACTCTCGGACCGCTCGAGGTTCTGCTTCAAAGCATCGACCTCCGTAGTCAGTGCGGCAGAGGTCAGCAGCGCAGCCTTCAATCCCATATTGACATATTTTTTAGACCTCCTGCGTATATCTTTTTAGATCCTTAGTCCGGCTTTTCTTTCCGAACACCGAACCGAGAATCAGGGGCTACTGTCTATGTGGTATTATATTACATATTTTAAATTTCTTACCTCAAAGCACATTAGAAGGCTGCTCAGAGGCTTCAGTCAGCCCGCTCTTGGCGAGCTGAACCTTTCAATCACCGCACTCATGACGGTGCGGTGTTCTTCTTCGATGGAAGCACCGTTGAGCGCCTCCGGCAAGTTATCCGGCGCCTCGGTTGGGCGGAGGCCGCGGTGTCACAGATCTTGCCCTTCTTACGAAGGACCGCCTACGGACTCGGAACCACTGCAGTTCCGGCGAGTCCGGTCTGAAGTCCGGAGGTTGCCTGTGGCACTGTGGAGCCTCCCCTCCCGGTGGGTCCCTCCGGGATCCCACCTCGGCGTCATCAGCGTCACGAGGGGTGGAGGCGGTCGGAAGGAATCCATATCCGACGTAGCCAAGGACCCGCCGACGCAAGCGGGAAGATCGCCCTGGCCGGACTACAGGTTGTATGCGGCATTAGAAGGACACCACGTGGCAAAAGAGAAATTATAAATCATCCAGAATTCGGACACTTACGATCTTGCGTGGCTTGGCCCTTGAGGGCCACTCCTCGTCGCCGTCGTCGGCGTTGGCGGAGCAGTCCGGAGGAAGGGTCCGTCCTTTCATGGACACTTCGCCGCCCCGTTGGGGAGGCCTTCCTCTTCTCTCTTCCCGGGAGAGGCCTCTTTCTCCTTCTCCTCGGGGGAGGAGTCCGCCTCGGAGTCATCGGACGATGAGTCCGATACCACCTGGCGCCGGGAACTTCTTCGGGTTCCCGTGGCCTTCTTCTTAGCCTTCTTCTCCGCACCACGTAGTGCCGGACCACCAGCCCGTCAAACGGGTGTCCGCTGGTTCTTCTGGAAGGGGAGCCGGACAGTTAACCTGTCCGGACGTCTTCTGCCAGTCCTGTTAAAGGCATTGGGAGTTTTAGATCCCACATAGAGTCAAACTTTGAAAGAAATGAGTGTCCCATAAAGGATAACATAGCTTACCTCGCCGGCCGGGCGCTGCGTGGTGAATCCGCGATCTTCAGTTGCGGATGCGGGGGCTTCTCCGCCCATGAACAGCACCCTCCGAGCAGCTTCAGACGTCAGGTCAAGAGCCCGCCAGGTCCGGTGCTATGCCGGATCAAACTCCCACAAATTGAAGGCCCGTTGCTGGCAGGGGAGAATCCGGCGGATGAGCATGACCTGGATCACGTTGACAAGCTTAAGCTTCTTGTTCACCAGGGTCTGGAGACAGGACTAGAGTCCGGTCAGCTCCTCCGAACTACCCCATAGCAAGCCCTTCTCTTTCCAGGAGGTGAGCTGCATGGGAATACCAGATCCGAACTCGGGGGCCGCTGCCCATTTAGGGTCACGCGGCTCGGTGATGTAGAACCACCCCGATTGCCACCCTTTGATGGACTCCACGGCGCGCCGAGCGGTGGCGTTGGGCATGTTGCCCACCATGGCGCCTCCGCACTCCGCTTGATTTACCTTCACCACCTTCACTTGACATTGAAGGTCTTTAGCCACAAGCTGAAGTGGGGCTGGATGCAGAGGAACGCCGCACACCCATTTATAAACGCCGAGATGTTGAGGATGAAGTTTGGCGCCAGATCGTGGAAGTCCAGCCGTAGTAGTACATGAGCCCCTGGACGAAGGGGTGAAGTGGGAAGCCCAATCCAGCGGAGGAAGTGGGGAAGAAATACGACCCTCTCATGGGGCCTGGGGGTGGGGATGAGCCGCCCCTCGTCGGGCAGCCGGTGCGCGATGTCGCTGGGCAGTATCCGGCGCCACAGAGTTCTCGATGTGCCCCTCCAAACGGAGGGGGCCATCCACTGCCTCCGCTCCGGACATGGCTGGAGAAGGTTGAGGCGAGATGTGCGGACTTGGGCGCTGGAGCTCGAAAAGCGGAGATGGATAAGCAAAGGAGGAAGAAGGCGTAGGTAAAAAAGGCGAATCCTTATCCCCTTATATATGGGCGGACGAAGACTATGCATCCCACCGGCCTGGTAAAACTCGCTTATCTCCCAAGCGCCACAATCAATGGCGCGGTTGGGTTACCCACGTCCGTATTGATGGGAATCCGGAATAAGGGGAACACGATCTCGCCGACAAGACGTGCCAAGGAAACCGCTTAGCTAAACGCTACTGAGGTGGTATAATAAAACGATTCAAGTAAAGGCTTGGTAGTGGTGTGACGTCACGCCACAAAATACGTCAGCAGATTGAACTTGTGTACATATTATTCTCTCTACGGTGGTATGTGGAATTTATTTTACAGAGCCGGACACTATCCTGGTGTCTCACCCTGATTTTCATGGCACAACACTTAAGTCATTAGACCATGCTAAAATGTGGTTTGACAAAAACTTTTGAGTTTTTTTTTGTCTTTGCTTTGATTGAATGTCTGTCTGCTGCTTGCTAGTGCTCTGAAAATCAAATAAATCCTCCAACTTCTATACTTCATCTCCTTGCTCCAAAAACCTTTCCCAATGATCATGCCATGTGTATAGGACATAAAAATATTTTCCTACAAAAATGATTTGGCCAATTAGTATTTTCAAAAATTAGTTTTTCAAAAACCCCTGAATTGAGATTTGCACTGCAAGTACTTAATAAAGGGCAGTAAAAATCTTTCTAAAAATACATTTGACTCCTATTAGATATAGGATACCCAGGAACCACAAAAATATAATCTTAAAAGCTATTTTCCTATTTTACTTAAAAGCTTTTTATTAAGGCCAGAAATGGTCTTTAATAGGGAAAAATTATTTCTATTGCTTCAAAAATATTTGACAAAATTTAGGGAAACTCATAGGACATATATAGTCCATATATAAGAGCTTCAACACATGGTTATGTTCAAAATATTGGTCAAACCCTCGAAACCCTTTCGGATATTTCAAGCTTTTGAAATATTTACAAAGGAAATTTTCTCCAAAAATTCCAAGAAAATTCTATCATGTCACATGTGACATATTGGTGATCTTGCCAAGTCTCATGACTTGGAGAACAAGATAACATCATCAAATCCCCTCAAAACCATTTCTGTCCATTTTGGAGTTTGAGCAACTTTACATTGCCAAACATGTCCAAATGTTCTCAAACCTTGTGAACTTGCTCAAATGGTTTAATTATTCATCTAGACCAAGTGGCACAAGTTGGAGAGCAAGTTATATTGATCAAAGTGCCCCAAAACCCTCTCTGACAAGAATCAAATTTGAACTACTTTGTACTACCAACTTTCTCTCCATGACCCCAACTTTTGTGAGCATGATCACATGACCAAATGAGGCCACCACACCAAGTGGTGCATCAAGGGGAAGTGAGTTGCTCAACTAAATCTACACAAGTTCATTTCTGCTAATTTCTAGGGTTAACCAAAGTTGCATTGTCAACTTTCTTCAAATGATCTCCAAATTGGTGGAAGGCCCTAATTATATGTGTCATATCACCCTATGGAGTCTCATGGCTTATGCAAATCATCTACTTGCCAAAACCACCATCAAACACCTTCTGGCAGATAATTAAAATGCTTATTTTGGCCACTTCCACTATTCTTGGGGGCTCATCTTTTACCACAGCCCTCCCGACCATCTCCTACCTCCAAGAACTTTCCTCCTTCAATAGCTCCATTATTTGGGGTAAACCCATCCCTTTCTCTCTCTGTTTACCCATGGCAACTCCTCCTCTCTCTCTCCTTTCTATATGCAGCGCCCCACCTGGCTCCTGACCACTCTAGAGCATCCAAGGAAGCTCCAAGACACAAGTGGACACGGCAGAGCGCGCAAAACGTGCTCATGCCGGCCAAAAGCCTGCTCTGGAGCTGCTTCATGAGCGGCCGAGCCCTGCCGCCGCACTCCCGTCCACCTCGGGCCGCCCAAGCGCGCCAGTCGACGCCCCTCGACGTCCGCAACACGCCACCACTCTGTCCCCTTCCTCTCTCTCCCTCCTGCTGCCTCCTTTTGCACGCGCGCCGGCCTCCCGAGAGCTCCAATCGACGAGCTCACACGCGCGACGCCCTGACACTTTCTCGCTCCTTCTCTCCCCTCCTCTCGCCCTAGACCAACCCCACGAGCACCCCAGACACGCCCACGCGCGCCCCCGTGGCCTCCAGCAAACGGCTAGGAGCTCGTCGGCGCACGAGTCCACGGCACCCGCCGTTCGCCTATTTAAAGGCCTCCCGAGCCCCCTCCGCCTCCTTTGCCACTCTCTCCCTCCCTGTGAACCCCTAGACCAATCCACACCTTCTCCGTGCCTCCTTCTCCTCCTACCACCGCATGGCCGCCGCTTGCTCGCTCAAATTCGAGCAATGCCGAGCCCACCTCCTCCCTTTCCTCCACACAGAGACTCCCGTGGTCCGCAAACCTCCCCACCTCCTCGAACTGTCATGGGATGCTCGAGCGCCGAGAGCCACGGATGGCCGACGACCTCCCCCGCCACTGTCAAAGCTTCGGTCTCCTCGGCCCCCTCCGGCGGCCATGACCTATGCCAGAGGATGCACCGCTCCGCACTGAGCTCGCCCATAGGCGGAGCGTCGAGGGGGACGGCCGGGAGTGCCGGCAATCGCCGGATGAGCGCCGGCCGAGCCCAACCTCGCCTCTGTCCTGCCCCGACGAGAGGAAGAAGACGACCCAGTGGGTGGGCCCCACCTCCCCGCGGGCCCCACATGTCAGCCGCAGAGAGCGTTGACTCTGACCGCTGACGTGGATAAGTGGAAATGGCTTCCGCCGGAGCCGTCTGCCCAGAGCAAAGGCGTACTCCACGGAGTGCGCCATCGACGTCACCTGGGCACCCCGCGCGGCTGATGCCACTGGGCCGGCCCACGGTCTATCTGGCGCCATGTGCGCAGGATAAGGTTAAGCCTTATTCACTTCTTTCTTTTTCCAGTCTACTTCAAAAATTCATAGACAATTCAAATCAAATCCAAATTTGATGATTCAAATTTCTAGTAGCTCATAAAATTATTATCTATCTCATGGTGCAACTTGCACATTTTTCCAGGAACATTTTCTTCACAAATATTCATCAAATCTTGTTTTTCCATTTCTGTGATGAACTTTAGAAAATCACAGAGAGCCCATTTTTGATCCAAATTCCATGATTTAAATTCCTAGATGCTTATAAGTTCAGAACTTAGTTTTTGAACATTTTTACTAATACTTTCTGTATCACCTCAAATAGTGGTCTATTTCTTCATGTATAGCCAACTTTGCAAATCCATAGAATATTCATTTGAACTCCAAATCCAGTGAAACCAAATCCTAAATGCTTCTAAAATCATCCTTTGTTAAATGGGTATCTTTGCCCATTTTCCAAAAATATATTTCTGTACACTTCTTGCAAATCCATAAACCTCTTGATTCCATCATATCAAAATGTTCAGAGATATCCACTTATCCAATCCTAATGAAACCACTTTGGTCATCCCTCATATGACCAGAGGTATCCCAGAAAAGTCCAACTCACCTTTTTAGAGCACTTTTATTTCCTGCCTTATTGTGTTGCTTATTATGATTGCTTTTAACGATAGTTGACGAAGTAGACGAAATACTTGGAGAAGGATCAGAAGGTTTCAAGACTCCAATGAACCAGGCAAGCAGCCCTTTGACCATGACTATGAAACCCCTTTATATGCATGTCATTTATAGCTCTTTATTATTGATGAATCGGAATCATGGTGAGATGGTGAGCCACGTGGTTGGTTGCCTCCGTTATTTTCTCGTTGATACTTGCATTGCGCATGGCCCTACCTCCTTATGAGGGTTATGCCGGTGGGAGTAGATAGGGTGCTAAGTAGTGCTATGCAAAAGGGACGGGATATGCATGGTGAAGGAGGCAAAATATTTTCAAACAACTTTCAAAACCCCATCGGGTGCCATTTATGCCCGAGGGAGATGATGAGAAAGGTAACCACTTGATGACGAAGTGGTGTACCGAGGCAAGTATGTGTTGTTTTCGAAAACGGATTAGATTTAAGATTTGATGACTGTCCCAACCCTACATGCGCCACCACTCTACCCTTATATGGGAAAGGGCATTGTTGAGTACCTAGACCGATACTAGCTTGGAGCCCATTACATTAGTGACGGGGAGAGTTGGTGCTCTCTCTTGGGACGGGTCGTGCTGTAGGGCGGCCATGACTGTTTTCACGTGGCACCGGACACACCGCTGGTACCCGTGCTTGTGGTATGTGATGAATATGGGAGCGAGGCTCCACAACTTTATGATGTGAAATGTTTGGCACGGGATTACTACTAATCGAGTGGACTCCATGTTAGTGTCGTCTAGGGAAAGGCGGTGACTGGTGCTTACCCCGGTACTTGAGGTACCGCTGGTCGTGGATGACACGGAAGTTCCCCGGATCTAGTGGGTAAAGTGTGCAACCTCTGCAGAGTGTAAAACTATTCGAATAGTCGTGTCCACGGTCAAGGACGGTTGCGCGGTGCTGCTTAAACTATGTCCAGGGTTTTCAACCAGTGTGTGTGAGATGATGGAAATGACTTGGGACAAGTCGAGGACTTGGCACGATTGAGATGGGTTGGTGCCCACTCTGTTTATGATAAATGGGTTGGTGCCCATTCTATTTTGTTGATATCTGTGACCAGTTCTCATGGTTACTTGAACTCTCTTGATGCATGCTTTATAGGATGTTGAACATGTCATTGCACTCAAAACTAGCTTTATGCAAAATTTACCTATGTCATGCATTGTTGTACCTTGAACCAAAACATGGGTTGCTTGCGAGTACATTCAAAGTACTCATTGGCTTGCCACTGGTTATTTAATTGACCAGGCATGGAAGAACAGGATGTGATGAAGAACACTTCGTGATTTAACATGCGAGCTAGGACGCTTCCCAGTCAGAATGCCTGTAGGGTTAAGGCAGATGGCATGGGTCCAAGTTATCGACGAAGTTTTCCGCTGCGATGTTGTACTCAAGACTTGACCATAACGGTCCTACTTGTGTAATACGGTATGTATGGATGCAAGACTCTTGTTATTCAGCTTCTGTGTGTTCAGTGAGTATTGTTCTCTGGGATCACTGTACACGTGCATTCAGTGATCACGACTTATGAGTCGGGGTCCCCACAGAGCTGGTATCAGAGCCATCCTGACTATAGGAAGCCTTAGTTAGCATGGTCGTTAGTTAGGGTAAAACTATTTCGAAAACTACTACTAGTTTTCAAAACTATCTATACCTCTCTTCCCTTCTTAGTTTTTCGAAATCTAAGGTATACTTTCCTTATTAATCTCTTCCCCTTCAAAACCTTAGGTCGCTAGAACCCTTATGCCCCTGACCACTGGATTCCTTGTAATCCTCGTGGATAATCTAGAAGGAAAACGCCTTGCCACACATTCACCCACATTTATCGACCACAAGATTGGCGACATCACAACAAGACGATACCAACGTAAGATACATCCTCGAGGAATGAAGACATGAAGACCCAGGAGATGGTGACATCCTTGACACTGCCCCAAGATGTTGCAACCTTAGCCTACGATGATCAGGGCATAGGGAATGCAAGATCATGATATATATCGCTAATAGAGTAACCCTGTCACTACCGTTGTTGTATCGGCAACCACCGATGGATGAGAACCTAGCCATTTGGTCCGCCTCACCATAGTGAGCAGGAAAACGGTTCTCCTCATCCCCTGCTCTTGGTGTCGATGTTGTCATCAACGTAACCGACATGATGGACCTCTATTATGCCTTGATATGTCATTGCACAAAGGATTACCTACCTGGTACCATCAACGGCTTAGAAGACAAAAAGGGATCTTCATGATTAAGAAGACAATGGAAGACCAAGTCAAGGCCGCTTATGAGGAGCCACCTTCACCCCATCACTCCAACAAAGCGAGAAGCTGTTGAAGACTCTTCAAGCTCAACCGGATCGCTTAGTCGAACAACTACAAGAAACGTAGCAACACCTGAGGGAAACCCGGGAGACTGCGCGAGGCACAAGGCACGACTATGGAGTCCGAGAACCCCTAGGGTAGGATGAGTCGTGTACCCCCTATGCGCAGTCGAGTCCGTATGATGGTTCGAATAGAACCATGATTGTGTGTTGCTTGCTTTTATTTGTTTGTGTTTTGATATCAGTCGCCCTTTTTGCCCTAGGCAATAAGAACGCAACTATATCACCTGCCTTGTTTTGTTGATTGTGTTTGGACCCTTTTGCACCTGACTGTTTGCACTTGCACTATAGAACCCCCTTTAGGCATCCCCCTTCTCTATGCTACCTTTCCCTCTCATCTCTTTCCTCAACTGAAGACCAGCAAGACAAGATGCACTAAGGAATCTGCTTCGGCAACCAACTAGCAATGAGGACTTTTGTTGCAGCCTCCTTGACCAAGTGAAACCCCGTAGAATTATGTTTAACCCTCAAGACTAGAAACCCATTCCTAGACCTTTAGAGACTTCACGAGATACCCCAGCTCGAAACCTTAACCATAAGCTTAACCTACGGAATTGCAAGAGAATCTGTTAAGCCTCTGTAACCTTGCTTGTCACTGGGTTCATTATGGAACTAGTGGACATAGTGAATGAGCACCTTATCTTCCTAAGATAGCACCAAAACTGACGATGCCATAGGGAGACCAATTCAAGTATATAGGGATAGAGGACAAATGACTTGATGAGTTTATATCAATGACTTTGAGGAACTATCTGAGACTCTTTGGCGTGGATTATAAGGCTTCCATGTTGGTAGATGAACTTGGTGGGATCATGATTATAGAGTAGCGTAGCTCTCACCACCCATGAGTGAATTGGATTTATAGGACAAATATGATCGCAAGCTAAAATTCTTGGAAGTATTTGGATTTAACTTAGCCATGGGATATTGATAGGAGACAGTTGATATTACGTAAATGACTTGGGGGGAACATGTAGGATTTCTCGTTGGACACAAGATTTGGATTTAAATAGGTGATCCTAGTTGAATATAGATGCTGAGTATGTCAACATGGTTCGGAGTAAAATTGGATTTAGACCGATGATCTCGATCATGATACCATGTTTCTCGGTGGACGATAAACTAGGAGATTGGACTAATTGTCGGAGTTTATTTAGGCATCTTTGTGAGCTTGACCTTGGAGTATTACTAGGACACAATAATGAGAATTGGTGGACTAACTATAGTAAGGCAGCCCTTTCAAGTATTGGGGATTACAAGACTTTAGAAGATCATGTGGAACACCAGCATAGGAGTTGGATTTGTAGAATTAATGGGTTATGCAGTGATTGATGGAAGTTAATGGGCTGTTGGAGTTGATTCATAGGAAGGGAACAAGATCTTGGAGTGGCTTACAACGTGTTTTTCTGGGATAGAGGTGCTTTATCTTAGACCTTGGAAGAATGGGCTGAGCACTTGGATTGTCACGTTCAAGCTTAGCAACTTATATGTTCTACCCATGGATTTTTAGGGGTAGACATACATATGAGTTTGGGGATTGTAGACATGCATGATTTTGTTAGACCTCCTCTTGGGAGTCATGAGGATACGAATGGCATGAGTGATGATTGGAGTTGGCCTATAGGAAGGATGCTACCAGTGATATGATGTGATTTGTTTAAAGGACTAGATAGACTATTGGCATCTCAGAAACCGTGCTTAAAGATAGGATGATAAATGTTCATTCGCACACTAGAATCCTTGAAACCCTTATGCCCTACCAAGCCACAACACGGTTAGATCATGACCTTGGGCCTTGGCTCTAGATCAATAAGATCTTGACCAATGCTCAACCGGGACCCTCACCAATGCCTCAGCCCACTCTACGTACCCCAAATACTTCATAGAGTACTTGGGCAAGTAGATCATCATCCTTACTTGAGGACATGAATGTCCGCACGAAGACGGAAGAAGAGTTGATCAGCTGGTTAGGGAACATCCGAAGACCGCCATGTCAAGGAGGAAGAACTATACCAACCACCGTCGTCAAGGAATGAGCTTCCGTGTTGAAGACCTTGCATATCTGCAAGCCACTCCTCTCAAAGGCAACTACGGCCTCATGAAGAAAACTATGCTACTCATGACCTTGAGCTAGCAGCAGTGGTTCATGCCCTGAAGACATGGCGACATTATCTCTTACGGAAGGGATGTGAGATATACACGGATCACAAAGGTCTGAAGTATATTTTCACTCAAAAGGGATTGAACACGAGGCAAAGAAGATGGCTAGACTTGATCTAAGATTATGACCTCAGTGTTCAATACCACCCTGGGAAGGCTAATGTGGTAGCAGATGCATTAAGCAGAAAGGCTTGTTCCTTGAATGTTATGCTTAAGGACAAGCTGCCCGCCTTGTGTGAGGAACTTGAAAGCTTCGGGTTGGAACTGGTTGCACCAGGATTCTTAACTAACCTTGAAGTCAAGCCTTCAGGTGGCACCATTTGGAGTGTTATACGGACGGAAGTGCCGCTCACCCCTCAATTGGTCGGAAACCGGAGAAAGACTTGTCCTTGGGCCCGATATCCTCCGTGGAGCCGAAGAGCAAGTCCAACTTGTCAGAGAGCGTTTGAAGACTGCCAAGTCAAGACAGAAGAACTACGCTGACTCATGTCGTCGAGACATGACCTTCCGGGTTGGAGACCATGTTTATCTCCGGGTCACCCCTCTCAAAGGAACCCAGCGCCTCCATGTCAAAGGAAAGCTCGCCCCAAGATTCATCGGCTTTCTTCGAGATCACTCCAAGTTTTAACAACCCCCTCAGGATCACCGCAAGGCGAAGAATAGACGGCTACCAGCTGGAGTTGCCACCTGAGCTACCTGGTGTGCACAATGCTTTCCATGCATCACAACCCCGGAAGTGTTTCCAACTCCCTAACTTGCCCGATCTCTATAAGGACATTAACCACCGAGCCATTGACCTCCAGTCCAATATGACCACCGCAAGAAATCCCCTTAGAAACCTGGATCGAGAAGAACGCCATACGCGAAGCCACACCATCAAGTACTTCAAGTTCAATGGAGCACCAAATGTAGCGTAGCGGATGAGGACGTGAAGACTACCCGAATCCGGTTTCCATACCCTTTCCGCTTAGTTTGGGAATCTCGGGACGAGATTCTTGTAAGGGGGTAGGTCTGTCACACCTCGATTTTCATGGCACAACACTTAAGTCATTAGACCATGCTAAAATGTGGTTTGACAAAAACTTTTGAGTTTTTTTTGTCTTTGCTTTGATTGAATGTCTGTCTGCTGCTTGCTAGTGCTCTAAAAATCAAATAAATCCTCCAACTTCTATACTTCATCTCCTTGCTCCAAAAACCTTTCCCAATGATCATGCCATGTGTATAGGACATAAAAATATTTTCCTACAAAAATGATTTGGCCAATTAGTATTTTCAAAAATTAGTTTTTCAAAAACCCCTGAATTGAGATTTGCACTGCAAGTACTTAATAAAGGGCAGTAAAAATCTTTCTAAAAATACATTTGACTCCTATTAGATATAGGATACCCAGGAACCACAAAAATATAATCTTAAAAGCTATTTTCCTATTTTACTTAAAAGCTTTTTATTAAGGCCAGAAATGGTCTTTAATAGGGAAAAATTATTTCTATTGCTTCAAAAATATTTGACAAAATTTAGGGAAACTCATAGGACATATATAGTCCATATATAAGAGCTTCAACACATGGTTATGTTCAAAATATTGGTCAAACCCCTCAGAAACCCTTTCTGGATATTTCAAGCTTTTGAAATATTTACAAAGGAAATTTTCTCCAAAAATTCCAAGAAAATTCTATCATGTCACATGTGACATATTGGGTGATCTTGCCAAGTCTCATGACTTGGAGAACAAGATAACATCATCAAATCCCTCAAAACCATTTCTGTCCATTTTGGAGTTTGAGCAACTTTACATTGCCAAACATGTCCAAATGTTCTCAAACCTTGTGAACTTGCTCAAATGGTTTAATTATTCATCTAGACCAAGTGGCACAAGTTGGAGAGCAAGTTATATTGATCAAAGTGCCCCAAAACCCTCTCTCGACTGTAATCAAATTTGAACTACTTTGTACTACCAACTTTCTCTCCATGACCCCAACTTTTGTGAGCATGATCACATGACCAAATGAGGCCACCACACCAAGTGGTGCATCAAGGGAAGTGATTTGCTCAACTAAATCTACACAAGTTCATTTCGCTAATTTCTAGGGTTAACCAAAGTTGCATTGTCAACTTTCTTCAAATGATCTCCAAATTGGTGGAAGGCCCTAATTATATGTGTCATATCACCCTATGGAGTCTCATGGCTTATGCAAATCATCTACTTGCCAAAACCACCATCAAACACCTTCTGGCTGATAATTAAAATGCTTATTTTGGCCACTTCCACTATTCTTGGGGAGCTCATCTTTTTACCACAGCAACTCCTGACCATCTCCTACCTCCAGTAACTTTCCTCCTTCAATAGCTCCATTATTTGGGGGTAAAACCCATCCCTTTCTCTCTCTGTTTACCCATGGCAACTCCTCCTCTCTCTCCTTTCTATATGCAGCGCCCCACCTGGCTCCTGACCACTCTAGAGCATCCAACGAAGCTCCAAGACACAAGTGGACACGGCAGAGCGCGCAAAACACGATCATGCCGGCCAAAAGCCTTCTCTGGAGCATGCTACAGTAGCGGCCGAGCCTTGCCGCCGCACTCCCGTCCACCTCGGGCCGCCCAAGCGCGCCAGTCAACGCCCCTCGACGTCCGCAACACGCCACCACTCTGTCCCCTTCCTCTCTCTCCCTCCTGCTGCCTCCTTTTGCACGCGCGCCGGCCGCCCGAGAGCTCCAATCGATGAGCTCACACGCGCGACGCCCTGACACTTTCTCGCTCCTTCTCTCCCCTCCTCTCACCCTAGACCAACCCCACGAGCACCCCAGACACGCCCACGCCACGCCTCGTGGCCTCCAAAGAACGGCTAGGAGCTCGCTGACGCACGAGTCCACGGCACCCGCCGTTCGCCTATTTAAAGGCCTCCCCGAGCCCCCTCTGGCCTCCTTTGCCACTCTCTCCCTCCTGTGAACCCCCTAGACTAATCCACACCTCCTCCCGTGCCTCCCTTCTCCTCCTACCACCGCATGGCCGCCGCTTCGGCTCGCTCAAATTCGAGCAATGCCGAGCCCACCTCCCTCCCTTTCCTCCACACAGAGACTCCCCGTGGTCCGCAAACCTCCCCACCTCCTCGAACTGTCATGGGATGCTCGAGCCCGAGCCACGGATGGCCGACGACCTCCCCGCCACTGTCAAAGCTGCGGTCACCTCGGCCCCCTCCGGCGGCCGTGACCTATGCCAGAGGATGCGCCGCTCCGCGCTGAGCTCGCCCATAGGCGGAGCATCGCGGGGGACGGCCGGGAGCGCCGGCAATCGCCGGATGAGCGCCGGCCGAGCCCAACCTCGCCTCTGTCCTGCCCCGACGAGAGGAAGAAGACGACCCAGTGGGCGGGCCCCACCTCCCCGCGGGCCCCACATGTCAGCCGCAGAGAGCGTTGACTCTGACCGCTGACGTGGATAAGTGGAAACGGCTTCCGCCATCACAAATATTCATCAAATCTTGTTTTTCCATTTCTGTGATGAACTTTAGAAAATCACAGAGAGCCCATTTTTTATCCAAATTCCATGATTTAAATTCCTAGATGCTTATAAGTTCAGAACTTAGTTTTTGAACATTTTACTAATACTTTCAGATCACCTCAAATAGTGGTCTATTTCTTCATGTATAGCCAACTTTGCAAATCCATAGAATATTCATTTGAACTCCAAATCCAGTGAAACCAAATCCTAAATGCTTCTAAAATCATCCTTTGTTAAATGGGTATCTTTGCCCATTTTCCAAAAATATATTTCTGTACACTTCTTGCAAATCCATAAACCTCTTGATTCCATCATATCAAAATGTTCAGAGATATCCACTTATCCAATCCTAATGAAACCACTTTGGTCATCGCTCATATGACCAGAGGTATCCCAGAAAAGTCCAACTCACCTTTTTAGAGCACTTTCATTTCCTGCCTTATTGTGTTGCTTATTATGATTGCTTTTAACGATAGTTGACGAAGTAGACGAAATACTTGGAGAAGGACCAGAAGGTTTCAAGACTCCAATGAACCAGGCAAGCAGCCCTTTGCCCATGACTATGAAACCCCTTTATATGCATGTCATTTATAGCTCTTTATTATTGATGCATCGGAATCATGGTGAGATGGTGAACCACGTGGTTGGTTGCCTCCGTTATTTTCTCGTTGATATTTGCATTGCGCATGGCTGTCGGTGTACTAAGGTAGGGGTACCTCAGTACCCCAACTTGTGCACGGGCAGTCGCAGCTCCCCGCGGCTGGATTTACCACATGCTTGCCGGAGACCATTCCTGCTCCATATCAAGCCATTCAAGAACAAAGTGTACAAGACAGAAGATCGAGACCCGGCAAGAGGAGCTTGCCGGAAGGCCGCCCCTGTGCTCAAGAGTTACATCACTCACGCAAGGCCTGGCGAGAGGAGCTCGCCGGGAGACTAGAAGACTACATCGAGAAGACACGCCGGCGCTTATACGCGTCCCCAGCCGAGGGCCCGGGAGCGACAAGTTACAAAGCCCGACAAGCTTCCGGTCCGCAAGATCAAGACCCCTGCAAGGTACTTGCCGGGAGAGCTGCACTGCAGCCGCACTCCAGCTCATCCGCCCACGCCGCCTTGAGCCCTCTCCAGAGACGCTGCGTGGCGGATGGTCAGGCAGCCTAGGGGTGCGGTGGCACTCCACGGTGGTGGATCCATCGCCGTGGCAAACGGAGACGCAAGGGCGGGAGCTTTTGGGGTCGACGGCGACGGGCATTAAATGCTCTTGTCCCCATCACAAAGTAGGTAGAAACCACTGCTCAAGCAATCGTAGCTGCACTATTCCCGCACTGCTCCAACTACCATCTCTTTTACATTTTTACCCTTTCTCCTCGCTGACACCTGTTGGTGACCCTTTGCTCTATAAAAGGAGGCCCATGCACAACGAGAGGGGTTGGAATCTTTGCAACTCCCACGCCGGTGTAGCTGCTCATCAGTAGCTCTTCAAGCTCCCGAGCACAATACAACACAAAGCAGCAAGAGGGTTTTACGCGTCCCATCGCGTCCGGCTGGGTAAAATCCGCCCGCGTGCATCGCCTCGACCGCTCTCTGTGCCTCCTCCGCCCTCGTATCAAGACTCACGAAGGGCCCCGGCCCCATAGGTGCTCGCGGCGGCGGGCCTCCCATCCTCCGTCCGCCCGACATCTTTGGCGCGCCGGTAGGGGCGCCGAGGTTGTGCGGACCTGATCCGCATTCGCGGGCGCGTTTCTTCATCAACCTCTCCAGCTTCGCCGGCGATTTCATCGACAATCGCGCCATGGCCCCAAGACGAGGGCTTCAAGGGTTGCAGACCGTCTGCGTCTCACCCGCCGCCACCGGAGCCAGCGGTGGGCGGAGGAGACGCCACGGAAGGTGGACACCGGCGAGGGTACTCGCGCGCCACCAGATCCGTGGACAAGACGGATGACCGCGCCTCGGTCTCCGTGGATCCACGCCCATCTCAGCGCCGACGACCCAAAGAGCACCGCGCCGCAAGATGTGGTATCCGCCGCTGAAGCAAGAACATGCCGGAGGCTCGCGGGATGCTCCGGACCGCTGTCCATGCATGAGCAAAGCGAAGTGCTGCGGAATCCTGCTCCTCCTATCGCTACTAGGAGTCCGAGTATATCCTGCTCGCGCCGCCGCCCCGCTCCCCCGCCTCCGGCAGCATCTCCACGAGCGCTTCTGCTGTCGCCGAGGACCCGCCATCGAGCTCCAAGTCCGCTAGGACAGCTCGTGCTCACTCCGACAAGCGCAGCTCCTCGAGCGCTCTAAGCCCGCGCGAGGGCAGCTCGTGCTCGCTCCGCAAGCGCATCTCCCCGAGCACTGCGCTGCCGTCGAGGACGTGCCATCGAGCTCCACCGACAAGTGCGAGGAAACAAGAAAAAGAAAAGCTAAGCCACTCGAGCTTTTGTGCAGAGCACTCCTTAATTCCATGTTTTTATTTGTTATATCCTCGTGCGTTCGTCCTTTGCGCAAAACCTGTGCGCGGAGGAGCTCGCCATGGATAGTCGCACCCTTACTTTGCTTCGAGCACACTCAACGAGTTAAAAGTGAGCCGCGACCAGCTTCGCGCCCTTGTTTCGTTTGGAGTCTGTTCAGCAAGTTAAGTGCGTCGCGACTAGACGCGGCAAGGTTGCTTGCCGGAAGCGACACCAGCCAGCGGGCTGCTGATGTTCCGTACTCAGCAAGTGTGTTAAGCACCGGCAAGTTCCCTAGAAGCATAGGGTAAAAACGCACAAAGGGTGTAAAGTAGAGGGTGTAATGTGGCAAGCTTTGCCGTGAGATGTCCTTCGTATGAGAGACTTGTGCGCGAGAGGAGCCAAGTCGTGGCCCATTTATGCATTTGTTTTGTTTCCGAGTCCGCTCAACAAACACAAGTGTGCTGCTGCACCTTACCTTGCTTTCGAGCTTGCTCGACAAGTTAAGCGTCCGCAACTAGCCCGGCAAGGTTGTTTGCGGAAGCAACACCGCCAGCGGGCTGTCCCTTTTCGCAAACGTGTTCGCCCGCAAGCTCCCGGGGCGAGAGTACAAACATACGAGGGCAAGGCACGCATCATATTGCACAATCAAGATTTATATGCATATACATGTGGATAATGAAGCAGTTGCAGATCAATCTCAGCTGATTTTCATGGCCGAAATTGCAGCAACAAGGAGAAACCAAAAGAGCGCGCCAGAACCTGGGCCCCGGCAAGCCAGGGTTGCTGGGGGCTGCGAGCGCCAAGTTTCGTCTCCGGCGAGCCAGCCTCGCTGGGGCTGCGAGTACTAAGATCCGCCTCCGCAAGCCAGAGTTGCCGGGGCTGCGGTATCAGATAAGTTTTTCATCCTCGTCATGCATCCTCCTATGGACCGGGAAAGGCGGGGCTGCGTCTTTGAACGAGCGTGTCTTGTAAAACCCGTACGCGGAGGAGCCAAGTCGTGGCCCAGTTGTGTACTTGTTTTGTTTCCGAGTCCGCTCAACAAACACAAGTGTGCTGCTGCACCCTTACCTTGCTTTCGAGCACTTTCGAGCAAGTTAAGCGTCATATCGCCCGGCAAGGTTGTTTGCCGGGAGCAACACCGCCAACGGGCTGTCCCGCACTCGGCAAGCGTGTTCGCCCCGGCAAACTCCCCGATAGCGTAAGAACATACAAGACACGAAATCAAGTAAAAGACTCAGTCCGGCAAGCTTTCCTCTCTTTTTCATTAAAAACATCCTAGTTTAATACAAGTCCATAGAGGATGAAAAACATGATAGAGAGGGTTACAAGTTTTTAAATACAGCTAAGGCCCGAGGGCTTACAAATTAAAAAGATAAGGTGCCCGTGATCCCTCTCCTGTTTCTCTGTTCAGGAGTTCAGGAGGTAGGTCAAGGAGCCCCCGGCAAGAGAAGCTTGCCGGGGAGGGCGAAAGGAGCGCCTAGGAGAGCATGGCGGTGAGCGCCACCGCGCTCTGCGGGTGGCGTGCCCTCGAGCTGCGCAAGGTGACGGGCATGGAGGAGCGCGCCGAGAGCTACGGGCGCCAAGACACCAAGAGAACACCCGGGGCCGCCAGAGCTTGGCGGAGGCGGCGGCGCGGAGGTAGAGCTTGAAGACGGGTGGCGGGGCGTCGGACGCTGCCGAGGGCACCTCGCCCTCGACTCGATTTGACGGCCTTACCGCCATCCCCTCTTCCTCTTCTGCTGCCTCTCTCGCCACCGCCCAAGGAGACGGCCCCGGAGTTCAAGGCGGTGACCCGGATTACGGGTCGCCGGTGGCCTTGAGGCAGCGGTGTCCGACGCCTAGTCGACCCCGCCATCCTCGCCGCCGCTGCCGCTCCCTCCTCGCCACCCTCGCCGAGGAGGGACCTTCGCTATCCGAGGAGCTGTCCACACAAAGATCTCACCCGGGTCCCGTAGTCCCGAAGACCTTGACGGCGAGAAGGTCGCCTCCATTAACTTGAAATGGAGGGTAAACCCCGCCGCTGCTATGGATCCGGCGAACGCCTTCCACCCTCGGTCGAAGAACATCACGCCGGGGCTGGGGACACGACACTCACTCGAGTGCCGCTGATCCCGCAGCCCCTCATGCGCAACTCCATCACGCCGGGTGGATCCGGTCCCATCGCGTCCGCAAACGGGCCGGCAGCCGGAGGCGGCGACGAGGCGCCGGGCGGCTTGATGAAGAACTCCGGGGTCATCTCCAGCAGGGACCGTGATCGTGGACGGAGACGCCGGGGAGACGGGAGGCACATCGCCACGACCGCCTCTCCCCGACCGCCTCGCCACGCCCTCGGCCTCGTCATGCCACGCCCCTCCCTCTCCCTCTCGGGGCGGCTCCGCTGCCACGGGGGCAGGATAGGGAGAGGTGCGCTGCCGGGGCGCCCTCGCTGCCACCGCCGAAGAACCGGATTTCTCCTCCATGGCGTAAAGAAGAACGGAAGATGAAGACGAAGGGAGAAGAGGATGAGTGTGGCCATTGTGCTCCCCTTCCGCCCTTTTTAAAGGGGCGAGGTGGGGACTCAACCGCCCCGCTCGACCAATCGGGAAGCGAGGAGGCCAGAGGAGCGGGGCCGACTCGCCTTCTCCGCCCGTGACGGCTCGGTCTCCCACCTTCACCGCCCACGACCCCTGTGCATGAGGGCCGCGTGGCGAAAAAGCGGAGCCGGAGCGACGGGTGAAGCGACCTCGCTCTGCACCACGATCACGGGGTGGATGCCTTAAAGACTGCATGCGCCGCCCACGTCTCCCACGACGCCGCAATCGACGCGTGCCGTTACGGGGAAGGTGGCGGATGCAGAGCGGATTCGACGCGCGTGGGGCGCGTGTGCCTGCAGATCGCCTTGGGCCTGGCCCAACAGCGCTCGGCACCGTGTGTGGCCCAGGCCCGGGGGCTCTGTCGGTGTACTAAGGTAGGGGTACCTCAAGACCCCAACTTGTGCACGGCAATCGCAGCTCCAGGCTGGATTTACCACATGCTTGCCGGAGACCATTCCTGCTCCATATCAAGCCATTCAAGAACAAAGTGTACAAGACAGAAGATCGAGACCCGGCAAGAGGAGCTTGCCGGAAGGCCGCCCCTGTGCTCAAGAGTTACATCACTCACGCAAGGCCTGGCGAGAGGAGCTCGCCGGGAGACTAGAAGACTACATCGAGAAGACACGCCTCGGCGCTATACGCGTCCGGCGAGGGCCCGGGAGCGACAAGTTACAAAGCCCGACAAGCTTCCGGTCCGCAAGATCAAGACCCGCAAGGTACTTGCCGGGAGAGCTGCACTGTGTGTGCCTCGGACTCATCCATCCGCCCACGCCTTTGAGCCCTCTCCGAGACGCGTGGCTGATGGTCTGTGCAGCCTAGGGGTGCGGTGGCACTCCACGGTGGTGGATCCATCGCCGTGGCAAACGGAGACGCAAGGGCGGAGCTTTTGGGGTCGACGGCGACGGCATTAAATGCTCTTGTCCCCCATCACAAAGTAGGTAGAAACCACTGCTCAAGCCTTCGTAGCTGCACTGTTCCCTTGACTGCTCCAACTACCATCTCTTTTACATTTTACCCCTTTCTCCCACGCTGACACCTGTTGGTGACCCTTTGCTCTATAAAAGGAGGCCCATGCACAACGAGGGGGGTTGGAATCTTTGCAACTCCCACGCCGGTGTAGCTGCCATCAGTAGCTCTTCAAGCTCCCGAGCACAATACAACACAAAGCAGCAAGAGGGTTTCTGCGTCCATCGCGGCCCGAAGCTGGGTAAAATCCGCCCGCGTGCATCGTCTCGATCTGCTCTCTGTGCCACCTCCGCCCTCGTACCGCACTCACGAAGGGGCCCCCGGCCCCATAGGTGCTCGTGGCGGGAGGGCCTCCCATCCTCCGTCCGCCCCGACAATGGCCCTACCTCCTTATGAGGGTTATGCCGGTGGGAGTAGATAGGGTGCTAAGTAGTGCTATGCAAAAGGGACGGGGATATGCATGGTGAAGGAGGAAAAACATTTTCAAACAACTTTCGAAAACCCCATCGGGTGCCATTTATGCCCGAGGGAGATGATGAGAAAGGTAACCACTTGATGACGAAGTGGTGTACCGAGGCAAGTGTGTGTTGTTTTCGAAAACGGATTAGATTTAAGATTTGATGACTGTCCCAACCCTACATGCGCGACCACTCTACCCTTATATGGGAAAGGGCATTGTTGAGTACCTAGACCGATACTAGCTTGGAGCCCGCACATTAGTGACGGGGAGAGTTGGTGCTCTCTCTTGGGACGGGTCGTGCTGTAGGGCGGCCATGACTGTTTTCACGTGGCACCGGACACACCGCTGGTACCCCGTGCTTGTGGTATGTGATGAATATGGGAGCGAGGCTCCACAACTTTATGATGTGAAATGTTTGGCACGGGGATTACTACCAATCGAGTGGACTCCATGTTAGTGTCCTCTAGGGAAAGGCGGTGACCGGGTGCTTACCCCGGGTACTTGAGGTACCGCAGGTCGTGGATGACACGGAAGTTCCCCGGATCTAGTGGGTAAACTGTGCAACCTCTGCAGAGTGTAAAACTATTCGAATAGTCGTGTCCACGGTCAAGGACGGTTGGGCGGTGCTGCTTAAACTATGTCCAGGGTTTTCAACCAGTGTGTGTGAGATGATGGAAATGACTTGGGACAAGTCAAGGACTTGGCATGATTGAGATGGGTTGGTGCCCACTCTGTTTATGATAAATGGGTTGGTGCCCATTCTATTTTGTTGATATCTGTGACCAGTTCTCATGGTTACTTGAACTCTCTTGATGCATGCTTTATAGGATGTTGAACATGTCATTGCACTCAAAACTAGCTTTATGCAAAATTTACCTATGTCATGCATTGTTGTACCTTGAACCAAAACATGGGTTGCTTGTAGTACATTCAAAGTACTCATTGGCTTGCCACCGGTTATTTAATTGACCGTGCATGGAAGAACAGGATGTGATGAAGAACACTTGGTGATTTAACATGCGAGCTAGGACGCTTCCAAATGTAATGCCCGAGGGTTAAGGCGATGGCATGGGTCCAAGTTATCGACGAAGTTTTCCACTGCGATGTTGTACTCAAGACTTGACCATAACGGTCCTACTTGTCTAATACGGTATGTATGGATGTAAGACTCTTGTTATTCAGCTTCTGTGTGTTCGGTGAGCATTGATCTCTGGGATCACTGTACACGTGCATTCGGTGATCACGACTTATGAGTCGGGGTCCCCACACCTGGTGTTCACAATCTTCTATGAATTATTCGGAGGAGGAACCCACCTTGCAATGCCGAAGACAATATGCGCGCCGGACTCATCGTCATTGAAGCCTGGTTCAGGGGCTACTGAGGGAGTCCTGGACTAGGGGGTGTCCGGATAGCCGGACTATCATCATCGGCCGGACTCCAAGACTATGAAGATACAAGATTGAAGACTTCGTCCCGTGTCCGGATGGGACATTCCTTGGCGTGGAAGGCAAGCTTGGCAATATGGATATGTAGATCTCCTACCATTGTAACCGACTCTGTGTAACCCTAGCCCTCTCCGATGTCTATATAAACCGGAGGGTTTTAGTCCGTGGGGACTAACAACCATTACAACAATCATACCATAGGCTAGCTTCTAGGTTTAGCCTCCTTGATCTCGTGGTAGATCCACTCTTGTACTACCCATATCATCAATATTAATCAAGCAGGAGTAGGGTTTTACCTCCATCGAGAGGGCCCGAACACAGGTAAAACATCGTGTCCCTTGTCTCCTGTTACCATCCTCCTAGACGCACAGTTCGGGACCCCCTACCCGAGATCCGCCGGTTTTGACACCGACACCCGGTGTGAAAGTTCTATAGATGCGCTTCTTGTCGGCTTGTATTTTCATGATGTTGCGGGCTCGACTGAGGTGCTGTTTCAGAATCTGTTGCATCAGTTTGCATTCCTCGAGCCAGTCCTTGAGAGTAGGAACTTTGCAAGTCAACGCAGCTTCAATCCCCCAATGGCATGGTTCGTGACCATACGGAGAAGCAAAAGGGGAGGTGTTTAGAGCAGAGTGGAAACTCGAGTGATACCAAAAGTCAGCAAGGGGGAGATATTGACTCCATTTGTTCGGACAAGCATGGATGAAATAGCGCAAGTATACTTCCAAACATTGATTGGCGCCCCGTTTGTCCGTCAGCCTGAGGATGATACGGAGTACTCATGTTCAATTCAGTCTTGATGATCCTGAATAACTCCTTCCAAAAATTACTGGTGAACATCGGGTCACGGTCTGAAATTATGGCTGCAGGAAGGCCATGGAGTTTGTATACGTTGTCAAGGTATGAGTGAGCTATCTTGGCTACGGTAAATTGATGGCTGAGAGGAAGGACATGAGCATATCGAGTATACTTGTCCACAACCACCAGTATGGAATTGTACTTGTGTGACTGTGGTAGACCATCAATGAAATCCATAGTCACCACTTGCTAGGCTCCTACAGGTAACGGCAATGGTTCAAGTAACCTTGGGTACTTAACCCATTCTGGTTTAGCCTGTTGGCAGATAGTGCAAGTTTGCACATACTGGCGAATCTATTCTTTCATCTTAGGCCAGGCAAATAGATGGCGCAATCTTATGTAAGTGACTGGGAACCCCAAGTGTCCTCCTACAGAGCTGTCATGGAAGGCTTGTAAGATCTTCTGCTGAAGATCTAGTGCACCACCCAGCCACAATCGACCTCAAAAGTATAGCAGACCTTGAACAACGGAGAATCTGTTTGTGGGATCGGGTCTGACAATTAGCTTTGCAAGGATGTTCTGCACTTGGGTATTGTTTGTGTAACTTTCTATGACTTCATCCAGCCAAGCAGGTTTGCATTCAGATATAGCAGTCAGGTGTGTGTCAGGATGTCGACGGCGAGATAAGGCATCAGCAACATTATTTGTTGTTCCTAGTCGATAACAAATTTTGTGTTGCAATCCCAATAGTTTGGTGAATGCCTTTTGCTACCAGGGAGTCAACAATCTCTGGTCATCTAAATGCACCAAGCTTCGCTGGTCTGTCCTGCTGATGAACTCCCTAGTTTGAAGATAGGAATGCCACTGGTCAACCGCCATGAGAATAGCGAGGCATTCTTTGTCGTAAGTTGAGAGGCCACGGTTCTTGGGGCCCAGGGGTTTGCTCATGTAAACAATAGGGTGACCACCCTGATGTAACACTGCTCCTACCCCGTAATCAGAGGCATCTGTATCGATCATGAAGGGTTTTGTAATGTCTGGTAACTTAACAGCAGGAGTTGTTGTGCAGCAGATCGAAGGCAGTGCCTGTCTTGGATGTCCAAAGGAATGTCTGGTTTTTCTTGAGCAAATTGAAAAGAGGGCATGCGATGATACCAAAGTGTTTGACGAATTTTCTATAGTATCCGGCCAAACCAAGGAAACTACGGACGTCTTTGGCTGATGTTGGTGTAGGCCATTGCTAAATTGTACGAATTTTACCCAGGTTTGTGGCTACTCCCTCGACACTTATCACATGTCCCAAATAGGCAATCTGCCTCTATCCAAATGAGCATTGGGATTGCTTGACTTTCCAGTGATCTGCACGCAGGAGTTGTAGAACTTGGGTGAGGTGTTGAATGTGATCGCGGAAGGTTTTACTGAAGACCAAGATATCATCAAAGAATGAGACAACACAGACTGTCATGACTGGTTTTAGTGTTGTTTGCATTGAGCCCAAAAAAGTTGCAGGACCAGCAGTCACTCCAAATGGCTTGACTCTATATTCCCAGTGCCCTGAGTGTGTCTGGAACGCTGTTTCATACTCTTCTCACTCGGCTAAACGTATCTGATGATAGCCAGCTCGTAGGTCAAGTGTGGAGAACCACTATGCTCCCTGGAGTTCATCAAGTAGTTCATCAATTAGTGGGACGGGATATTTACTGATAATGGTCATTGAATTTAGACATCTGTAGTCCACACAAAGACGCTAGGTGTCGTCCTTCTTTTTAACTAGTAGAGCCGGGGATGAAAAAGCACTAGAGCTCCTTTGAATAATGCCTGCATCCAACAATTCCTGGACCTAACGCTCGATTTCTGTCTTGAGTTCTGGCTTGTATCTGTAGGGCCGTAAATTGACATGCTGAGCTCCGGGGATCAGGGGAATTCTATGGTCACAACTTCTTCTTGGAGGTAGTGATTTAGGCTCTTCAAATAGATCTGTAAACTGTGCCAGCACGCGCAAGGTATCTTGTGGAATTGGTGTTTCAGTGGTACCATCCTCAGCTAAAGCAGATAAGTTAACCACATAAGCCACCGACCCCTGCTAGCAATTCTTCAATAACTCGGAAGAATATATGACAGAGCATTGTTGTTTTTGGAAAGAGGATATCCCTTGAATTGCAACTTGTCCATTTGGTGTTGTGACTGACAGGTGCTGGGCAACATGCATCGGGTTGTGTTTGCGAAGCCAATCCATTCCCAGTATAGCGTCATAGGCCCCAAGTGAGATGACCTTGAAATCGGTGGAAAACTCATGGCCTTGAGTAAACCATGCGCAAGCTCGTATGTAATTGTGACACTAGATGATTCCCTCGTCGGCCACTTTCACTTTGCAGGGTGTGGGAAGATTGATCTGCCTTTGCAACTTGGTGGCCACTTGAGCATTGATAAACGTGGATGAACTACCTGAGTCAATTAACAACAACATCTCACAGCCTTGAAGCGAAGCTTGAATTTGCATGATACTAGAATCTGAAGAACCGTCCAATTCCTGACGAGATAGTGTGTACAAGTTCTCTTCATCCCCGTCAATTAATTTTGTGGTGATGTGCTCACTCTCTGAGTCACTAGCTATCATATCAAGAAGCTCTTCCACCACATGTAACTGAACCGTGGTTGGACATGTATGATCTTTTCCCCAACGTTCACCACATTTGAAGCATAACCCATGGGCTCTCCTGTAGCCTCTCAGTGTGTTCATTTTGGAGTTGTCAGTATTGGCTCGTGATACATCAGTGCCTCTGCGGTCTTCTGTTGTTATAGAGGCAGGTGCAGGTTTACTGAAGAATGTTGGGGCTGGGCTTGCACTGGCAGGATATGAGCGCTCGAGTGGAACAGATGAAGAGGGCTTCCATTTGTTGTGTTGCAGTAGTGCTTCGCTGTCAGCTACTTCCTCTTGAAGTAAGGCCAGTGAACATGCAGTGTCGAGGTCCGGAGGTCTGTGAATGAGAACCACGGCCCGCAGATCCTATTGAAGCCCCTCAACAAAGCGTGTAAGGAAGAAAAATGGGTGAGTTAGCTCTGAGTAAGAGATCAAGTGATGCATCAGATTTTCAAAACGCTCAATGTAATCTGCTAAAGAATTTATTTGCTTAATTGTATAAAACTGAGGAATCAGCATCTGGTGTTTGTCACGGCCAAAGCGCATGCAAATCAGAGCTGTGAATGAGTCCCAGTCCATTCCTGTCATTTTTTCCTAAACTGGTTGCAACGAAATTGCTGCAGTTCCTGAGAAATTGAGTATGGCCATCGATACCCAATACGAATTGTGTACTGCAAACATCCGAAAATACTGCTCTGCCAGTGTGTGCCACAGTTGGGGGTTGTCACCGGTGAAAACCAGGAATGCCATAGTGGGTGGCTGTTGCCCATGGCTGAGATCATAGGTGCAGAGACCGTAGGGGCGAGGAGAGCGACCGTACCCATGACCGGAGGGTCCGGCGGCGACTCGAAGGTCACCGACGGGGTTCCTCCGGGGAGATGCATCGCGCCGTGGGTAGCTAGCCTGTGGAAGTCTCCTGGCGCCATGAAGAGGGGCGACGGCGTCAGCGTTTCACCAGAGGAAGATGCGGCTGCAGGGGATGCAGCCTGCAACGCGGCGACGACTATCTCGAGCTTGGCAAAGCAGGCTTCAAGCTCCGGTTGCGAGGCGGTCAATGCATTGATCCGCTTTGTTTGCGCATCGAGCGCCTTGATAATGGAGTTGGACTTGGCGTCGGAAGCAGCGGCGCATTCGTTGGACTTGGTGTCGGCCGCGGTGGCGCGCTCGTTGGCGTTGGAGTCCAAGCGGTCGATGTAGGCGCGTAGCTCGGGATCCATGCCCGCGATGAGTGCTACCCGAGCCTGATGTTGGGGGCGTGTCTCCAGGGCGGCGGCGGCGGCAGTGGGCGGGCGACAGGGAGAGGGTGGAGGGTGGTCTCTGATACCACGATGTTAGGGTCTAGATCATGCTCATGGTATTTCTCATACACAACTTACGGTTTGGGGATACACACCAGTCTCTCTCTCGATTATAGCTTACATAGAAAGAAGAAAGGGGAAAGTAGGTGGATGCTGTGTCATTGCCGTATTCCTGATCCAAGCCCCGATGCTTCTCTCTCTGCACTTCCTCTCCTTAACTAGTGTTCAGCCAGGAGGGTCCCATGTACTTGCGATTAGGTTGAATCAGTCGACGTGGCCGGCTGGTGACGCGCCCTTCTCCCTGATTGGTTGGTGTCGTTGAGACAGCCGCCAATCGATGACTGATCGCTTCGCTGTTTCTCTTCTCTGTTGCCTTGGCCGCTTTCTTGTTGTTGGCACTTGGGATGCTGACAGTTCCTTACCTCCACTCGTCTTTGAGGGGAAAATCTTAGTCTTAGCATCCGTCAGATTCTTCATAGTGACAATATGATAATAATCCCAAGTGACTCAACAAATATAGCTATGCTCCTCGACAACGGCGCTAGAAAAAGGTCTTGATAACCCACAAGTATTGGGGATCGCATCCGTTTTTGAGGGTAGAGTACTCAACCCAAATTTATAGACTCGACACAAGGAGAGCCAGAGATTATTTGAAGGTATTAGCAATTGAGTTGTCAATTCGACACACCTGGAGATTAATTATCTGCAGTAAAGTGATTAGTAGCACAATAATATGATAGTTTTGATGATAGAAGTAGTAGCAACGGTAATGGTAACAGTGATATCAATGATTTTGTAGCAGTAACGATAGCAATAGCAACAGTACTAACTTGGCAAGAACAATATAAGATAAATTCGTAGGCATTGGATCGGTGACTCATTGGATGATATTCATCATGAGACAGTTATAACCTAGGGCGATACTGCACTAGCTCCAGTTCATAAATGTAATGTAGGCATGTATTTCGTAAATAGTCATACGTGCTTATGGAAAGTACTTGCATGACATATTTTGTCCTACCCGCCAGTGGCAGTGGGGTCCTATTGGAAACTAAGGGATATTAAGGCCTTCTTTTAATAGAGAACAAGAACAAAGCATTAGCACACGATGAATACATGAACTCCTCAAACTATGGTAATCACCAGGAGTGGTCCCAACTATTGTCACTCCGGGGTTGCCAGATCATAACACGTAGTAGGTGACTATAACTTGCAAGATCGGATCTAGAACTTGTATATAATGGTGATAACATAAACGGTTCAGATCTGAAATCATGGCACCGGGTCCCAAAGTTACAAGCATTAAGCATGGCAAAGTCATAGCAACATCAATCTCAGAACATAGTGGATACTAGGGATCAGGCCCTAACAAAACTAACTCGATTACATGAGGAATCTCATCCAACTCCTCACCGACCAGCGAGCCTACGAAGGAATTACTCACTCCTGGTGGGGAGCGTCATGGAATTGGTGATGTAGATGTGTTGGTGATGACGAAGATCAAAGATCCCCCTCTCCGGAGCCCAAAACGGACTCCATATCTGGCCTCCCGATGAAGAATAGGAGACGGCGGTGGCTCCGTCTTGTGAAACGCGATAATTCTTTCTCCCTGATTTTTTTTCTGGAATAATGTGATTTTATTGCATCGGTTCCAGGGTCAGCGGGGCCACCAGGTGGGGACAACCCACCGGGGGTCGCCCTGGTTGGTTGTGCCCACCCAGGTGCCCCCCTCAGGTGGCTCTTGGCTCCAGAAATTCTCTTTATTGATATAAAAAATCCTCAAAAAGTTTCGTTCCATTCCGAGAACTTTTATTTCTGCACAAAAACAATACCATGGTAGTTCTGCTGAAAACAGCGTCAGTCTGGGGTTAGTTTCATTCGAATCATGCAAATTAGAGTCCAAAACAAGAGGAAAAGTGTGAGGAAAGTAGATATTTTGGAGACGTATCAGTATCACACTGCGTATTGCCATGTTATGCTTTGTGATGCTTTGTTTCCTTTATATTTATTATTTCTTCCCCGTCTTCTCTCTGGTAGACTCCATGACCGCTGCCGATGCCACTATGATCGACTACATCGACGACGACGCATCTTCCTTTTCAGCAGAGCTTCCAGGCAAGCAAACCCCCCTTGATCATTTCGATATTTCCCATTCCATTCTCTCTCATGCTTGCATTAGATTTTGCTATAGTTAGTCATCACTCCTATTCTGATGCATAGCCCGCTTTCATAACCTGTTGTTGTACCTTACCTGCTTATGCTAAACTACATAGTGTAGGTTGGATAGTGATCCATTAGTGACCCCTCATCTTGTCCTAGTTGCCTCGGCTTGATGACCGATCAACATGATCAACGTCCAGAGCCCAACACAGTACGTCACCCCCTTGGTTGCTCGACCCCGTTACATCGAGTGGAATGCCCCGAGGATGATTCCTTGGGTTTTCCCCCTTGATGTTTTGGACACACGGCTGGATTTACTTCAGACCTTTGTTAAAGTCGGGTCGTCCCCGAGTGGTACCCGCGAGAGATACCTCTGAAAGTCGTGTGGGCCCGGAGAGCACCCTTGATATGTCTCCAACGTATTTATAATTTATGAAGTATTCATGCCATGTTTACAATAATTTATATGGTTTTGGTATGATTTGCATGGAACTAACCCGAACTCACGCTGTTTTCAGCAGAACTACCGTGGTGTTGTTTTTGTGCAGAAATCAAAGTTCTCCAAACACCGCGAAACTTTTTGTGCATTTTTTATGGACCAAAAGACCACCAATGGGCCAGAGCAGCACCCGGGGGTGCCTAGAGGGGGGCACAACCAACTAGGGTGTGCCTGGGCCCCCGCGCGCGCCCTGGTGGGTTGTGCCCACCTCAGTGGCCTCCCGTACCCCTTCTTCGCCCTATAAAGTCCCAAATGTTCTGAAAACCCTCCGGGAGACCCTAGACCGAAAGTTCCGCCACCGCAAGCCTCTGTAGCCACCGAAAACCAATCTGGAGCCCGTTCCAGCACCCTGCCGGAGGGGAGATCATCGCCGGTGGCCATCTTCATCATCCCGACGTCCACCACGATGAGGAGGGAGTAGTCCACCCTCGGGGCTGAGAGATTGTACCGGAAGCTATGTGTTTAATCTCTCTCGCGCGTGATCTTGAGATGTCATGAACTTGATGTATCATGGGCTTTGTTAACATAGATGGATCATATGATGTTTCTCCCCTCTCTACACTTGTTGTGGTGAGCTGGGCCTTTACCCTTTGAAGTTTTGTCTTGTCGGAATGAACGTTCTGGTCTGAGACACTACAAAAAATATACACTTCCATGATGATACATGTTTGTCACAGTAGGTCGCGTTTTTTGTCATGCTTGTACATCCATGACAAATTTATGACAGAATCAAGATAGTCATACATGTGCTATCGTAGAAGTGTTCCATGACATTACCAAAATTATCATCACGGAAGTGTCCACTTCCATGACGATAAATCGCGCGTCACAGAACTGCTTTCGTCAAGGGTGACTGACACGTGGCATCCACAGTAACAGAACGCCATTAAGCTATCGGGACGGGTTTTGGATCCGATAACCCGTTAACAGCCCCGACCAATGGGGATTTTCCACGTGTAAAATCATCATTGGCTGGAGGAAACACGTGTCGGCTCACCGTTAGGACAGATGTCATCCGCTCATTGGACCGAAGGCGCCTATGATACGGCGACACATGGCACGGCCCAACAGAGGCCCATTCCTGTGAAAAGGCCGGCCCGTTTGACTTGGTAAAAAGGTGGCGGGCCGGCCCACGGAAAGCCTGTTAACGGCCTGTTCGCATATAGCCCATTTACAGCCTGCTAACCCAGGGCCCGTTACACCCTATCCGAATTAGGCCCAGTAGGGTCATCAGGGCCGTCCAATATGATTTAGCCAATTTTAACTTCCGGCCCATGTGTGGCCCATGACTTCTTTCGGCCCATATGAGAACCTTTGTAACTCTTGGCCCATTAACGGCCCGTGGTGAAACTGTCCCGTAATGAACAGTGTGTCACTTTATACCTGTTAACGACCCGTTGTTCCATTGAGCCGTTTCTAGCCCAAGTTATCTTTCGGCCTTCTCAGGGCCCATTGATTCTTGGGCTCATTTGCAGATTCGTTACATACGCCCGTTCATCGCTATTTTTCGCTTGGGCCAAAATCAGCCCATCGTTACAGTCGGCCCATTTGCGGACCGTTAATACGTTGGGCCGTTTTCATGTCAAAAAAAAGCCATTGGGCTGTTTTCATAGAGTTATGTAATACGACCTATTAACGGCCCATTATGGTCCACGAATAGTACGGCCCATGATTGGCGAAATGATGATACGCCCCGTAGAAGGCCCATGGATCCTACGGCCCGTATGAGGCCCATGGATAGTATGGCCCATAGAAGGCCCATGGACCCTACGGCCCGTAGAAGGCCCATTGATCCCTAAGGCCCGTATAGAAGGCCGATGGATCCTACGGCCCGTATAGAAGGCCAATGGTTCTACAGCCGAACGAAGGCCCGTGGATCATACGGCCTGCAGGAGGCCCATGGTTACAACAGTCCGTGTGTTGCCATGATTATTTTGGCCTAGTTACCAAAAATAGGCTATTGTGGCCACTAGAAAAACACAGAAAAAGAACTGCTGTGACTACAACCAAACAACTAAACAAGACAATAAGGAAATAAATAAGCAAGCAATTAAGGCTAGCCTATTACCGCTATTACACATATTACATCCACTGGGCATCAAAGTTCGCCACCAGTGCAAATATAGGGAACAAAGCAACATATTACATACACTTGGCCGTCAAAATTGGCCACCAGTGCAAATAAACGCGACAGCAAAACAAGAGCATATCTGAAACAACTTTAGAAGAGCTCAAGAAACGTTATCCTGGGTATCCACCATGCTGGCAATAAGCTTAGCAAGCTGATTAGCTTTGTCCTGTTTGGCGCTAAAATCCTCCAACGCTTGCTGTTGCACCAGGAAGTATGCATCTGAATGCTCCAGGGACTTCCGCAGTCCTTCCGCTTCTTGTCGCAGCATAGCTGATCGATGTCTTTCAGCTTGTAGTTGAGACTCAAGAAACCGAACTGGTTCGAGCACGGTGAGTTTGAATAGCTTGTGCATGCGGTAGTGGCCAAGAATTCGAACACTAAACCAAGACAGACTTTGGGGTTGTCTCATTGTCTTCAAGATAGTCTTCCTTAGTTGTTTTATCAGCTTTGTTGGAGACCAACAAGGATGTGTCACTATCCCTAACCTTATCGCATTACTTCCTTTACCATTGCTTAATAAGGCACTCTTCCCCAATATTCTGTCAGCATTCTAAAAGAAGAAACAAGGAGACACATAACAAGTTTAGCATGTACTAGTATATGAAACTCATTTCGGTGAACCAGTTCTTTAATAATGTGGACAGGATTAAACTACCAAGTCTTCTATTGCCAAGTACTAGTACATAATAAAAGCATCAAACAATAATATATCTATGTCCTATGGTCACTGCATTGTCTTGCCAAATCAAAATAGAGACACGGTTCAAATCATATCAGTTCAAGACAAAGCAGCAGTGAAAGAATACAAAGCGTGGGAAACTACACGGCATAACAAGATTTCAGATGGGTACCACGGGTCTACATGTACAACAACACTATTGGCTCTATTGTGATGCTAGTAATGTGCATGATATGAAAGTCAACTGTATACACAATTGAAATTGAAATCAACAGAGCTATTGATAAGAGCAAACCTGTTAAAGAAACATCCATGAACATACCTGCTGTGCCATTGGAGTTTCGATTGGATCCTTCAATTTAAAAATAAGTTTGTATCAGTAAATACGGTGATACAAGAGCAAAGCAATCATAGTTAAAAAGGGCTCATAAGCGAGCGCTTAAGCGCGCCTAGGCTCTAGGCGTTGGCAAAACGCATTGCCTATAACTACGCATAATCTGTGCATAACTGCGTATAAGCATGCGCTTTGGTCAGTAAAGCGCAAGGCATTTGGCAAAACGCACAATTAACGCCTAGGGCTTTTTTAAACTATGATAGCAATGGAATCTTAAATTAGAACAGTTGTTCTTCAGGTTTAGGCACTTGTTCTACATGAACAGAGTACAGTAAGACGCAAGAATAAAATACTTAAAAATAGAAAATGAGCTCATAGACCTTACCACATTCTTGGTTCGGGACCAGTACAGAACAAGGCGTTCCCAGTCATTGTCCAGTAAATGTGTCTCAGGAGAACGTAAGGGAATTTGATGAGTTTATTTGCTGGTGAAGTACGTTTTCTTCGGGTAATTGTGATACTGCCACCAAGCATTCTTGAAGATAGCAGAGGTATTAGCACAGGTTACCTCATCTTGAGTTTCCAAATCGGTCCTTCTCTATAGAGAAAAATGGAAAAATTTGTTGTATTATAACCATCATGGAGGTAGGATGTATGGGACGAAGCAAAGTAATTGCCATGAATAACATTACTTACACATAACTCCTGGACAAACACCTGAATCGCATTTTCCTTCATCTTCAAGATAATATTTCCAAGATGGGAAGATACGCAAATACGATTTAACAACATCAAATGCGATAGATGCTAAACTACGATCGGTTGGTTGTGCTTCCTCCACAGGAATAGGCGTACTAACTGGTGGAGTTGGGGTTTGCCGTGATAGTACTGGCCCTTTGGGCACTGGAGCTGCCTTACTAACTGCTGTTGTTTGGGAGCTCTATGGTGGAGATGGTGATGTGTCAACAGGAACTGGGTTACTATCGGCTGGGGTTGGTGTTAGATTGGGTGAAGTTGGTTCTCTATCCATCGCAGTAGGGGTACAATCTGCGAGAGTTTGGGTTATGTGTGGTAGGGCTGGTTCTTGTGCATGTACAACCGGGGTGCTATCTCCACCAAGAGGTAGCACTATTTTATTTGAAGACCGTGTTTTTATTCCGCTAGATACTGGCATCACCCACTCCAATTCAAATGGCTGATAAACAGGAAACATAGTTGAATGTACAGACATTGTATGAGAGACAGATGCAATAGATAGTGTGGAAAAAAGAGGGCATGAAATAGTTGAGATGTATATTGTTTAACTAAAACGGATAGCATGACATAATTTCACATATATGATGTCTATCTAAACTGGATAGCATAGTATAACATAATTCGAAGATATGATGAATAACTAAACAGGATCGCATGACATAATTCACCTACATGTTATCTAAGTAATCAGGATCGCATCATTTAATTCACATATGTGATTTATATGCTAAACAGAGGGCATTCGATATGATGTCTGAACTAAGAACATGGTGTTGAATATTGTGTATATGATGTCTAAACTATGCAATGCAAGACACCGTATGCATGATATGAGCAGATATAACGAGTGCCAAGTTAGAGCATACACCTCGGGGGGAATAGGACTGGTCATCTGCTCTCGAATCCATCTCCGAGGAGCTATCGGGACCCAACAAGAGATCTGCTTGACAGTAGCACTGCGCTCGCTCAAGGCCTTGTTTTCACTCCAGAGTTTTCATCTCCCACCCAAATGGCTGATTCACAGGAAGAGTAGTTTAATGTACAAACATTGTCGACAAATGGAAATGTAATGAAGAAAAGGTTGGGCACGATATCATTCAAATATATGATGCCTAGTTAAACAGGATGGCATTGCACATTTCACATATATTATGGCTGGCTAAAAGACATGAGACTGCATAATTCCCATATATGATATAGGAACTAAACAGGTGGCATAACAGAACATGTCCAAACTAAGCAGATGACATATATGATGTCAAAAGTAGGCACTGCAAGGCAACATATGCATGATATGACTAACATCATCATGCCAAGGTAGAGCAAACACCTTGGGGGTAAATAGGAGTGGTCAGCGGCGTCTGAATACGCCTCAGAACAGATATCTTCCTCTGGATTACAATCTGGAGAGGGGTGGGGAGGGTTTTCCATTGAACCCACCATGGAGTGATGTCTGCATGACATTGTATTGCCGCGCAAAACTCTTCTCTTTTTCTCTACATTTCAGCATGACTGTGTACAATATCTGACATGCATACGAAAAAAATATGGTGAGATTATGTAAGGAGAGCATGCAGAAATTTAGAGTGATGGTAACAACCAGTGGATCAACATTTTTCCGTTGAACCAAAATAGCCCAAATGGATTGACGTGAATGTATAGTAATAAGTGATGCAACAAGTGTACAACCTCTTTGTCAGTGGCCGTGTCGACCTCAAAGATCATTGGGTTGGTCATCAAGCGCTTGAGGTAGAGGTGGCGGTCGGAGGTGTGGAGGAAGATCGAGGAATCAGAGACGGCATCCGTGGCACCGCTCACAGTGATGGATCGCTTCGTCATTGGAGTAGCTCGGTGAGCCGTAAGACGTCAAGGCTGAAGCAGCACAAGATGTACATCGTCAATCTCAAGTGGGATTCTAATAGCATCTCCAATAGATGATGTAAAATGGATGTAAAATTAACATCACCAAAACCACCGACTACAATAGATGAGGTAAAACTGTTGACGCTGAACTTAATCACAAAACTGAAACTTCTTGTGGAATCAATGCTACCGTCGGCCGAACGCAATGGTAGCAGAGAGGCACTTGACATGTAGTTTAGGGAGGGCCTGCAGTTCATCTTCAACTTGCACCCCCCTAAGCCGCCAGCCACCACCGGCCAAACCGCCGGCCCCAGCGCCGCCTCGCCGACCCGAAACAACTCGCCACCGCCGCACCGACAAGTCCTCTAGGCCCTCGCCCCCCACCCTGAACCCTAAGATAGATAGTGGGGTACCTCTCCGGCGAGCCCCCGCCCCCCTGCGGGTGGTTTTCCTTAACTCCGGCGAGCCCCCCAACCCCCGAAAATCGACTGACCCAAAAGTTATTCAGTCGACTGAAGTGTGGCTTAATCAGATCAGAGCAGCAGCACGAGTGAGGGGGAGAGCAGCAGCAGCAGCTGGGCGAGCGAGTGATCAAGCGAGAGCCGGAGCAGCAGCAGCGCGAGCGAGCGAGCGAGAGCCGGAGCAGCAGTAGCAGATCCGGCTAGTATGGACGCCGTCGCCGAAGGGGCCTCGCACTGGGGGAGAGCCGCCGTGGAGATGTCGCCCGTGGCGCCGGCTTCAAGGTAGCCACTCCATGGGGGTGCGGGATGGAGCACCGTTGGCGTCGGGAGGTTGAGTTAAGGAGAAGGTGTGATTCGATGAGTGTACAACTACTTTGGTGGCGCCGAGTAGGCCTCGGCTTTGTCCGAGGATCGGTGAGGATGCTGCGGTTTCGGTGGAGCAGGTTAAGGCGGCGCTGTGGGGATGGAGCAGCCGCGATAGACGAGGCGATCGTCGGAGTAGCTCCTCGGAGGTGGAGGACGGGGCGGCTGAACCGGCAGGACGGCAAGATGGACGACGGATCCTCCTCCGGGGAGGTGGACGAGGGACATCGAGCTGTTGCGGTGGACGACCTCATCGGGGAAGAGGCTCCGGCTTGGCAGCGGTGACGTGGCGGACGGAGGAGGGTGGGGTTTCGCGGCTGGAGCGGAGAGGTTATGGCGGCCTAGGATTTCGAATGGCGAAAAGGGGGCAATGGGAGGGGGTGAAGCATGACTTAGGGACGCGCTTGTCCAAAATGTAGGGTGTGTTACAAAGGTACCCCCTCCGATTTGAACTAGCGGCCCTTTCGGCTTAGGGTTAGAAGGGGGATTTTGCGTGTCGGGATTTGGCAGCTGGAGGGAGTTTTAGCGCGCGTTGTAATTTCGGGATAGCAAGGCGCGGGTTGTGAAGGCGCCAGTTTTGGGAGCACGATATCTGAGTTTTCGGGATTTAACAAGACATGGGTTGAATTTTAGGGACAAGCCTAACGTGTAGTAATATTGTACTTGTACGTACCAAATCAATTCGCACTTCCCTCAACCAAAAAGAAAACGAAAAAAATAAAACTATTCACACCACACAAAGAGAGAGTCTTGCCCCGTTTTACTATACAAATGCTATTCAAAGCTACTCCCTCCTTCCATCTATATAGGGCCTAATGCGTTTTTCAATGCTAACTTTGGCCAGATATTAGAGCAATGATATGACATGCAACTTACACAAAGAACACCGTTAACTTCGTCTGTGAAAGGTTCTTTCAATGATATAATTTTCACATTGTGCATGTCATGTACTATTAATCTTGTCAATAGTCAAAGGCGGTCTTAAAAATCTCATTACGCCCTATATAGATGGAAGGAGGGAGTATGAATCCATGTTATGTCCGATTAATTTTTTCGCTTGCTATATAATGCATGTAACCTACTCATACCAACATTTTAGTGCATTCCAAATGTCTATACTACCGCTGCAATTCGAACTAAATTTGAATTCGTTTCTCTTTTTCAATAAGAATCTACAATCATGATTTTTGCCAACTTCAACCATCATAGTTTCCTTGCTATCCGCCAGATATAAATCGGACGGCCTATAATGCAGGATGGCAGGCACACCATCATCAACAACTCCGTTTTATTATAAGAGTAGAGATAAAATATATTAAATGTAGTATAATGTGTTCATAAACACACCATGTGTATCACCGTTATATATATTCACACATGTGTCAGTTTGAAACACTATGATAAATTCTTCAAATATCCAAATTCGCTTTTTATAATGAAGTATATATGATCTCTATTCGTCTTTTACACCCACACAACCGTCATATCTTTGTACCTAGCGCTAACTTTCTCTTGTGCATGCACACGCCCACATCCCTCTCACCCTCCCTCACCATTCTCTAGCTCCATCGTGCAAATTCGTCTTTTCACTTTAGGTCGTTCACCCACGGTGTGTGTAGGCCCCCCGGCTCCTTCTTTATGGCACACATCGATCGATATGCCTCTCTAGCCAGGTGTGCCTAGCACAAACACAAGCTTCCCCTCTTCTCTTGTCACCGTCCATGCCTCACTCCCACCACTCTTTTCATCGTTCTCGTACTACTTTACACTCCTCCCCGCTCGATATAGTATGCCTCTCATACCACCTCCTACATGCATCCCTCTATCTCTATCCTTCTCCTCGTGCCTCGTTTGCTTCTAACACACACATGCATGTATACCGATCGATCTCCCAACATATACCTGGATCGACTTTAACTACCCCCCATCGATCGACGTACCTCACAAGTTATGTCTCTCCTTACTCTAACAAAGGGCGATTGGTCTTCCTATGTAGTTATGTCTGCTTACCACGGCTACATCGTCACCCCTCATCATTCATGCATGCCTCCTGACCCGTCTCTCACACGCACGTGCACAGACAACAAGCAGCCATCTCCTCTCTTATTGATATTGCGGGTGTGCCCTCTGTTTTTCTAGAAAGCCTATCCCACCATTTGTTAGAAGCAACTCCACTACCACCCCCTCCAACACTCTAGCTCTTTCTCTCCCCCAACATTATTCCTCTCCTGCACATATGCATCGATGCCGATCAATCTCCCTTAATACATGAGGCAGATCGATATCCTTAATACATGAGGTAGGCCTCTCTCCTCCTCCACACATATACCAGCCATTGTACCTCTACAGTTAATTGGGCCTCCCTCTTCCCCCACCACACACCGATAGTCGAGCGCTACGGGTAGGTATCCATGCCACAAAGACAAACTGCACATGTCCGCTCTCACGTTCCAGTAGGCCAGCCACTCTATATCTTTGATGTGGGCACACACAAATTCGAAGGCACTCTTTATCGACCGCGCGCGCACACACACACATCATCCCTCTTTTTGATTCTATGGACACCTCAAGCCGGTGATACCTCCACTCTCTTCTCGTGGATCGCCCCCTCTATATATATGTTATATCCAGGACTCTATTTCACACACATTGTTACATTTTTTGATTGACCCCCCCCCCCAAAAAAATTCTCGAGAACCCACACACTATATCTCTCTAGGTTTGTATCTCTCTCACACAACCCCACGTAGGTGGTGTACGTATACAAGAAGAGAATAGGTGCACCGTGCATGTACTCACGCTTCATGCCCAGCCACACCAGCTGGTACACGGTGGAGCTCATTTCTTTCTGAAATGGCAGCCCACGTGCTAATTTGAACACCAGAGCGGTTGTTTACCTAGGGAGGTTGTGTACCACGCCGCATCTAAACAAAGTTCGACTTGACGCGTTGCGCGTTATTTTTAAATAAAGTTATAGCGCTCAATGGCACGTACACAGAATATAAAATGATTTTTATGGAGAAAAAGGTAGTCCGCTCACTATATACAATGGAGCCTTGCGTGCCTGGTTTGTCGCTCTTCAGAGTATCTCACACAAGGATGCGGTGGCCTCTCGGTCTCTCACCGTTGGTCACTGATCCGGCCGCATCCCGTCCGCCGAGTGAAACGGAGTGCGGTGGCCTCTCTCTCTCTCACTGTTGGTCACTGATCCGGCCGCATCCCGTCCGCCGGGGAAAGGGAGGAAGTGCATCGTTTCTCCGTTCGACAGCACCGAGGCAGCACGTCCCGATCTGCGGTACACGCCGTTCTCTGTGACCAAGCTCCGCCACGGCAGGGCCTACGCCACCTGCTCGCAGATTCCGCCCGTTGCCGCTCACCTAGTTACATCCGGACGACCTCCAGGTATCCCCTCCGGCCTTGCTCCACTGCCCGTCTTCCCACGTCGCTGCATGTGGATCTTCCATAGTTCTTTGCCCAAAACGTAGCTCGTCCAGCGTACTTTCCATATTGCATTCTCGTCCTCACACCGTTTTAGACAAACACAACCGTGTTGTTATCTTCCCTTAGGGCAAGGAATATGCTTCTTTTTTGTCGTCACATGTGTCATCAACTTTTATTGGCCAGTAATTGTTTCCTTTCTACCTCTTTTTTGCAAACAGGGCTATCCATTTCACCTCGTTGCTATTGCGACCTTTTGGTGAACTGCACAAATCACTTTTTTCTTAAGAGTGTTTTGTGCAGTTGTACTAAAATGTCACATGGGCAACGTCTCTACATTTCAGTGCGACTGCACAAAGGGAGATTGGTTTTGCTCTATCCTCCTCATCCAACTCCGAGCCTATTCTTCACCAACTAGTTAGTCTTAAGAGAGACTGCAAAGGTGACCAGCTTCTATTTATGTGTTTATTGTTTCATCAGCAGTCCTCTGTTATCGTAATCACACTTAATAACTTTGGAACAGGGACGCTCAGCTCTATTTTAGTGGAACTGCACAAAATGATCGGAATGTTGCATGCTCCAGACAGCTACTTTTTTCCCAACATGCCTTGTTGATTTAGACAGAGCTGGGGGGACGTTGCTGCCAATGAAAGCATGGATCAATTTTACTTTAACACCTTCTCACAACTCTGTCTTCAGTTGTGATGTAATTATTAGCTCTGATATGCTAATAATTGACATGCATTAGCAAGGAAGTTAGTTTTTTATTGTTTCCAAAAGAGCATTGATGGCAAGACACGCGAGACAGAAGCTGAAAGCTCACACCATTCTACAATTTCATGTCTCGCTGGAAAGTTATTTGTATACTACATCAATTATGTAAACAAATGATGGAAGCTTGATAGCATTGCCAGAAGCCTCTTCATCATCCAGTTCCATGTGCCATGGACAAAATTATACTCCTTCGTTCTTAAATATTTGTCTTTTTACAAATTTCAAACGGGCATATTTTAGAGTGTAGATTCACTCATTTTGCTTCGTATGTGTACTCCCTCCGTTCCTAAATATTCTATTCGTTTTTCTAGAGATTTCAATAAGTGACTACATACGGAGCAAAATGAGAGAATGTACACTCTAAAATATGTATATACATCCGTATGTGCCAGTCCATTTGAAATATCTAAAAAGACAAATATTTGAGTTGTCACTTGTTGAAATCTCTAGAAAGACAAATATACTCTGGAGTATATTTAAGAACCGAGGGGTAGTGCACAACCGCATGGGAGACTCAGCCCGGTCGTTGCGCCGCATTAATAGTGAGTAATGAGCAGTCAAATCGTAAGCCCCACCTTTCCCACTGTAAGTTGCTCTGAAGAAGCAACCATCAATACGCTCTTCTTTGAATCTGCTCATACTACTCCATCCGTCACCGTTTATACAGCGCGCTTCAGAAAGAAGAAAAAAGATTTGTGGGACCAAGGCGACTAGCGATCGGCCTGAAAAATAGCATTGGTAGTTGTAGCACGACATCTATTACTAGAGGGAATAATGCGTACACACATGCATGCAGTGCTTCCACCCCGGGTACACACACGCATGCACTTACTCCACTCCGTAGTTACATGGAGTGAAAATTGTGGACTTGATTGCGGTAACCATGCCCTAATTAATTGAGCATTAAACCAAACGCATCTATAGTCTCTCTGGTGGTGGAAATGCATTGAGAGAAATGCATCATAATGAAGCGCGCCCTGTAAACTGTGACGGATGGAGGAGTAGTATGAAGGTTCAAAACCAAGTACGCGTATGGCCAGTCGGTCAACGCACCTCCTCTTGGAATATCACTAACATGTGGGACAGGAGTGTGAGCAAACCGATCTCAATTGACGGCAAAGAGCCAACCCGCCGTTCCTTGAGAGAGATGAGGAGCGAGAACACACAAACGGGTTCGCATGTAGGTCAAGATATATTCGAGCATGGTTGGTTGATCGATATCATTCATTACATGTTGGGCTGCCGTTTTCCACCCTTCTCCGGAATAAATGTGTACTTTATCAGAGATAAAAAGAAATAAGAGTACAAACGCTCCACCATGCGGTTCTAGTAGTAGTACTACTCGTGCTACTGCGCTTGGCTCTTCGCCTCTTAGTGAAGTCGAACAATGATGGTACTCCACATGTTGGGTACCACAGTGTATGCCTCTGACAATCTAACACCGAATAGACTGATGCATGTCCACCGAGGGTAGGTTGCATTAGTCAAAAGGCGTAAGCGAGCTTCACCTTGTCCTGCAAGCTTCTCCTCATTCTGCGAGTTGACGGGACACACCAAAAAGTAGTGCTAGTCCATACTCCCTCCTTTCCGGTTAATATGGCTTAATCTTTTTTGCGGGTAAATGAGAGAACTTTATTCGTATATAAGCATTCTTAGGACGATCAGCCAAGACACTGGTCACTAGGAAGCGAGGTACCCCGCAAAAAACGAAGTAGGAAGCGAGGTGTTTCATCAAGCCAGCTCTCGGCCACATTCAAAGTGTAGCAAGCACGGTTCGCACGAAGATGCGCCGCAAGGTTTGCTGACCTGTTTACATGCTGAATAACAAAAAAAGAGGAAATATTACCGAGCGCTACTATTTGTAACAGGATATGAGCCAGAGTTAAGCGAGAATTGTGGCGAGTGTTCCATGCAATCAACTTCCATTATCACATGCGAGAACCCTCGAAGAGAACCAAATGTCTTGAAGATTGCTTTATCACATTTTAAAATTATAATAACAGTGCAGACGCTCCTCCATCCGGTTCCTAGTACTAGTATAATACGTACCTTTATAGACTATATTAGTAAACTTTGCGCTTGGCTGTTCGCCTATTCGGGAAGTCAAACAATAGTAGCACTAGTAGTATAGTGTATGCTTCTGGCAATCTGACACCGAATTAACTGTTGCACATCCACCGCCTGAGCGAGGGAGAGCTTGCATTAGTCAAAAGTTTCTCCTTGTCCTACGAGCCACCGCGCGCAAGTAATGCTAGTCCATACTGCCTCCTCTTCGGTTAATATGGATTAATTTCAAACGAGATAAATACACTCTCTGTCATTGTATATTTGTAAAAATACGGTTAGTGGACTTCATAATACGCTCATTGCGCTCAATATATATATATTCCGGTGTTTATATGGTCACTAGCTCACCCTAACTGAGTATGTGTGTGCATGCACGTGTAGGTTGAGCACTTAGCGTGACCGTGTGTGTTCCGTCGTGTGCTCGGACATGCATGCATTAGGGCGTCGCGCTCGTTTTTGCGTCCATATGTACGTGTGACTGTTGCATACACGTAGGGGGAGTACGTGTAGGGGCCACTAAGGAGCAGTCAAATCACAGTAAGTTAGTCGAAAGAAGCAACCATCATTTCACTCTTGAATGACACGTACGCAATATAAAATGGTTGATATGGAGAGAAAAAGAAAACCACTATATATACACTAGCAGGAGCCTAAGCTACAAGCCTGCTTGCTAAGGTTGCTCTCTTCACAAGCATAGAACGACGGGCCTGATCCCACAGTTGGGGGAAGGGAACAATGTTCTGCGTAGACGCGGTCGACATTGGTGAGGGAGAAAACCCACAGTCGGTGCGTCCCAATCGGGGGTCACCGCGGTATGGGCCGATGCCGCGTCCCAACCGCCCTTCTAGCTATAGCCCGACGTCTCGAGTAGTCCATCTTCCTTTTGGAGCCGGCTTGCTCCACTGCCGTAGCTCCATCTCCATGTCGATCTTTCTCTACTTCTACCAGCTTCTACTTGTGATGAGTTTATGTCTCATGAACTAATGCCTGTACTATTATTCTAATCACACTTCTTCAATATCTTTGCCATCAGGGATGCTCAGGTCGATTTTAGTGGAACTGCACAAAAACATCGTATGATCCGAGGGTGCCAGCCGACTTTCCTTCGACAGGTTCTACCTGGCCAGGGAATTAAATCATGTTTAGGGTTTAGGGTTTAAGTCGTAGTGACCCCATCAGCAGTTTTTCTTTCGTACACGCTCTCACAACTTTTTTCTTTAGTTGTGAAGTAAATATTGGCTATGATCTGTGAACCATTGAGATGCATCAGCATGCGTGTCAGTTTTCCTTTGTATTTGATGGAATGTTGTAACGGGGCAACCTTGGAATAGGAATGAAAATGGAGTGGAAAGTTTCTGTTTTTCCGGAGAAAAAATGGAAACGGAGAGAAACCAACGTTTCATTTCGTTGGATCACACCATCGAGAAAAACCAGCGTTTAAATCACGTCTGTCGTGTTCATGTCTCACCCTCCTCCACGGCTCGACCCCACACGGTCGCTCGGCATGCCACTCACCGCAAACCGAGTATATGATAACTTTCTCGCCTGCTTGTCGATGGATCGCGCCATGGAGTACTACTAGCACTACTGGAAGAGATTGACGAGTTGTGGGAGGACAGCTAGCTGTAGCACGGACTCCCAAGAACTTTTTACATGCATGTTGTAGCCGGCTATTGCGACCTTTGAACGCGGAGCAGCTGCGTGCATCCAGAAGCGGCGCGGGCCACGCTCTCTCAGCCGGTGCGCCGCTTCAATGCCGGCGCCAGTGAGAGGTCGTGTCCGCTCTGGCCGGGCATGAATGCGGCACTGACCGTTTCGGGCGGGAAGCACGCCCGGGTGATGAAGAGGGTTCAGGTTGGTCAGGACCGGCCGTGGCAGCGGTCCGGACGTGCGCAAACAAGAGATGTTGTACGTTAATATTGCTGCATATATAATTAACAACATAAATAATGTGCCAGTTGGACAAATATGATTGGAGATGGAGGTGGAAATGGAATTTTACGTAAACACGGATATGCATGTCTATGTTGATGTGTGTGTGCGCGACGACTCTCGCGACCTGGAAGCGGGGGCATGTTTTTCATCGAGTTTTATTTCTTGGTACGTTAGAAAATCAGTTTGTTTAATTCACATCTAGATGTTATTTTAGGATATCACATCTAAGCTCCCACAAGTATATAATGTAGCAACAAGAAATAAAAAAACTAGGACAAAAAAATAGACCACACACAGAGTGGACATCAACTTAGATGTGATATAACTATGTCACATCTAGATGTGTCCTAGATAGACCCTTAAAAAATTGTCCGCCAGTTCTCGTTTCTTTTTTCCGAGAACGTGCGTATTCTATTTAAAACCACTGCTATGGAGAGATTTTTTTACTCCATTATAAACTCTTGTTTGATAGAGTTTCTCGCATCTCGCTCTCTCACCCTCTCCATATCAAAACAAGATGACTATGTCCAGTCTATCTCTCTCCTCACCGGTGGTCACAGATCCGGCCGAATCCCGTCCGCTGCGGGAGGTGAGGAGGTGTAGCGTTGACGTTGTCGCCGTTGGCGATGGAGGGAGCCGATGCGCACCGTCCTCTCGGAGCCGGCGCTGGCGCGGACGAAGATCCTCTGCGCCCTTATTCGCTGTCGTCGTGTGGGAAGATCCCGCCCGCCCGCCTAAACGACATCTCGCCCACCTGAGGTATAACTTCTTGTACTGGTCCAGCTCCCCAGGTCGCTGCGTGTGGGTTTTCTTCTATGCGACTACTCCCCAGCTCCCCATGCATAGTAGCTAGGGTTCATCGGCTTGTCCAACATCACCTACTTGTACTATTATAGAGGAAATGCCACTCGAAAAGTTGTCCTGATTTATGCCTCGGTGGAGGTATACATGTTGTTTCGACAAAAAGTACATGGTGGTTGTGCGGTCATTGTCCATATGGTGGTAGTACTATCACTGGTTACATGAAGAAATGCTTTTTTTCTCGGGTATCCTGGTTTAGTTCCCATCAAGATATAATTATGATGCTTCAGTTTGTTGGTGTACTTTTCATTAACCCTTTTTTATATTTTTGGAAACAGCGATGCGTGTCTCCATACCCGGGCATGTCTTCCTCAATTTTAGTGGAACTGCACAAAATTGGATGGCCATTGTTGTTCCGCCTCACTGTCCTCTGCCACGTGGTTCTTCCTTCCTCGAGCTTGATTACTGAGAAGAAACAGACCACAGTGAGGATTTGTCGAACTTCATAGGTGCCTCACCCAAACTTGATGCCAAATGGATGATGCACCACCACGATGACCTATCGATGCTCATGGTCGCGCCTCATGGTTGCGTCGGCTGGTCAAGCTGATCGATTTTCAATGAAAAACAAGCTGTCTTCCATCAGTGCTCTTTGCTTGTTACGCACAAAGATGATATCCTTCGTCAGTTCACCTTGGTTGCGTTGGAGACGCAGTCGTCTTTCACGTTGGTGCAATTTTATCACACAATTGGCTATGAACCAAATGTTTCCTCGAAGAAGGATTGATGTTGGTACTAAGAGCATAAGTTTTGTATTGATTTCTAAGCCTTCTCACAACTTTGTCTCCAGCTCCCCTGTAATTTTATTTGTCCAGGATGGAGGTAGTAGCCCTCCATTTTTATTTACTCCGCATATTAGATTTGACTGAAGTCAAACTTTGTAATACTCTCAAACCTTTCCGATAATTGGAATTAAAATTCTTTATTTGTACACACTCTCACATGTTTCCGATAATTTGGCGCATGTGTGGTTGTTCACTTAAGGGAGGGTAGTGTACCACACGTGAAGGACAGGAAGTGCGACCAGGACGCGTGGGCGTGGATCGTTAGTTCATCGGAAGTAGTACTAGTTTTCTTCACTGTACATTAAATAAAGAGTTTTGTTTCGTACTTACACAATTTAAAACGATTGTTATGGATAGAATAAGAAAACCACTCCACTATATATTAGTCGTATACACACGAGAGTACTATATGGACGCAGCTTCATTGACTTAGTGCACCTACCTTTGGGTTTATGACAGGTGGGCCCCAAATGTGGCTGGCTCACCTATCATACAGCCAAAAGCAGATGGAGTGAAGGCATCGGAGATCAGTCCGTGCTACATTAGTATATATATAAGCAGGAGCCTCAGTGCTTGTTCGCTAGGGTTTGCACTCTCCACACGCCCGCCGCAATACATATATGTTACACGCTGGAGGCTCAGCATTCATTTGCTAGGGTTTGCTATATTCACAGTCTCTCAACCTCTCTTCACCAGATCTAAACAAGACTGCGTTGGCCTCTTGCCTCTCTCTCTCTCCCCCCTCACAGCTGGTGAAGGAGGCGTCCGTATCCCGTCGCACCGGGAAGGGGAGGAGGTGCAGCGTTAACTCTATCGCCTTCGGCGAGGGAGGCAATCCACTGCCGGCTGCGCTGTTGTCTTTCACCCAGCGCCTATGCGGGAGGGCCACCGACCCCTTCTTCCTCGCTGTCGTACGTAGTGTGGGCAGATCCGGCCTCCTGCCGCACGCCTTGCCACATCCTGATGACCCTAAGGTATAATTTTCTTTGAAACCGTCATTGCTCTAGCTGCATGTGGATCTTTTTCGATCTGTAGTCGAATCTAGGTCTTGGTTCAAAGAGGAAAGAAAGTGGGGTGGAGCATGAATCTAGGACGTGGTTCAATGAGGAAAGGAGGGAGGAAAAGTAGTATAGACTGGCTATCCAGCCGCTTTGTTGGTCGAAAAGGGAAAAAGGGGGTAACCCAGTACGCACATCTGTAAGGAACCGATCTCTTTGTTGAAAAGGGAAAGAAACTGGGGGGCGGGTAGTTTGTGCAGGACTACATTTGCTACCCTCACATAGGAAAAAAGTTCAAAGAGAACAAATATGGGACCAACACAGATATGATGCTTGGCTACATACTCTGCATCACCCATTTATACATGTGGACGCACATGGTGCTAGCATGTCCCATACAACTATTTTGCTGTTGTTAATCTAAGAATGCCGCCGGAAAATTGAAGCAATGCCACTGTTAAAAGTAAATTGCATTTTTTAACGAATGTTGTTTCAAGAGAGTGTCTCTGTTAATATGAATCAATGCAACCGTTTTAGAAATGCTACTATCCTAGTTTTTTTTCATCCAAGATAAGTTAGATGCTTCTTTCTATCACCGTTTGTTTCATCCTCCTTTATCGGCAAGTAATTGTTTCCTTTTTTGCCTCTGATAAAACAGGGGTATCGATTCAACTTGTTGCTATTGCAACATTTTGCTTCGCTACTCGAAACACTTATGTTTTAAGAGTGTTTTGTGCAGTTCAACTTGAATGTCACACCCGTGACTTTGCTTAATTTTGGTTGAACTGCACAAAAGGAGATCGAGATTTGTTTCCAGTGTTCCTGTCGAGTTGTTTCAAATCTTGGTCTCAACCACATGATATCTATTCAACTTGTTGCTATTGCGACATTTTGCTTCGCTAGCGAAAAACTTTGCTTGATTTCAGTGCAACTGCACAAAAGGAGATTGGATTTCCTATTCGTGTTAGCAGATTCGTATTTTATCCTGGTGTTCTCATGAAAGGTCAGTACAGGCCTTCATCGACATGATTGTGCAGTGTTCTTTGAGATGTTGTGCTACTTGTATTGGTACTATTTTAAATAAATGTTGAATTGAAGCTATTGTGTTGCTGTCTTTTCCCATTAAGTAGTGAACAAAAATGGGACCAACCCAGACATGATGCTTGTTGCTTTGTTACAACAAACTCTGCATCACCCCCTTTATAAGTAGACGGAAGCACATATTGTTGTTGCGCCCACTCTCCCCTGGAACTGTTTATGTGTTTCGTTAATCTAATGCCGCTGGTAAAATTAAGCAATGCCACTCTCAGAATTAATTAACTACTGAATCTTAGTTCAAAACTGCAACACTTGTTAGGAATGGTACTATCCTGCTTTGAAGTTCTTTCTACATGTTTAACCAAGGTATTGTTAAGATAATGTCTCTTTAAAAATGAATCAGTTGCATTGTTTTAGGAATGGTACGTTTCTGCTTTGTCGTTCTTTTTACATGTTGAACCAAGGCATTTTTAAGATAATGTCTTAGTCAATATGAATGAATCACACTGATGGAGAATTGCTACTCTCCTGCTTTGTTTCCCATTAAGACAAGTCATCAACCGTTATTTCTCAAAAATTGTTTCCCTTATACCTATTGTTGCTTACAGGGATATCAAAATTAAAGCTCGGTTTTATTCCGACTTCAATTTTAGTTGAACTGCACAAAAGGAGCCAATGTGTCCAAGGCAAACTGCTGCGTTACTGGGTCTAGTTGGTCGTTCCACTTTGCGAGAAGAAGCGATCCTTGGGATGCGGTACATTACCGAAGGAATGACCGAGAAGCTTTACAGAGTATTATTAGACACCGGTGACATGACTAGTCTGTAGAGACCATTGGCAATTTAACAACACGTGGAGTGCCCTGGGCAAAAAGTGCCCAAACAAGTACAAGAAGCTAAGACAGGACACGATCATAGGCATTACATATTTTGAATGGTAAAAGCTTGTCAAAGTTTAATCATTGATGTTAGCAAGAAGACATTAGTTTAATATATTGGAATTGGAAAACCTTGTCAAAATTTGGTCACTGATGTTAGCCAGAAGTCATGCATTTGATATTTTTGAGTGGGACGCCCTTGTTGTGAGCAGTGTCGGGTGTTTTTTCCTATTGCTGAGTTCAGTTTATAAGTAAATAGTTACTCTGCTTAGATATTCCTGTGTTAAGAGTTTGTTTTGAATATTGTCTATGTAATGCCAGGCCTTGTGTTTTATTGCAAAGCTGAGCTTGGAGTGTTGTGGCATGCGACATCACGAGTTGTTCACCGTGCCTCCTGAGAATAATGCTTCATATTGTTTTGCATGTCGATCTAATGCATGTGATTTGCTTGTTAAGAAGATCATCCTCTTCTGTTGTTTCCGTGCGTAAGAAGTTCATCGTCTGATGTTTCATTCATAGCCTATACGACATGTCGGGTAGGTTAGACGTGAAACCATATGATCTTCCGACCAACTCATGATATTAGGTCGTGATTGGATCATCGTTTTCCAACCAAAACCGCTTGTAAAACTGACGCTTGTAAATTAAAGCAGATGGTCTCGGGCGAAGGCGCTTGGTTGGTCGATTTCGACTAGTAAAATATTGGAAGTACTTCACACACGATAAAAACGATGAACGACACTAAGACAATTGCTAATCCAGCCGTTAGCTGTTGTTTCAGCCTTGCCCATGGATGGCATGATATGCACGTCGTGCATGTATCGTCTGGTAATGTCGTCCATATAGCAATGCTCATAAAATATACACTGGTCTCTCAAATTACACGTGTAACCCGCCGGTTTTACTTACAGACCTCGGGCCTTTTGATGACGAGTAAATTACACTTGTATGTTAATACAGGTTTGAAACAAACCAGAGCTCCCACGCGCGGCCTTACCGTTTCATGCCGTCTCAGTTTCTCGAATGTGCTCATAGGTGTCTGATGATCCTGGCTTCCTGAATGAGCAGCGGGCGTTGTATCAGACCTCTGTAGGGCCCGCGAGGCCCTCTCCGTTGTCCTTCGAGTTGTTGCGCTCGCCGTGGCGCCGAGCATTGTTAACATGTTCAACGAGCATGAGGATTCAGGAGATGACTTTATTTTGACTGGATGACACTAGGGACCCAGTAGGGCCATAGCCGTACGTACGCAAGTGCCTCCTTATTATGTACAACTATATTTTTTTGCTTTCTCCTGGTTTCTTGACATCACGGTCCCACACCATTGTCAACCTATGTTGTCAATATAAACGAGAGAATTGCACAAGGTGCGGCCGACAGTTGGGACCAAGCAGCTCGAGCAGTATTTGTGTTTTTGAGGCGTGAGCACCGCAGAGTTTTTCTTGGCGATGATTTCGTTGTTCTTAGAGCAGGGTATTAACCGGGCGGGCTGTGGCCCGTCTAGCCCAGGCCAGATATCCAGCCCAAATACTACTTTTTTCAAGAGGAAAATGGCTAGCCCAGCTATATGTCTTTTTGAGGAATACCCAGGCAAGGTCCACTTGTTATTCTCTGCCCCGCTGGGCTGCAAATCTTTCCTAGGAGGGATGCATTAGGCTTAACAGGAAAATGGGCTTTAAAAATAATAAATGTGATGTAATTAGAAAAACTGGGTAGTAACTATAAAAAAATGCACCAAACACGAAATTAGTTTATAAAATATTATTTATGGATTTTCAAAATCTTAAATTTTCATTGTTGCGCGTGCAATGTTTCGTTTTTATTTTTACGTAATACAAATTTATATTTAATCTGACTAGAAATTTTGGGATAAAAATATTTCGGATCCCATCAAAATGTGGGAAATTTTATTGAATTCTGTCTTCAACGGTTGGTTGAAATTATTAATCATTGTCCTAGCTAGAAAATGGGTTGTACTTTTAACAAACTGTAAATGGGCTGTTGTAAATTCCATTACAATTCAAAAATGGGCTGTACATTCTTACAAAACGCAAATGGGCTATAAGTTCTCTGCCACACACTTGTGGGCCTACTAAGTGACGCGTCCCCTAAAAAAATTAGTTGACGCGTATGCAAGGCTTTGTCAACTTATTATAGTTAACACATGGTTCTAGCAGCAGTGGCCGTTGGATGTCTATCCAACGGATGTCGTGCTTCTTCTTCAATCTCGGATATTCTTAGGTTCGGCCGCCCAAAAAATGATTCCTCCCCCTGACATCTGGGGCGCACCGTTTCGGAGGCTGACCTGTGGGCCTACTAAGTTGGAGCGTACCAAGGGCTTTTTCAACTTAGTCAATATAAATGATTCTAGCTTAAGTGACCGTACAATGTCCATCCAACGGCCGTAGTGCTTCTTCAACCTCTGGTCTTCTTGGTCCAGCCGCCCAAAGCAGCGCCGGTCGTGCCGCCTGCTCCTGCCTCCCGTGGCCGGCTGTGCTGCCGCGGAGGCCTCACCACCCCCATACTACTCCCACCGCTGGCCAGGCCATCCCTCCACTCACCCACACCCCCCTGTTATTCTGCAGCGACGGTAGCCTCACACTGCAGCCGAACCAATGAACCCTCGTACTCCTCTCTGCGCGGGCTTCCACTACTGCGTCTTCCCCAGCTCCGCGTCGTCCCCTTCCTAGGCATCGCCGTTGTCCACCGCCCTGGTGCTCTCGGCGCGGCGTGGTCAACGTGATCAACGATCGACTTCCATCGGAAGAGTACTGTACATGGAGAGGCTGACAGCTGGGTCCACGGCGGCCGCAAGGAAGTGCCTGCTTATTACGCGCAAAACAATTATTCCTCCACCTGACAGCAGGGACCCACCGGATGGGCCACCTTATTTCGCGAAAAAAATGTTTCCCCCTGACTACTGGTACCCACCGGACGGGCCACCGTATTTCGCGAAAAAAACGTTCCCCTCGCTGTCAGCTTGGACCCACCGAAAGTGCCTCTTTATTACGCACAAAAAAATGAATACTCCCCCTGCTAGTTGGGACTCACCTTGGTGGGAAGCTGACTTGTGGGCCTACTAAGTTGACGGGGACGGAGGGCTTTGTCAACTTAGTCAATATGAACGATTCTAGCTCCAGTGACCGTACGATGTCCATCCAACGGCCGTAGTGCTTCTCAACCTCTGGTCTTCTTGCTCCAGCCGCCCAAAGCAGCGCTGGTCGTGCTGCCTGCTCCTGCCTCCCGTGGCTGGCTGTGCTACCGCGGAGGCCTCACCGCCTCCATACTACTCACCCCGCTGGCCAGGCCATACCTCCACTCCACTCACCCACACCCCCTGTTATTCTGCGATGGCAGCCTCACATAGCAGCCGAACCAGTGAACCCTCGTACTCCTCTCCGCGCGGGCTTCCAGTGACGCATCTTCCCCGGCTCCCCGCCGTCCCCTTCCTAGGCCTCGCCGTCGTCCACCGCCCTGGTGCTCTCGGCGCGGCGTGGTCAACATGGTCAAGGAACGACTTCCATCGGACGTGGACTGTATGTGGAGAGGCTGACAGCTGGGTCCACGGCCACAGCAAGGAAGTGCCTCCTTATTACGTGGAAAATAATTATTCCTCCACCTGACAGCGGGGACCCACCGGATGGGCCACCGTATTTTGCAAAAACAAAATGTTTCCCCCCTGACTGCTAGGACCCACCAGTTGCATCTTCACACGCAAGGAAGTGCGTCCGGGCAAAAAAAATGATTCGCCCCCTGACTGTTGGGACCCACCAGCTACATCTTCGCACGCAAGGAAGTGCGTCCAGGAAAAAAAACAATTCGCCCCCTGACTGCTGGGACCCACCAGCTACATCTTCGCAGGCAAGGAAGTGCCTGACAGTCGGGACCCACCTGGTCGAAGCGTACGTACCGTTGTCATTCTGGTCGCGAACGTGTACGTACATACTGGTCGATGTAGAGGCGCGCACGTGTCGTAGTAGAGGTGCGCACGTGTCGTAGTAGAGGCGCGCACATAGCATGTACATGTACGTACAGCGGCGAGGGTGCAAGAAAGAAAATACGGCCACGTACATACATACGGGCAGGGTCTCGAATGCCTACTCGCGCATACGTACATGGCTGGGTTGGAACGGAGAAACAGCATCATCGTCGTGTTCATGGGGAGGCAACGGAATGCGTCGTGTTCATGGGAGGCAACGGAATGCATCGTGTTCATCGGGAGGCAACGGAACGCGTGGGAGCCAACCGGCTTGGACGGAACAGGCAATGGAAACGAGGCATGGCGTACCGCACAACGGAGGAAACGGACCTCTTACGTTCGGAACAGGGTCCTGTTGATCGGGAGGGGTGTGGCGTACAGCAAAACGGAGGAAACGGACCTCCTACGGTCGAAACGGGGGTCCTGTTGATCAGGAGGGGTGTGGCGTACCGCAAAACAGAGGAAACGGACCTCCTACGGTCGAAACGGGGGTCCAGTTGATCGGGAGGGGTGTGGCGTACCGCAAAATGGACGAAACGGACTTGTGTTGGAGCGCTACGGTCGAAACGGGGGTCCTGTTCATCGGGAGAGGTGTGGCGTACCGCAAAACAGGACTCCACGGGATACTGTTCATCTCCACCGTCGACCTCCTCCAGCCTCCATGGGCTACCCCTCCTCCAGCCTCCACGGGCTCCTGTTCATCCAGCCTCCACCGTGCGCTAATCCACCGGCTACTGTTCAACCACCCCTCCACCATCTACTGTTCATCCAGCCCTCCACCTTCTACTGTTCATCCAGCCCTCCACACTATGGGGTCCTGTTCAACCACCCCTCTATGGCCACCCCTCCACCATCTACTGTTCATCCAGCCCTCCACACCATGGGGTCCTGTTCATCCAGAGGCAACGCCATCGCTCACTTTTCATCCAAACACTCCCCCCGCAATGCGCACTGTTCATCCAATCGATCGGCTTCAGTTAGCAGCAGTAGTGAAGGAATCGCCCATCGGGTTCGCTTAACAGCCATCGATCGATCGCTCGGGTTCGATAACGTGCTCGCAGCGGTCAATCGCTTCGGGTTCGATTAGAGCCCAACGCCTCGCTTCGGGTTCGATTAGAGCCAACGCCGCACACACGCTGCGTACATCAGACGAGAGCAGCGCGATCGCTCCGCCCGGACCTCCCACCGTAACCGCAACTCCCGAAATTTTCCTCCCCTCGCTTCTACCACGGTTTTTCCGTCATGGACGGCCCAAAGAATGTCATGCAGCTGCGTCTCCGGCCCGCCCAGGACGAAAAGCCCATTTTCTGTCATGATTTTTTGTCATAGAAGTAGGAGCCCACCACATCTATGATGATACCGGGTTTTTTCACAATTATCGTCGTAGAAGTGTCATATGTATGACAGAAAAAAATTGTTCGGCCCAAAATGTCACGGATGTGTCTTTTTTTGTAGTGAGAACACATGATATATGTCTTGCATGTGAATATCCATGGTGACAATGGGATATTATTTGATTCACTTGATATATGTTATGGGACTCAACTTGCGGATTCCCGAGGTGAATTTGGGGTAATCTATGCATAGGGGTTGATGCACGTTTTTATTATCTTTGCTCTGACAGAAACTTTGGGGTCTCCTTGTAGTTCTTTGTGTGGATTGAGTATTATGAATCTGAAATTGTTTGATACATATCGTATAATTAACTCACGGGTACTCGTGGTGACATTGGGGTATATACGTGACATTAGAGTTGGTTGCTATGCATCATATGATGTTATTTTAGTATGAACTCTTAATTAGATCGATCGGAAAGAATAGCTTGCTGTTATTTTAGTACGAACTCTAGGATAGATTGATCGGAAAGAGATGGCCTTGAGGTGGTTTTGTACCCTACAAGTAATTTATATCTTTTGTTCTCTGCTAATAGGAACTTGGGAGTGATTCTTTATTGCACTTTGAGGGATAATCATATGATCCAACTATGTTAGCATTGTTGAGAGATTGCACTAGTGAAAGTATGCACCCTAGGCCTCATTTTCCATTACTCCAATACCGTTTGTGCTCCGTTTTATCATCTACTACCTTGTTGTTTTATATTGTTCGCACTACAAAAACTCATATCTACTATCCATACTACACTTTTATCACCATCTCTTCGCCGAACTAGTGCACCTATACAATTTGCTATTGTATTGGGTGTGTTGGGAACACAAGAGATTTCTTGTATTTGATTGCAGGGTTGCCCGAGAGAGACTATCTTCATCCTACGCCTCCCACGGATTGATAAACCTTAGGTCATCCACTTGAGGGAAAATTGCTACTGTCCTACAAAACTATGCGCTTGGAGGCCCAACACGTGTCTACAAGAATAAAGTTGTGTAGTAGACATCAAGCTCTTTTCTGGTGCCGTTGCCGGGGAGATTAGGTAAGCGGCACTCACATCCCGTTAATGAAGCTCTTTTCTCGCGCCATTGACGGGGAGCTGGGTGCTTGAAGGTATATCTTTAGATCTTGCAATCGAATCTTTTAGTTTCTTGTCTTGTCACTGATTTGGTTTGTAGAAACAAAATTACAAAACAATGGAATTGAGGTTGCCTCATATTATTCGTCTTTATAATGTCTTCCGTGAAAATGATGGAAAGGGAAATTGTGCTGAATTGTTAGAAGAAGAATTCTATAAAATGTTTGGCATAGAATCCATGAATGATGAGCATGATTGCAATGTTTCTACTATGAATTCTTTGAATATCCGTGATGCTAGTGATATGCAAATCCATAAGCTTGGGGACGGTATGTTTGATGAAGATGATATTTTTATTCCCCCAAGTTTTGATGCGAAAATTTGTTATAATGGTAGCATGCCTCCTATTTATGACAATTACAATGATCAAAGTGGATTTGGAGAGGTCATGACTTTATTTAGTGATGCATCCACTATTTCGGAAGAGGTTTCAATTGACTATGATAGAAAAGTTGCTATCTATGATGATTATGGTGAGGACATGTAGGCTATAAAGAATAATGATAACCATGAAACTTGTCATCATGATTTTAATTTTCAATCTCATGATAGTTATTTTGTTGAGTTTACTCCCACTACTATTCATGAGAATAAATATGCTTGGAGAGTAAAAAAATTATATGCTTATGTATCATGAAAAGAATGCTTTATGTGATAGTTATATTGTTGGATTCATTCATGATGCTACTGAAAATTACTATGAGAGAGGAACATATGCTTTTACATATTGCAATAATATCAAGTTCCCTCTCTATGTGTTGAAATTTTTGAAGGTGCACTTGTTTTGCCTTCCTATGCTAGTTGATTCTTGCTCCCATAAATTATTTGCTCATAAAATCCCTATGCATAGGAAGTGGGTTAGACTTAAATGTGCTTTCCATGTGATTCATGATGCTCTTTTTCATGTTTCAATTCTTATCTTTTATGCGAGCATCATTGAAATCATCATGCCTAGCTAAAAGGCATTAAATAAAAGCGCTTGTTGGGAGACAACCCAACACTATCATCTACTGTTTTTGTGTGTTCACATGATTATGCTACTGTAGTAATCATGTTCTATTGTTTTTTTTCAATAAAGTGCCAAGTAAAGCCTTTGGGATCATGTTGGGTGATAGTTGATTTGATCTTGCTGAAAAGCAGAAACTTTTGCGCTCACAAAAATAACTCTCATTTTTAAGAGAAGAGCACTTTTGAGTTGATTCTTTTTGCAGAAGATTAATATACAAATTTCTCACGTGGTCCAATTTTTTTCATAATTTTTGGAGTTTAAGAAGTATTGATACTCCTGCATTCTTTACATACTGTACTGGTTTGGCAGATTGCTGTTATATTTGCACTGTTTGCATATGTTTGCTTGCTTATTGATTCTATTTGAGGATAGGAGTATTAAATATGCAGAGGAATTTAGTATCAAATGTTGAATAATAATTTTAGTGAATTTCTACATTAGAGAATGATGTGGTTTTTGCATTGGTTTATACTAACTTATGTCACGAGTTCTTGTTGAGTTTTGTGTGGGTGAAGCTTTTCAGATATAGGAAAACCGTGATATGAGAAGAATTAAGGAGACACAAAAGCTCAATCTTGGGGATGCCCAAGGTATCCCCTGATAATAATTCAAGAAGTCTCAAGCATCTAAGCTTGGGGATGCCCCGATAGGCATCCCACCTTTCTTCTTCAACAATTATCGATTAGTATCGGTTGAGCCTAAGTTTTTTTCTTCTTCACATGAGTTGTGCTATGCTTGGAATGTAAATTTGTTTTGTTTTGCTTGCTGTTTTAATAATATACTTTGATCTGAAAGTTTTTAGATAATAGAGAATCCACAATTAGCTACCTGATACATCTCCATCGTATCTATAATTTCTGATTGTTCCATGCCAATATTCTTCAACTTTCATATACTTTTGGCAAAATTTTATACTATTTTTGGGACTAACATATTGATCCAGTGCCCAGTGTCAGTTCCTGTTTGTTGCATGTTTTATGTTTCGCAGAAACCCAATAACAAACGGAATCCAAATGGGATAAAAACGGACGGAGAATTATTTTGGAATATTTGGGATTTTCCGAAGGAAGAATCAACGCGAAACAGTGCCCAAGGTGGCCAGGAGATAGGGGGCGCGCCCAACCCCCCTAGGCGCGCCTGGCACTCTCCTGGGGCACCCGTAAGGCAGTTAATGCTCTTCTTTTGCCGTAAGAAAGCTAATTTTACGAGAAAAATCTGGGCGAAAGATTCACCCCAATCGGAGTTACAGATCTCCGGATATAAAAGAAACGGTGAAGGGGCAGAATCACAGAACGCAGAAACAGATAGATAGATCCAATCTCGGAGGGGCTCTCGCCCCTCCCAAGCCATGGGAGCCAAGGACCAGAGGGGAAACCCTTCTCCCATCTAGGGAGGAGGTCAAGGAAGAAGAAGAAGAAGGGGGGCTCTCTCCCCCTTGCTTCCGGTGGCGCCGGAACACCGCCGGGGGCCATCATCATCAACGCGATCTTCACCAACACCTCCATCATCTTCACCAAAATCTCCATCACCTTCCGCCATCTATATTCAGAGGTCCACTCTCCCGCAACCCGCTGTACCCTCTACTTGAACATGGTGCTTTATGCTTCATATTATTATCCAATGATGTGTTGCCATCCTATGATGTCTGAGTAGATTTTCGTTGTCTTATTGGTGGTTGATGAATTGCTATGATTGATTTAATTTGCTTGTGGTTTTGTTTCTGTCCTATTGTGCCCTCCGTGTCGCGCAAGCGTGAGGGATGCCCGTTGTAGGGTGTTGCAATACTTTCTTGATTCTTTTATGGTGGGTTGCTTGAGTGACAGAAGCATAAACTCGAGTAAGGGGATTGTTGCGTACGGGATAAAAGGGACTTGATGTTTAATGCTATGGTTGGGTTTTACTTTAATGAATCTTTAGTAGTTGAGGACGCTTGCTAGAGTTCCAATCATAAGTGCATATGATCCAAGAAGAGAAAGTATGTTAGCTTATGCCTCTCCCACAAAAAACTTGCTATAGGTCTAGTAAAGTAGTCAATTGCTTAGGGACAATTCCACAACTCCTACCACCACTTTTCCACACTTGCTATATTTACTTTATTGCATCTTTATCTAAACAGCCCCTAGTTTATATTTACGTGCTCTTTATTATCTTGCAAGTCTATCCAAGAACACCTACAAAGTACTTCTAGTTTCATACTTGTTCTAGGTAAAGCGAACGTCAAGTGTGCATAGAGTAGTATCAGTGGCCGATAGGACTTGAGAGAGTATTTGTTCTACCTTTAGCTCCTTGTTGGGTTCGACACTCTTACTTATCGAAAGAGGCTACAACTATCCCGTATACTTGTGGGTCATCAAGACCTTTTTCTGGCACTGTTGCCGGGGAGTCATAGCGTGGGGTGAATATTCTCGTGTGTGCTTGTTTGCTTTATCACTAAGTAATTTTTATTTGCTGTTCTTAGTTGTTTTCTATCTTTAGTTATGGGTAGGAAACGCGAAATACCAAAAAAATTAGTAGTACCTACTGAACCAATGATTGAAGAACCACTCAAACTCTATCACACTCCTGAAGCTTTTTACTTGGATCAAATTCGATTCCTTTGTGCTTGTGCTGAAACCCCAACTAGCTTAGTTGAGGGAAAATCTTTAGATGAGCATGCTTGTTATGTGCGACACCGTATATCTGAAAAAGGGAAACTTTTACTGGATCAAATTCATCGTTTTCAATGCTATGCTTGGAATTTATGTGAAATATATGATATTACTTGTTGTTCTGGAAACCCTAAGAAACACCTTCCCTACCAATGTGAGTTTATTGATAATGGGATCGTATCTTCGTATGCTAAGGGTGTTTATAATTACTATGAGGTTCAACAAATTGAAGAATTTGCTTTTAAGGGTTCTTATGAAATTGCTTCTTTGATTGAAAAGTATGATGCTACTCTCTACAAATCTGAAAATTTTGCCATACTTGAATATTGTTATGATAACTATGATTCTAATGCCTATGTTAAACTATATATTGAGAAATTCTCCGCTCTCTAAGAAGAGACTAATATTTTGTAGGAAGCTATGGAAGAAGAATTGATGAAACTGTGAGCTCATTGGATGAAAAAGATGATGAGGAGAGCGAAGAATAAAAGGAGGAAGAGTGGATTGATCACCTGTGCCCACCTTCTAATGAGAGTAACTCTTCAACTCATACATTGTTTAATTCACCTTCGTGCTTACCAAAGGAATATTGCTATGATGATTTATATGATCCCGTTGATTCTCTTGAAATATCCCTTTTTGATGATTCTTGCTATGCTTGTGGCCAAGATGCCAATATGAATTATGCTTATGGAGATGAACTTGCTATAGTTCCTTATGTTAAACATGAAATTGTTGCTATTGCACCCACGCATGATAGTCCTATTATCCTTTTGAATTCTCCCGACTACACTATATCGGAGAAGTTTGCGCTTAGCAAGGATTATATTGATGGGTTGCCTTTTACTATTGCACATGATGACTTTGATGAATGTAATATGCATGTGTTTTCTGCTCCTACTTGCAATTATTATGAGAGAGGAACTATATCTCCGCCTCTTTACGTTTCCAATACGATAGAATTGCAAGAAACTGTTTATACTATGCATTGGCCTTTACTTGGTATGCATGAATTGTTCTTTTATGACATGCTGATGCATAGGAAGAGAGTTAGACTTCGTTATTGCTTGATATATGTTACTTTGTGCTCACTACTAAATTACAAATCATTGTTAATTAAAATTGGCTACATCTGGGAGGTGCCCCGAGGAGGGCACACCCACCAGGGCATGCCTGGGCCCCCAGGGGCGCCCTGGTGGGTTGTGCCCACCTCGATGCCTCCCGTACCCCTTCTTCGCCCAATAAGTTCCAAAATATTCGGAAAACCCTCGGGGAGATCCTAGATAGGAAGTTCCGCCGCCGCAAGGCTCAGTAACCACTGAAAACCAATCGGGAGCCCGTTCTGGCACACTGCCAGAGGGGGAGATCATCACTGGTGGCCATCTTGATGTAACGCCCGGATAATTAAGTTACAGTAATTCTCTGCTAATGAGACCACATCACCACTGTTACTATTGCTAATCTCGTTTAGATTATAAATGGTTCAAATTCAAATTTAAAACTTACGTCAAAAATAAAAGTCCTCAAGTGACAAGACAAAATGTGCAAACGGTGGAAAATAATTGATATGTATTGTTGGTGAAGAAATCAAATTTTTATAGAAGGTTTAAGTGCTCAAAATATAATTAAAACTATGGCTTAAACAATTATATAAATGCCATTTATAATTTCTAAAAATAGAAAACTACTTTTAATAGAGTCCAAACATTTTGTGGCAAGGGGTTTAACTAAAACCTTAATTTAGGTTTGGTTCCCATTTTTTAATGAACTTAAATGGTGTGGAAATTAAATAAAAGAGTAAAAAGGAAATGATCTAAAGGTATTTTAAAAAAAAACTAAACGAAACAACCCTCACCCCGGTCCACTTGCCCCACCTAACCACCAGGCCAGCCCACCGTTCCCCTCATCCCCCTCCTCTGTTCACAGAGGAGGCATGGACAGCGCCGATGGCCGCCACGGCCCCGACCATCGCGGTGGAGCCCATCCGCCGCCCCCATGGTGCCTACTTAGTGCCCACTTGTCCTCGGGTCGAACCCTAGCCCTCATTCTCTTCTCCCCCCCTGCGCCGTTTTTCTTCCTCCACGTGACAAGCTGAAGCGCCGTCTGCCTCGCCTTCCCCGCCACCTTCCCATCGGTCGCCTGCGAACCTCGTCATCCCACGCCGCGCCGCTGCGCCTCTTGATCGTCGCCGTCACCGCCTCGTCCTCACCCCCACGCCGCTCCCCCTGCATCGGGCCTCCCCTTCAACACGGGTGAGCAACCCCTGGTCGTCCTCCTCTCTCCCCTCTGCCTGATGCGGCCACCGCATGTCACATCCCTAGTCCTAGTATGGAGTAGGCTAGCCCTTCATGTGTGCATCATGTTTAACTTTTGAAATGAACTTGAAATGGGGATTGCCTAAACCCTAGCATCAAAGGAATTCACTAGGTTCAACTAAAATAATTTCAGCGAATCCAAATGGCTTTCAAAAATGTTCATCATTTCTGGAAAATGCTAGAAGCAATAACCAGAGGTGTTGCACATTTTTCCATGACATATTTGGGCTCTGAATTAAATCTTACAGTATTTGCATTTGGGAATTTAAATGCTATTAAATATTTTAAATGCTCAAATAATCATAAACTAAAATGTTTACTGTTGGATATATTCCAAACAGTAATCATGATTAGTTTCATGATTTTTGGAAATTCTCTGACATTTTTAATAAAGCCCTGAAGTTACAGAAATAATAGAAAACATGAATTAATAAAAAGAAACGAACTTACAGCAAGGCCCACTGCCTCGGCATCAGTAGCAGCCCAATTTGGCAAAGCCAGCCAGCCCACCTGGCCCCTCCCCTGTCGTCTTCCTCCTTGCCAGGAGGACGAGCGTGTGGCCGCAGCGTGCCGGCACGCGCCCCGGCCACCTCCACCCTGCCTGCCTGTGTCCCCGTCGCCTGGATCTCTCCCGCGTCGCCACGCACCTCCTTGTCGATCTCTCTCACTCTCCCGCGCTCTGAACCCTTCCTGGATCTCTCTCTCACGCGCCCTACCGCTGTCGTCGCCGTCGCTCGCTGCCCGCGCAGCCACAGCCGTCCCCTCACCCCACGGTCGTGCCCCCGAGCTCTGCATCCTCGCGCAGCTTCTCCAAGCCGAAGGAACCAAGCCTGGAATGTCGCCAGCATCGTCGTCTTCATTGTCGGGCACCGGAGATCGTCGCCGCCGATTCTTCGTCCACAGGGCCTCCCCGAGCTCGCTGACCCCCTCTCCGACCCCGCTGTGAGCTCCTCTTCCTCCCCCTAGCCCTCGTGCTCGTTTGGCCTCCGTAGCCGCCGTTTCCACCGCACCCGAAAGCTCCCCACCGCTGGCCATGGAACCGTCGTGGCTAGAGCCACAGTGGCTCGAAGCCAAGCTCACCTTTGCGCTCAGCGCACCACCAGGAGTCCGTAGCCACCAGTAGCTCCCCCTCCCGTGCTTCCTAGCACTAACCCGCACCAACCCCGAACTCGGGCCGCCGCATTCGTGCTCGCCGTCGTTGACTCAGACCACCCCAGCTCCTCCCGCTTGGCCGATCAGATGCGCGCGAGCTCCAGCTACGCGTAGAACCAAACTGCGATCGATTTGGTCGACCGTGGGCAAATTCCGAGCCCCTCCGCCGTCTCGGGCTTCACCGGCGACGAGTCGTGGACCAAGTCCGACGAGGTTAACCCGTTTGACCTGGCGTTTGACCCCCCCCCCTCCCCCAGGGTCACTGACATGCGGGCCTGTCTCTGTTAACCTTTAGTTAGATTTAGATTAGTGCTAATTAACCCTGCCATTTAGTTTAGTCACTAACCAGTGGGCCCAGGCCCTAATTAACCTAGGTTAGTGCTAATGTAACACTAACTAACCCTATTAGTTAGTTGCTACACTGACATGTGGGCCCCAGCCGTCAGGTTTGACCTGGCTGGCGCCTTTGACCTGATGACGTCACCTCGATGTCATGCTGACGCAGTTAATTATTTTCTGAATTTATTCTTATACAGGAAATTCCAAAAAATATCCAAAACTTCTAAAATTCATAGAAATTCAACCGTACATCCAAATCAAATAAATTATATATGAAAAATGATTAGAAAAATCCAATATTTCCATCTGCACTGGTTTCATGCATGTTAGAACACATTAACCTTGCTGTTTAGGTGAAACAAGTTAATGCACTATTATGACCTCTTAAAATGGGTTTGGATTTGAATCTTTGGTTCAAATGGACTCATCTCAATCTGTTCTAGCTTGCATTAGCCAAAACACATTCTTTTTGCCATGTCATAGCATGCATCATATTGTGCATTGCATTGATCGTGTTTCTTCTCTGTTTGTCGGTGTTGTTCCCCCTCGGTTGACGTTGTACCAACGTTGTTACCATTGACACTGATGAAGACTCAATGCTATCTTCAGAAGTGCCAGGCAAGCAAAACCCCCTTGTTCATTCCGATACAATCCCACTCTCTCTCTCCTGCTCTCTTTTACTGCATTAGGACAACAACGATTCAACTGTTACTTGCTACGGTAGCTGAACCCCTTTATCTTCTGCATGACCTGTCATTGCCATAGTAAATAGATGAAACCCACTAGCACGAGTAGGAGTTGTCTGAGCCCTGATGTGCCTACTCATTCATGTTTGTTTGTCATGCCTGCTACTTCTTAGAGTTGAGTCAGGTCTAATTCATCGGGGATGAATTGGAGGTGTGTAAAAATGTCCTACTTTGTGTGAGCTAATTGTGTGAACACGATTTGGTAAAGGTAGCGGTGAGAGGCCATGTAGGAGTACATGGTGGGTTGTCTCATTGAAACCGTCCTCAGGAACTGAGTTCTGTGTTTGCGATCCATGAATAGTTACTACCACACATTGGGTTCCGGTAACTCGACCCCTCTCGACTTATTAATCAACATGATCTCTGTCCAGGAGTTGCAACTAGTTTCTGGTGTTTGTAGGTAGTGTTAGTAGTCTACCAAGTGGCACCCGGTACAGGTGGGCTTGGGACAGACTAGACAACGTGGCACGGTGTACCAAGCATAGATCGACCCGTCGAGGTGGGCTTGGGAACCCTGCACACATCGTTTGGGGACGTGAGCTACACTCCGGCCGAATCTCCTTGCGGATGGAACCCGAATAGGCGATAAACCTAGACGAGAGACTTGTGTGGTTAGTCAGGTCGTGGCCGACTCCCTCGCCAGGCTTCCGCTTGAAGGTTGCTGAGATACACGAGGTGTACATGGCGGTAAGTGGTGAGAGCGTGTGTGAATAAGTACACCCTTGCAGGGTTAATATGATCTATTCGAATAGCCGTGTTCATGTAAAGGACTTCGGGTTGCTCATGCATACCATAGACAAGTGAAAGTGGATACTCTAAAATGCGCAAGATAAGAGTGAGTGCTATGGATGGCGTTCTCGTAGGGAGACGGGAGCGGATCCATAGTGGTGTATTGACATGGTGAATATGTGGACTCGTGTGCGCCACCTCAAAAGAGTTACTTACAGTCGTAGTTCAGGATAGCCACTGAGTCAAAGTTGGCTTGCTGCAGTTAAACCCCACCATCCCCTTTGTTGATAATGATGCATATGTAGTTAGATCTGATGTAAGTCTTGCTGGGTACATTTGTACTCACGTTTGCCTATTATATGTTTTTGCAGAGAGATTTCCGTCTCACTAGTAGTTTCGCGTGGACTTCGACGTTTAGCTTGTTACCTCAGCTACGATCTTGTGCCCTCGGCAGGATCTTGTAGATAGTCCGGCTTCTCAGCCTTTTTCATTTTTAGTTGTCTGTTCTCAGACGTGTTAAGCTTCCGCTTGTGCTTTGACTTGTATGCGCTGAATGTTGGGTCATGAGACCCATGTTTGTAATATCTCGCTCCTCGGAGCCTATTGAATAAAATACTTGAGTTGTAGAGTCGTGTTGTGGTGCCATGTTGTATTTGCACATATCGAGCATATTGTGTGTATGTTATTGAAATGCTTGGTATGTGTGGGATCTGACTATCTAGTTGTTTATCCTAAGTAGCCTCTCTTACCGGGAAATGTTTCCTAGTACTTCCACTGAGCCATGGTAGCGTGCTACTGCTCCGGAACACTTAGGCTGGCCGGCATGTGTCCTTCTTCGTTCCTGTGTCTGTCCCTTCGGGGAAATGTCACGTGATGAATATCGAGTCTGTTAGCCGGTACAGCCGGTTCATTTGAGTCTGTTAGCCAGTGCTACAGCCTGGATTCACTCGTGATGACCGACACGCTCGATCTTTGGGTCATGGATGTCTGTCCCTATAAGTTTGTGCCACTTTGGGTTTACGACTAGCCATGTCAGCCCGGGCTCCTTATCATATGGATGCTAGCGACACTATCATATATGTGTGCCAAAAGGCGCAAACGGTCCTGGGCAAAGGTAATGCGACACCTGTGGGGATATCGTGCGTGAGGCCGCAAAGTGATATGAGGTGTTATATGCTAGATCGATGTGGCATTGAGTCGGGGTCCTGACAGCTTTGGTATCGAGCTCGATCGCTCAGGATTACCAAGCCAAACTGGTCGAAGTTGAGTCTAGTAATGCTTTAGTTATATGTAAGGTAATTGATTGTGGGATGGGAACGTAAGGATCTTTTTACTCCTAATACCTTATCCCTTCTGGTCTGAGTCATCTTATCTTCCTACAGGGTTAAGAAACTAGGCTTTCTCTTCCTTCTATCAGGATCACGTATTACTAATCTGTAGATCTATAGGATTGATGGTTCTAAGCTTCATTTCAGTTCCTACTACTTCCGTATGTTAACTGTTGATCTCGAAACCTTGATATTGTGCTTCTGAGTGGTTATGCCACCATTTTTTGTAGCATGTCTCAAATCTTTTGAGCATTTATAGCCGTTATGCTGTCCGAGTCATCCCAGGTTTCTAAATAGTCTGATGCATTTGCAAATCCCTTCCTCCTGTTTCCGATGTTCCTTTGGGCCAGATTAACCACACTATTCAGTAAGTTGAGGTACTCTATTGCCTCAACATATACGTTGGAGCTATTATTATGACCCTAGTTGTCTTAGAGTACCACCTAGTACGCTAGCCATGATCTGTGTTCCCAGTGTGATGATTCTGGCCATCATTCTCGAAAGCATCCCATGATGCCATTTAGTTAGCAGGTATTCTTTTCCTGGGTTTTGAAGCCCGAGATTCACCCTACTTACTTCATGTTGATAGTAATTGCTAGCTCCCTTAGGTTATTAGTAACCTTTGCGATAGTCCTCGGGGTCCGTGGTATTCCCTTCTTCCAAATACCATGAACCATTTTGGCAGAAGTTCTCTTGAACCGAAAGATCACAACAAGAGTGCTCTCAATGAGTTTCCTATCCTATGTTGTGAATCTGCCAGTCCTACCTTCTCGCATGGGTTATGCGGAAGAAATGTTGAACTTGGTTCGACATACTAATCTATGCATCCACAACTCAGAAAAACATACGTTCTTTGAGTTGTCCCTCTTTAGTTGTCTTCTGACCTTCGTCTATCAATTGATAGTCAAGAGTATGTGTGCATTTGTTTATTGATGCCTATTACTCTTGTGGTCCGTCAAGCCATTCTATTCCAGAGTGACTAGGAGAAACAAACTCCAGTACCCTTTTCCATTTCCAGGATTGGGTCAAAGCAGTTGTGTTCCGCAGATCAAGATGCAACCCAGCTTTTGATTCTGTTCTACCCTGAAGTATTATCGTCTTTATGTCAGGATTTTCATGAGAATTGCACCGGCTCTTGTGAATTCTTGACGTAGTGATACTTCTCGCCATCACTACTCATTCCTCGGTTCCGTGTTGTCGCAACCGGAATGCCGACAAGTGAACCGTGATGTGTGAAATCTATACTCCTAGCAACTCCGTTGCTTGGTAGTTAAAGGACAATAATTTCATTCTTAGCATGTTGGTTCCTTGAATCATCATTCTAAGATAGATTGTGCTACCTAGTCCTTATTTCCGGTGCACTCCTCGATCAGTGAGTTAGGATTGTGCCAGTCCCTCGCTCTTGTGATCATATCGTCTTGCCCTGAAAGGCAAGATTGTTCTCGAGCTTATTAACATATCGGTGGTTCGTGATTTTCTGAATATCTTCTCGGAAGTATCACCAGGTCATCACTTGACCGCTATGTTGAGTTCGTGATCAAGATGGTTTCTCTATGAACCACCCTTTCTCCAAGAATCTGTGTTGGAGACCCTGAGCTAGTTGGTTAAGCTAAAGAATAACTTGGAGAGTTGGAAGATAAAAGCTTGTCTGACTCAGCTCATCCCAAAGGGATATCTTTGTGTGTGTGTGTGTGTATTGAAGAAAGATGATATCTTCATCGATTGGTCCTCGTGATCAGTTATTGGATCTATTGTCTTGTCCAAACTTTGATTTGAGTATGGGCTATCTTCAAATCAAATCAAAACCAACGATGTTCCTAATGTTGTCTTACTCGTGGTTGATTCCTCGAGCATACACCATTAGATCCTTTGGTCTGACCGATGCTATCATTGTGTTCACTTAATTGTGGAATTCCATCTATATGGAAGCCTGGATGAATTGTTGTTGAGCCCATCGACAACATCCTTGTCTTCTCCATAATTCTGTTGAACATTAACCTGGTGTTGGAAACTTTTGAAAGCATTTGTTCATGCTAGCTCATGAAGCTTATGCCCAGGTGAAAGAAGCGACTTTCTCTGATTCATGTGCATTTGATGCAAGTTGCTGTCGTGAATTCGAGAAAGTCAACGTTGCTTCCTCTGGAGTCACTCCAAATCAGTCATGCATACGTGCGAAGTACTCTGTAGTTTGGAGACACTAAGCCACTAATTAATTTGTTCAAGGATAAGAAGTTCGTCGATAAGTGCACAAGGACTTCGATGTCCTCGATGGTGGTTGCCCACCTGAACTCGGTAGTGTTTTATTATAAGACTACTATGTGGTCATGCTTGTCTCGGACAACGCGTTCACATGTTGTAGCAGCACCAGCTCATGTTTTGGAGCTTGCTGTCGCAGTTCATTCCCCGAGAATCTTGCAACGTCGTCTCATCGATTTGTGTTGCAAATTTTCATTTTCCTTCCTAGACTCGATGAGTCTGGAATATTCTGACGCCAACCAGATCTGAATCTCAGGCAGATATAATGGTTGGAGCTATTTCCAAGAGCTATAATATTAGTCTCTCAATAACAGTGGATGTCATGGCCAACACACCCAGCCGGAAGACCTATTATTGTAGTATTTCGTTTGAAGAAAGTTGGCCACCACCCCATGAGGATTTCGTAGGATTTACCTCCGTAGTTAATCCTTACGGATTCTTGTGCTCCCGAAGTCTGACCTTTTACTTGATGATTATAGGTACCAAACCATTTTAATAAATGGGTTGCGCTAGCACATCAAGGAGAACATTAGAAGCGGAGTGCTAAATGTGTCTCGGTCGATCATCCAGATTTGGTCCCCTTGGCCTCGCCAAGGTGAAATCTGAGAAAGTGTTATCTTTCCTTTGCATCTGCATCCTCCACCGGTATTCATCATGGTAGTACGTTGTGTTGCCAGGATCCTTAACACGGATATTGGTAAAACCTTGATGAATATGGAAATGCTCAAGTTCTTGAGAGCACGCGCAAGCAAAATCATCCCTTGTGTTGTTTTCAACAAGGTAATCCACATCATCCATTCTAGTCCGGGTATGCCATTCTACCAACCCCCTCCAAACGATCGCTCGAGAATTGCCTTAGGCTGGTATAAAGAGTTTCGATGATTTCTGAATCAAAGGTAATTCTTTTTGCCACTTAAGGGATATTCCTATGAGTCACCTTCCCTAAGGTGCCCCGTTATGGTATCATGGCAACCCAACTCCTCGCTACGTCGACAATGGTTCACCACCCTCTTAAGCGTGGAATTGTTGTCTATCTAGTGAGCCCTCGTCATTTGTTCCACTCCATCCCTCTAGATGTGTGTTTCGTGTCTCAGCTCGAGTGATGTTGCTATGTCTCATTCCATGAGCTGATCCTAAGTTGTTCGATCTTCGAGGAGATCGATCCTTCTAGAGTTTTCCCTTTCTTCTTATCATCATGTTGAATGAAGATGTCGAAAGCAAAGACGTCAAGATCGATCTGAAGCAATGAGTCAACATCTTCAAGAAGGGCAAATGGATCATGAAGATTGTGATAGTTTTGTGACCCCCCTTTCCTCTTACCTCACGTCTTGAATCTTGGGGCGAGATTCTTGTTTAGTGGGGGTGAGTTGTCACATCCCTAGTCCTGGTATGCAGTAGGCTAGCACTTCATGTGCGCATCATGTTTAACTTTTGAAATGAACTTGAAATGGGGATTGCCTAAACCCTAGCATCAAAGGAATTCACTAGGTTTAACTAAAATAATTTCAGTAAATCCAAATGGCTTTCAAAAATGTTCATCATTTCTGGAAAATGCTAAAAGCAATAACCAGAGGTGTTGCACATTTTTCCATGATATATTTGGGCTCTGAATTAAATCTTACAGTATTTGCATTTGGGCATTTAAATGTTATTAAATATTTTAAATGCTCAAATAATCATAAACTAAAATGTTTATTGTTGGATATATTCCAAACAGTAATCATGATTAGTTTCATGATTTTTGGGAATTCCCTGACATTTTTAATAAAGCCCTGAAGTTACAGAAATAATAGAAAACATGAATTAATAAAAAGAAAGGAACTTACCTGGCAAGGCCCACCTGGCCTGGCACTGTAGCAGCCCAGCTGGGCAAACCAGCCCAGCCCACCTAGCCTCTCCCCTGTCGTCTTCCTCCTTGCCAGGAGGACGAGCGCGTGGCCGCAGCGCGCCAGCACGCGCCCCGGCCACCTCCACCCTGCCTGCCTGTGTCCCCGTCGCCTGGATCTCTCCCGTGTCGCCACGCACCTCACTGCCTCTCTCTCTCATTCTCCCGTGCTCTCACCCCCTTCCTGGATCTCTCTCTCGCTCGCCCGACCGCTGCCGTCGCCGCCGCTCGCTGCCCGCACAGCCACAGCCATCCCCTCGCCCCACGGTCGTGCCCCCGAGCTCTGCATCCTCGCGCAACTTCTCCAAGCCGAAGGAACCAAGCCCGGAAGCCTAGAACGTCGCCAGCATCGTCGTCTTCACCGTTGAGCACCGGAGATCGTCACCGCCGATTCGTCGTCCACAGGGCCTCCCCGAGCTCGCTGACCCCCTCTCCGACCCCGCTGTGTGCTCCCCCTAGCCCCCGTGTTTGTTTGGTCTCCGTAGCCGCCGTTTCCATTGCACCTGAAAGCTCCCCGCCGCCGGCCATGGCGCCGTCGTGGCTAGAGCCACAGTAGCTCGAAGCCAAGCTCACCGTTGCGCTCAGCGCACCACCAGGAGTCCGTAGCCACCAGCAGCTCCCCCTCCCGTGCTTCCTAGCACTAACCCACACCAACCATGAACTCCGGCCGCCGCATTCATGCTCGCCGCTGTCGACTCAGAACACCCCAGCTCCTCCCGCTTGGCCGACCAGATGCGCGCGAGCACCAGCTACGCGTAGGACCAAACTGCGGTCGATTTGGTCGACCGTGGGCAAATTCCGAGCCCCTCCGCCGTCTCGGGCTTCACCGGCAATGAGCCGTGGACCAAGTCCGACGAGGTTGACCCGTTTGACCTGGGGTTTGCCCCCCCCCCCCAGGGTCACTGACGTGCGGGCCCGTCTCTGTTAACCTTTAGTTAGATTTAGATTAGTGCTAATTAACCCTGACAGTTAGTTTAGTCACTAACCAGTGGGCCCAGGCCCTAATTAACCTAGGTTAGTGCTAACATAACACTAACTAACCCTGTTAGTTAGTTGCTACACTGACATGTGGGCCCCAGCCATCAGGTTTGACCTGGGCTGGCGCCTTTGACCTGATGACGTCACCCCGATGTCATGCTGATGCAGTTAATTATTTTCTGGATTTATTCTTATACAGGAAATTCCAGAAAATATCCAAAACTTCTAAACTTCATAGAAATTCAACCGTAGCTCCAAATAAAATAAATTATATATGAAAAATGATCAGAAAAATCCAATCTTTCCATCTACACTGGTTTCATGCATGTTAGAACACATTAACCTTTCTGTTTAGGTGAAACAAGTTAATGCACTATTATGACCACTTAAAATGGGTTTGCATTTGAATCTTTGGTTCAAATGGACTCATCTCAATCTGTTCTAGATTGCATGAGCCAAAACACATTCTTATTGCCATGTCATAGCATGCATCATATTGTGCATTGCATTGATCGTGTTTCTTCTCCGATACAATCCCACTCTCTCGCTCCTGCTCTCTTTTACTGCATTAGGACAACAACGATTCAACTGTTACTTGCTGCGGTAGCTGAACCCCTTTATTCTCTGCATGACCTGTCATTGCCACGGTAAATAGATGAGACCCACTAGCATGAGTAGGAGTTGTTTGAGCCCTGATGTGCCTACTCATTCATGTTTGTTTGTCATGCACTCTCATCGCTTAGAGTTGAGTCGTCCCGATTCATCGGGGATGAATTGGAGGTGTGTAAACATGTCCTACTGTGTGTGAGCTAAGTGTGTGAACACGATTTGGTAAAGGTAGCGGTGAGAGGCCATGTAGGAATACATGGTGGGTTGTCTCATTGAAACTATCCTCAGGAACTGAGTTCTGTGTTTGTGATCCATGAACAGTTACTACCACACATTGGGTTCCGGTAACTCGACCCCTCTCGACTTATTAATCAACATGATCTCTGTCCAGGAGTTGCAACTAGTTTCTGGTGTTTGTAGGTAGTGTTAGTAGTCTACCAAGTGGCACCCGGTACAGGTGGGCTTGGGACAGACTAGGCACCGTGGCACGGTGTACCAAGCGTAGATCCACCCGTCGACGTGGGCTTGGGAACCCTACACACATCGTTTGGGGCCGTGAGCGACAACCCGGACGGATATCCTTGCGGATGGAACCCGAATAGGCGATAAACCTGGATGAGAGACTTGTGTGGTTAGTCAGGTCGTGGCCGACTCCCTCGCCAGGCTTCCGCTTGAAGGTTGCCGAGATACACGAGGTGTACATGGCGGTAAGTGGCGAGAGCGTGTGTGAAGAAGTACACCCCTGCAGGGTTAATATGATCTATTTGAATAGCCGTGTCCGCGGTAAAGGACTTCTGGGTTGCCTGTGCAGTTCATAGACAAGTGAAAGTGGATACTCTAAAATGCGCAAGATAAGCGTGAGTGCTATGGATGGCGTTCTCGGAGGGAGACGGGAGCGGATCCACAGTGGTGTATTGACATGGTGAATATGTGGACTCGTGTGCGCCACCTCAAAAGAGTTACTTGCAGTCGTAGTTCAGGATAGCCACTGAGTCAAAGCTGGCTTGCTGCAGTTAAACCCCACCATCACCTTTGTTGATAATGATGCATATGTAGTTAGATCTGATGTAAGTCTTGTTGGGTACATTTGTACTCACGTTTGCATATTTTATGTTTTTGCAGAGAGATTTCCGTCTCACTAGTAGTTTCGCGTGGACTTTGACGTTTAGCTTGTTACCTCAGCTACGATCTTGTGCCCTCAGCAGGATCTGGTAGATAGTCAGGCTTCTCAGCCTTTTTCATTTTTAGTTGTCTGTTCTTAGACATGTTAAGCTTCCGCTTGTTCTTTGACTTGTATGCTCGGAATGTTGGGTCATGAGACCCATGTTTGTAATATCTCGCTCCTCGGAGCCTATTGAATAAAATACTTGAGTTGTAGAGTCATGTTGTGTTGCCATGTTGTATTTGCACATATCGAGCATATTGTGTGTATGTTATTGAAATACTTGGTATGTGTGGGATCTGACTATCTAGTTGTTTATCCTTAGTAGCCTCTCTTACCGGGAAAAATGTCTCCTAGTGCTTCCACTGAGCCCTGGTAGCGTGCTACTGCTCCGGAACACTTAGGCTGGCCGGCATGTGTCCTTCTTCGTTCCTGGGTCTATCCCTTCGGGGAAATGTCACGCGATGAATACCGGAGTCTGTTAGCTGCTACTGCCGGTCACCGAGTCTGTTAGCCAGTGCTACAGCTTGGATTCACTTTCGTGATGACCGACACGTTCGATGCTGGGTCATGGATGCCTGTCCCTGTAAGTTTGTGCCACTTTGGGTTTACGACTAGCCATGTCAGCCCGGGCTCCTTATCAAATGGTCCTAGTGACCCTATCATATACGTGTGCCAAAAGGCGCAAACGGTCCCGGGCAAAGGTAAGGCGACACCCGTGGGGATACCGTGCGTGAGGCCACAAAATGATATGAGGTGTTACATGCTAGATCGATGTGGCATTGAGTCAGGGTCCTGACACCGCATCCCGCGCCTCACCTCGCAGTGGCCACGCCCGGTCGCGCCCGTCTCCGCCCACGCGTGCCTGCGGCTTCGGCCGCCCCTCACCACGCGCGCGCCACCCACTACTGCTGCTGGCACAGCTCTGCGGCCCGCCTCGCCGCCCAACCCGCTTGCTGGCCGTCGCTCCGCTTCGCCGCCGCTGCCACCAGCCGGCTGACGATCCAGCCTCATACAGATAGATCGGTAGGGCGCCGACGCCTGCCCGCTTGCCCATATCACACCATACGCTGAAATGGCCCTGGGCCTATAACATACGGAGCCCGCACCCCCCCCCTTTTCTTTTGGAAAAAACGATAAAAAAATGTGTACAAAAATATAATTATAACTAAAATAATAGAATTAATTAACTTAATTAATCTTGTTAACTATCCTAATTAACTATTTAACTAATTAAACTATTAATTAGTTATGAGTCTATGACAGGATGGACCCACCTGTCAGTTTTACTGGTCAACAGGTCAACGTTGACTGCTGACATCACTCTGACCTCATGCTGATGTCATTATTCATTTTCTATCGAATTTAATTGCAAATCCTGAAAATAGCTAAAACTTTGAAAATTAATAGAAATTAAACTGTAACTTGGATGAAAAAGTTTTCTATATGAAAGTTGCTCAAAATGATGATACGAATCCGAATACACGGTCCGTTCGTCTGTCACATGTCCATAGCATAGCAAACATGCAACCGTCCCCCTCCGGTTCATCTGTCCGAAAATGCCAAACTCCGGGAAGACTTTCCCGGATGTTATCCCACTTCACCGGTATCGTGTAGCACCGCGTTAAAACACCCCTAGCCCTGCGTGTTACCCCGTCAAACATCTGTGTTGCATCTGTTGCATTATACCATAGCTCAACTTAGCCTCTTGATGTTGATGACTAGCTCCATGACATCACTTTCGAGCTGGAGTCTGCTAATGTAACCCCTGCCAACTATGTCACCTTCGTGGCTTATTATCAGAAAGGTCTGCTACTCTATGGTGGGACAGCCACAGGCATTCCTTACCTGTTGGAACCGCCATTGCTTGGCCGGAATTCCAAGTTGCATTTCGTGGACCACTGTCGAACCACCAAGGTTAGTCACAACGTCCCAATTGAATTTGAAGAATTGGAATTCCATGTTTCCCTCATTGTTTTCAAGTCGTCCAATATCGACCTCATTCTGGAAATGGAATGGTTGAAAATGCATACCTGATACGTCTCCAACGTATCTATAATTTTTGATTGGTCCATGCTATTATATTACCCATTTCGGATGTCTATGGGCTTTACTTTCCACTTTTATATCATTTGTGGGACAAACGTACTAACCGAAGACCCAGCCCAAATTGTTGTTTTTTTGCCTATTTAAGTGTTTCGAAGAAAAGGAATATCAAACAGAGTCCAAACGGAATGAAACCTTCGGGAGCGATCTTTTTGGCACAAACGTGATCGAGAGGACTTGGAGTGGAAGTCAAGAAACAAGCTAGGTGGCCACGAGGGTGCCCGGCGCGCCCCCTACATGTGGGCGCACACCCCACCCCCGTGGGCCCCTCGAGTGTCCACCGACCTACTTCTTCCTCCTATATATACTCATGTACCCCGAAAACATTAGAAGCGACCACGAAAAACTATTTCCACTGCCGTAACCTTCTGTATCTGCGATATCCCATCTTGGAGCCTTCGTCGGCGCTCCGCCGGAGGGGGAATCAATCACGGAGGGCCTCTACATCATCTCCAAGGCCCTTCCAAGGAGTTGTGGGTAGTTTACCACAGACCTTCGGGTCCATAGTTATTAGCTAGATGGCTCTTCTCTCTCTTTGAATCTCAATACAAAGTTCTCCTTGATCGTCTTGGAGATCTATTCGATGTAACTCCTTTTGCGGTGTGTTTGTCGAGATCCGATGAATTGTGGGTTTATGATCAAGTTTATCTATGAGAAATATTTGAATCTCCTTTGAATTATTTTATGTGTGATTAAGTTATCTTTGCAAGTCTCTTCGAATTATCAGTTTGGTTTGGCCTACTAGATTGATCTTTCTTGCAATGGGAGAAGTGCTTAGATTTGGGTTTAATCTCGCGGTGTCCTTTCCCAATGACAGCAGGGCAGCAAGGCACGTATTGTATTGCTGCCATCAAGGATAAATAGATGGGATTTATATCATATTGCATGAGTTTATCCCTCTACATCATGTCATCTTTCTTAATGCGTTACTCTGTTCTTTATGAACTTAATACTCTAGATGCATGCTGGATAGCGATTGATGTGTGGAGTAATAGTGGTAGATGCAGGCAGGAGTCGGTCTACTTGTCACGAACGTGATTCCTATATACACAATCATGCCTAGATAATCTCATAATTATTCGCTTTTCTATCTATTGCTCGACAATAATTTGTTCACCCAACGTAATACTTATGCTATCTTGAAAGAAGCCACTAGTGAAACCTATGGTCCCCAGGTCTATATCTTATCATATAAGCTTTCAATCTACTTTTATTTGCATCTTTACTCTTCCAATCTATATCATAAAATACCAAAAATATATTTATCTTATCATATTATCTCTATCAGATCTCACTTTCGCAAGTGGTCGTGAAGGGATTGACAACCCCTTTATTGTGTTGGTTGCGAGTTCTTGTTTGTTTTGGTAGGTGCGTGGGACTTTTGAGGAGCCTCCTACTGGATTGATACCTTGGTTCTCAAAAACTAAGGGAAATACTTACGCTACTATTGCTGCATCACCCTTTCCTCTTCAAGGAAAACCAACGCAAGCTCAAGACATAGCAAGAAGGATTTCTGGCGTCGTTGCTGGGGAGGTCTTCACTCAAGTCAAGACATACCAAGTACCCATCACAAACTCATCTCCCTCGCATTACATTATTTGCCATTTGCCTCTCGTTTTCCTCTTCCCCACTTCACCCTTGCCGTTTTATTTGCCCTCTCTTTCCCAATCTCCTCTCTCTTTCGTTTGCCTTTTGTGTGCTCGTCACTATGGCTAGTCCTCCTATTATCGTTAATACTCCCGATCATGAAGTTCTCAATTTTAAATAAAGGGAGGGAGAAAATTTAAAGGATGCTTGGCATAGAATTTGCAATGCTCAAAATAGATCTACTAGGAAGCAATCTACTTCCGTCATTCTTCGCAATTTTTATGTAGGCATTACTCCTTGGAATAGATGTATTCTTGATGCCATTACCGGAGGGAAATTCTTGGGTAGCCACACTTTTGATGCCTATAATGTGATGTTAGGTTTGTTTGATCCACCACCTCTCTTGGCTAATGGAACTATCTTAACTTTGGAACATGTGATGCAAAGGCTTGAAATTATTGAAAATAAAGTTGCTACTGTTGAGTTGATTGAACATTTGGATAAAAAGATCCACAATCAAATCACACAATTTGGATCTAAGGTTGGAGCTACTCTGAAAAGTTTTAAGGAGAAAGAACCTATAGTTAACGAAAGAATAGATCAAAATTCTTCAAGAATCAGTAAACTTGAGGATATCATTACCAACTTAGGGGCTGCCTTTTCATCCGTGAAAAATACTTCCACTCCACCTACTAAAACTGCCAAATTAATGCATGTTCCTAAAAATAAGGGTGAATCTTCTAGTAAGGAAAATGCGGATCTCAAATCAATAAGTGTTCACCCCAATTATCTCTCTATCATAAAGGAACCTTTTGCTTCAAGTGAATTTCTTGATTTCTTGCCTTGGAGCTTAATCGTTGCTAAAAAGAAAGAAACTCCTAACAACTATATGTCCTTTATTGAAGAATTGAGTGCCAAAGATGGCACTACTTAGATCTATCCTTGCTTTTATGCCTAGCTTGGGGCGTTAAACGATAGCGCTAGTTGGGAGGCAACCCAATTTTATTTTTGTTTTTTTGTTTGTGCTTCTATTTAGTAATAAATTTTCATCTACCTTCTGTTTAGATGTGTTTTCATGTTTTAATTAGTGTTTGTGCCAAGTAGAACCTATAGGATAACCTACGGTGATAGTTAATTTGATTCTGCTGAAAAACAGAAACTTTGCGCGCACGAAAATAATTTTAGTAATTCACAGGAACGTCCTTTTGCGTTGATTATTTTTTCTGTAGATCAATAGAAAAATTTACCAGGACTTATTATTTTGGTAGGATGTTTAGAGTTCCAGAAGTATTCGAGAGTTATAGATTGCTACAGATTGTTCTGTTTTTGACAGATTCTGTTTTTCATGTGTTGTTTGCTTATTTTGATGCAACTATGGCTAGTATTAAGTGGTATGAACCATAGAGAAGTTGGAATACAGTAGTTTTAACACCAATATAAATAAATAATGAGTTCATTACAGTAACTTATGTGGTGGTTTTTCTTTCTTGCACTAACGGAGCTTATGAGATTTCCTGTTGAGTTTTGTGTTGTGAAGTTTTCAAGTTTTGGGTAAAGATTTGATGGATTATGGAATAAGGAGTGGCAAGAGCCTAAGCTTGGGGATGCCCATGCCACCCCAAGATATTCAAGTAAAACCAAAAGCCTAAGCTTGGGGATGCCCCGGAAGGCATCCCCTCTTTCGTCTTCGTTCATCGGTAACTTTAGTTGGAGCTATATTTTTATTCGCCACATGATATGTGTTTTGTTTGGAGCGTATAGTATGATATTAGTCTTTGCTTTTTAGTTTACCACAATCATCCTTCCTGTAAACACCTTTTGGGAGAAACCCACTTGATTGGAATTTGTTAGAATACTCTATGTGCTTCACTTATATCTTTTGAGCTAGATAAATTTTGCTCTAGTGCTTCACTTATATCTTTTAGAGCACGGCGGTGGCTTTATTTTGAAGAAATTGTTAATCTCTCATGCTTCAATTATATTATTTTGAGAGTATTTTAGAACAGCATGGTACTTGCTATGGTTATAAAATTGGTCCTAGAATGATGGGCATCCAAGTTGGGTATAATAAAAACTATCATAGGAAGTGAATTGGATGCTATGATAAATTTGATACTTGATAATTGTTTTGGGATATGGAGGTAGTGATATTAGAGTCATGCTAGTTGGGTGATTATGAATTTAAAGAATTCTTGTGTTGAAGTTGGCAACTCCTGTAGAATGCACGTATGGTAAAAGTTGTGTAACAAATTGGAAACATGAGGTGTTCTTAGATTGTCATCCTTATGAGTGGCGGTCGGGGATGAGCGATGGTCTTTTCCCACCAATCTATCCCCCTAGGAGCATGCCGTAGTGCTTGGTTTTTGATGACTTGTAGATTTTTGCAATAAGTATATGAGTTCTTTTGACTAATGTTGAGTCCATGGATTATACGCACTCTCACCCTTCCATCATTGCTAGCCTCTTCGATACCGTGCATTGCCCTTTCTCACCTTGAGAGTTGGTGCAAACTTCACTGGTGCATCCAAACCCCGTGATACGATACGCTCTATCACACGTAAACCTCCTTATATCTTCCTCAAAACAGCCACCATACCTACCTATTATGGCATTTCCATAGCCATTCCAAGATATATTGCCATGCAACTTTCCACCGTTTCGTTCATCATCATGACACACACCATCATTGTCATATTGCCTTGCATGATCATGTAGTTGACATTGTATTTGTGGCAAAGCCACCATGCATAATTTTTCATACATGTCACTCTTGATTCATTACCCATCCCGGTACACCGCCGGAGGCATTCATATAGAGTCATACCTTGTTCTAGTATTGAGTTGTAATTCATGAGTTGTAAATAAATAGAAGTGTGATGATCATCATTATTAGAGCATTGTCCCCAAAATAAATAAATAAATAAAGAGAAAGGCCAAATAAAAAAAAGAGAAAGGCCAAAAAAAGAAAGGCCAAATAAAAAAAGGCCCAAAAAAAGGGGGGCAATGTTACTATCCTTTTCCACACTTGTGCTTCAAAGTAGCACCATGTTCTTCATATAGAAAGTCTTTCATGTTGTCACTTTCATATACTAGTGGGAATTTTTCATTATAGAACTTGGCTTGTATATTCCTACGATGGGCTTCCTCAAAATACCCTAGGTCTTCGTGAGCAAGCAAGTTGGATGCACACCCACTAGTTTCTTTTGTTGAGCTTTCGTACATTTATAGCTCTAGTGCATTCGTTGCATGGCAATCCCTACTCCTCATGTTGACATCAATTGATGGGCATCTCCATAGCCCGTTGATTATCCTTGTCAATATGAGACTTTCTCCTTTTTTGTCTTCTCCACACAACCTCCATCATCATATTCTATTCCACCCATAGTGCTATATCCATGGCTCACGCTCATGTATTGCGTGAAAGTTAAAAAAGTTTGATATTATTTAAGTATGAAACAATTGTTTGGCTTGTCATCGGGGGTGTGCAAGATGGGAGCATTTTTTTGTGACGAAAATGAAGCATGGACTAACTATATGATTCTGTAGGGATGAACTTTCTTTAGCCATGTTATTTCGAGAAGACATGATTGCTTTGATTAGTATGCTTGAAGTATTACTATTTCTTATGTCAATATGAACTTTTATTTTGAATCATTTGGATCTGAACATTCATGCCACAATAAAGAAAAGTACATTGAGAATTATGCTAGGTAGCATTCCACATCAAAAATTCTGTTTTTATCATTTACCTACTCGAGGACGAGAAGGAATTAAGCTTGGGGGTGCTTGATACGTCTCCAACGTATCTATAATTTTTTATTATTCCATGCTATTATATTACCCGTTTTGGATGTTTATGGGGTTTGCTTTACACTTTTATATCAATTTTGTGATTAACCTACTAACCAGAGGCCCAGCCCGAATTGCTGGTTTTTTGCCTATTTCAGTGTTTCAAAGAAAAGGAATATCAAATGGAGTCCAAACAGAATGAAACCTTCAGACTTGGAGTGGAAGTCAAGAAACAAGCGAGGCGGCCACGAGGGTGCCCGGAGCGCCCCCTACAGGTGGGCGCGCGCCCCACCCTCGTGGGCCCCTCGAGCGTCCACCGACCTACTTCTTCCTCCTATATATACCCATGCACCCCGAAAACCTCAGAAGCGACCACGAAAAACTATTTCCACCAGTGTAACCTTCTGTATCCGTGAGATCCCATCTTGGAGACTTTGTCGGCGCTCCACCGGAGGGGGAATTAATCACGGAGGGCCTCTAGATCATCTCCAAGGCCCTTCCGATGAGTTGTGGGTAGTTTACCACAGAGCTTTGGGTCCATAGTTATTAGCTAGATGGCTTCTTCTCTCTCTTTGAATCTCGATATAAAGTTCTCCTTGATCTTCTTGGAGATCTATTCGATGTAACTCTTTTTGCAGCGTGTTTGTCGAGATCCGATGAATTGTGGGTTTATGATCAAGTTTATCTATGAGAAATATTTGAATCTCCTCTGAATTATTTTATGTGTGATTAAGTTATCTTTGCAAGTCTCTTCGAATTATCAGTTTGGATTGGCCTACTAGATTGATCTTTCTTGCAATGGGAGAAATGCTTAGCTTTGGGTTCAATCTTGTGGTGTCCTTTCCCAGTGATAGCAGGGGCAGCAAGGCACGTATTGTATTGTTGCCATCGAGGATAAAAAGATGGGGTTTATATCATACTGCATGAGTTTATCCCTCTACATCATGTCATCTTTCTTAAGGCGTTACTCTGTTATTTATGAGCTTAATACTATAGATGCATGCTGGATAGCGGTCTACGTGTGGAGTAATAGTAGTAGATGCAGGCAGGAGTCGGTCTACTTGTCACGGACGTGATGCCTATATACATGATCATGTCTAGATAATCTCATAATTATTCGCTTTTCTATTAATTGCTCGACAGTAATTTGTTCACCCACCGTAATACTTATGCTATCTTGAGAGAAGCCACTAGTGAAACCTATGTCCCCTGGGTTTATCTCTTATCATATAAGCTTTCAATCTACTTCTATTTGCCTCTTTACTTTTCCAATCTATATCATAAAATACCAAAAATATATTTATCCTATCATATTATCTCTATTAGATCTCACTTTCGCAAGTGGCCATGAAGGGATTGACTACCCCTTTATTTTGTTGGTTGCTAGTTCGTGTTTGTTTGTGTAGGTGCGTCGGACTTTTGAGGAGCCTCCTACTGGATTGATACCTTGGTTCTCAAAAACTGAGGGAAATACTTATGCTACTATTTTTGCATCACCCTTTCCTCTTAAAGGAAAACCAACGCAAGCTCAAGACGTAGCAAGAATACCGCTTCTATCATTTGTGCTGCTAAGACCGTCCATCTAATACATCCTTCAAGTGAGATAGTAAGCTACCATGCTCATCTTGTTTGAAATGCCGAAGTGTAGATTTATTCCTTGAACGCGTGAAATGCTTCTCCTTTTGTGAGAATTGAAAACGCTCCAGTCGTTTATGAATTCCAAGATGTATTTCTAGAAGAACTACCCAGTCCATGACCTTGAACTTGTTGCCATTAACTTTGCACTGAAGTTGTGGCGGCATTACCTTCTCAGTAATCGTTGCGAGATCTTCACCAATCATCAAAGGCTGAAGTAATCATTTACTCAGCTAGATCTGGATCTCCGTCAGCGGCGATGTATGGAAAGAATTGCAGACTATGACTACGGTATTCCTTATACCCCTGACAAGGCTAATGTCATGTCCGATGCCCTGTGTTGCAAATCTTATTGCAACAACCACATGGCTTATAAAGCTCAACCCCCTGCATGATGATCTCGCTTATAGAGAGCATATGATCCGCATTCTCGTTCGAGCTGAACGTCGCTTCTGTCTGAGGGCTATCAAAATTCTAAAAGTTCAGTGGTCAAATCCTTCTGAAGATAAAGCCACTTGGGAACTCGAAGATCGTCTTTGAGATGAATACCCCACTTTGTTTCCTTCTACCTCCTAAAATCTCGGGACGAGATTTCTTGTAGTGGAGGAGATTTGTAAAGCCCGGATAATTAAGCTATAGTAATCTCCTGCTAACGATGCCAGGTCATCACTCTTACTGTTGCTAATCCTCATTTGATCCGAAGCATAATTCAAATTAAAGTCCAAATTCAAATTTCTCAAACTTGCAAAATAAAATGTTCATCTTTTGGTAAGTATTCCATAACTAATTATGGTGGTGAACCAACATTTTTGCAAAGTAGTTAAATGCCTTAAACTAGTCGACATGGTGGCCTAGATAATTATTTAATTGCTTTTTAAATTGTAAAAATACTAAACTATTTTATTTTTAACCTCCAACTATCTGTGGCAGTGGCATAGGTTACTAGTGTTGATTTAGGGGCTAGTGATGTATTTTGTAAAACTAAAAATAAAAGGAAACTAATTAGAAAATAGAAAAGCAAAATGACAATAAAATGAAAAGGCCTCCCCTGATCCCCCAGGCCTCGGCCCATCTCACCGAGCCAGCCCACCTACCCCCACCGGTCGCCTTCTCCTCCTGTTCCCCTGGGGCAACTGCTACAGGGGCGTGTCCCCGTCGGACCACCTCACCAGCACCAACGCTGGGAGGGGATAAGGACACCACGCCCCGACCCCTCGATCCCATCCCCTCCCCCACTAACTCACCACTCCACCCTCCTCTCCCTCCTGCTCCACCTCCTCCTCCAGATCCATCTCTCACCGACGTGCCCATCGCCATCGTTGCTACGCCACCGCGGCAGCCGTCCTCTCTGCGTCCGCAGCTCGTGTCCACGGACACCGCCGGCCTCCGCCTCGTCTTCTGGTGCCCTCTGCTGGAGCCGGGGAGTACCGCTGCGACCACAACGGCTCCGTCTTCCTCCTTCGACCGTCGCCGATCTCCTCCAACCCTGGCGTCTTCTTCGTATGCAACAAGCTTTGCTGCTACTAAGCCACTCACCAGGCCTTCCTTGTGCCTCTTCGTGAGTCCCTCTCCCCTTCCCCCTCACTCCCGAGCGGATCCTCTACCGTATATGGCTGTCTCCACCGTGCTCAGGCCCTGTTACGGCGCGTCCGCACCTTTCTAACTGTGTCTCGGCGTGCTCAGTGCTCACCTCCCGCTGGTCCCGGCGCACGGCCGCTAGTCACGAGACCACACGTTGCTGCACTTGCCCCCTACGTGTGTGCCTGCCCGCAGGAGCTCGAGTCCCGACTGCATCCCCGCGCGCTTCTGCTTGTGTGCTGCAGCCGCTAGCTGCTACTGCTACCTCTAGCGCCGCCGCGTGTGCCCGTGTCGCAGTCGTCCTACGCCCACACACTCACAACGCTGTCGCATCCCCTGCTCGCCCGTTGCCGCCCTGCCGCTCCCCGGCGTACACGCTCCTGCCAACGCGGACTACCGGCGGAGCGCCGTCGCCGCCGTCTCGCCGTGGCTGCTGTCCCACCGCTGCTGCGCGCAAGCCCTACCCCGTGCTCCGTTGTGCCCCATCCCGCCGACCGGGACTACAGGCTCCGCCCGCTGTGGCCCTCGCGCCCTGCTCCTTCATCGGCCGGTGGTCTTGCCCGGGCGTAGCGCCCCTCGGGCACGGGCGCCCGCCCGTTGACCCGTCCGAGCCCGCTGGCGTTGTGCCACTGTTATACGGGATCCAACGACCCCCTTTTCTTAAAAAAATGTGTACACAAAATTATAAAAAATACATAATTAATTAACTTAATTAAAATGGTTTAATTAAACTAAGTAGTTAGTCAGTTGAGTCTATGACAGGGGCCCCACACTTCGCCGACGACCAAACATTGATCGTCAACTAGGACCCCTGCCCACATTGCGACCACTAGGTGCACTTTTGTGTACCCTGTGCTGGGTGTCTCTAGCATTTTAGCATTTAAGTTTGAATTAATAATAATTTCAGAATATTGTTAAATCTTTGAAAAAACATATAAAATAAACCGTGACTCGAATGAAAAGTTTTATACATGAAAGTTGCTCAAAACGATGAGACGAATGGGAATATGCTCTCTGTTAATCTGTCACGTGCCCCTAGCATAGCAAACATGCAACTTTTCCCCTCTGTTTCATCTGTCCGAAAATGCCGGACTTCAGGAAAACTTTCCCGGATGTTATCCCCCTTCGCCAATATCGAGCAACACTGCGTTAGATCACCCCTAGCTTTGTTTGTTGACTTGTCATGCATCTGTTTGCTCTGTATATATTGTTTCTTCCCCCTCTTCTCTCCGGTAGACCCCGAGACCGCTGCTGATGCCACTATGATCGACTACGTCGACGATGATCCTTCTTCCCTTTCAGCGGAGCTTCCAGGCAAGCCCCCCATTGATCATCCCGATATCGCCCATTCCATTATCTCATGATTGCATTAGATTTTGTTACTATATTTGATTGCCCCTATTCTGATGCATAGCCTGCTTTTGTACCTGCTATTGTACCTTACCTGCTTATCCTAAACTTCTTAGTATAGGTTGGCTAGTGATCCATCAGTGACCCCCACCTTGTCCTTGTTACCCCTGCTTCATCATCAACGACTCGATCAACATGATCGACGACCGGAGCCCGACACCTCACATCACATCATGCCCCTTTTTGTTGCTCGACTCTGCAGAGTTACCATCAAGTGCCGAGGGTGGAACCTCATACATCACTCCTGATGAGATCTCTGTAGTGTAGCTATTCGGTCGTGGTCATCGAGGGTGGTTCCTCCTTCACCATTCCTGATACGGCCCTGTCGTGCAACACCTCAAGTGTGAACCTCGAGGGTGGTTCCTCTTATGTTGACCTTGATGATTACATCGAGTGGAATCCACAGGGGGTGATTCCTCGGGTTTTCCCCTTGATGTCTGGACACACAGTTACCTTGACTTCACTTGAGACCGTTGTGAAAGCTAGGCGGGCCCGAAGAGCACCCGTGCGATGTGACGGTGGCGGCTGGCTGTTTAGCGGTATCACCTGGGAGGGGGTGATAGCTCCGGACTTATCCCGACAGCTGTCACTTCTTTTAATAATGCACTAACAGGTTTGGGTATTTGCTCTGAGTTGGCCTTTGGCCTTTACGCACTAACCACCACGCGAGAATAGTTATGGGCTTAATGTCGCAGTATGAGCCGAAGCTTTGTCACACGTCCAGTTCAGCAGTGCGGCACGGTCGGATCATGCTGGCCATCTGAGGCGGTGCTGGTATTCACCCTGCGCGCAATGACCCAGAGTGCTACGGGCGATGGGCCCAAGACCCTGGAGCGCTTAGGATGTAGACCGGCGGGGACCTCTCTGCTGAGCCTAGGTAGGGCTGCGACATGTTGCTCTTCTGAGGCTAGGCATTGACCCTAGAAAGGTGTGTCCGGCTAGAGTGATCGAGCGTGTTGGGTAACATGGTGCACCCCTACAGGGAAGACATTTATTCAAATACCGTGTCCATAGTAATGGATGTTCAGACTTGTATCCTGATCTTTTACAACTAGAAATGGATACTTGATATGTGATGGATATGTGGCTCCGGGATTGCTTTCTCGCAGGGAGTCGAGGAAGGATCTCTGGGCGATAATGCTACAACATGCTTGTTAATTATAAACTGTTATTCTTTACTCTTCTACATGTTGTAAGATGCTTGGAGCTGCTTGAAGATGCTAGTCTTCGATAGGCTAGGCCTTCGCCCTCTATTCTGGCATTCTGCAGTTCAGTCCACAGATACAACCCTTCCATTTGATACCAATGCATATTAGTATAGATCTGATGCTTGCGAGTACTTTGGATGAGTACTCACGGTTGCTTTGCTCCCCTTTTTCCCCCTTCTTCCTTCCTTCTGGTTATTGCAACCAGATGGTGGACCCCCAGGAGCCAGATGATGCCACCCCTGTCGACTACTACTACTACCCAGAGGGTGCCTACTACTACATGGAGCCCGCCGACGACCAGGAGTAGATAGGAGGTGCCGGGAAGGAGGCCTTGCCTCTTAGATCATTGACGTTTGTGCTAGCCTTCTTAAGGCAAAACTTGTCTAACTTATGTCTGTACTCAGATATTGTTGCTTCCGCTGACTCTTGTGTATGAAGCTATGTATTCGAGCCCTTGAGGCCCCTGGCTTGTAATATAAAGCTTGTATTCTTTTATTTATGTTTAGAGTTTTGTTGTGATATCTCCCCATGAGTCCTTGATCTTGATCGTACACGTTTGCATGTATGATTAGTGTATGATTGAATCGGGGGCGTCACACAAATATCCTTAAACCCAGTTTTGCCTTGAGAGTCCACCATATCTACCCATGGATTAACTAAGATCCTTCAAGTAAGTTGTCATTGTTGCAAGCAATAAAAATTGCTCTTTAAATATGTATGATTTATTAGTGTGGGAGAAAATAAGCTTTATACGATCTTGTGATGTGCAAGAAATAAAAGCAACGGACTGCATAATAAAGGTCCATATCACAAGTGGCAATATAAAGTGACATTCTTTTGCATTAAGATTTTGTGCATCCAACCCTAAAAGCACATGACAACCTCTGCTTCCCTCTGCGAAGGGCCTATCTTTTATTTTTGTCTTATACCTTTCCTTTTTACACTTTATCCTTTGGCAAGCACATTGTGTTGGAAAGATCCTGATATATACATCCAATTGGATGTAAGTTAGCATGAACTATTATTGTTGACATTACCCTTGAGGTAAAAGGTTGGGAGGCAACACTATAAGCCCCTATCTTTCTCTGTATCGATTAAAACTTCATACCCATAAGTATTGCAAGAGTGTTAGCAATTGTGAAAGACTAAATGATAGTTGAGTATGTGGACTTGCTGAAAAGCTCTTATATTGACTCTTTCCAATGTTATGATAAATTGCAATTGCTTCATATTGACCGAGATTATAGTTTGTTAGTTTTCAATGAAGTTTCTGATTCATACTTGACATTGTGAATAGATAGTTACTTTAATACATAAGAAATCATATGATAATATTTATATATGTTGTTGTTATAAGAATGATCATGATGCACTCATGTCCGTATTTTATTTTATCGACACCTCTATCTCTAAACATGTGGATATATTTTCCGATATTGGCTTCCGCTTGAGGACAAGCCAGGTCTAAGCTTGGGAGAGTTGATATGTCCATTTTGCATCATGCTTTAATATTTATTTCTATTACATTATGGGCTGTTATGACTCATTATGTCACAATACTTATGCCTTTTCTCTCTTATTTTACAAGGTTTACACCAAGAGGGAGAATGTCGGCAGCTGGAATTCTAGGCTCGAAAAGGAGCAAATATTACAGACCTACTCTGCACAACTCCAAAAGTCCTGAAACTCCAAGGAAGTTATTTTTTAAATTAATAAAAAATACTAAGCGAAGAAAATACCAAAGGGGGCCCACCCACCGTCCATGAGGGTGGGGGCGTGCCCTACCCCCTGGGTGCGCCTCCCTGCCTCGTGGACCACCTAGCAGGCCTCCGGTGCCCATCTTTGGCTATATGAAGTCTTTCGCCCTGGAAAAATTAAGGAGGAAGCTTTCAGGATGAAACACCACTGCCACGAGGCGGAACCTTGGCGGAACCAATCTAGGGCTCCGGCGGAGCTGTTCTGCTGGGGAAACATCCCTTCGGGAGGGGGAAATCGTCACCATCGTCATCTCCATCGATCCTCTCATCAGGAGGGGGTCAATCTCCATCAACATATTCACTAGCACCATCTCCTCTCAAACCCTAGTTCATCTCTTGTATCCGATCTTTGTCTCAAAACCTCAGATTAGTACCTGTGGGTTGCTAGTAGTGTTGATTATTCCTTGTAGTTGATGCCAGTTGGTTTATTCGGTGGAAGATTATATGTTCAGATCCTTAATGCATATTAATACCCCTCTAATTATGAACATGAATATGATTTGTGAGTAGGTACGTTTGTTCCTGAGGACATGGGAGAAGTCTTGCTATAAGTAGTCATGTGAATTTGGTATTCGTTCGATATTTTGATAAGATGTATGTTGTCTTTCCTCTAGTGGTGTCATGTGAATGTCGACTACATGACACTTCACCATTATTTGGGCCTAGGGGAAGGCATTGGGAAGTAATAACTAGATGATGGGTTTCTAGAGTGACAGAAGCTTAAACCCTAGTTTATGTGTTGCTTCGTAAGGGGCTGATTTGGATCCATATGTTTCATGCTATGGTTAGGTTTACCTTAATTCTTCTTTCATAGTTGCGGATGTTTGCGAGAGTAGTTAATCATAAGTGGGATGCTTGTCCAAGGAAGGGAAGCACCCAAGCACCGGTCCACCCACATATCAGATTATCAAAGTAACGAACGCGAATCTTATGAGCGTGATGAAAACTAGCTTGACGATAATTCCCATGTGTCCTCGGGAGCATTTTCCTTCATATAAGAATTTTTTCTAGACTTGTCCTTTGCTACAAAAAGGATTGGGCCACCTTGCTGCACCTTATTAACTTTTGTTACTTGTTACCCGTTACGAATTACCTTATCACAAAACTATTTGTTACCGATAATTTCAGTGCTTGCAGAGAATACCTTACTGAAAACCGCTTGTCATTTCCTTCTGCTCCTCATTGGGTTTGACACTCTTACTTATCGAAAGGACTATGATAGATCCCCTACACTTGTGGGTCATCAGCCCCCCCTAGATGGGAGAAGGGTTTCCCCTCTGGTCTATCGCCTCCATGGAGGCGGAGGGGCCAGAGCCCCTCCAAGATTGGATCTCTCTCTCTGTTTCCTTCTGTTTTTGCATTGCCGGATTCTATCCTTTCACCATTTCTTAAATTCCCGAAGATCCGTAACTCTGATTGGGCTGAAATTTTAACACGAATTTTATCTGGATATTATATTTCTTGGAGTGCAAGAAGGGCACCAACTGCCTTACAGGGCGGCCACAAGCCTCCTGGCTATGCCCTGGGGAGGGGGCGCGCCACCAGGGCTTGTGGGCCCCTCAGGCATCGTCTCACGTTGATTACAATTCCCCAAGATCACATATATTCCAAAAAAATCTCCGTAAGTTTTTATCGCGTTTGGACTTCATTTGGTATGGATATTCTACGAAACAAAAAACATGCAACAAACAGGAATTAGCACTGGGCACTGGATCAATATGTTAGTCCCAAAAATAATATAAAAAGTTGCCAAAAGTATATGAAAGTTGTAGAATATTGGCATGAAACATTCAAAAATTATAGATACGACGGGGACGTAATAATAATTTAGTGTTATACAAAAATTCTTTGGTTTCATGATACTTAGAAATAGTTTGCTAATAAGACTTGATCAACCTTGTTAATGGATTCTTTTTTAGTGGCATGTGCTCGACGAATTTAGTAAGCACAACCTTCAATAATCTTAGTTCCCTCTCTGTTATTTTAGTTTAATAAAGTAAAATGCCATGAATACCCTATTTTCTAATCTATCTATGCAATAAAATATGGCCCAAAAATAGAAGTGCTCAGAATGTCGTAAAATTTTAACATGATTTTTCTGGAATATTTACGAAATTTTGGCACTTAATACATCCCAAGGGGTGCAACTATTGTCCACAAGGAAATAGGGCGTGACCACCCTCCTTGGTCGCGCCAAGATACCTTATGGAGCCCACAAGACCCCACTCACTTATATCCTAAGCACACTTCATCTCCTACCTCTAGAAAAAATCATGGTATCTCTCTCTCTCTCTATCTATCTATCTATCTATCTTGTGTTCTTGCTCCCAAACCTAATATTTTCGATCTCTTTGCTCAGAGCTCCATTTTCGAAAAAAATTGGGGGGTTTCTCCTTGGTATGTGAATCCTCCATTGCCCAATTAGTTTCTGATTTTGCGGATTATATTTTGCATATTTTGCTGCTATTGGTGCTACTGAAAATGGGTTTGCATGTTTAATTCTTTGAGTTCTGAGTAGTTTGAATGCTTGATATGGTCTCTAGACCTTGATGTGAGTAAATGTGAATTCTAAGTGTTATCATTTTCATGGTTAGTTCCTGATCTTTGCTAAAAAATTGGGGTGCTATTTAAGCTTATATACGGATATAAGAACAAAAGAGTTCATAAAATTTTGTTTATCACTTTCATTTTGTCAACTGAATTGCTTGAGGACAAGCAATGTGTTAAGCTTGGGGGAGTTGATATGTCTCCGTCGTATCTACTCTTCCAAACACTTTTGCTCTTGTCTTGGACTCTAATTTGCATGATTTAATGAAACTAACAAGGACCGGCGTTGTTTTCAGCAGAACTACTATGATGTTGTTTTCTGTGCAGAAATAAAAGTTCTCAGAATTGGATGAAACTTTTGAAGATTTTTTATGTAACAAAAGAAAAATACTGGAGCAAAGACCCGATGGAGGGGGGCCATTATTGCCCATAAGGTAATTGGGTGTGACCAACCCCCTAGGGCGTGCCCTTTTTGTTGGGGAACGTTGCAGAAAATGAAAAAAATTCTACGCTTCACCAAGATCAATCTATGGAGTCATCTAGCAATGAGATAGAAGAGTGCATCTACATACCCTTGTAGATCGCGCGGAAGAGTTCAAGAGAACGGGGTTGAGGGAGTCGTACTCGTCGTGATCCAAATCACCGATGATCCTAGTGCCGAACGGACGGCACCTCCGCGTTCAACACACGTACGGTTAGGGAAGACGTCTCCTCCTTCTTGATCCAGCAAGGGGAATGGAGAGCTTGATGGAGATCCAGGAGCACGACGGCGTGGTGGTGGAAGTAGAAGCAATCTCGGCAGGGCTTCGCCCAGCTCTACGAGAGGGAGAGGTGTTGCAGAGGGAGAGGGAGGCGCCAGGAGCAGGGGTGCGCAGCCGTCCCTCCCCCCTCTTTCTATAGGGACCCTTGGGGGTGGCCGGCCCCCTAGAGATCCCATCTCAAAGGGGGGGCGGTGGCCAGGGGGGACTTGTCCCCCAAGTCAAGTGGGCGCCCCCCCACCCCTAGGGTTTCCAACCCTAGGCACAGGGGAGACCCAAGGGGGGCGCACCAGCCCACCAGGGGCTGGTTTCCTTCCCCACTTCAGCCCATGGGGCCCTCCGGGATAGGTGGCCCCACCCGGTGGACCCCCGGGACCCTTCCGGTGGTCCCGGTACAATACCGGTGACCCCCGAAACTTTCCTGATGGCCGAAACTGGACTTCCTACATATTATTCTTCACCTACGGACCATTCCGGAACTCCTCGTGACGTCCGGGATCTCTTCCGGGACTCCGAACAACTTTAGGGTTACCGCATACTAGTATCTCTATAACCCTAGCGTTAGCGAACCTTAAGTGTGTAGACCCTACAGGTTCGGGAGACATGCAGACATGACCGAGACAACTCTCCGGCCAATAACCAACAACGGGATCTGGATACCCATGTTGGCTCCCACATGTTCCATGATGATCTCATCGAATGAACCACGATGTCGAGGATTCAAGTAATCCTCATACAATTCCTTTGTCGATTGATGCGTTATTTGCCCGAGATTTGATCGTCGGTATCCCAATACCTCGTTCAATCTCGTTATCGACAAGTCACTTTACTCGCATCTGTAATGCATGATCCGTGACCAACCACTTAGTCACTTTGAGCTCATTATGATGATGCATTACCGAGTGGGCCCAGAGATACCTCTCCGTCATGCGGAGTGACAAATCCAGTCTTGATCCGTGTCAACCCAATAGACACTTTCGGAGATACCTGTAGTATACCTTTATAGTCACCCAGTTATGTTGTGACGTTTGGTACACCCAAAGCACTCCTACGGTATCCGGGAGTTACACGATCTGATGGTCTAAGGAAATGATACTTGACATTGGAAAAGCTCTAGCAAACGAACTACACGATCTTGTGCTATGCTTAGGATTGGGTCTTGTCCATCACATCATTCTCCCAATGATGTGATCCCATTATCAATGACATCCAATGTCCATGGTCAGGAAACCGTGACCATCTATTGATAAACGAGCTAGTCAACTAGAGGCCCACTAGGGACATGTTGTGGTCTATGTATTCACACATGTATTACGATTTCCAGATAACACAATTATAGCATGAATAAAAGATAATTATCATGAACGAGGAAATATAATAATAACCATTTTATTATTGCCTCTAGGGCATATTTCCAACAGTCTCCCACTTGCACTAGAGTCAATAATCTAGTTGCATTGTGATGAATCGAACACCGATATAGTTCTGGTGTTGATCATGTTTTGCTCGCGGAAGAGGTTTAGTCAACGGATCTGCGACATTCAGATCCGTATGCACTTTGCAAATATCTATGTCTCCATCTTGAACATTTTCACGAATGGAGTTGAAGCGACGCTTGATGTGCCTGGTCTTCTTGTGAAACCTGGGCTCCTTGGCAAGGGCAATAGCTCCAGTGTTGTCACAGAAGAGTGTTATCGGCCCCGACGCATTAGGTATGACTCCTAGGTCCGTGATGAACTCCTTCACCCATATTGCTTCATGCGCTGCCTCCGAGGCTGCCATGTACTCCGCTTCACATGTAGATCCCGCCACCATGCTTTGCTTGCAATCGCACTACCATCGCCCCACCATTCAAAATATACACGATCCGGTTTGTGACTTGAGTCATCCAGATCTGTGTCGAAGCTAGCGTCGGCGTAACCCTTCACGACGAGCTCTTCGTCACCTCCATATCTGAGAAACATATCCTTAGTCCTTTTCGGTACTTCAGGATATTCTTGACCGCTATCCGATGTTCCATGCCGGATTACTTTGGTACCTTCCACCAAACTTACGGCAAGGTTTACATCAGGTTTGGTACACAAAGATGGCATACATGATAGACCCTATGGCTGAGGCATAGGGGCGACACTCATCTTTTCTCTATCTTCCGCGTGGTGGGACATTGAGCCGAGCTCGATTTCACACCTTGCAACATAGGCAAGAACCCTTCTTGGACTGATCCATATTGAACTTCTTCAATATCTTATCAAGGTATGCGTGCTTTGTGAAAGACCTATGAGGCGCCTTGATCTATCTCTATAGATCTTGATGCCTAATATGTAAGCAGCTTCTCCAAGGTCCTTCATTGAAAAACACTTATTCAAGTAGGCCTTAATGCTGTCCAAAAGTTCTATATCATTTCCCATCAAAAGTATGTCATCCACATATAATATGACAAATGCTCTGAGCTCCCACTCACTTTCTTGTAAACGCAGGCTTCTCCATAAGTCTGCATAAACCCAAACGCTTTGATCATTTCATTAAAGCGAATGTTCCAACTCCGAGATGCTTGCACCAGCCCATAGATGGAGCGCTGGAGCTTGCATACCTTGTTAGCATTTTTAGGATCGACAAAACCCTCCGGCTGCATCATATACAATTCTTCCTTAAGATGACTGTTAAGGAATGCCGTTTTGATGTCCATTTGCCATATCTCATAATCATAGTATCTGGCAATTGCTAACATGATTCGGATGGACTTCAGCTTCGCTACGGGAGAGAAAGTCTCATCGTAGTCAACCCCTAGAACTTGTCGATAACCCTTAGCGACAAGTCGAGCTTTATAGATGGTAACATTACCATCCGCGTCCGTCTTCTTCTTAAAGATCCATTTGTTTTCTATCGCTCGCCGATCATCGGGCAAGTCTGTCAAAGTCCATACTTTGTTTTCATACATGGATCCTATCTCAGATTGCATGGCTTCAAGCCATTTGTTGGAATCTGGGCCTGCCATTGCTTCTTCATAGTTTGAAGGTTCATCGTTGTCTAACAACATGATTTCCATGACAGGGTTGCCATACCACTCTGGTGTGGAACGTGTCCTCGTGGACCTACGAAGTTCAGTAGTAACTTGATCTAAAGTACCTTGATCATCATCATTAGTTTTCTCTCTAGTCAGTGCAAGCACCACAGGAACATCTTCCTGAGCTGTGCTACTTTCAAGAGGTAGTACTTCATCAAGTTCCACTTTCCTCCCACTTAGTTCTTTCGAGAGAAACTCTTTCTCCAGAAAGGACCCATTCTTGGCAACAAAGATCTTGCCTTCGGATCTGAGGTAGAAGGTATACCCAATGGTTTCCTTAGGGTATCCTATGAAGACGCATGTCTCCGACTTGGGTTCGAGCTTTTCAGGTTGAAGTTTCTTGACATAAGCATCGCAGCCCCAAACTTTTAGAAACGACAGCTTAGGTTTCTAACCAAACCATAATTCATATGGTGTCGTCTCAACGGATTTAGACGGTGCCCAATTTAAAGTGAATGTAGCTGTCTCTAGAGCGTATCCCCAAAATGATAGCTGTAAATCGGTGAGTGACATCATAGATTGCACCATATCTAATAGAGTGCGATTACGATGTTCGGACACACCGTTACGCTAAGGTGTTCCAGGCGGCATGAGTTGTGAAACGATTCCACATTTCCTTAAGTGTGTACCAAATTCGTGACTTAAATATTCTCCCCCATGATCTGATTGTAAGAACTTTATCTTTCAGTCACGTTGATTCTCTACCTCATTTTGAAATTCCTTGAACTTTTCAAAGGTCTCAGACTTGTGTTTCATCAAGTAGACATACGCATATCTACTCAAGTCGTCAGTGAGAGTGAGAACATAACGATATCCTCCGCGAGCCTCAATGCTCATTGGGCCGCACACATCAGTATGTATGATTTCCAATAAGTTGGTTGCTCGCTCCATTGTTCCGGAGAACGGAGTCTTGGTCAGTTTGCCCATGAGGCATGGTTCGCACGTGTCAAATGATTCGTAATCAAGAGACTCCAAAAGTCCATCAGCATGGAGCTTCTTCATGCGTTTGACACCAATGTGACCAAGGCGGCAGTGCCACAAGTATGTGGGACTATCGTACATCTTTTGGTATTCACATTATGAATATGTGTAACATCACGTTTGAGATTCATTAAGAATAAACCATTGACCAGCGGGGCATGACCATAAAACATATCTCTCATATAAATAGAACAACCATTATTCTCGGATTTAAATGAGTAGCCATCTCGCATTAAACAAGATCCAGATACAATGTTCATGCCCAAAGCTGGCACTAAATAACAATTATTGAGGTTTAAAACTAATCCCGTAGGTAATGTAGAGGTAGCGTGCCGACGGCGATCACATCGACCTTGGAACCATTCCCGACGCGCATCATCACCTTATCCTTCGCTAGTCTCCGCTTATTCTGCAGCTCCTGTTTTGAGTTACAAATATGAGCAACCGCACCGGTATCAAATACCCAGGAGCTACTACGAGTATTGGTAAGGTACACATCAATTATATGTATATCACATATACCTTTAGTGTTGTCGGCCTTCTTGTCCGCTAAGTATTTGGGGCTGTTCCGCTTCCAGTGTCCCTTTCCCTTGCAATAAAAGCACTCAGTTTCAGGGTTGGGTCTATTATTTGGCTTCTTCCCGACAGCTGGCTTACCGGGCGCAGCAACTCCCTTGCCGTCCTTCTTGAAGTTCTTCTTACCCTTTCCTTTCTTGAAACTAGTGCTTTTATTGACCATCAACACTTGATGTTCCTTTTTGATTTCCACCTCTGCTGATTTCAGCATTGAAAATAGTTCAGGAATAGTTTTCACCATCCCCTACATATTGTAGTTCATCACAAAGCTCTTGTAGCTAGGTGGGAGCGACTGAAGAATTCTGTCAATGACCGCCTCGTCCGGGAGGTTAATCTCCAACTGGGAAAAGCGGTTGTGCAACCCAGACATTATGAGTATGCGCTCACTGACAGAACTATTTTCCTCCATCTTACAAATGTAGAACTTGTCGGAGACTTCATATCTCTTGACCCGGGCATGAGCTTGGAAAACCATTTTCAGCTCTTCGAGCATCTCATATGCTCCGTGTTGCTCAAAACGCTTTTGGAGCCTGGTTCTAAGCTGTAAAGCATGCCGCACTGAACGAGGGAGTAATCATCAGGACGTGACTGCCAAGCGTTCATAACGTCTTGGTTCTCTGGGATGGGTGCTTCACCTAGCGGTCCTTCTAGGACATATGCTTTCTTGGCAGCTATGAGGATGATCCTCAGGTTCCGGACCCAGTCCAAATAGTTGCTGCCATCATCTTTCAGCTTGCTTTTCTCTAGGAACGCGTTGAAGTTGAGGTTGACATGAGCGTTGGCCATTTGAACTACAAGACATTTGCAAAGGTTTTTAGACTAAGTTCATGATAATTAAGTTCATCTAATCAAATTATTTAATGAACTCCCACTCAGATTAGACATCCCTCTAGTCATCTAAGTGATACATGATCCGACTCAACTAGACCGTGTCCGATCATCACGTGAGACGGACTAGTCATCATCGGTGAACATCTCCATGTTGATCGTATCTTCCATACGACTCATGTTTGACCTTTCGGTCTCTTGTGTTCCGAGGCCATGTCTGTACATGCTAGGCTCGTCAAGTCAACCTAAGTGTTTTGCATGTGTAAATCTGTCTTACACCGTTGTATGTGAATGTTAGGATCTATCACACCCGATCATCACGTGGTGCTTCAAAACAACGAACTTTCGCAATCGCGCACAGTTAGGGGAACACTTTCTTGAAATTATTATAAGGGATCATCTTATTTACTATTGTCGTACTAAGCAAATAAGAAGCAAAACATGATAAACATCACATGCAATCAAATAGTGACATGATATGGCCAACATCATATTGCTCCTTTGATCTCCATCTTCGGGGTGCCATGATCATCTTCATCACCGGCATGACACCATGATCTCCATCATCATGATCTCCATCATCGTGTCTTCATGAAGTTTTCACGCCAACGATTACTTCTACTTCTATGGCTAACGTGTTTAGCAATAAAGTAAAGTAATTTTACATGGCGTTATTCAATGACACGCATGTCATACAAAAAATAAAGACAACTCCTATGGCTCCTGCCGGTTGTCATACTCATCGACATGCAAGTCGTGATTCCTATTACAAGAACATGATCAATCCTATACATCACATATATCATTCATCACATCCTTTTGGCATATCACATCACAAGGCATATGCTGCAAAAACAAGCTAGACGTCCTCTAATTGTTGTTGCATGTTTTTACGTGGCTTCTATAGGTTTCTAGCAAGAACGTTTCTTACCTACGTAAAACCACAACGTGATATGCCAGTTTCTATTTACCATTCATAAGGACCCTTTTCATCGAATCCGATCCGACTAAAGTGCGAGAGACAGACACCCGCTAGCCACCTTATGAAACTAGTGCATGTTAGTCGGTGGAACCTGTCTCACGTAAGCGTATGTGTAAGGTCGGTCCGGGCCGCTTCATCCCACGATGCTGCCGAAACAAGATAATACTAGTAGTGGCAAGAAAATTAACAACATCTACGCCCACAACAAGTTTGTGTTCTACTCGTGCATAGAAACTACGCATATACCTAGCTCATGATGCCGCTGTTGGGGAATGTTGCAGAAAATAAAAAAATTCTACGCTTCACCAAGATCAATCTATGGAGTCATCTAGCAACGAGATAGAGGAGTGCATCTACATACCCTTGTAGATCGCGCGGAAGCGTTCAAGAGAACGGGGTTGAGGGAGTCGTACTCGTCGTGATCCAAATCACCGATGATCCTAGTGCCGAACGGATGGCACCTCCGCGTTCAACACACGTACGGTTGGGGAAGACGTCTCCTCCTTCTTGATCCAGCAAGGGGAAGGGAGAGGTTGATGGAGATCCAGCAGCACGACGGCGTGTTGGTGGAAGTAGCAGCGATCTCGGCAGGGCTTCGCCAAGCTCTACGAGAGGGAGAGGTGTTGCAGAGGGAGAGGGAGGCGCCAGGAGCAGGGGTGTGTAGCCCTCCCTCCCCCCCTCTTTTTATAGGGACCCTTGGGGGTGGCCGGCCCCATAGATATCCCATCTCAAAGGGGGGCGGCGGCCAAGGGGGGGGACTTGCCCCCCAAGTCAAGTGGGCGCCCCCCACCCCTAGGGTTTCCAACCCTAGGCGCAGGGGAGGCCCAAGGGGGGCGCACCAACCCACCAGGGGTTGGTTCCCTTCCCCACTTCAGCCCATGGGGCCCTCCGGGATAGGTGGCCCCACCCGGTGGACCCCCGGGACCCTTTCGGTGGTCCCGGTACAATACCGGTGACCCCCGAAACTTTCCCGATGGCCAAAACTGGACTTCCTATATATTATTCTTCACCTCCGGACCATTCCGGAACTCCTCGTGATGTCCGGGATCACATCCGGGACTCCGAACAACTTTCGGGTTACCGCATGCTAGTATCTCTACAACCCTAGCGTCACCGAACCTTAAGTGTGTAGACCCTACGGGTTGGGGAGACATGCAGACATGACCGAGACAACACTCCGGCCAATAACCAACAGCGGGATCTGGATACCCATGTTGGCTCCCACATGTTCCACGATGATATCATCGAATGAACCACGATGTCGAGGATTCAAGTAATCCTGTATACAATTACCTTTGTCAGTCGATACATTACTTGCCCGAGATTCGATTGTCGGTATCCCAATACCTTGTTCAACTCATTACCGGCAAGTCACTTTACTCGTACCGTAATGCATGATCCCGCGACCAACCACTTAGTAACTTTGAGTTCATCATATTGATGCATTACCGAGTGGGCCCAGAGATACCTCTCCGTCATACGGAGTGACAAATACCAGTCTTGATCCGTGTCAACCCAACAGACACTTTCGGAGATACCTGTAGTATACCTTTATAGTCAACCAGTTACGTTGTGACGTTTGGTACACCCAAAGCAATCCTACGTATCCGAGAGTTACACGATATCATGGTCTAAGGAAATGATACTTGACGTTGGAAAAGCTCTAGCAAATGAACTACACGATCTTGTGCTATGCTTAGGATTGGGTCTTGTCCATCACATCATTCTCCCAATGATGTGATCCTGTTATCAATGACATCTAATGTCAATGGTCAGGAAACTGTGACCATCTATTGATAAACGAGCTAGTCAACTAGAGGCTCACTAAGGACATGTTGTGGTCTATGTATTCACACATGTATTACGATTTCCGGATAACACAATTATAGCGTTAATAAAAGACAATTATCATGAACGAGGAAATATAATAATAACCATCTTATTATTGCCTCTAGGGCATATTTCCAACACTTTTACCTTGTGGGGCCCATGAGGCCTAGCTGACCCTAAACTCGACTCCATAAATATGTCTTCCCGAGAAAAAAAATAAGCGAAAGAAGTTTCATTGTGTTTTATGATATGGAGCCACCTGATAACCCACAAGTATAGGGGATCGCAATATTTTTCGAGGGTAGAGTATTCAACCCAAATTGATTGATTCGACACAAGGCGAGCCAAAGAATATTTGCAAGTATTAGCAGATGAGTTGTCAATTCAACCACACATGGAGATTAATTATCTGCTGCAAAGTGATCAACAGCAAAGTAGTATGGTAGTTTTTATAGTAGTAGCGACAGCAATAGTAACAGTAACAGTGATGACAATGGTTTCGTAGCAAGTGCAATAGTGATAGTAGCAATAGTAACTTAGCAAGAACAATATGAGAGAAGTTCATAGGCATTGGATCAATGAATTCATTGGATGATATTCATCATATAACAGTCACAACCTAGGGCGATATGGCACTAGCTCTCGTTCATATTTATAATGTAGGCATGTATTTCGTAAATAGTCATACGTTCTTATGGAAAAAACTTGCTTGACATCTTTTGTCCTACCCTCCCGTGGAAGCGGGGTCCTATAATAAACTAAGGGATATTAAGGCCTCCTTTTAATAGAGTACTGGAACAAAGCATTAGCACACGGTGAATACATGAACTCCTCAAACTACGGTCATCACTGGGAAGTGTCTCGACTTCTGTCACTCCAGGTTTGCCAGATCATAACACATAGTAGGTGACTATAACTTGCAAGATCGGATATAGAACATAGATATAATGGTGATAACATAAACAGTTTAGATCTGAAATCATGGCACCCGGGCCCAAAGTGACCAGCATAAAGCATGGCAATGTCATAGCAACATCAATCTCAGAACATAATGGATACTAGGGATCCATCCCTAACAAAACTAACTCGATTACATGATGAATATAATCCAACTCCTCACCAACCAGCAAGCCTACGAAGGAATTACTCACTTCGGGCATCATGGAATTGGCGATGGAGAAGGGTTGGTGATGACGAAGATCGAAGATCCCCCTCTCCAGAGCCCCAGACGGACTCAAGATCTGACCTCCCGATGAAGAACAGGAGGTGGTGGCGGCTCTGTCTCGTGAAACGTAATAATTCTTCCTCCTTGATTTTTTTACCAAATATATGATTTTATAGTATCAGGGTTGGAGTTTGCGGGGCCACCAGGTGGGGATAACCCACTGGCGTGCTGAGGGGGCGCCTGTGGGTTGTGCCCACCTGTGCCCCCTCCAGGGGTTCTTGGCTCCAGAAATTCTCTTTTATTTTATAAAAATCCTCGCAAAGTTTTGTTCCAATCCGAGAACTTTTATTTCTTTACAAAAAACAACACCATGGTAGTTCTGCTGAAACCAGTGTCAGTCCGGGTTAGTTTCATTCAAATCATGCAAATTAGAGTCTAAAACAAGAGGAAAAGTGTTTGGAAAAGTAGATACGCTGGAGATGTATCAACTCCCACAAGCTTAAACCTTTGCTTGTCCTTAAGCAATTCAGTTAATAAACTGAAAGTGAAAAAGAAAAACTTTTATGAACTATTTTGCTCTTGTTTACATAAATAAGCTTAAGCAACACCCAGGTTTTCAGCCAAGATTATAACTAACCATGTCAACAATAACTCTTAGAAATTATATTAACTCATATCAATGGCATAATCAACTAGCGAGCAATAATAAGGTATCTCAAATAACAACACTTTGTCAAAACAACCATGATATAATATGACAATAGTGGTATCTTGCTAGCCCTTTCTGAGACCGCAAAACATAAATGTAGAGCACCTCCAAAGTTCAAGCAGCGACTAAACATTGTAATTCATGGTAGAAAAGATCCAGTCATGATGCACCCAACATTAGCTATACACAATGCATGAGGATGACAACAGTGCTCTCAGGTTCTAGTGCTTATTTGAGAAGGTGATGACACAACATAAAAGTAACTAGATAGTCTTCCACCTAGCTCCTCCCACCTAGCTCCTCCCACCTTGCGCCGGTGGCCACTCCGGCCCCGGCGGCCACACTCTCCCTACCAGTGGCCACTCCGGCCCTGGTAGCCACCCCACTCCTCAAGATGGTGCCCTATGCCCTTAACTTTGATCGTGGGAAGAAGTTTCAAGCGGATATGAAGGCCAAGTTTGGGCACCCGGTGGTTTTCTCTCCGGGTTTTCGTCCAAAGGAATTCACCATGGTGGTTTCATTTGCCCGTGCTTCTTTCAGGCTTAATGTGCACACGGTTAGTGTTTCTCTTCTTGCCATGTTTGGGGGCTATGCACAAGGATTTCGTGTTCTCTTCTTGAAGGATAGGTCGTTCAAGTTCTCGGTTGCTTCTAAAGTTGTGGGTTTTGAGTCTATAATGCGGGTAAAATCCTTGAGAAGGATTTTGAGTTGGTTTTTAACCTGTGGAACTTTGGTGGCCCGAATTGGCAATGTGAAGAGGCTCTGTACTATGCTGAGCTTGACAAAGAATGGACCTTAGTGGGTAGGTCCGGCAAGGCCATTGTTCCTCACTCCGGTGATCATCGGAGCTATTCCGCGGTGGTTAGGGATGGCAGATTAGTTTTCGAGCGATTATCAGGGCGCATTTAAGAGGGCCCTATCAAGGTAATAATAATAATTCATTGCACCTTAACCCTGGTCAAGTCAGGCCTCAGATGGAGCGCCAGGTCACGCAACGTTCATTTGCACGTAATCACATGATCTGCCATGCATGCGGGGCCAACGGTCACATGGCCCGTTTTTGCACTACACCAAATTTACCTGGGCTCTGGCCTTTTATTCATTTTGACACTTTCCCGAGCCCACCAGAAGAGGCTTGGGCCGAGGGTGCAGTGGAGTCTTGGTTTCGGTGTCTTGGGCCTGCGGCACAGACTCGGCAGGTGCCTTCACTTAAGGAGCTGGTTAAGGATTTTTTTCCCAAACTTCCAGCTGAGACCGTCGCTTGCCTCCTCGCATTCCACTTCACTTTCCTTCCCTGCTGCCACCTCTGCTTCAGCCTCGACAAGCTCGCTGCCGCAGCCACTGTTGTTGGAAGGGGCTCTGGTTACCACCTTGCCAGAGTCGTCCTCGATGGCCAATATCCCCATAGAACCGCAACCTTTTGTCCCGCATGGTTTTCAGATTTAGGCGATTGAGGGTCACAATGGAGTTTCTCGTGCGATTTTCCCTCATCGCCCACGAAGGCACGAGGAATGGGCGATTGCCAGCATCTTCCCGCATCCGAACGAGGTATTCTTTCCAAATGTGCGTGAAGTTCTAGAGGAGTTTCTTCAGGGAGTTGAGCAAGTTGGATTTACATAAATCTAGCCCTGCCCTTTTGGGGAAGCCTATGTCAGGTTCACGCATGTCAGAGATAGAGACAAGCTCATTCAGCAGGGTCCGCATGCTTTTGGTGATGTTTTTATTTCATTTACGAAGCACAATCAAGGTAGAAACTGGCACCGAGTTCATTTCAACAGAACTTGTTGGTTCCTGTTTGTGGGGGTCCCGTTTGATTTATGTAACTCTGAAGATATAGCTTCTGTGATTTCCAAGTGGGGTAAGATCATTAGTTGGGAAAGAGAGGATGCATTGAAGGGTAAGATACTGGTCAAGGCTAGAGTCACAGAGCTTGGTGACATCCCCAGGAGTATAAGATGGTCTGAAGGAGAACAATTTGAGGAGGAATCTTGGACCTGCTCTGTTGAGGTTCTTCTTGAGGAAATGTTGGGTGGTGGACCTGCTGATGAAGACCCATTTCCTCCTGAAGGTGTGGACCCACACCCTGTCCCCCAGCATGCTAATGATTTCCCTGGTTTCCAACCTCTGCCTGATCACAATATGCATGCTCCTAATAAAGACTGGGATGATTGGGAAGAGCAAGCAGAGCAAGGGGATCACTGGGCTTTCCCACAACCAGCTCCTGTTCTACCTCAATAGCCTCAAATTGAGATTCCAGCTATGCCAGAAGACGGGGCACCCAACAGCAGCATTACCACTACTGTATCTCTTTCTGATGGCTTACTTTCCTTGACTCACTCAGCCAGTGAAGATCTCAACCAAGGTGTGCAAGTTCCTCCAATTGGTCAAGGGCTACTTAACATTGCCATGGCTTATAATGCTGTGGGAGAGGATGCGGATTTACAGGTGCTGCAGCACAATGAAGATCCACAGCAGAATGTGGACTTACAGCATGCTGATATGTCTCTAAATGTGGTTGCTGAAGCACAGCAAAACCTGCAGCCAGTTCCCACTTCTGATATGCTCACTGCTGTCAGAGTCACTGAAGTTACTGGCAACTCTGTGCCCATCTTAGACATAGACAAGCAACTTGAAAATAGGATGGAAATTCCTCCTACTGAAAAGAGTGCAGTACCATATGTTGTTGCTGACAATGTTAATGATGAGGTTGCTACACAGCAAAATCTTATCCCAGATATCAAGGGCAAGGCAGATGTTCCAGTCCCTCACATTGGTTCCTCATCAGAAGCAAACCCTAAAGGTAACTATGGGTCATTCTCTTTGCCAGGTTCATCTTCTATGTTTGACTTACATACATTGGCACAAGATCATGCTTTACAAGTTATTGATGGCTCACATTTAATCTCTAAAGAAGGGCTAGGATTATGGTTACAACACTTTGCCCCAGCAACCCAAGGAGATACACCCACTTTCAAAATTGAAACTCCAGTAAGTTGGTTTAATTTCATAATCCATTTGTTGTTGACACCTGATAAGTTTGGCTGGACTATGCATTTGCTCAAATCTGATATATGGAAACTGTTGACTGCTAATTGTGAGCAAGAAGAAACTCTGCTTTTTCACATACCTGATGGTTGTGCCACTTCTCAGGCACCCACCTGCAAAGATTTTCTCCTGGAACTGGGCAAGGAAAATGAAGGTATTAGTCCTGCTGCTCATTCTTCCACTGGGGCAAGTAGTCCTCTGCAACAACTATCTCCAAATAATGTCCTGCCACTTGGAGATGCCATCTCAAGAAAAAGGAGAGATAAAGAACCTATGGTGGAAACTGAGGTAAGAAGGAGTGACATGATTAAAAAAGATAATAAGGGCTTTGGAAGGAAATCATGTGATGCTAAATCTTGTTTGCCATGTAATGCTATACCTCCACTTACTCAGAATTCAGTGGTTAAAAATCTGTCTAATTCTTTCTGTAAGGTTGCTGAGGATGAGTTTCAAGAAAAACTATCCAAGAAACCTAAGAGGAAGGGGCAGGAAGATGTGGCCAAAGTGTCCAAGGCCACAGGAGATGCAATACAATCAAGGCATGTGTGATGATGAGTCTACACCATTAGCCTATGTTAGATAGCAGAATGGTCTGCTGTTCTATTTTAGGAACTAGTTGTCATATGTATGCAGTGAACTGTAGCCCTTGCACCTGCTGCACAATGGATGTTAGCCCTAGGTGGCACCTTTTGTCTTGTTTCTGTACTATGCTAAAATGTCAGTTATGGTATCTTACTGTGAGAGAGACTATTGCTTTTTTTGATTTTGTGAAATCTATTGGATATCAGTACTGGTTGCTTTGGTTTTACTGGTCTTATGCGTTTGTCAAATATTGGAATATACTCCCTTGCTCTAGGTGCATTGCACTTTATGTGGATCCCAATAACATTGCTATTTGGGATAATCATCAGGGGGTGGGCCCTGATGATAAAAGAAACATAAAGTTGGTTTTTAATGAATAACAATAGGACTTGGAACATCCTAAACTGGAATGTGAGGGGTATCAATTCTTCGGATAAATGGTTGGCTATCAGGCAAAAAGTGGAAGAAAGTGCAGCTGGGATTGTGTGTTTGCAGGAAACTAAAAGAGAACACTTTGATTTAGCCTATATTCATAAAGTATGTCCTCAGAGGTTTAGTAAATGTGAATACTTACCTTCCATTGGGGCATCAGGTGGTATACTCACTGCTTGGAATGGAGCTTTATTTAGTGGAGAACTTATGTTTCAAAACAGGTTTTCTTTATCCATTCAGTTCAATTGTAGAACATCTTCCAAAAGTTGGATCCTCACAAACATCTATGGTCCTCGCAATCATGAGGATAAAATTGAGTTCATTGACTGGTTTGGTAATATACAAATGCCTAATGATGTGGATTGGATTATCATGGGAGATTTTAACTTTATCAGAACACCTGAAGACAGAAACAGACCTAGAGGGGATGTTAATGAAATGCTTATGTTTAATGAGGCTATAAGTGAACTTGGTTTGATTGAACTCCCTCTAAAAGGCAGGCAGTTTAGCTGGAGTAACATGCAAGACAACCCTCTACTGGAAAAGTTAGACTAGTTTTTCACCTCTGCTTCCTGGATGACCAGCTATCCAAATACTTTGGCTCTTTCTATGGCTAAACCAATTTCTGGTCACCTACCTTGCATGATTAAAATTGGCACAAATATCCCAAAATCCAAAGTGTTCAGATTTGAAAACTATTGGCTTAATAATAGCTCTTTTAAACAGGTGGTTGAGAATGCTTGGAGTATTCCAGTGGGCCATACAGATTGTGCAAAAAAGATCAATGCTAAATTCAAAAATGTCAGAAGATCACTTAAGTTGTGGGCTAAAACTCTAGCTTCTCATAAAAAGCTAATTGCAGATCTAAATGACTGTATCTATCTTTGGGATATGATTGAGGAAAATAGGGACCTTTCGATGTTTAAGAAGAATTGCAGGACAATGCTCAAGGACTTTTTATTAACTATGCTCAATGATCAGAAGATATACTAGAAGCAGAGAGGTAAAATCAAAGGAGTTAAATTTGGAGATGAGAATACAAAATTCTTCCACACTAAAGCCTATATTAATCACAGGCACAATAAGATTGCTATGCTGTTGAATAAGGATCAAGTGGAAGTAACAGATCATGATGGAAAGGCCGCAATCCTATGGGAGGCTTTTAAAGAAAGATTGGGACAATCTAATGGACATTCCATGCACTTTGACCTAAATGATCTTTATGAAAACACAGTGGACCCCCAAATCTTCACTGATCTGGAAAAACCATTTTCTCTAGAAGAAGTTGAAGAAGTGGTTAAAAATCTGCTTGCAGATAAATCACCAGGGCCAGATGGATTCAATAATGAGTTTATCAAAAGTTGTTGGGATTTATTAAAACTGATGTCTTTGAGCTTATACTGGCATTCCATGCTGGGAATGTAAATCTTGAGAGCATCAACTCCTCTTTCATAACTTTAGTGCCAAAAAAGAGGTGCCAATTTCCCCAAATGACTTCAGGCCTATTTCCTTGCTGAATGGAGTACTGAAAACAATTACAAAATTGCTGGCCAATAGACTACAAAGAGTTATTTTGCAAATGGTGCATATTAATCAGTATGGCTTCCACAAAGATAGAGTGATCCAAGATTGCCTAGGATGGGCATATGAGTACATTCACCAGTGTCATAAGTCTAAGGAGGAAACCTTAGTTATTAAATTGGATTTTGAGAAGGCTTTTGATACAATTGAGCATGCTGCTATCATTGATATTTTTAGAGCTAAAAGTTTTGGAGAGAAATGGATTTCCTGGATGGAAGCTCTGTTCACAATTGCATCATCTTCTATATTATTGAATGGAGTGCCTGGGAAAAGAATTTACATTAAAAGAGGAGTAAGACAAGGGGACCCTTACTCTCCTTTAATTTTGTGTTTGGCTCTTGACTGTTGCAATCCATTCTTAACAAAGCCATGAGATTACACGATCACTGCTCCACCAAGTCAACTCTTGCCCTCCCTTCCCAATTGTGCAATATGCGATGACACCACAGTGATTATGCAAGCTGATTCGAACAATCATCTTTGTTTAAAGGCACTTCTCAATACTTTTGCTACAGCAACTGGGCTCAAAGTGAATTATGGGAAGTCCATCATGGTTCCTCTGAATATTGCTGAAGACAGGGTAGAAATTTTTACAAACACCTTGCAGTGTGCTCGAGGACAATTCCCCTTTACTTACGTTGGCCTGTCCTTGGGAATATACAAACCAACTGTTGAGCAATGCCTCCCTCTAGTTAACAGGATTGGAAAAAGATTGGCAGGTATCTCTATCTTCATGACTCAAGCTGGTAAATTACTTCTGGTCAAGTCAGTGATGACATCATTATCAATTTTCTTCATGTGTTGTCTGGACATACCAATTACAATAAAAAACAGATCATCACATATTTGAGGCACTGTCTTTGGAGAGGCCCTGATATGGAGGACAAAAGACCTGCTTTGGTTGCCTGGCACACAGTGTGTAGACCCAAGGACCAGGGGGGATTAGGAGTTTTGGATATCTTCACACACAACAAAACTTTGCTCATGAAGAACCTTCACAAATTCTTAAACAGACATGATATTACTTGGGTCAACCTGATTTGGGAGACATACTATAGTGATGGAAAATTACCAGGGGACAACATGATAGGATCATTCTGGTGGAAATCCAACCTAGCTCTCATTGATCAGTACAAAGCTATTGCTAGATGTAATGTGGGGGATGGTGTCACTGCATTCTTTTGGGAAGATCTATGGAACCAAGCAATACTAAAACACCAATTCCCTCACTTATCCTCTTTTGTGAGAAACCCTCATTTGAATATCCAACAAGTGTTGCAGATTGAGTACCTGCAGGATCTCTTCTTTCTCCCCTTGACAACGGAGGCATATGAGGAATTCTTACAAATGGAAGACATTTGTATTTCCATGAGACAATTAGAATAGTTGGACACATTGGACACATGGAGTTACATTTGGGGGACTGAACACTATTCATCCATCAAAGCATATAAAGTCTTGATTGGCCATAAGCAAACCCCTCCACATTTCAATTGGATCTGGCAGAGTTCCTGTCAGCCTAAGCATAAAATTTTCTTCTGGCAACTTCTCCATGATCGAGTCAACACAAGAAATTTGCTTAGAAGAAAAAAAATTGTGTTGGAGGCTTATAACTGTGCTGTTGGAGGTTGTCAGCAAGAAGAAACACTGCATCACCTCTTTTGGGGTTGCCAATTTGTTCAACAATGCTGGGATTTCATATGTCCAACACGAAACCCAAACTTGTCTGTACTGGAAGCATTCCAAGATCTTAAAGACAAACTAAGGTATCCATTTTACATGGAGATCATCATACTTGGAGCATGGGCCATTTGGATAAACAGAAACAATAAGATTTTTGAAAACATTGCACCTTCATTTCAAGGCTGGAAGTCCATTTTTCTGGAGGAACTAAAACTTCTGAAGTTTAGAATGAGGAAAAAGCATGATAGGCAATTTTTTGTTTGGCTTTAAGGCCTTCTGTAATTTGTATGTTTTTAGGCTAGTAGGTTGTTTGTTTTCTTTTTTCTTTCTTTCTTTTTCTCCTAGTTTTTAGTTCCTTTTTTTAGGGCTTACCTCAAGCCCCTAAAGACTTCTTGTTACTTTGTTCTATTAATTTATAAAAATTGCAGTGGGGTCTTACTCTACTGTTTATAGTCAAAAAAGGCAGTGATTTGCAGAGGTGCTAGAACTCAAGTTTTTAAAATAGAGGTGAATGAAATTTTGGCAAATGCACCCTTCTTGTTTACTTTGCGACCATTAGTTATCGTTATCTTCCATGCTATACACATTAGTGGCGATTCCCAAGCGATAAAAGTAAAGGTTTACTCCCCCTCCACCAACAATCACACTCCACAGCTTGTCCGAAACAACGGATGTCGTCCATACCAACAAAAGTCCAGGTGGTTTTGTTTAATTATTTGCAATTTGAGTTCGGGACTGGGTATCCCTATTACCTCCTCTCGCGTGCAAGGACAAGTGAATAAACAATCATCATGAGAATAATCTGCTTAGCATGGAAGATACTGACTACCTCATGTCGCTCTATGAACAATCTAGGCACACAAAAAGGGATATTTTGAAGTTTTTAGAGGTGGTACATGCAAATTTACTTGGACGGCAGGGTAATACCGCATATAGGTAGGTATGGCGTACTCATCTGGAATAACTTGGTTTTCATGGTTTTGATGCACAAGTTGAATTCACACTTAGTACAGGTGTAGGCCAGCAAGTAGGTTGACAAGCAGCCAGCTAGAGAGCGAAAACGGTCATGAACATGCATTATGCATAGGTAACATTGGATACTAGCATGAGTAGGATATGAACACCATGAACGTAAATATCATAGAGGCTATGTTGGTTTTGATTCAACTACATGCATGAACATGTGCCAATTCAAGCCACTCGAACATTCAGAGGAGGATAACATATAATCATACTACATCACAGTCATTTTAACTCAATGTTGACATCCAAAATAAATCATTATCCACTCCTAGCTACTTAAGCATGGCATGAGAAACTATAATCTCCAATTTTCATTGCAAACATGTTTGATCATAATAGGTTGAATCATGGATACAAGGTTAAACATATTTACAAAAATAGAACAAGTTGAGTTCATACCCGTTTCTCTCTGCCACAACCTGTTCATCATCATTATTGCCTCTCACTTGCACGACCGAACGATATGGAAACAATAACAGTGCAAGATTGATGTGGACTAAGCTGGAATCTGCAAATAGTTTTATTCAAAAAAGAAGAAAACAAGGTAATATGAGCTCTCTGTTAGATCAACAATAATGCATATGAGGGCCACTCAGCATTTTCATCGTGGTCTTCTCCTCGGTACGACTCAATAAAAGGGAAAAGAAATTCAGAGAAACACACTAAAATATTTTGGAGTTTTTGATTTTTATCTGTAAAGGAAACATATTAAAGAAAGAAAAACAAAAACGAGAAAAACTATTTACACGGGAGAGCTCCCAACAAGCAAAAGAAGAACAATGAAATCTTTTTGGGTTTTCTTTTTGAATACTACAACTAACTACACTAGAAAGAAAAAAAAACAAAAAGAAGAAGGAAATATTTTTTGTATTTTCTCAAAGTTTTCAAACACACAAGAAGAACGCGAGAAAATAAATCTAGCATGGATAATACAATGAAAAAGTGTGGACACCGACAACTAGAATGAAATGTGTGAACATGAATGTAGTGTCGGTGGAAATACGTACTCCCCCAAGCTTAGGATTTTGTCCTAACTTGGTAATCTCCATGAGTAGCCTGTATAATGTTCGGAGTGGTAGCTCAGAGGCTCGGGGTGTAGACACCTCAGCTCGCCGTGCAGCCATAACCGTTGCGTTATGCGCTCGGGCCTCGCTCCCAAGAACATAATATCTTCCCTTGTTTTGAACATCAAAGAGAGCAGGTGCAGGCAAAAAGGTGTCCACAATGGACCTTTTATTAAACAACAAGTTATAAGTAAAATTATGGGGTTCACCACTAAGGATCTTATGACATTTCATAGCATCGAAGTCAAGGTACTGCGTGGGTAGGATGGGGTCATAAGGCCAAGGTGAAACACCAAGCTCTCTTGCTAAACGTGTGGCATAAATTCCACCATAAAAATATCCACTACCAGCGTTGTGTTGCACTTATCCACAATGTAGGGACCAAGATCGCATTTTGAACATATTGCTCAAATTCTTCTTTAATTCCCACACGCGCCATATAATCATTGCAGGGCCATAAACATGATTTGGTAGCGGCATCTTGAATGGAATTTTCACTTGATTCAACATAGGATCGACGAACGGAGCTGCTACTAGAAGACGCTTCCGAGGACCTCCTCCTCGAAGAACTCCTTCCAAAGAGGTTCATCATATTCGTGTAAAGAAATTTGAAAAATTGTGGGTCACAAATTATTGTCAGCAAAACTTCACAAGATTGATAGAAACTACTCATAGGGATGCATAGAGGCCATATCAAGCATTCAAACTACTTTGAACTCTAAGAATTCAACGTGCAAGCTCATCTACAGTAGCACCAAGAGTCACTAATTATTCCAAATATAAACCAGTAAAGCAAAAACTAATTGGACCAATGGAGGAGTCACATACCAAGCAACAATCCCCTAAAAAAGTTTCGGAAATGGAGCTTTGAGCAAAGAGATCGAAATCCGCGGGTTTGAGAGCAAGAAACTGAGAGAGAGAGAGGAATGGTGATTTATTTTCTAGAGGTAGGTGATGATGTGGGACGAAGAAATAAGTGAGGAGGCCCACGTGGGGACAACAACCCACCAGGGCACGCCTGGGGGTGCTGGCACGCCCAGGTGGGTTGTGCCCACCTGGAGAACCTCCCCTGATTTTATTTGCACTAAAAATTCTTAAATATTCAGGAAAAAATCGTATTAAATTTTCAGAGCATTCTGAGAACTTTCATTTTTGGGTCATTTTTTTATTGTACGGAAAACTCAGAAAATAGATGAAGCATGGCATTTTATTTTGTTTAACTAATCAAAACAGAAAACAAAAGGTAGGGACAGAAGGTAGTGCTCATTAAATTCATCAACTTCATACCTCTCAAAAATGATTCATTAATAAGGTTGATCAAGTCTTATTAACAACCACTTCTGATTAGCATGGAACCGAAGAACTTTCGTAAAACACTAAGTTACCTCATTGGGGATATGAATGTCCCCAACAATAAGCATTTCATATTTCTTTTTGGTAGTAGGTAGAGGTAGTTGAAAACTTCCAATACTGATTGCCAGAGATTTTTCAATAACATAAATACCATTCACTTGGAATTGTTTCTTCGGAAAGTGCACCGTATGTTCATCACCATTGATATGAAAAGTGACCTTGATTTTATCGCAATCAATAACCCTACAGTATTCAAGAAGGGTCTACCAAGGATAATCGACATGTTGTCGTCCTCGGGCATCTCAAGAATAACAAAGTGAGTTAAGATAGTAACATTAGCAACAACAACAGGCACATCCTCACAAATACCGATAGGTATGGCAGTTGATTTATCAGCCATTTGCAAAGATATTTCAATAGGTGTGAGTTTATTCAAATCAAGTCTTTTATATAAAGAGAAAGGCATAACACTAATACCGGCTCCTAAATCACATAAAGCAGTTTTCACAAAATTTCTTTTGATGGAGCAAGGTATAGTTGGTATTCCCGGATCTCCATGTTTTTTAGGTACTCCACCCCAGTGTTCAAATTCTTCATCATCTTTATTTTTGGTTGACTTAGGTGGAATGGTCATAGCTTTTTGAAACCATGGTTATCTTTCCTTACCATATTTTCTAGCAACAAAGTCTCTTTTATCATATCTTTTATCCTTGGTTTGTGGGTTATCAAGATCAACAACTGGTTTTGTTTCAACGTCATTATCCGGTTCTTTATTATTTGGTTGAGTATCTTCATGAACCTCATCATTGTCTTCTTCATTATAAGAAGGTGAGTGTTCATTACCAGATTGAGTTTCCGGATCAGAAATAGAGACTTCACTATCAGGAGGTTTTTCTACTTCAGGTTCACTAGAGGCATGCAAAGTTCTATCATTTTTCTTCTTCTTTTTCTTTTTAGAAGGGCTAGGTCCATCAGTGTTAACTCTTTGAGAGTCTTGTTCAATTCTTTTTGGGTGTCCCTCAGGGTAAAGTGGTTCCTAAGTCATTCTACCTCCTCTAGTCATTACTCTAACAGCATGATCATTGATATTATTATTCACTTCATCAAGCAACTCTCTTTGAGATTTAGCAACTTGTTCTAATTGAGTTTGAACCATAGAGGCATGCTTTCCTACACCTCTAACATCATTTGAGATTCTAAATAACAAGTCACTCAAGCGAGGAATCATATCAGAATTGTATTTCAACTATTTCATAACATTTGCATTGAAATGATCTTGCTTTCTAATGTAATTATCAAACTCATAAAGGCACTGACTAGGATGTTTATTATAGGGAATATCACCTTCATCGAAATTTAATAAAGAATTTACCTCTAACACCTTAGGTGGTGGTGGTGTTTCAAGCCCATGTATTTCTTTGATAGGTGGTAAATTTTTAACATCCTCTGCTTTAATACCTTTTTCCTTCATAGATTTCTTTGCCTCTTGCATATCTTCAGGACTGAGATATAAGATACCCCTCTCCTTTGGAGTAGGTTTAAGTGGTGGTTCGGGAAGGATCCAATCATCATAATTTTTCAATATGTTATTCAATAATTCTTCAGCTTGTTCAACAGTTCTTTCCCTGAAAACACAACCACAACAACTATCTAGGAAATCCCTAGAAGCATCGGTTAGTCCATTATAGAAGATATTAAGTATTTCAGTTTTCTTAAGAGGATGATCAGGCAAAGCATTAAGCATTTGGAGAAGCCTCCCCCAAGCTTGTGGGAGACTCTCAATATTTCCTGTAAGGCAACTTGTTTCTTATGAGCAGGAAAATATTTTTCAGAGAAGTAATAAATCATATCATGGGGACTACACACACAACCAGGAGCAAGAGTTTTATACCAAGCCTTAGCATCACCTTTAATGAGAATGGAAATAATTTAAGAATATAATAATATCGAATCTTCTCATCATGAGCCAAAAGGGTGGCTATGTCATTCAACTTAGTAAGATGTGTCGCAACAGTTTTAGTTTTGTAACCATGGAAAGGATCGGATTCAACCAAAGTAATTAACCCTGGGTCGACAGAGAATTCATAATCCTTATCATCAACAAAGATAGGAGAAGTAGCAAACTTTGGATCACATTTCGTTTTAGCGTTCAAAGTCTTTTCTTTATACTTGCATAATAATTTTTCCAAATCATCTCCTTACAAGCAAGAATGTCTCTAGTTGTCTCCTCATCCATAACATAACCTTCTGGTACCTTTGGCAATTCATATCTAGGAGAGCTAGGTGTAATAGGTGTTTCAGGATTTTCAGTTTCAAGCTCTTCATCAGTTGCAACAATCGCATTATGTCTTACTCTAGCAATTTGTTCATCAAAAATTCACCTAGTGGCACATTATCATGAAGCAAGGTACTAGCATCATCATGAGTAGCATTCATAGCAGAAATAGCATCATCAATAACTTGCGACATATCAGAATTGATAAAATGTGGCCATGTTGCAAGTTTACTTATAACAGAAGGTGAATCTAAAGCGGAGCTGGATGGCAGTTCCTTACCTCCCCTCGTCTTAGAGGGAAAAAACTGTGCCAGAAAAAGGTCTTGATAACCCCACAAGTATAGGGGATCGCAACAGTTTTCGAGGGTAGAGTATTCAACCCAAATTTATTGATTCAACACAAAGGGAGCCAAAGAATATTTGCAAGTATTAGCAGCTGAGTTGTCAATTCAACCACACCTGGAGATTAATTATCTATGGCAAAGTGATTTGTAGCAAAGTAGTATGGTAGTTCTTATAGTAGTAGCAACAACAATAGTAATAGTAATGGTGATAGTAGCAATAGTAACTTACCAAGAACAATATGCGAGAAATTCATAGGCATTGGATCGGTGAATTCGTTGGATGATATTCATCATATAATAGTCACAACCTAGGGCGATAATGTTGGGGAACGCAGTAATTTCAAAAAAACTCTACGATCACGCAAGATCTATCTAGGTGATGCATAGCAACGAGAGGAGAGAGTGTTGTCCAAGCACCCTCGTAGATCGAAAGCGGAAGCGTTATGACAACGTGGTTGATGTAGTCGTACGTCTTCACGATCTGATCAATCCTAGCACCAAACGTACGGCACCTCTGCGATCTACAAACGTTCAGCTCGGTGACATCCCACAAACTCTAGATCCAGCTGAGGTCGAGGGAGAGTTTCGTCAGCACAACGGCGTGGTGACTATGATGATGAAGTTACCGGCACAGGGCTTCGCCTAAGCACTACGACGATATGACCGAGGTGGAAATCTGTGGAGGGGGGCACCGCACATGGCTAAACAATCAACATGTGTGTTCTAGGGTGCCCCCCTGCCCCTGTATATAAAGGAGGGTGGGAGGCGGAGGCCGGCCAGAGGAGGAGGCGTGCCAAGGGGGGGCAATCCTAGTCCAAGTAGGTTTGCCCCCCCCCCTTCCTATGCCAACAAGGAGAAGGGGGAAGGAGGAGGTGGAGAGATGGAAGGAGAGGGGGGGCGCCGCCCCCTCCCCTTGTCCAATTCGGACTAGGGCAAGGGGGGCACGCGCCACCTCCTGGCCGCCCTCTCTCTTCTCCACTAAGGCCCATGAGGCCCAATAGCTTCCCGAGGGGTTCCGGTAACCCCCGGTACTCTAGTTTTATCTGAAACTTATCCGGAACACTTCCGGTGTCCGAACATAGCCGTCCAATATAGCAATATTTATGTCTTGACCATTTCGAGACTCCTCGTCATGTCTATGATCACATCCGGGACTCCGAACAATCTTCGGTACATCATATCACATAAACTCATAATACCAATCGTCATCGGACGTTAAGCGTGCGGACTCTACGGGTTCGAGAACTATGTAGACATGACCGAGACTCCCTTCCGGTCAATAACCAATAGCGGAACCTGGATGCTCGTATTGGTTCCTACATATTCTATGAAGATATTTATCGGCCAAACCGCATAACAACATACTTTGTTCCCTTTGTCATCGGTATGTTACTTGCCCGAGATTCGATTGTCGGTATCATCATACCTAGCTCAATCTCATTACCGGCAAGTCTCTTTACTCGTTCCATAATAATTCATCTCGCAACTAACTCATTAGTCACAATGCATGCAAGGCTTATAGTGATGAGTATTACCGAGAGGGCTCACAGATACCTCTCCAAAACACAGAGTGACAAATCCTAATCTCGATCTTTGCCAACCCAACAAACACCTTCGGAGACACCTGTAGAGCACCTTTATAATCACCCATTTACGTTGTGACGTTTGATATCACACAAAGTATTCCTACGGTATTTGGGAATTGCATAATCTCATAGTCTGAGGAACTTGTATAAGTCATGAAGAAAGCAGTAGCAATGAAACTGACACGATCATAATGCTAAGCTAACGGATGGGTCATGTCCATCACATCATTCTCCTAATGATGTGATCCCGTTCATCAAATGACAACACATGTCTATGGTTAGGAAACATAACCATCTTTGATTAACGACCTAGTCAAGTAGAGGCATACTAGGGACTATATGTTTTGTCTATGTATTCACACATGTACTAAGTTTCCGGTTAATACAATTCTAGCATGAATAATAAACATTAATCATGAATTAAGGAAATAAATAATAACTTTATTATTGCCTCTAGGGCATATTTGCTTCAGTCTTCCACTCGCACTAGAGTCAAGAATCTAGATTACATAGTAATGATTCTAACACCCATGGAGCTTTGGTGTTGATCATGTTTTGATTGTGGAAGAGGCTTAGTCAACACGTCTGCAACATTCAGATCCGTGTGCATCTTGCAAATCTCTATGTCCCCTTTCGGCACTTGATGACGGATGGAATTGAAGCGCCTCTTGATGTGCTTGGTTCTCTTGTGAAATCTGGATTCCTTTGCCAAGGCAATTGCACTAGTATTTTCACAAAAGATTTTCATTGGACCCGATGTACTAGGTATGACACCTAGATCGGATATGAACTCCTTCATCCAAACTCTTCCGAAGAAGCAATGTACTCCGATTCACACGTAGATCCCGCCACGAAACTTTGCTTGGAACTGCACCAACTGACAGCTCCTCCATTCAATATAAATATGTATCCGGTTTGCGACTTAGAGTCATCCAGATCAGTGTCAAAGGTTTCATCGACGTAACCATTTACGACGAGCTCTTTTTCACCTCCATAAATGAGAAACATATCCTTAGTCCTTTTCAGGTATTTCAGGATGTTCTTGACCGTTGTCCAGTCCTCCACTCCGGGATTACTTTGGTACCTCCCAGCTATGCTTATAGCAAGACATACATCAGGTCTGGTACACAGCATTGCATACATGATAGAACCTATGGCTGAAGCATAGGGAATGACTTTCATTTTCTCTTTATCTTCTGTAGTGGTCGGGAATTGAGTCTGACTCAACTTCACACCTTGTAATACAGGCAAGAACCCTTTCTTTGACTGATCCATTTTGAACTTCTTCAAAACTTTATCAAGGTATGTGCTTTGTGAAAGTCCAATTAAGCGTATTGATCTATCTCTATAGATCTTGATGCCCAATATGTAAGCAGCTTTTCCAAGGTCTTTCATTGAAAAACTCTTATTTGGGTATCCCTTTATGCTATCCAGAAATTCTATATGATTTCCAATCAACAGTATGTCATCTACATATAAGATTAGAAATGCTACAAAGCTCCCACTCACTTTCTTGTAAATGCAGGCTTCTCCAAAAGTCTGTATAAAACCATGTGCTTTGATCACACTATCAAAACATTTATTCTAACTCTGAGAGGCTTGCACCAGTCCATAAATGGATTTTTGGAGCTTGCACACTTTGTTAGCACCCTTTGGATCGACAAAACCTTCCGGTTGTATCATATACAACTCTTCTTCTAGAAATCCATTCAGGAATGCAGTTTTGACATCCATTTGCCAAATTTCATAATCATAAACTGCAGCAATTGCTAACATGATTCGGACAGACTTAAGCATCGCACGGGTGAGAATGTCTCATCGTAGTCAACTCCTTGAAATTGTTGAAAACCTTTCGCAACAAGTCGAGCTTTGTAAGCAGTAACATTACCGTCTGCGTCGGTCTTCTTCTTAAAGATCCATTTATTTTCTATGGCTCGCTGATCATCGGGCAAGTCCACCAAAGTCCACACTTTGTTCTCATACATGGACCCAATCTCAGTTTTAATGGCTTCAAGCCATTTCGTGGAATCTGGGCTCATCGTCGCTTCCTCATAGTTTGTAGGGTCATCATGGTCTAGCAACATGACTTCCAGAACAGGATTACCGTACCACTCTGGTGCGGATCTTACTCTGGAAGACCTACGAGGTTCGGAAGTAACTTGATCTGATGCTTCATGATCATCATCATTAGATTCCTCACTAATTGGTGTAGGAATCACGGGAACTGATTTCTGTGATGAACTACTTTCCAATAAGGGAGAATGTACAACTACCTCATCAAGTTCTACTTTCCTCCCACTCACTTCTTTCGAGAGAAACTCCTTCTCTAGAAAGGATCCATTCTTAGCAACAAAGATTTTTCCTTCGGATCTGTGATAGAAGGTGTACCCAACAGCTTCCTTTGGGTATCTATGAAGACACACTTCTCCGATTTGGGTTCGAGCTTATCAGGTTGAAGCTTTTTCACATAAGCATCGCAGCCCCAAACTTTAAGAAATGACAACTTTGGTTTCTTGCCAAACCACAGTTCATAAGGCGTCGTCTCAACGGATTTTGATGTTGCCCTATTTAAAGTGAATGTAGTCGTGTCTAAAGCATAACCCCAAAATGATAGCGGTAAATCAGTAAGAAACATCATAGGTAGCACCATATCCAATAAAGTATGGTTATGATGTTTGGACACACTATTTTGTTGTGGTGTTCCAGGTGGCGTTAATTGTGAAACTATCCCATGTTGTTTCAAATGAAGACCAAACTCGTAACTCAAATATTCTCCTCCACGATCAGATCGTAGAAACTTTATTTTCTTGTTACGATGATTTTCCACTTCTCTCTGATAACTTTTCAAATGTTTGAGACTTCTGCTTCATTAAGTAGATATAACCATATCTGCTCAAATCATCTGTGAAGGTAAGAAAATAACAATACCCACCACAAGCCTTAATACTCATTGGACCGCATACATCGGTATGTATTATTTCCAACAAGTCAGTAGCTCGTTCCATTGTTCCGGAGAACGGAGTTTTAGTCATCTTGCCCATAAGGCACGGTTCGCAAGCACCAAGTGATTCATAATCAAGTGATTCCAAAAGTCCATCAGCATGGAGTTTCTTCATGCGCTTTACACCGATATGACCCAAACAGTAGTGCCACAAATAAGTTGCACTATCATTATTAAACTTAAATCTTTTTGCTTCAACACTATGAGTATGTGTATGACTACTAGCGAGATTCAACAAAAATAGACCACTCAGTAGGGGTGCATGACCATAAAAGATATTACTCATATAAATAGAACAACCATTATTCTTTGATTTAAATGAATAACCGTCTCGCATTAAAAAAGATCCAGATATAATGTTCATGCTCAACGCTGGCACCACATAACAATTATTCAGGTCTAAAACTAATCCCGATGGTAGATGTAGAGGTAGCGTGCTGACCGCGATCACATCGACTTTGGAACCATTTCCCACGCGCATCGTCACCTCGTCCTTAGCCAATCTTCACTTAACCAGTAGCCCCTCTTTTGAGTTGCAAATATGAGCAACAGAACCAGTATCAAATACCCAGGCACTACTGCGAGCATTAGTTAAGAACACATCAATAACATGTATATCAAATATACATTTCACTTTGCCATCCTCCATATCCGCCAAATACTTGGGGCAGTTCTGCTTCCAGTGACCAGTCCATTTGCAGTAGAAGCACTCAGTTTCAGGCTTAGGTCCAGACTTGGGTTTCTTCTCTTGAGCAGCAACCTTTTTGCCGTTCTTCTTGAAGTTCCCCTTCTTCCCTTTGCCCTTTTTCTTGAAACTAGTGGTCTTATTGACCATCAACACTTGATGCTCCTTTCTGATTTCTACCTCCGCAGCCTTTAGCATCGCGAAGAGCTCGAGAATAGTCTTGTTCATCCCTTGCATACTATAGTTCATCATGAAGCTTTTGTAGCTTGGTGGCAGACATTGAAGAACTATGTCAATGAAACTATCATCAGGAAGATTAACTCCCAGTTGAGTCAAGTGGTTGTGGTACCCAGACATTCTGAGTATGTGTTCACTGATAGAACTATTCTCCTCCATTTTACAGCTGTAGAACTTATTGGAGATTTCATATCTCTCAATCCAGGAATTTGCTTGAAATATTAACTTCAACTCCTGGAAAATCTCATATGCTCCATGACGTTCAAAACGTCGTTGAAGTCCCGGTTCTAAGCTGTAAAGCATGGCACACTGAACTATCGAGTAGTCATCAGCTTTGCTCTGCTAGACGTTCTTAACGTCATAAGTACCATCTACAGCAGGCCTAGTACCCAACGGTGCTTCCAGGACATAATTCTTCTGTGCAGCAATGAGGATAATCCTCAAGTTACGGACCCAGTCCGTGTAGTTGTTGCCATCATCTTTCAACTTTGCTTTCTCTAGGAACGCATTAAAAATATAAAGGAACGGTAGCTCGGGCCATTGATCTACAACAACATGGACATGCAAAATGCTATCGGGTACTTGATAAATTAAAGTTCAATTAATCATATTACTTAAGAACTCCCACTTAGATAGACATCCCTCTAATCATCTAAGTGATCACGTGATCCAAATCAACAAAACCATGTACGATCATCACGTGAGATGGAGTAGTTTTCAATGGTGAACATCACTATGTTGATCATATCTACTATATGATTCACGCTCGACCTTTCGGTCTCAGTGTTCTGAGGCCATATTTGCATATGCTAGGCTCGTCAGGTTTAAACCGAGTATTCTGCATGTGCAAAACTGGCTTGCACCCGCTGTATGTGAACGTAGAGCTTATCACACCCGATCATCACATGGTGTCTCGGCACGACGAACTATAGCAACGGTGCATACTCAGGGAGAACACTAATACCTTGAAATTTAGTAAGGGGTCATCTTATAATGCTACTGCCGTACTAAACAAAATAAGATGCATAAAGGATAAACATCACATGCAATCAAAATATGTGACATGATATGGCCATCATCATCTTGTGCTCATGATCTCCATCACCGAAGCATCGTCATGATCTCCATCGTCACCGGCGTGACACCTTGATCTCCATCGTAGCATCGTTCTCGTCTCGCCAACTATTGTTACTACAACTATCTCTACCGCTTAGTGATAAAGTAAAACAATTACATGGCGATTGCATTGCATACAATAAGGCGACAACCATATGGCTCCTGCCAGTTGCCGATAACTTTGTTACAAAACATGATCATCTCATACAACAATTTATATCACATCATGCCTTGACCATATCACATCACAGCAAGCCCTGCAAAAACAAGTTAGACGTCCTCTACTTTGTTATTTCAAGTTTTACGTGGCTGCTATGGGCTTCTGGCAAGAACCATTCTTACCTACGCATCAAAACCACAACGATTTTTCGTCAAGTGTGCTGTTTTAACCTTCAACAAGGACCGGGCATAGCCACACTTGATTCAACTAAAGTTGGAGAAACAGACACTCACCAGCCACCTATGTGTAAAGCACATCGGTAGAACCAGTCTCACGTAAGCGTACGCGTAATGTCGGTCTGAGCTGCTTCATCCAACAATACCGCTGAATCAAAGTATGACATGCTGGTAAGCAGTATGACTATTATCGCCCACAACTCTTTGTGCTCTATTCGTGCATATAACATCTACGCATAGACCTGGCTCGGATGCCACTGTTGGGGAACACAGTAATTTCAAAATTTTCCTACGATCACGCAAGATCTATCTAGGTGATGCATAGCAACAAGACGGGAGGGTGTTGTCCACGTAGCCTCGTAGACCGAAAGCGGAAGCATTATGACAACACGGTTGATGTAGTCGTATGACTTCATGATCCGACCGTTCCTAGCACCGAAGGTACGGCACCTCCGCGATCTGCACACATTCAGCTCAGTGATGTCCCACAAACTCTAGATCCAGCTGAGGTTGAGGGAGAGTTTCGTCAGCACGACGGTGTGGTAACGGTGACGATAAAGTTACCGGTGCAGGGCTTCGCCTAACACTACGACGATACGACCGAGGTGGCAATCTGTGGAGGGGGGCACCGCACACGGCTAAACAATCAACTTGTGTGTTCTAGGGTGCCCCCTGCCCCCGTATATTAAGGAGGGAGGGAGGAGGCCGGCCAGGGGAGGAGGCGCGCCAAGGGGGGCAATCCTACTCCAAGTAGGTTTGCCCCCCCTCCCCCTTTCCTATTCCAACAAGGAGAAGGGGGAAGGAGGACGTGGAGAGAAGGAAGGAGAGGGTGGCACCGCCCCCTCCCCTTGTCCAATTCGGACTAGGGCAAGGGGGCACACGCCACCTCCTGGCCGCCCTCTCTCTTCTCCACTAAGGCCCATGAGGCCCAATAGCTTCCCGGGGGGGTTCCGGTAACCCCCGGTACTCCGATTTTATCAGAAACTTTTCCGGAACACTTCCGGTGGCCAAATATATCCGTCCAATATATCAATCTTTATGTTTTGACCATTTCAAGACTCCTCGCCATGTCTATGATCACATCCGGGACTCGGAACAATTTTCGGTACATCATATCACATAAACTCATCATACCAATCGTCATTGAACGTTAAGCGTGTGGACCCTACGGGTTCAAGAACTATGTAGACATGACCGAGACTCACTTCCGGTCAATAACCAATAGCGGAACCTGGATGGTCATATTGGTTCCTACATATTTTATGAAGATCTTTATCGGTCAAACCGCATAACAACATACTTTGTTCCATCTGTCATCGGTATGTTACTTGCCCGAGATTCGATCGTCGGTATCATCATACCTAGTTCAATCTCGTTACCGGCAAGTCTCTTTACTCATTCTGTAATACTTCATCCCGCAACCAACTCATTAGTCACAATGCTTGCAAGGCTTATAGTGATGAGTATTACCAAGAGGGCCGAGAGATACCTCTCCGAAACAGGGAGTGACAAATCCTAATCTCGATCTATGCCAACCCAACAAACACCTTTGGAGACACTTGTAGAGAACATTTATAATCACCCATTTATGTTGTGACGTTTGGTAGCACACAAAGTGTTCCTCCGGTATTCGGGAGTTGCATAATCTCATAGTCTGAGGAACTTGTAAAAGTCATGAAGAAAGCAGTAGCAATGAAACTGACACGATCATAATGCTAAGCTAACGGATGGGTCATGTCCATCACATCATTCTCCTAATGATGTGATCCCAATTATCAAATGACAACACATTTATATGGTTAGGAAACATAGTCATCTTTGATTAACGAGCTACTCAAGTAGAGGCATACTAGGGACTATATGTTTTGTCTATGTATTCACACATGTAGTAAGTTTCCAGTTAATACAATTCTAGCATGACTAATAAACATTTATCATGAATTAAGGAAATAAATAATAAATTTATTATTGCCTCTATGGCATATTTCCTTCAGATACCGCACTAGCTCTAGTTCATAAATGTAATGCAGGCATGTATTTCAGAAATAGTCATACGCACTTATCGGAAGAACTTGCATGACATCTTTTGTCCTACCCTCCCATGGCAGCGGGGTCCTATCAGAATCTAAGGGATATTAAGGCCTCGTTTGAATAGAGAATCGAAACAAAGCATTAGCACATGGTGAATACATGAACTCCTCAAACTACGGTCATCACCGGGAAGTGTCCCGACTTCTGTCACTCCGGGTTTACCAGATCATAACATGTAGTAGGTGACTATCACTTGCAAGATCGGATCTAGAACATATATATAATGGTGATAATATAAACGGTTCAAATCTAAAATCATGGCACCCGGGCCCAAAGTGACAAGCATTAAGCATGGAAAAGTCATGGCAACATCAATCTCACAACCTAATGGATACTAAACTAACTCAATTACATGATGAATCTCGTCCAACTCCTCACCGACCAGCGAGCCTACAAAGGAATTACTCACTCCCAGTGGGGAGCATCATGGAATTTGCGATGGAGAAGGGTTGGTGATGACAAAGATCGAAGATCCCCCTCTCCCGAGCCCCAAACAGACTGCAGATCTGGCCTTCCGATGAAGAACAGGAGGTGGAGGTGGCTGCGTCTCATGAAATGTGATTATTCTTCCTCCCTATTTTTTCTTCAAATATGTGATTTTATAGTATCAGGGTTGGAGTCTGCGGGGCCATTAGGTGGGGACAACCCACTTGGGCACGCGTAGAGGGGGGCGCGCCCTGGTGGGTTGTGCCCACCCAGGTACCCCCCCCCCCTCCGGGGGTTCTTGGCTCCAAAAAAATTCTTTTATTGTATAAAAATCCTCGCAAAGTTTCGTTCCAATCCAAGAACTTTTATTTCTGCACAAAAAACAACACCATGGTAGTTCTGCTGAAATCAGCGTCAGTCCGGGTTAGTTTCATTCAATTCATGCAAATTAGAGTCCAAAACAAGAGTAAAAAGCATTAGGAAAAGTAGATACGTTGGAGACATATCACCACCGCCTATTCTTCATTGGGAGGGCTAATCTGGAGTATGTTCGGGGCTCTGGAGAGGGAGATTCGTTGCCATCATCATCACCAACGCTTCTCCATCAACAAATTCGTGATCCTCACCACCGGGGGTGAGTAATTCCTTCGTAGGCTTGCTGGACGGTGATGGAGTTGGATGAGATTTATCATGTAATCTAGTGAATTTGTTGGGGCTTGATCCCTAGTATCCACTATGTTCTGAGATTGATGTTGTTATGACTTTGTTATGCTTAATGTTGGTCACTAAGGCCCGAGTGCCATGATTTTAGATCTGAACCTATTATGTTTTCATGAATATAAGTTTGTTTTGGATCCTATTTTGCAAGTTGTATGCACCTATTACATGTTATGATGTCCATAACCCAAGGTGAAAATAATTGGGATTCTTTTTGGTGATGACCGTAGTATGAGGAGCTCATGTATTCACTATGTGTTAATGCTTTGTTCTGGTTCTCTATTAAAAGGAGGCCTTAATATCCCTTATATTTCCTTGGACCCCACTGCCACAGGAGGGTAGGACAAAATATGTCATGCAAGTTCATATTAAAAGCACGTATGACTATATACATAATACATGCCTACGTTACATTGATGAATTGGAGATATTGTGTATCGCTCTACGTTGTGACTATTATGTGATAAATGTTATCCAACACAAATATCCATCGTTGATCCAATGCCTAGGCTTTTCGCATATTGATCTTTGCTAAGTTAATTTCATTGTTGCTGCTATTATAATCACTACAAAACTGCTATTGTTACTATTTCTCTTACTATTGCTATTGTTATTATTGCTATCAAACTATCCTACTACTGTGCTACTAAACAGTTTGTTGCGGATATTTAGTTCTCGAGGTGTGGTTTAACTGACAACTCAACTGCTAATAGTCATATAAATTTGGGTGAAATACTACCCTCGAAGATTGTCATGATCCCCTATACTTGTGGGTTATCAGTCCTCCGAGGTTTTCATGAAGTTTTCTCTAGAAACATTGTCGTGGTGATGATTTTCATAATTGTCGTCGTGGCATCGGTTTTGTTCTCCCTCTCCCGGTGAAGCTCCGGGTCCTCCATGTAACCTATAGGCTATCTCTACGTCCATTACATTAAGGTGGCAATCCCTTGGCTCCAGCCATATCATGCCGTGGCGCGCAGGCCACTTAAATGTTACAACATATAACCATCTCATATATAAACTCATTATCATGACTAAGGATATACCACATCATATGCAAACCTGCAAAACCAAGTTAGAAGTCCTCTAATTGGTTTGGCAAATTTTAATTACGTGGTTGCTATGGTTTCTGGATAACACTAACTAGCTACATGCACAATCAAGGCGATGATTCTTGTTGGTAGATTAACTTTTGGGTGTGTGAAAGAAGAGACTTAATGAAAAATCTCGTCCCCGCACTAAACTTTGTCAAATATGCATCACCCTCTTTCGTACGTGATGGATCACTATTCTTGACTATGATGAAGCTAAAGGAACTTCTAGCAGATTGTCAATAGCCAGAGCCGGTCGATTATTAGAACCTTGTACAAAGCTACATCATGTCATGAATGAACTGAACCGAAGGAACATTCGAGGGAAGCATAGCAAGAATATCAACCCTCACATCCACATGTGATCTAGATCAAAATGTGCATCTACTCATAGAACTGCTCTGATGCCACTATTGGGAAACGTAGTAGAAAACAAAAAAAATCGCCCTGCGATCACCTAGGAATAATATGAAGATGCATATAAGGTTTGGATCAATGATCATTACTGACTCCGGAGTTGTAGTGGAAGTAAATAAGCCAGTGTATATTGTACATGGATTCACTTGAACCATTGATGATCATCCCGCAAACCGCCCTCGAACGATCCCTCGAACGGAATACCGAAAGCATGGCCTCTCTACTTAGTTGCAAGCGCACGGTCTTCACAGTCCGGCAGTGCTTCATCGTCCAGAGCTAATCATCATTGGAGAATTAGAATGAGGAGATTAGAACCACACTGGGCTTCTAATTATGAGGATTGGAGGAACTAGACCAAGCTCTAATTAGTCAACTAGGACCAACTTGAACTAGGAGTAGATGAACTAGAGGAGGCTCCAAAACGTGTGTGTACAAAAGAGCTCAATCCCTCCAGTATATATAGGTTGGAGGAGAGGAGGGGAAGGACTCCCCTCCCCTTTTTCTGGCCAAAAGGGGAAGGAGGGGTCCTTCCTCCTCCCCAATTCGGCCTCCTCTAGAGGGAAAAGGGGACGCCACCCCATTTGGGCCCTTGTGGCCCAAGTTGCCTTCCTCCTCTAGTCCTTTTAAGGACCATTGATATTTAAATTAATATAAAAGCCTTCTAATAATTACTAGACCCTTTATATATAATTTAACATCACCGGAAACATTTTTTACCTATATTAATTATTGCTAATACTCGGTATTGCCCAATAAACTCCAAAATCTTTTGGTGACCCCAAAACGTTCCCAGTTCCTCTCCGAACTACTCTGAATATTAATGAAACAATTCCAAAAATAAATCCTAGATACTCTCATCCTACTCAGACTCAGAAGATCATGATTAACTTAAGCTTGTGACCTCATAGGTTCAGTAAATCAAAGACATGAACAAAACCCCTTTGTTCAATGATCGATAGCGGAACCGTGGACGTCCATATCGATCCCTATGATTACACGAATGACATTCGAGTGAACCTTTGGTTATCATGTGATGTTCCCTTTGCTTCACGATACTTTACAACACCCAGAGTGCATCGGTATCCTCCTGATTCATACACTATGTCGTTGATCCTGTTGCCGGTATTGTTCTTCTTTATCGTTGAAATGTTCCAGCATCCCCGTGACGTAGTCACCTGTGTCTGGCCAGATGATGAAGGATAACATCACACCGAGAGGTAACTAATAATATATCTCCATCATCAGAGGAGCAAATCCCACTATCGAGCTATCCAGTCCCTTGTCAAACTTTCCGATGAACCCGAAGTTATTGTTATGATCACCTAGTTACAGATGACATTTGAGCAACCCCAAAGTCCACCGCGCGATAGGAAGTGAGTAAGATACTCTCATGGTCTGGGAACCAAAACACATGCTAACACTAATGTTATAACAATTGATTACAGACGATATTATCTCAAAGTATAACAAACAATATTTGGTCGATTCAGTATGATCATTCTTCTAATGTCATACTCTTAATGTTGTTTCAGGACTATCATTACACTTAACTATATCATGAGATCCGGAAAATATCATTATCAACAACACTTGAGCTAGTCCTAGAGGCAAGGCCGGGAACCTATTCTTTTACCGTTTATCATTCCACACGTGCATATGAGTTTTCCACCGAATCACATATTCCAGTATCACATCAGTTATTGCATGAAATGTAAACTCTCAATTATGAAAACAATTATAATAATAAAATATTATTGCCTCTAGGGCATATTTCCAACAAAAGTTATAATAAATATGTTGTATGTGTGTGGATGATTGTTTGAATGTTGAGATGACATTCTATATATGTAATGCAATGTGATTATCAAGTACAAGTTACTGCAACCGCATCATTGCTACCACGGTAGCAAAAAAACGATGTCGAGATAGCAATCCGTCTATACGCCATATCACTACCTGTGGCGGCCGCTAAAAGTGCTTGCCGCTGCTGCTACGCATAGCAGTGGCGGGCAGAGAGAATGTAGCAAGTGATAGCTATAATAGCTTTGGCGGGCACTGCAATTTGCCCGCCATTGTAATAGATACAAAAGTGGTTGGCACCCGCTCGCCACTGATGCCATGTTAGCAGTGGCTGGTGCCCCTGAGAGCCTTGCCAGCCACTGCTAGACCTTCATGTAGTAGTGAGTATGTGTGAACTATTCAAGTGGGAGTAAATCTTGATAGTTAAAATAAAGGTTTTGCTCTTGTAGATAAAATAATTTAGTATCCTTTGTTTTGTTTAATCAAGATAACCAAGACTTGCCATGGGAATGGTTTTAAAAGGAAGTGATGATAACAAAGAATAACCATGCATATGAGAAAGTCTCTAAAAGGCTTCGATCTTGTGAAAATTTGTAGAAGAAGGTGATGTTAGTGATATCAACCCCATAGTGTTTAATTCGATGGAATCAGCATCACTTGTGGATAAAGTTGCCTAGAGGAACTTAGTTGAAAGATGACCGAGATCATGCCAAAATCTATGTGCGACACATGGTTCTTCAACTTCTTGCTTGATCCATGGCCATGTCACTATATGTTACTTTATGCGCGTAAATATGACTTCATCACCTCTCTTGAAGCTACTCTAAGGACTCTACTGGCCAATGAACGATCCACCAGAGTTTCATCTTAGGTTTTGGCTATGAATTTGTTAACGTTCATAGTGGTAACACTACAACGAATATTATTCAGTTTTCTCTTGAGAATACTGGTTGCAAAGCTCAAAAGAAATGACACTTGATCCATACTTTTCAAACTTAAGCCCAGCGAAACCCCCTATTTGCATGCATCATTTCTTTGGCATAATCTATCATTAAACAACGAAAGTTTCATCAAGGAATGATTGAAATAAGTGTTTGCAAGCCTTGATGAGGTGACACTCATGGTTGTCAGCGAGTTACTCTAGTATCACATTGTCCTTTACATGCATTTCACTCCCGTAATATATGTTTTCATTGCAAAAGAAAATCTCTATCAAATGTTCCCAACAAGCAAGTGTTAACTAGAAAATAGAATAGAAGCTACACCCTCCGTCCCATAATGTAAGACATTTTTGAAAGCTAGTTTACCTTGCAAAAACGCATTACATATTGGGACGGAGGGAGTAATTTATTATTTTGTATAGACTAGCAAGGAGTTTGTGTTGATTATCTTTGCATCACTTCGCTTGCACAATAACCATGCCACCACTACATTTATATTGAGTTTTCAGGCGAAGAAAGCGGGGGGCTATCTAGGCATACCGATCGTGCCAAAACCTTCTCGTTATTTTGGTTTAAACAACTAAGTTCCTTATGGTTGATTTTTTGTTTCTTGATTGATGACAGCCAAGGATTAAGCTTGGGGAGGTTGATGAGTGATATTTTTGCGCTCATCACACCGTTGTTTAAACGGATAATCCAGATTTTTTTGAGAAAATCACTCTGATATTGCCACTAATGACTAATGAATGTGAGAGATCGCAAAATCCTTTGTTTAATGTGTTTCCACATGAAAAGGGCCTAAACATGGAAGGATATCATCATATACAAGGAAAAATATGAAGTTTAGTGGAAGAGGCAAGTCTGTAGGTGGTGCGCCAGGCTCAAGGGGAATGCAAGACGCTTCACGGTACGAGTGTGCCCACTCATACCGCCGCTCACACCACTTGCTGTCAGCTCCAAATGGTCCACCATACCAACATTTATAAAGAGGTCGATGCCAAAATATCAACAGGAGAGCATCATTCATGAAACAGAGAACCAATCTTCCAACCGTAGCCGACACCATTTCCCATCTCATCTCCATAGTTGCTACCACCATCACCACCACAACCATTCTCTCCAAGTTATTCATACTTCTAATCGGTGTACTGCTTCCGACAAATAATGTAAGACATATTATCAATCAATCGTTCATATTTATGTCGTCTTCAATGAGTTCGTATTGTGACCTAGTCGCCATGTGTAAGTAATTCGGTAATGCGGGTTGAGGCAAGGCCTTGAAACCCGATGTATTTGTGCAAGGGATCACTGGAATGACTTTGCGTATTTGACGTTATTTGTATGTGTTCGATTGCAACAAAGTTGTCTCTTGTCTTCTTCTTGTCCTAAAGCCCTGCGGGTACCTAGGATCCCATAGATCAGTCAAGGAGATGGAACAAAAGTGAGAGAAGGGTTTAGTATGGTAGCGGAAAGCTATTCCTTGGGGATGAATGAGGTGTAGTCATTAAACTCCCAATGATTTTGTCTGAACATTTATTCTTAATAATCGAGGTTACCCCTACGTGGTTGTAAGGGCATGAGTTTGGCAACTCCCTCTTCATGCAAGTCACATATCGAATCAGACGTACTTTGGACACATCCCCCATATCATCCCATCATAAGCACATCATTGTGGTTATCTTCCAGAGCTATGTTTACCATCAAGATAAGATCCCGCACATGAATAAAAGGTTGCGGGAGTAAGACTTCATACCCATGAATGTTTTAATACTAGTGTTTACACCCAAAAAGGTTATTAAAGGTCCAGTTGAAAAACTAGAATTTTATTCGTTAGCAATAACTTGTCAGAGCCTTTGTCAAGTGTACATCCTCTCATGGGTTCGATAGCTCAGGGTCACTCCTTGGAGAAAAGGCATGGGAACCTTTTGCTATCCAATCGGATCTCAAAGGGCATCACACATAACACATGATTCAAGCATATTATGTTGGGGAATGTAGTAATTTCAAAAAAATTCCTACGCACACGCAGGATCATGGTGATGCATAGCAACGAGAGGGGAGAGTGTTGTCCACGTACCCTCGTAGACCATAAGCGGAAGCGTTATGACAACGCGGTTGATGTAGTCGTACGTCTTCACGATCCGACCGATCAAAGTACCGAACGTACGGCACCTCCAAGATCAGCACACGTTCAGCTCGATGACGATCCCCGGACTCCGATCCAGCAAGGTGTCGAGGATGAGTTCCGTTAGCACGACGGCGTGGTAAGGATGATGATGTTCTACCGACGCAGGGCTTCGCCTAAGCACCGCAATGATGTGACCGAGGTGGAATATGGTGGAGGGGGGCACCGCACACGGCTAAGGAACGATCATGAAGATCAACTTGTTTGTAGAGGTGCCCCTGCCCCCGTATATAAAGGAGGGAGGGGGGAGGTGCGGCCGGCCCCCTAGGGGTGCGCCTGGAGGAGTCCTACTCCCACCGGGAGTAGGACTCCCTCCTCTTGCCTTGGTGGAGAAGGAAAGGGGGGAGGGGAAAGAGGAAAGGGTGGCGCCGCCCCCCCCCTTCCTTGTCCTATTCGGACTAGGGGAGGCGCGCGCGCCTGCCTGGCCGCCCTCCTATTCTCCCTCATGGCCCATGTAGGCCCATTAACCCCGGGGTTCAGTAACCCCTAACTCGGTAAAAAATCCCGATTTCACCCGCGATTCGATATCCAAATATAGGCTTCCAATATATCAATCTTTATGTCTCGACCATTTTGAGACTCCTCGTCATGTCCGTGATCACATCCGGGACTCGAACAACCTTCGTACATCAAAACTTATAAACTCATAATAAAGCATCATCGTAGCGTTAAGCGTGCGGACCCTACGGGTTCGAGAACTATGTAGACATGACCTAGAACGGTTCCCGGTCAATAACCAATAAGCGGAACCTGGATGCTCATATTGGCTCCTACATATTCTACGAAGATCTTTATCGGTCAAACCGCATAACAACATACGTTGTTCCCTTTGTCATCGGTATGTTACTTGCCCGAGATTCGACCGTCGGTATCCAATACCTAGTTCAATCTCGTTACCCGCAAGTCTCTTTACTCGCTACGTAATGCGTCATTCCGTAAGTAAGTCATTAGCTACATTGCTTGCAAGGCTTATAGTGATGTGCATTACCGAGAGGGCCCAGAGATACCACTCCGACAATCAGAGTGACAAAACCTAATCTCAAAATACGCCAACTCAACATGTACCTTCGGAGACACCTGTAAAGCTCCTTTATAATCACCCAGTTACGTTGTGACGTTTGGTAGCACACAAAGTGTTCCTCCGGTAAACGGGAGTTGCATAATCTCATAGTTGCAGGAACTTTGTATAAGTCATGAAGAAAGCAATAGCAACATACTAAACGATCAAGTGCTAGGCTAACGGAATGGGTCAAGTCAATCACATCATTCTCCTAATGATGTGATCCCATTAATCAAATGACAACACATGTATATGGTTAGGAAACATAACCATCTTTGATTAATGAGCTAGTCAAGTAGAGGCATACTAGTGACATTATGTTTGTCTATGTATTCACACATGTATCATGTTTCCGGTTAATACAATTCTAGCATGAATAATAAACATTTATCATGATATGAGGAAATAAATAATAACTTTATTATTGTCTCTAGGGCATATTTCCTTCAGTCTCCCACTTGCACTAGAGTCAATAATCTAGATTACACATAATGATTCTAACACCCATGGAGTCTTGGTGCTGATCATGTTTTGCTCATGGAAGAGGCTTAGTCAGCGGTGCGCAACATTCAGATCCGTATGTATCTTGCAAATCTCTATGTCTCCCACCTGGACTTGGTCCCGGATGGAATTGAAGCGTCTTTTGATGTGCTTGGTCCTCTTGTGAAATCTGGATTCCTTTGCCAAGGCAATTGCACCAGTATTGTCACAGAAGATCTTCATTGGTCCCAATGCACTAGGTATGACACCTAGATTACAAATGAACTCCTTCATCCAGACTCCTTCATTTGCTGCTTCCGAAGCAGCTATGTAATCCGCTTCGCATGTAGATCCCGCCACAACGCTTTGTTTAGAACTGCACCAACTTACAGCTCCATCGTTTAATAAAAACACGTATCCGGTTTGCGATTTAGAATCGTCCCGATCAGTGTCAAAGCTTGCATCAACGTAACCATTTACGACTAGCTCTTTGTCCCCTCCATAAACGAAAACATATCCTTAGTCCTTTTAGGTATTTCAGGGATGTTCTTGACCGCTGTCGATGATCCACTCTGGATTACTTTGGTACCTACCTGCTAAGCTTATTGCTAAGCATCGTCGGTCTGGTACCCAGCATTGCATACATGATAGAGCCTATGGCTGAAGCATAGGAACATCTTTCATTTTTCTCTATCTTCTGCTTTGTGGTCGGGCATTGAGTCGACTCAACTTCACACCTTATGTCTGGTAAGAACCCTTTCTTTGACTGATCCATTTTGAACTTCTTTAAAACTTTATCAAGGTACATGCTTTGTGAAAGTCCTATTAAGCGTCTTGATCTATCTCCATAGATCTTGATGCCCAATATATAAGCAGCTTCACCGAGGTCTTTTGAAAAACTTTTATTCAAGTATTCTTTTATGCTATCCAGAAATTCTATATCATTTCCAATTAATAATATGTCATCTACATATAATATCGAAATGCTCTGAGCTCCCACTCACTTTCTTGTAAATCTGAGCTTCTCCAAAAGTCTTTATAAAACATTATGCTTTGATCACACTATCAAAGCGTTTATTCCAACTCCGAGATGCTTGCACCAGTCCATAAATGGATCGGTGGAGCTAGCATACTTTGTTAGCACCTTTTGGATCGACAAAACCTTCAGGTTGCATCATATACAACTCTTCTTCCAGAAATCCATTCAAGAATGCAGTTTTGACATCCATTTGCCAAATTTCATAATCATAAAATGCGGCAATTGCTAACATGATTTGGACAGACTTAAGCATCGCTACGGGTGAGAAAGTCTCATCGTAGTCAACCCCATGAACTTGTCGAAAACCTTTCGCAACAAGTCGAGCTTTGTAGACAGTTACATTACCATCAGTGTTAGTCTTCTTCTTAAAAATCCATTTATTCTCAATGGCTTGCCGATCATCGGGAAAATCAACCAAAGTCCATACTTTGTTCTCATACACGGATCCCAGCTCAAATTTCATGGCTTCTAGCCATTTTGTGGAATCTGGGCTCATCATCACTTCCTCATAGTTCGTTGGTTCGCCATGGTCAAGTAACATGACTTCCAGAATAGGATTACCGTACCACTCTGGTGCGGATCTTACTCTGGTTGACCTACGAGGTTCAGTAGAAACTTGATCTGAAGTTTCATGATCAATATCATTAGCTTCCTCACTAATTGGTGTAGTTGTCACAGGAATCGGTTCTTGTGATGAAGTACTTTCCAATAAGACAACAGGTACAGTTACCTCATCAAGTTCTACTTTCCTCCCACTCACTTCTTTCGAGAGAAACTCCTTCTCTAGAAAGGGTCTGAATTTAGCAACGAAAATCTTGCCCTCAGATCTGTGATAGAATGTGTACCCAATAGTCTCTTTTGGGTATCCTACGAAGACACATTTCTCCGATTTGGGTTCGAGCTTATCTAGTTGAAGTTTCTTCACATAAGCATCGCAGCCCTAAACTTTAAGAAACGACAGCTTTGGTTTCTTGCCAAACCACAGTTCATAAGGCGTTGTCTCAACGGATTTTGATGGTGCCCTATTTAATGTGAATGTAGCCGTCTCTAAAGCATAACCCCAAAACGATAGCGGTAAATTAGTAAGAGGCATCATAGATCGCACCATATCTAGTAAAGTACGATTACGACGTTCGAACACACTATTTCGTTGTGGTGTTCCGGGTGGCGTGAGTTGCGAAACTATTCCGCATTGTTTCAAATGTAAACCAAACTCGTAACTCAAATATTCTCCTCCACGATCACATCGTAGAAATTTTATTTTCTTGTTACGATGATTTTCCACTTCACTCTAAAATTCTTTGAACTTTTCAAATGTTTCAGACTTGTGTTTCATTAAGTAGATATACCCATATCTGCTCAAATCATCTGTGAAGGTGAGAAAATAACGATACCCGCCGCGAGCCTCAATATTCATTGGACCACATACATCAGTATGTATGATTTCCAACAAATCAGTTGCTCGCTCCATAGATCTGTAGAACGGCGTTTTAGTCATCTTGCCCATGAGGCACGGTTCGCAAGTACCAAGTGATTCCAAAAGTCCATCGGTATGGAGTTTCTTCATGCGCTTTGCACCGATATGACCTAAACGGCAGTGCCACAAATAAGTTGCACTACCATTATCAACTCTCCATCTTTTGGCTTCAACATTATGAATATGTGTATCATTACTATCGAGATTCAATAAAAATATACCACTCTTCAAGGGTGCATGACCATAAAAGATATTACTCATATAAATAGAATAACCATTATTCTCTGACTTAAATGAATAACCGTCTCGCATCAAACAAGATCCAGATATAATGTTCATGCTCAACGCTGGCACCAAATAAAAATTATTTAGGTCTAAAACTAATCCCGGTGGTAGATGTAGAGGTAGCGTGCCGACTGCAATCACATCGACTTTGGAACCATTTCCCACACGCATCGTCACCTCGTCCTTAGCCAATCTTCGCTTAATCCGTAGTCCCTGTTTCGAGTTGCAAATATTAGCAACAGAACCAGTATCAAATACCCAGGTACTACTGCGAGAATTAGTAAGGTACATATCAATAACATGTATATCACATATACCTTTGTTCACTTTGCCATCCTTCTTATCCGCCAAATACTTGGGGCAGTTCCGCTTCGATGTCGATCGCTTGCGGTAGAAGCACTCGATCTCGTGGCTTAGGTCCAGACTTGGGTTTCTTCTCTTGAGCAGACAACTTGTTTGATGTTCTTCTTGAAGTTCCCTTCTTCTTCCTTTGCCCTTTTCTTGAAACTGGTGGTCTTGTTAACCATCAACACTTGATGCTCCTTCTTGATTTCTACCTCCACGCTTTTAGCATTGCGAAGAGCTCGGGAATAGTCTTGTCCATCCCTTGTATATTATAGTTCATCACAAAGCTCTTGTAGCTTGGTGGCAGTGATTGAAGAATTACATCAATGACACTATAATCGGGAAGATTAACTCCCGGTTGAATCAAGTGATTATTATACCCGGACATTTTGAGTATGTGTTCACTAACGTAACTATTCTCCTCCATCTTACAGCTCTGAACTTATTGGAGACTTCATATCTCTCAATCCGGGCATTTGCTTGAAATATTAACTTCAACTCTGGAACATCTCATATGCTCCATGACGTTCAAACGTCGTTGAAGACCGGTTCCAAGCCGTAAAGCATGGCACACTTGAACTATCGAGTAGTCATCGGCTTTGCTCGCGAGCGTTCTTAATGTCGTCGATTGCATCAGCGATGGGCACGGCACCCAGCGGTGCTTCGGGGCGTAATTCTTCATGCAGCAATGAGGATAATCCTCAGGTTACGGACCCAGTCCGTGTAATTGCTACCATCATCTTTCAACTTAGCTTTCTCAAGGAACGCATTAAAATTCAATGGAACAACAACACGAGCCATCTATCTACAACAAACATAAACAAGCAAAATACTATCAGGTACTAAGTTCATGATAAATTTAAGTTCAATTAATCATATTACTAAAGAAATCCCACTTAGACAGACGTCTCTCTAGTCATCTAAGTGATCACGTGATCCAAATCAACTAAACCATGTCCGATCATCACGTGAGATGGAGTAGTTTCAATAGTCAACATCACTATGTTGATCATATCTACTATATGATTCACGTTCGACCTTTCGGTCTCCGTGTTCCGAGGCCATATCTGTATATGCTAGGCTCGTCAACTTTAACCTGAGTATTCTGCCTGTGCAACTGTTTTGCACCCGTTGTATTTGAATGTAGAGCCTATCACACCCGATCATCACGTGGTGTCTCAGCACGAAGAACTTTCGCAATGGTGCATACTCAGGGAGAACACTTCTTGATAATTTAGTGAGAGATCATCTTAAAATGCTACCGTCAATCAAAGCAAGATAAGATGCATAAAGGATAATGTCGTGGGAAGCGAACACCTATGGGGCAGGGCCCTTCGGTCCGACAAGGGAGCGGAGGGTGCCTGAAGAGCGATCGATCGGCGAAGCACGCGAGGATTTACCCGGCCGGAGCTCTCCGGAGAGATAAAACTCCTCTTCGCTGCTTTGTTGTGGTATTATGTTCTTGCTCAAGAGCGTGGCGTTCTGTTTTCGAAGAGTCGAACCCCTTATCGTTATGCATGGGCCTCCTTTTATAGGCTAAAGGGTCACCGGCAGTGTGTAACGCAGAGGGGTATAAAAAGTAAAAAGAGGGTTGGTACAACTGCTATCTCTGATGCCCCCTACCTAACTCGGCGGCGGGGACAAGGGCATTTAATGCCCGTCGCCTCGCCAACAATCTTGAAAGCGACCGTTAGGGGCACCACCGCCGCCACGATGGCCTTCTCGTCATCTCCACTTGCCACCTCGCACCGCTTGGCTGCACAGCTCCCGCCACGTGTGCACAGAGCGACCACAATGGCGACACGTTGTCGGATCTTGTTGGGCGTGGTAGCAGAGTGGTAACCGCCCGCAATCGCCTTGCCACGGTTATTGTCTTGCCGCACCGAGAGCTTGCGCTTGCCGGGCCTGCTGGGGCGCGCGCGTCGCGGCAAGTTCTTCGCAAATGCCTTGGTTGGCCTTCGGTAAGCTCCTCTTGTCGGGCCTTGTCCTTCCGGCGAGCTACTCTTCTTTGGAGCCTTGTCTTCTCGGTCAAAACACTTTGTTCTTGAATGGCATCAATATGAGCTCTGAGAGGATCTTGGCGGGCGCTGGCAAGCCCTAGCCTTTGGGTGTTCTGTTGCCCGTGCACAAGTTCGGGATACTAAGGTACCCCTACTTTAGTACACCGACAGAGCCCCGGCCTGGGCCACACAGTGCCGAAGCTGTTGGGCGAGGCCCAAAACAGAACAGTAATCGCGCCTGGGTCGGACCAAATCTAACTCCGTATCCACCGCGCCCTCCGTAGCAGCACGCGTCAAGCGGCGTCGTGGGAGAGATCGTGGCAATTCTTTAATCAAGAAAGGCGTAACGTTCTCCTCTCCTCTTTATAAGAAGGGGAAACAGGGGCCGTTCCCCCACCTTCGCCACTTCCGGTTCCTTCCTCAGAAAGCTCTGCCGCTCCCCTCCGCTTCCCAAGCCTAAAGAGAGCAGCGCTCAGCCCTCGCCGCCGCCGTCGCCGCCGTCGCCGCCAACTTCCTCCACCGCTTCCTCCATGGCTCCGAAGACCGGGAAGAGCGTGAAGTCGGCCGAGGCGCTGCGGCTTGAGGCGCTGCGCAAGGAACGGGCACTTCCCCGAGCTCACCCCGAAGGCGCTGCGGGAGGAGTTCTATCTCTTCTGGTCGACGGAGACGCGGGCGCATCCGCGCACGCAGGTACTCTCCGCCGAAGCTTCTACTTCAAAAAAGTGTCCAAGAGGATACTATTTCTTCCCCTGTTCTTCTATTGCGGGCTTTGCCCACCTTTTTCCGATTTCTTCTGTGATATCATGAATACCTACGGGTTTCATCTTCTTGACTTCACCCCAACGTTGTTCTGACAATGGCGATTTTCGCACACCTCTGCGAGAACTTCGTTGGAATCCACCCAAATGTCACCCTCTTTCGCCACTACTTCATGCCCCGGGCCGAGAAGGGAGAGCCCTTAGCTGGCGGGATCGCCTGGATCTCGAGGGTCGGCATGAAGGAGGTTTATCTGGAGGGCGAGCTCCGCAGCAAGTGGGATGAGTGGAGGGCGGAGTGGTGCTGGATTGTTGACGCGGATCCGCAGCCATTCACCAGCCTGCGTCAAGCCTAAGTAGTGCGCGGCGGCGACTGGAGCGCCCTGGCGGTGGATAACGCCAGATTGAAGATCGCCACCACGCGGATTCTGCGGCTCAGGCTTGTCGGGCTTACTGTAGGTGTTGTTGGCGCGGACTTCCTTCGCTGCCGCATCGCCCCTCTGCAGGAGAGGAGGAGGCCCGCCTGGCTGTTCGGGGGCCCGGCAGATATCATGAGGCTGCGTCCAGGCCTCAATTTTAATTTCACAGTCTTGGAGTTGGATGGGATGCTCAAGGATTTGTTCAAGCACGACTCCAACCATCCAGAGTGGTTTAGGCTGCCGCAGGGCGTCATGCCGTTGTGCAATAACTCCCAGCTCGATCGCATCCGCGCAATGATGCCGGAGTGCGACTCGCATGGGATTATCCCAACGTGGCAGGAGCCTGCCAACGACGTCGTGCAGAACTTCTTCGACAACTTGGTGGAGGTGGCGATCCGCGCCGACGATCAGAAGCTCCTCACCCGCGACACCACTGACGACGAGATGCGGTACATCGCCACCAGGGCGGAAGAGGCGGCGGCAGCCGCCGCCGCGGGCGAGTTTGGTTTTACGTTGGAGGAGGCGGAGGCGGCCGAGGCGGCAAGCCTTGCCGACCGGGAGGACCTTGGCGGGGAGGTCGTTGGCGAGGGGGAGCCCGAGGCTGAAGCGAGCGAGCCTGCCGGGGGCGCGAGTGGCCAGCCATCTTCAAGCAGCTTGCCACAGACGGGGACCTCAGTGCAGCCCCCAGCTCAACCAAGGAGGCGCCTCCGCAAGACTGGAGACACAGCAGGGCGGCGGGCAGGCCAACAGGCGCAGCGCCGCGGGACACGCTCTACCGCGACAAGCACCGTTGCCGCGGGAGCGTCTCATGCCGCGCCGGCAACTGGAGCGGGATCTTCTCAAGCCGCTACTCCTGATCCTGCCGCGGCTCCTGCCAAGCGTCCAAGGGAGCCTACTCCTCCGCCTCGTCATGCTGAGAGGGTGCCGGACTTCGACCTCTCTGCGCTGAGCTCCGACGAGGAGGAAGAAGAAGAGGAGGAGTAAGACTTTCTTCTTGTTGTACTTATGTTTCTTCGATTCTTGCTGTTTCTTGTCTTGTATCTGATCTGCTTCCCTCTGAACCTCGTTCCACTTCAGGACTCTGGCCGAGAGAGCGGCGAAGAGGGCCAAGGTCCCCGTGGTTGTCATCGAGGACGATCCTGCTGTGATGGCAGAGGACACGTCCGAGACTACCTTGACGGACCCGGCAACCTCTCCTTGAAGTAGCCCCCAGCACAGCCCCTAGCGTAAGTATTTGTTCACTTCCTGTTGTGGGGCGCGCATGGGTGCCTTTCCTTGTTGATATCTTGATTGTTGACTTGCTTGTGTAGGAGGAGAACAGGCCCACCAGGAGCAACCGGAAGTCGCTCCGGAGGTGCAATCTGCTTCAACTACGCCGCCCAGGGGCGATTCTCCGACAAGGGAACGCTCTCCGGCAAGGGAGAGGTCCCCGGCAAGGGGTGGAACCAGTGAGCCTTCGGTGGTGGAGCCCATGGTCACAGAGCCCAGCACAGGTAACCCTCCTTGTCGGAAATTTTCCCTTGGGTTCTTCTTCTTCTGGTCTTCTTTTTTGGATATTTGCTTGACTCTTTTTTCCTGCCTTCAGATCCTTCCTCCGCGGAGCCAATGGAGACCGAGGCCACCGGCGAGAGAACTTCTTGGGCGATCTTGGTGATGCTGCTGCTCTTGAAGAGGAGGCGGCGCTGATGACCCGCCCGACGAAGAGGCCGCCAAGGCTCTTTGGCGCTGGGCTGGCGAGGATCCGACGATCGCCCGACGACCAGGGGCCACAGAGCGCAGGCGCTACACGAACGCTGATCCCTCCGCCCGACGCAGCGCCAGGCCCCGAAGAGCCCCAGCCCGGCACCTACTTGAAGGCCGGCGAAGGTATCTTCATCGAGCTCCCCAGGCATCGAGTTCGAGGTGCGGTCGAGGAAGACATTCGACGGAGAAGTACTCGCCTCCAGGGCTGGCGGTTGTTGCGCCAAAGCAGAAGCGATGGCGAATCCAAGAGGAGCAAATGCTCGAAAGTTGGTGTCGCTATACGCGCCCGACAAAGCGGCCGAGTCGAGGAAGCGCTTATCGCCGGGGGGAGTTGACATAGAAGCATGCGGAGGAGCTCCAGAGCCGCAACCAAGAGGCCCTCCGGTCTATTGTTGAGGAGAGGGCGCAGCTTGTTGAGGCGAAGAAGGCGTTCATCCTTGAGAAGGCTGAAGCCGAGGAGCAACAGAGGCTTGCCGCAGAAGAGCTGTCCACCCGGGAAGGTGAACTGACGCAGCGGAAAGTCAATCTGGACAGCTACGAGGAGGAGCTCGTCGCACGCGAGCAATCACTTGGCGGGGCACTCAAAGAAGCGAAGGGCGCCGCCGCGCTTGCGAGGCCGCCAAGAAGGAATTAGAGGTGAAGATGGCGCAGGTGGAGGCTGATCTGAAAGGGAAGGATGAGGAGCTTGCCGCACTCTAGCGCGAACGCGAGAAGGATGCCCTCGCTCATGGTGATCTGCAAGTCCAACTCGCCGACAAGGGCAAGGAACTGAACGCCGCCAAGGACTCAAATGCTGATCTGGAGCTGAAGCTGGCCACGTTGTCGGAGGCGCTGGGCGGCGCCAAGCGAGAGGAGGATTTGAAGAAAGAGATCAAGGCCAGCGAGGAGCTGTGCGAGGGCCGTCGAGACTCAAAACACCTTGAGGGCTACGGTGGAGCTCGGGCGGAGAACCTCGTCAACATCGCTGCAGTCATCGATGATGAGTGGCGAATCCCAGACTTAGCGGGCTTGGTACTCCTCCGGCGAGAACCTCCAGCCCAGCGCCAAGCTTACTCTTTTCTTCAAGGGTGTGGCGACGGCCCTCCAGCAACTCCGGGAAAGGATCCCAAAGAAGCTGGCTGACGAGTCGCGTGCAATATGTGCCAAGGTCTTGGAGAAGGTGTTGGTGAAGATACTCTTCCGCAATCCGGGCCTCAACCTCACCCGCGTCCTCAAGAAGCTACCGACGGGTGCTGATCTTGAAGAGCTCAAAGCCATTGTCGCACCCATTGTGGACAAGGTGAATGAAGTCAGGAGGATCGACGGCGAGCGCGTGGATTAGGCTGCTCTTTCTCTCCTTTCCTTGTCGCTGCCATTTATGTTATGAAAACAATTTAGTCAGTGCCGTAACAAGTTACCCTTGTAATATAACTTTATTCTGGGCAATGCTTGCTATGTTATCTCCTTTACTTGATTCTTTTCTTTGTATGTTTTTACCCTACGCTTTTAGGGAACTTGCGGTAGCAGAGCACGCTTGCATGAGCGCTGAGTCTGCGTAACATCAAGCAGCCATTGGCGGTGCCGCCTCCGCAAGAAACCTTGCATAACTAGTTGCAGCACACTTAAGTTGTTGGCGGACTCGAAACAAAGTAAGGCGCAACTAGCTACGAGGAGGTTCCTCCGCGCATAGGTTTTCCATACAAAGCATGGTCGTTCAAGGAAGATAACTTAAAATTTTAAAAACTGATCATGCTCAGACTTTGGCGACTTAGCTTTTTCTTTTTGTAAATGCGTGTCGGCAAGGCCAAACTTCTTTGAGCGACGCCTAATCCACCCATTATCTTCTTATCTTCTCCTCCCCCCCCCGGTGAACTTGTGGGTGAAGGAACCTTCTCTTTGAGAAAAAGAAGAGAAAATAACGATATGGAGCCTTAAGGCTCGTTATTGCTTACCGGGGCAAGTGCTGCACAAAGTGTCAGATAAAGCATGCAAAAAAGAAAGAATGCATGAAATTTGACAAGATGTGCGAAGCACATGAACTTTATTTATGCACGGGATCTGCGCCCGGCTTTGTACAAAGGGTTACATGCAACAGCGGCAAGGCTTGTACAAAAGGTGGTTGTCGGAACAGCAGGTTCCGGCAACAGCATATAGGGGTAAAACATACGGAGATGCTCTATGTTCCAGGAGTTGCTCACCGGAAAGCCATCTTCGGTCTCAAGGCGGACAGCACCAGGCCTAGTGACTCGTTTTACCCGATAAGGGCCTTCCCACTTCAGCGTCAACTTGTTGGAATTCTTGGCGGATTGAACACGCCGAAGAACAAGGTCGCCTTCCTCGAAACTTCTGGCATTAACTTTGCGGCTATGGTAGCGACGCAAAGCTTGCTGGTATCGAGCAGCTCGTACAGCAGCCTGAAGACGATCTTCCTCAAGGAGCAGCGCGTCATCTTGCCGCAGCTGCTCTTGCTCAAGCTCATCATAAGCGAGCACTCGAGGCGATCCGTATACGAGTTCCGTGGGGAGAACTGCTTCTGCTCCATAGACTAGAGCAAAAGGTGTCTGGCCGGTGGCTCGATTTGGTGTCGTCCTGATCGACCAAAGAACCCCTGGCAGCACCTCGATCCAATTTCTTCCGCACTTGTGCAGCCTGTCGAAAGTTCTGGTCTTGAGCCCACGCAGCACTTCAGCGTTTGCCCTCTCCACTTGACCATTTCTTCTCGGGTGAGCAACAGAAGCGAAGCAGATCTTGGCGCCAAGATCCTGGACGTACTGCATGAAGGTGCGGCTCGTGAATTGTGTGCCATTGTCGGTGATGATCCTGTTAGGGACTCGGCGGCAAACAATTGACTGAAGAACTTGATCTGCTGGTTGTCTGTCACCTTCCTCCTTTGCTTCCACCACCGCCGCCGTGAATTTGTTGATCGCCACGTACAAGTACTCGAAGCCCCCGACAGCTCGGGGAAAGGGGCCGAGGATGTCGAGCCCCTAGACCGAAAATGGCCAGGATAAAGGGATTGTTTGGAGAGCTTGAGCTAGTTGATGTATCTGTTTGGAGTGGAACTGGCACGCTTCACACTTAGTTACTTGTGCAGTTGCATCCTGGAGGGCTGTTGGCCAGAAGAAACCTTGCCGGAAAACCTTGCTGGCAAGTGCTCTTGCGCCAATGTGGTGACCACATATGCCTCCATGTATCTCCGCCAACAGCTCCTGTCCTTCTTCCCGGGAAATGCACTTCAATTTCACTCCGTTGAATCTTCTTACATGCAGTGTGTCATCGACAAACTGGTACATACGTGATTGCCGGGCTACTCTCTCGGCTTCTTCTTGCTCTTGGGAAGTTCTCTGTTTGAAGAAGCAGACGATCGGTTGTGCCCATGCCGGAGCTTGTGGCTCGATGACAAGGACTAAAGGCGCAAATGCTGCTGCGGGAACATCTGCTTCCACGGCAAGAATCTGCGATTCAGCCGGAGCTTGATGTTCCCCGGCAAGCTTGTCGGAGCAAAACTTGTCGGGAGCGTCTGCTTCAATGAAACAAACCCTAGGGCTTGTCGGAGCAGACTGCTCCTCAGCACTCTCGGTGTTGGTCTTGGGGACCTTCTTGGCGGCGGCTTCGGGGAGCTCAGCCGGAAAGTAGTCACCAGAAACCAACTTCCTCTTCTTGCTCTGTCCAGTTGATGGTGTTACAGATGGTTGAGTCAACTTGAGCACAAAGATCCCTGGTTCCACAGGCTACTTGAGTGCGGTGCATTTTGACAGGCCATCTGCAATGTCGTTTTGAGCTCTCGGAACATGTTCCATCTGTAGGCCGTCAAAATGCTCTTCTAGTTTTCTCACTTCATCAATGTAGGCTTCCATCAACGGACTCTGATAATCTTTGTTAACTTGGCTGACGACAAGCTGCGAGTCACCCCTGACAATAAGCTTCTTGATCCCAAGGTCCGCGCGATCTGAGTCCGCAAGCAAGCCTTCATACTCTGCGGTATTGTTTGTCGCTTGCTCCTTGGGAAAGTGCATCGGACCACGTGCTTGAGGTGCTCTCCGGTGGGTGCGACAAGTAATACGCCCTTTTGGCGCCTTGCAGCGAGAAGGCACCATCAAAGTACATGATCCACTCTTTGCTTGCTTCCTTGACGGGGATGCTTGTCTCCAGAGTTTCTTCATCAGGTGTTGGTGTCCACTCTGCTATGAATTCTGCCAATGCTCGGCTCTGGATAGTTGAAGTACTCTCAAACTTGAGGCCGAAGCTTGACAATTCCAGCGCCCACTCGACAATCCTGCTGTTATACGGATTCTGCGTTATCCTCTTCAACGGAAAGCGAGTGACAACTGTGATCTCATGTGCTTGAAAGTAATGGTGCAGCTTTCTCGAGGCCATGAGAAGGCCAAAAAGCAACTTCTGCACTCCAGAGTACCTTGAACTAGCCCCCTGTAGAAGGGAACTGACAAAATAAACTGGGTGCTGCACCATCTTCTTCTGCTTCTCTTCCTCTGGCTGCACAGATCTATCCTTGTCGGGACCAGAGCTTGTCGGGAAGCCCCACTTGTCATTGGATGTGCTTGCATGACCTTTGGCTCATCATCTGCCTCCCTCTCCGCTACTAACGCAGCACTAACCACTTGATTGGTTGCTGCTAGGTATAGCAGCAACTTCTCTTGTGGCTTACGTGCGACAAGTATTGGGGTGGAGGACAGATATTTCTTCAAGTCTTGCAGCGCAGCCTCCGCTTCTGGAGTCCATTTCATTGGACCTGCCTTTTTCAAAATTTTGAAAAACGGTAGGGCGCGTTCAGCAGACTTGGAAATGAACTTCTTGAGGCGCAACAACACAGTAAGCAAGCCTTCGTACATCCTTGATGCGCTTCGGTGCTTCGATCTGCTCAATGGCCTTGATCTTGTCGGGATTAGCTTCAATCCCCCTCTGGGATACAAAGAACCCGAGAAGCTTGCCGGAAGGGACTCCAAACACACACTTCTCGGGGTTACACTTGAGATTGATCTTGCGCAGATTTGCAAAGGTCTCGTCCAAGTCTTGGATCAAAGTTTCTTTGTCCTTACTCTTGACCACTATGTCATCCATGTAAGCTTCCACATTTCTGTGCAACTGTGGCTCAAAAGCATGACTGACTACCCTTGCAAATGTTGAACCAGCATTCTTTAGTCCGAAAGGCATTCGTACAAAGTAGTACGTGCCACATGGAGTAATGAATGTGGTTTTCTCTTCATCCTCTTCTGCCATGAAGATCTGATGATATCCTGAGTATGCATCAAGAAATGAAAGCAAATCACATCCTGCCGTGGAGTCGACAATCTGGTCAATGCGCGGCAAGGGAAATGGATCTTTGGGACAAGCTTTATTAACATCAGTGAAGTCAATACAAAGCCTCCACTTCCCATTTGCTTTGCGCACGACTACAGGATTGGCCAGCCACGTTGGATGGAGCACTCCTCTTACAAGGCCTGCCGCTTCCAACTTCTTGATCTCTTCTGCAATGAATTCTTGACACTCCACTGCTTGCTTCCTAACTCTCTGCTTGACGGGCCGCGCGTGAGGTCAGACGGCAAGGTGGTGCTCAATTACTTTCCTGGGAACACCGGGGATGTCAGATGGTTGCCATGCAAACACATCAACATTCGCCCGCAGAAAACAAGCAGCGCTTTCCTATTTAGGGTCAAGCGTGGCAATCGATGGTGAAGGTACCACCGTCTGCCGTCCTCCTTGGCGACCACTTTCTTGGTCTCTGGTGAAGCTGTCTTTGCCTTCTTGTACTTGTCGGTGGAGCTCGATGGTGCGTCCTCGGCGGTAGCGCAACACTCGAAGAGCGCTTGCGGAGTGGGCATCGAGCTGCTCTTGCCGGACTTGGTCTTCTTCTTCCCCCCGGGAGCTTCAGCGGCAAGTGTTTTGCGATCTGCTGTGGCTGCTGCTTCCCGGTAGATCTTGTCGGTACAGATAAGGGCATCTTTCTTGTCGCCAGGGACAGAAATGACACTTATCGGACCGGGCATCTTGAGCACGTTGTAGGCGTAGTGAGAGGCTGCCATGAACTTGGCGAACGCTGGACGGCCAAGTATCCCATTGTAGGGCAATGGGAAATCAGCAACATCAAAGGTGACCTTCTCTGTCCTGAAGTTTAGTTCGCTGCCAAATGTCCTGGCAGTGTAATCTTCCCCTTCGGCTTGCTCCTTCCCGGGTTAATTCCTTGAAAGGTACCGGTCTCTTCGAGCTCGCTGTCGGGGATCTGGAGCTTCTTGAGCACCGCGGAGGAGATCAGATTCAAGCCAGCCCCGCCGTCAACCAGCATCTTTGTGACCTTGAGGTTGCGGATAGTTGGTGAAACCAACATCGGCAAGCACCCGTCCGCAGTTATGCAATCAGGGTGATCCTCAACATCAAAGATGATGGGCGTGCTGGACCACTTCAGAGGCTTGCGCGACTCAACTGATGGTTCTGCTGCATTAACTTCACGCACCCACTGTTTGAGTTGGCGGTGCGAAGTATGCAGAGAAGCACCGCCGTCGACACACAAAACCTCTGTTGCTTTCTGAAACTCCTGCTCGTCGGCCTCATCTTCGTCCATCTCTTCGTCCTCATCTTCGTCTTCATCCTTGTTGCGGCCACGGGGAGGCATGTCTCCTTGCCGCTGCTTAGCCTTGCCGCGACGCCCTCCCCGGGCGGGACGCTTCTTGCCGGATCCTCCACCACCTTCTTGGGCCTTCTCCTTGTCGTGGCACTCGTATTTAGCTTTCTGTAGCTCAACAAGCTGCTCAACCTTCTTGCAAGTCTGGAGATCATGGCCCTTGGTGCGGTGGATCTTGCAGTACTGCTTGCCGGAGCCATCCTGCTTGTCGGCGGCTACCACAGCCTCGCCGGAGTCACCAGCTTTGGCCTTCTCGGCGCCACCTCCGTTGCCGGACTGCTCGACAACTAGCACATCCTTAGCTTTCCTCTTCCTGTTATTTCGCCTTCGGTTCTTCTTTGCCGGGCGGCATCCTCCTTGTCGATCCTACGCTCCTGCGTTCTCTCGGGAGTTTCCTCCCCTCCTCAAAGACGCGCACACTTGTCGGCGAGCATATAGCTCGGCTGACATCTCTGATTTGCACATCGCCATCTCCTCCTCATCCTGCGATTCGCATGTTCGATGGAGCGCGATATAACCGCGGCGGGGTGGGCGTCACGGGATGTTGCGCTGCGCGATTAGCTGAATCTTTGAATGTACTTGCGCAGGGGTTCTCCTTCTTTACGGGCGGCGATGAAGATCACTCTCCGCCATGGGGCTTGTGGCGCTGTGAAGGTGCCGACAAACCGATGGCACAGATCTGCCCATGAAGAGATGGAGTTGTCCGGCAAGTGCATGAGCCAAGATCGGCGTTGGGCTTGAGCACCAGCGAAGTAGTTGGCGAGGATCTTCTCGTCGCGCCCGGCAGCTTTGCACCGTGATGGTGTAGACGCCGAGAACTCGGCGGATGTATCCTGCCATCGTACTTCTCGGTACATCTGGTTTGAAATTCTTGGTCTTGGGCCCTTTGGACCTGCCGCAGCTCTCGAGTGAGCGCAGGCAACCTACCGCTACTGACAAGTCGCTGGTTCCCTAAGCGCATGCATATCAATAGCGGGCCCAGCGCTGGTCGGTGACGCCGTGCTTCTCTTGGCCTTGCGATACGATCTGGCGTCTTCTTGTCGTCATTCTTGGAGAACTTGGCGCTGATCGCGACGAGCTCGCGGGTCCGACGATGCGGTGGAATCGGTGTCAAGGTTAGCCCGGCGAGTCGGCGATCTTGGCCTTCGGGGCGGGGAGTGCACGGTGGTGGCACCCCCACCGGTCTTGTCGCCGTCGGCTTGCGCCTGGGCGTCTTGCCGGGGCTTCGACGTGCTCGGTTGCCGGGGCTTGTCTCCATTGGCGAAGCCGATGAGGCTCTGAATGGTGGCCCTCCAATCGTCGATCTTGTCTGGCACTGGAGGGTAATCTAGAAGCAGTTGGGCTCGGGCCAACGCTTCCTCTGGAGTCTTAGGCGATGGTGGTGAACGACGCGAGGAGCGGGATATGCTCAAACTTCTAACAGTGTTAGAAGGAGCAACATCTCGTCCAGGCGACCGTACCACGCTCGTGCCAACATGTTGACGTGCATGTTGGCCTTGAGCGTCTCGCGACCCACCAGCTTGGCCTTGTTCCAATGCGAGTTCGGTGCTAGGAGCACCATGGCATTGTCGATCCCGCACCTCCTGGGAGGGGTGCGGCGTATGTACAGATGCCGAGGCTTGCGGGGCCTTGTCCTTGGACCTGGTGACGATGTGAGTCCCCCCGTCGGCGCCCGTTCCTCCGCCGGCGTCCACCCCACCGCCCGCTTGCTCCGGCGGCGGTGGCATCGACGAGGACGGACCAACCACCTCCGAAGTCTTCTTCTTCGGTGGCATGTTGATGAAGGTGTTGATGTAGCCGCGCGAACACCGGATCAGGTTCGCACAACCTCGATGCCCCCCTACCTGGCGCGCCAAAGATGTCGTGGGAAACGAACACCTTTGGGGCAGGGCCCCTTTCGGTCCGGCAAGGGAGCGGAGGGCGCCGAAGAGCGGTCGGCGAAGCGCGAGGGATTTTACCCAGCTTCGGAGCTTGTCGATTATCTTGAGGTAGGGTACCTCGGTACCCCAACTTGCCGCAGGCGTCGCAGCTCCCGTAGCTGGATCCACCAAATGTTTGCGGAGACCATTCCTGCTCCATACCAAGCCATTCAAGAACAAAGCGTACAAGATAGAAGATCAAGGCCCGGCAAGAGGAGCTTGCCGGGAAGGCCGTTCGTGCTCAAGATTATATCACCCATGCAAGGCCTGGCGAGAGGAGCTCGCCGGGAAGCGAAAGACTACATCATAGAAGACACGCCTCGGCGCTTATACGCGCGTCGGCGAGGGTCGAGGAGCGGCAAGTTCTGAGCCCGACAAGCTCCGGGCCCGCAAGATCGAGACCCGGCAAGGTACTTGCCGGAAAGCTGCGATCGTGCCGCCTCCAGCTCATCGCCCACGCCGCCTTCAGCCCTCTCCGAGAGACGCGTGGCGGATGGCAGTGCTGCATGAAGGTGCGGTGGCACTCCACGGTGGTGGCTTCATCGCCCGTGGCAAACGGAGACGCAAGGGCGGGGAGCTTTTGGGGCGACGGCGACGGCATTAAATGCTCTTGTCCCCTCTGTCAAAAGTAGGTAGAATCCACTGTTCAAGCCTTCGTAGCTGCCTTTGTTCCCTTGTTCCAACTACCACCTCTTTTACATTTTTACCCCTCTACCCTACGTTGACACCTGTCGGTGACCCCTTGCCCTATAAAAGGAGGCCCATGCACAACGTAGGAGAGGTTCGAACCCTTGGCAACTCTAGCGCCTGGGATTCGGCTGGTTCCATACACCACACCACCATTCGCTCGCATTCTTGAGCAAGATCCAATACAACACAAAGCAGCAGTAGGGTTTTACGCGACCATCGCGGCCCGAAGCTGGGTAAAAATCCGCCCGCGTGCATCGCCTCGATCTGCTCTCTGTGCCTCCTCCGCCTCGTCATCAACACACGAAGGGCTCCCGGCCCCATAGGTGTCCCATGGGCGGGCGCGCCACCAGCGCCGCCAGGCGCGCCGACATCTTTGGCGCGCCCGGTAGGGGCGTCGAGGTTGTGCGGACTGATCCGGCGTTCAGCGGCGCGCTCTTCATCACCTCTCCACCGTCAAGAATTTCGCCGACAAGCTGCGTCATGGCCTCAAGACGAGGGCTTCAAGGGTTGCAGACTTCGTCTGCGTCTCACCGCCGCCACCGGGCGGCGGTGGGCGGAGGAGACGCCAGCGAAGGGTGGACACCGGCGAGGCACTCGCGGCGCCACGAATCGAGGATGTGACGGATGACCGCGCCTCGGTCTCCGCAGATCCACGTCCATCTCAGTGCACGGCGACCCAGTAGCGCCATACCACGAGAGGTGGTATCCGCCTGCTGGGGCAGGAATAAGCCGGAGGCTCGCGGGATGCTCCGGACTGCTGTCCAGGCATGAGCAAAGCGAAAGTGCGAGGCGAGGCCTTGCTCCTTCTATCGCTACTAGAAGTCCGAGCATGTCCCATTCCTCGCACCGCCGCTCCCGCTCCCCTCCATTCCGCAAGCGCATCTCCACAGGCGCTTACTGCTGTCGTCGAGGACGCGCCATCGAGCTCTAAGTCCGGCGAGGACGGCTCTGGAGCTCACTCCGACAAGCGCAGCTCCTCGGAACGCTATAAGCTCGGCGAGGACAGCTCTGGTGCTCGTTCCGGCAAACGCACCTCCCCGGAGTGCTGCGCTGTCGGTCGAGGACGCGCCATTGAGCTCCACCAGCAAGTGCAAAGAAACAAGAAAAAGAAAAGCTAAGTTGCTCAAGCCTTTGTGCGAGCACTCTTTAATTCCATGCTTTTTATGTTATATCCTCGTATGTTCATCCTTTGTGCGCAAAGCTTTGTCGCGGAGGAACCTGCTTGTGAATAGCCGCACCCTTACTTTGCTTCGAACACACTCAACGAGTAAAAAGTGAGCCGCGACCAGCTTCGCGCCCTTGTTTCGTTTCGAGTCTGCTCAGCGAGGTTAAGTCGTCCTTGTTGGACACGGCAAGGTTGCTTGCCGGAAGCGACACCACCAGCCGGGCTGCTGATGTTCGTACTCAGCAAGCGTGTTAAGCACCGCAAGTTACCTAGAAGCGTGGGTAAAGCGCACAAAGGATGTAAAGTAGAGGGTGTAACGTGGCAAGCCCTGCCGTGAGATGTCCTTCATATGAGAGGCTTGTGCGCGAGAGGAGCCAAGTCGTGGTCCAGTTGCGTACTTGTTTTGTTTCCGAGTCCGCTCAACAAACACAAGTGTGTTGCTGCACCATTATCTTGCTTTCGAGCCTGCTTTCGGCAAGGTAAGCGTCGAATCGCCCGGCAAGGTTGTTTGCTTGGAAGCAACACCGCCGGGCGGGCTGTCCCGCAGCAGCAAGCGTGTTCGCCCGGCAAGCTCCCGGCGTGAGAGTACAAACATACGAAGGGCAAAATGCGCATCGTATTGCAAAATCAAGACTTACGTACATATACATGTAGATAATGAAGCTGTTGCAGATCTATCTCGATTGTTTTCATGGCTGAAATTGCAGCGACAAGGAGGAACCAAAAATCACACCAGCACACTGGGCCCGGCAAGCCGTGGTCATTTGGGGCTGCGAGTGCCAAGGTTCTTCCCGGCAAGCCAGCCTCATTGGGCTGCGAGCACTAAGATTCGTCTCCGCAAGCTAGAGTTGCTGGGGGCTGCGATATCGATAAGTTTTTCATCCTCGTCATGCATCCTCCTATGGACTGGAAATGCGGATCTGCGTCTTTGAACGAAAGCGTGTCTTGTAAAACCCGTGCGTGTAGGAGCGAGTCGTGGCCCGATTGCGTGCTTGGTTTGTTTCCGAGTCCGCTCAACAAACACAAGTGTGCGCTGCACCTTATCTTGCTTTCGAGCCTGCTTTCGAGCAAGTTAAGCGTCATAATCGCCCGGCAAGGTTGCTTGCGGAAGCGACACCGCCAGCTGGCTGTCCCGCTTCGGCAAGCGTGTTCGCCCCGGCAAGCTCCCCGATAGCGTAAGAACACACAAGGCACGCAGCCAAGTAAAAGACTTAGACCGGCAAGCTTTCCCCTCTTTTCATTAAAAACATCCTAGTTTGATACAAGTCCATAGAGGATGAAAAACATGATAGAGAGGATTACAAGTTCTTAAATGCAGCTAAGGCCCGAGGGCTTACAAATTAAAAAGATAAGGTGCCCGTGATCCCTCTCCTGTTTCTCTGTTCAGGAGTTCAGGAGGTAGGTCAAGGAGCCCCCGGCAAGATGAGCCTGCCGGGGAAGGAGGCCCCGGCGAGAGGAGCTTGTCGGAGAAGGGCGAAAGGAGCACCTAGGAGAGCGTGGCGGTGGCGCCGCCGTGCCCCAGGAGCTGCGCTAGGTGACGGGCATGGGGAACGCATGCCCGGAGAGCCGCGGGCGCCAGAAGACGCCAAGAGAACACCCCAGGGGCCGGCCAGGAGCTTGGCGGAGACGAAGGCGTCGGAGGCAGAGCTTGAAGACGGGGTGGTGGGACATCGGCACGCAGGCGAGGGCACCTCGCCCTCGTACTCCGACTTAACGGCCTTGCCGCCGTCCCCCTCTTCCTCTTCTGCTGCCTCTCTACGCCAGCCGCCAAGGAGACGGCCCCGGGGAGTTCAGGAGGCCGGCAACCCAGAAGATGGGGTTGCGGTGGCCTTGAGGCAGCGGTGTCCGACGCCTAGTCGGGCCCGCCATCCCCCTCGTCGCCGCTGTCGCTCTCCTCCTCGTCACTCTCGCTCGGGGAGGAGCCTTCGCTATCCGAGGAGCTGTCCACACAGCAGCGCACCCGGGTTCCATAGTCCCCGAAGACCTTGACGGCGAGGAGGTCACCATCCATTAACTTGAAATGGAGGGTGAACCCCGCCGTCAGGCTATGGATCCGGGCGAATGTCTTCCACCCTCGGTCGAAGAACATCACGCCGGGGGCTGGGGACACGACACTCACCCGAGTGCCGCTGATCCCGCAGCCCCTCATGCGCAACTCCATCACGTCGGGTGGATCCGGTCCCATCGCGTCCGCAAACGGGGCCGGCAGCCGGAGGCGACGACGAGGCGCTCGGCGAAGCTTGATGAAGAACTCCCAGGGGTCATCTCCGGTGTGGACCGCACCGTGGTCAGGAGACGCCGGGGGAGACGGGGGAGGCGCATCGCCACGACCGCCTCTCCCCCGGCCGCCTCGGCCACGCCCTCGGCCTCGTCCGCGGCCACACCCCCTCCCTCTCCCTCTCGGAGCCGGCTCCGCCGCCACGGGAGCAGGATGGGGAGTGGTGCGCTGCCTAGAAGCGACCCGCGCCGCCACCGTCAAAGAGCCGGGATTCCCTCTTTCCAGGGCGGCAAGAAGAATTGAAGATGAAGACGAAGGAAGAAGAGGATGAGTGTGGCCATTGTGCTCCCCATCCGCCCCTTTTAAAGGGGCGAGGTGGGGACTCAACCGCCCTTCGACCAATCAGAAGCGAGGAGGCGGAGGAGCGGGCCGACTCGCCTTCTCCTCCGTGACGGCTCGGTCTCCCACCTTCGCCGCCCACGACCCCGTGCATGAGGGCGTGGCGAAAAAGTGGAGCCGAGCGGCGGGTGAAGCGACCCGCTCTGCGCCGCGATCACGGGTGGATGCCTTAAAGGCTGCATCGCCGCCCGTCTCCCATGACGCCAAGAATCAGCGTCTTTGTTGCACGGGAGGCGGCAGAGGCGGAAGCAGATTCGACGCGCCATGGGCTTCGCGTGCCGCAGCCTGTTTTGGGCCTGCCCAACAGCGCTTCGGCACCGTGTATGGCCCAGCCGGGGCTCTGTCGGTGATCTTGAGGTAGGGGTACCTCGGTACCCCAACTTGTGCACGGGCAATCGCAGCTCCCGTAGCTGGATCCACCAAATGTTTGCGGAGACCATTCTGCTCCATACCAAGCCATTCAAGAACAAAGCGTATAAGATAGAAGATCAAGGCCCGGCAAGAGGAGCTTGCCGGAAGGCCGCTCGAGCTCAAGATTATATCACCCATGCAAGGCCTGGCGAGAGGAGCTCGCCGGGAAACGAAGACTACATCATAGAAGACACGCCTCGGCGCTATCGCGTCGGCGAGGGTCGAGGAGCGGCAAGTTCTGAGCCCGACAAGCTCCGGGCCCGCAAGATCGAGACCCGGCAAGGTACTTGCCGAAAGCTGCGATCGCGTGCCGCCTCCAGCTCATCTGCCCAGCGCTCGCCTTCACCCTCTCCAGAGACGCGTGGCGGATGGTGTCTGCATGAAGGTGCGGTGGCACTCCACGGTGGTGGCTTCATCGCCCGTGGCAAACGGAGACGCAAGGCGGGAGCTTTTGGGGCGGCACGGCGACGGCATTAAATGCTCTTGTCCCCTCTCACAAAAGTAGGTAGAATCCTTTGTTCAAGCTAATCAGAGCTGCCTTTGTTCCCGCACTGCTCCAACTACCACCTCTTTTACATTTTACCCCTCTACCCTCGTTGACACTGCCGGTGACCCTTGCCCTATAAAAGGAGGCCCATGCACAACGAGGGAGAGGTTCAACCCTTGGCAACTCTAGCGCTGGGATTCGGTGGTTCCATACACCACACCACCATTCGCTTCGCATTCTTGAGCAAGATCCAATACAACACAAAGCAGCAAGAGGGTTTCTGCGACCATCGCGCCCAAGCTGGGTAAAATCCGCCCGCGTGCATCGCCTCGATCTGCTCTCTGTGCCTCCTCCGCCTCGTCAACACACGAAGGGCTCCCGGCCCCATAGGTGTCCATGGCCAGGCGCCACCAGCGCCGCCGCCTCCACAAGCTCTCCGGAGAGATAAAACTCCTCTCTTTGCTTTGTTGTGGTATTATGTTCTTGCTCAAGAGCGTGAGCGTTCTGTGTTTTCGAAGGAGTCGAACCCCTTATACGTTGCGCATGGGCCTCCTTTTATAGGCTAAAGTGGTCACGACAGGTGGCAACACAGAGAGGGGTATAAAAGTAAAAAGAGGGTTGGTACAACCGCTATCTCTGATGCCCCTACCTAACTCGACGGCGGGGACAAGGGCATTTAATGCCCGTCCGCCTCGCCAACAAAGGCAGAAGCGACCGTTAGGGCGCCACCGCCGCCACGATGGCCTTCGTCATCTCCACTTGCCACCTCGCACCGCTTGGCTGCACTGCTCCCGCCACGTGCTCGAACGACCACATGGCGACACGTCGTCGGATCTTGCTGGGCGTGGTAGCAGAGTGGTAACCGCCGCGCAAGCGCCTTGCCGCGGTTGTTGTCTTGCCGCACCCGAGAGCTTGCCACTCGTCGGGCCCTGCCGGGACGCGCGGCGCGTCGCAGCAAGTTCTTCGCAGTGCCTTGTTTGGCCTTCCGGCAAGCTCCTCTTGCCGGGGCCTTGTCCTTCCCGGCGAGCTACTCTTGCTGGAGCCTTGTCTTCTCAGTCAAAACACTTTGTTCTTGAATGGCATCAATATGAGCTACGGAGGATCTTGGCGGACGCCCGGCAAGCCCTGCCACTGGGTGCTGCGACTGCCCGTGCAGAAGTTCGGGATACTAAGGTACCCCTACTTTAGTACACCGACAGATAAACATCACATGCAATCAATATAAGTGATATGATATGGCCATCATCATTTTGTGCTTGTGATCTCCATCTCCGAAGCACCGTCGTGATCACCATCGTCACCGGCGCGACACCTTGATCTCCAATGTAGCATCGTTGTCGTTACGCCATCTATTCCTTCTACGACTATCTCTACCGCTTAGTGATAAAATAAAGCAATTATAGGGTGTTTGCATTTCATACAATAAAGCGACAACCATATGGCTCCTGCCAGTTGCCGATAACTTCGGTTACAAAACATGATCATCTTATACAATAAAATATAGCATCACGTCTTGACCATATCACATCACAACATGCCCTGCAAAAACAAGTTAGACGTCCTCTACTTTGTTAATGCAAATTTTTACGTGGCTGCTACGGGCTTAGCAAGAACCGTTCTTACCTACGCATCAAAACCACAACGATAGTTCGTCAAGTTAGTGTTGTTTTAACCTTCGCAAGGACCAGGTGTAGCCACACTCGGTTCAACTAAAGTGAGAGAGACAGACACCCGCCTGTCACCTTTAAGCACGAGTGCTCATAACGGTGAAACCAGTCTCGCGTAAGCGTACACGTAATGTCGGTCCGGGCCGCTTCATCTCACAATACCGTTGAACCAAAGTATGACATGCTGGTAAGCAGTATGACTTGTATCGCCCACAACTCACTTGTGTTCTACTCGTGCATATGACATCTAAGCATAAAACCTGGCTCGGATACCACTGTTGGGGAACGTAGTAATTTCAAAAAATTACCTACGCACACGCAAGATCATGGTGATGCATAGCAACGAGAGGGGAGAGTGTTGTCCACGTACCCTCATAGACCGTAAGCAAAAGCGTTATGACAACGCGGTTGATGTAGTCGTACGTCTTCATGATCTGACCGATCCAAGTACCGAACGTACGGCACCTCCGAGTTCAGACACGTTCAGCTTCGATGACAATCCCGGACTCGATCCAGCAGGTGTCGGGGATGAGTTCCACAAGACGACGGCGTGGTGGCGATGATGATGTTCTACCGATGCAGGGCTTCGCCTAAGCACCGCAACGATGTGACCGAGGTGGAATATGGTGGAGGGGGCACCGCACACGGCTAAGGAACGATCACGAAGATCAACTTGTGTGTAGAGGTGCCCCCTTCCCCCGTATATAAAGGAGGGAGGGGGAGGTGTGGCCGGCCCCCTAGGGGTGCGCCTGGAGGAGTCCTACTCCCACCGGGAGTAGGACTCCCTCCTCTTGCCTTGGTGGACAAGGAAAGGTGGAGGGGAAAGAGGAAAGGGGGCCCATGTAGGCCCATTAACCCCCGGGGGGGTTCCGGTAACCCCCTAGTACTCCGGTAAATCCCGATTTCACCCAGAACGATTCCGATATCCAAATATAGGCTTCCAATATATCAATCTTTATGTCTCGACCATTTTGAGACTCCTCATCATGTCCGTGATCACATCCAGGACTCCGAACAACCTTCGGTACATCAAAACTTATAAACTCATAATAAAACTGTCATCATAACGTTAAGTGTGCGGACCCTACGGGTTCGAGAACTATGTAGACATGACCTAGAACTGTTCCCGGTCAATAACCAATAGCTGAACCTGGATGCTCATATTGGCTCCTACATATTATACGAAGATCTTTATCGGTCAAACCGCATAACAACATACGTTGTTCCCTTTGTCATCGGTATGTTACTTGCCCGAGATTTGATCGTCGGTATCCAATACCTAGTTCAATCGTGTTACCGTCAAGTTTCTTTACTTGTTACGTAATGCATCATTCTGTAACTAACTCATTAGCTACATTGCTTGCAAGGCTTATAGTGATGTGCATTACCGAGAGGGCCCAGAGATACCTCTCCGACAATCAGAGTGAAAAAACCTAATCTCGAAATACGCTAGCTCAACATGTACCTTCGGAGACACCTGTAGAGCTCCTTTATAATCACCCAGTTATGTTTTGACGTTTGGCAGCACACAAAGTGTTCCTCCGGTAAACGGGAGTTGCATAATCTCATAGTTGCAGGAACTTTGTATAAGTCATGAAGAAAGCAATAGCAACATACTAAACGATCAAGTGCTAAGCTAACGGAATGGGTCAAGTCAATCACATCATTCTCCTAATGATGTGATCCCTTTAATCAAATGACAACACATGTCTATGGTTAGGAAACATAACCATCTTTGATTAATGAGCTAGACAAGTAGAGGCATACTAGTGACATTATGTTTGTCTATGTATTCACACATGTATCATGTTTCTAGTTAATACAGTTCTAGCATGAATAATAAACATTTATCATGATATGACGAAATAAATAATAACTTTATTATTGCCTCTAGGGCATATTTCCTTCATATTACGGGTGTGATTCCAAGAAATATGAATGTTCTTTGCTTTCATCATCTAAAAATCATTCTCCCAACACTACAAACCATGCTTCATAATCCGCAGACATTTTTTCATTCAAAGCAGTGTCATGTGAATTATTTCCTTTATTTTCTAGGTATGCTTCCTTGTGTTAAAATTGCAGCTTTTTTGGTTTAGTAGACTTTTAATTGCTTTGTACATAGCATGTAGAATTCCTGCCTACTATGTCGCACCACCGCTATGGTCCCATCCCAGCCCTGCCTGCTCTACTCCATCCACCATGTCTGATCTAGCCTTGATGCCTTACTTTTGTCCCACAATTCTGTGGATGTTGACATCCCAGGCCAAAAGAGTCTGGTGAGGAGCGGCAAGACCGGTGCCATCAAGGGGACGACGCCCTTGAACTTTGACAGCCGAGTGTGTCTCTTTCTTGTTTGCTTGCAACACAATGACAAAATAATGGGCATTGAAATGCTTGATCTCACGTCGCACCCCATGCCCACCATCGATGACAGTGAGATGCTCATAGTCGGTAAAGCCTGATCTTTCACTCAAACTAGTCCTGTACGAATTTAGGAAGCATGAGTAGTTTGATTTTCATAAAAACATGACGCCAACAAAATAACATGAAGCATGGACATGAATCAAACTGAACAAAAGTGTAGAAGCACAATTGAGAAGTAGGTGAATCAAACCGTACACAATGCAGAAGCATAACAATGATGCATATGAAGCAAACTATGCATCGTGAAGAAGCACAACTATGATACAAATGAATCATTAAAACTAGATGCATCATATTCATGCAATCTCAATGTAATTTATACATAGTGGAAGCACATTTTTTGAACTATGGGATACAAAAGACCTCTGCATAGTCATTCAAATTAAGACAATGAAGGCGTGACATGCATCTTATCTGTAATATGTTAGAAATTTAGGAAGCATGATTTAGCTATTGATTAGGTAAAAACATGACGCCTACAAGCATGTATGAGGATTGACACAAATAAAAATAACCACAATGTATGAACATAAGTTTGATGTGTGCGAAGCAAACTAGACTCGGTGTTGAATCATCAGAAGCACAAGTTTGATATGTACGAAGCAAAGTGGACTTAGTGTAGAAGCATTGCCATGGTAAATATGAAGCAAAGTGTAAGCAACAATGATGTAGTGCTATATGTATGTATGAAGCATGGTACCGATGCAATCTCAACATACTTATAATGATGATAGTCAGGTCCAAAATTGGATGAGTATGGTGTTGAGGCTGATTCGTGCGACCAACAACTTGTGCTCCCTTCAACTTCAAACATAGACAATAAAGAGGTGAAAAACCACGACATAAATCCTCCGACTGACAATGTAGCCAAAATTGGGAAGCACATGTACATCATGTATCTACCAAATTTAGAGATATTGGCTCAATGCCTTTCACGTATCTTGGTTTACCCATGGGCACTTCTAGGACAACTATTTATGATCTGTTTCCTCTTGTTGATCGCATTGAGAGAAGATTATCAGCATCTTCTTGTCTTCTCAATCAGGGCAGTAGGCTTCAACTCCTTCAGTCAGTCCTCACATCCATGCCCATATATTTCCTCTGCTCCTTATCCATACCGCAGGGTATCCTCAAGCAGATTGAACGGATTGAAAGGCAGTGTCTTTGGAGAGGGAATACTGATAATCCTAGACAATATCTTGTTGCATGGGATTTGGTTTGTTGGCCAAAGAAGTATGGTGGCCTGGGCGTCACTCATTTGGGAGTTCAGAATGAAGCCCTTCTGATAAAGCACTTGTTTAAGTTCTTCAACAAGAAAGATGTTCCATGGGTAAATCTTATTTGGGATTCATATCATCATTCATCAGCTCCACAAGTTACTCAGCTTTGTGGCTCATTTTGGTGGTGTGGCGTGTTGAAACTGTACGACAAATGAGAAGGATATTTGGAAATGGTCGTCTAAATCCGGGGAGTATCAGTCTAAGCTCTATTATGAGTTCACCTTCTCTCATTTGGGGATTGATCCAATCTTTAAGTGGGTATGGAAATGTTCCTGTACACTCAAGATCAAGGTTTTTGGGTGGCTTTTATTGATGGATCGCCTTAATACACGGGACATGATGCAAAGGAGACATTGGAACATCCAGGATGGTACTTGTGTTCTTTTCCAGTCTTCCCTGCATGAAGATAGATTCCACCTCTTTTCCTCCTGCAATTTTAGTCAAATAGTTTGGAATTATCTTGGGATTTCTTGGCAGGCCCTACCCATCCAGTCCATTTTCATGATGGCTGATACGTCTCCATCGTATCTATAATTTTTTATTGTTCCATGCTATTATATTACCCCTTTTGGATGTTTATGGGCTTTATTTTACACATTTATATCATTTTTGGGACTAACCTACTAACCGGAGGCCCAGCCCGTATTGCTTTTTTTTTGCCTATTTCAGTATTTCAAAGAAAAGGAATATCAAACGGAGTCCAAATGGAATGAAACCTTCGGGATCGTGATTTTTGGAACGAACGTGATCCGGAGAACTTGGAGTGCAAGTCAAGAAGCTTGCGAGGCGGCCAGGAGACAGGAGGGCGCGCCCACCTCCCTGGGCGTGCTCCCCTATCTCCTGGGCCTCACAGGCGGCCGCCGATGTACTTCTTCCTCCTATATATACCTACATACCCCAAAAACATCCAGGGAGCCAACGAAACACAATTTCCACCACCATAACCTTCTGTATCCGCGAGATCCCATCTTGGAGCCTTCGCCGGCGCTCCGTCGGAGGGGGAATCGACCATGGAGGGCTTCTACATCAACACCATAGCCCCTCCGATGAGTTGTGAGTAGTTTACCACAGACCTTCGGGTCCATAGTTATTAGCTAGATGGCTTCTTCTCTCTTTTTGGATCTCAATACAATGTTCTCCCCCTCTCTTGTGGAGATCTATCAATGTAAACTCTTTTTGCGGTGTGTTTGTCGAGATCCGATGAATTGTGGGTTTATGATTAGGTTTATCTATGAATAATATTTGAATCTCCTCTGAATTCTTTTATGTATGATTGAGTTATCTTTGCAAGTCTCTTCGAATTATCAGTTTGGTTTGGCCTACTAGATTGATCTTTCTTGTCATGGGATAAGTGCTTAGCTTTGGGTTCAATCTTGCGGTGTCCTTTCCCAGTGATAGCAGGGGCAGCAAGGCATGTATTGTATTGTTGCTGTCGAGGATAAAAAGATGGGGTTTATATCATATTGCATGAGTTTATCCCTCTACATCATGTCATCTTTCTTAATGCGTTACTCCGTTGTTTATGAACTTAATACTCTAGATGCAGGCAGGAGTCGGTCGATGTGTGGAGTAATAGTAGTAGATGCAGGCAGGAGTCGGTCTACTTGTTGCGTACGTGATGCCAATATACATGATCATGCCTAGATAATCTCATAATTATTCGCTTCTGGGGATGCCCATTTGTGCAACAATGCTGGGACTATATATGTCCAACAAGATCACAAAACCTGTCAGTTCTGGAAGCATTTCAGGATCTAAAGGACAAACTGCAACACCCTTTTTACATGGAGATCATCATCCTAGGAGCATGGGCAATTTGGATAAGCAGAAACAACAAAATATTTGAGAACATCACACCATCCTTTCAGGGTTGGAAATTCATCTTCATGGAGGAGCTCAAGCTTTTAAGATTCAGAATGAAGAAGAAGCATTCGACCCAATTCAACCTATGGCTAGAGGCATTGTTGTAATTTCTTTTGTTTTTTCCCATAGCTTTTCTCTTTTCTTTATTTTTTAATTCCTTCTTTTTTTTCTTCTTCTTTCTAGTTTCTTTTTCTTTTTTCTTATTCACTTTTCCTTTATGTGGGCTTACCTCAAGCCTACCAGACTATTATGCTGCTTTAACTATTAATATAAAAATTGCAGTGGGGTTTTACCCTACTGTTCATAGTCAAAAAAAAAATTATTCGCTTTTCTATCAATTGCTTGACAGTAATTTGTTCACCCACCGTAATACTTATCCTATCTTGAGAGAAGCCACTAGTGAAACCTATGGCCCCCGGGTCTATCTTTTATCATATAAGCTTTCAATCTACTTTTATTTGCTTATTTACTTTTTGCATCTATGTTGTAAAATACCAAAAATATATTTATCTTATCATACTATCTCTATCAGATTTCACTTTACATGAGTGGCATGAAGGATTGACAACCCCTTTATTGCGTTGGTTGCGAGTTCTTTGTTTGTTTGTGTAGGTGCGTGGGACTTTTGAGGAGCCTCCTACTGGATTGATACCTTGGTTCTCAAAAACTAAGGGAAATACTTACGCTACTATTGCTGGATCACCCTTTCCTCTTCAAGGAAAACCAACGCAAGCTCAAGACGTAGCAAGAAGGATTTCTGGCACCGTTGCCAGGAAGGTCTTCGCTCAAGTCAAGACATACCAAGTACCCATCACAAACTCATCTCCCTCGCATTTACATTATTTGCCATTTGCCTCTCGTTTTCCTCTCCCCGACTTCATCCTTGCCGTTTTATTTGCCCTCTATTTCCCAATCTCCTCCTCTCTTTTCGCTTGCCTTTTTCTGTTTGCTTGTGTGTTGGATTACTTGTTGCCAAGGCGCAAGATAATACCAAATTGTGCGATTTCTCCAACACCAATAATAATGATTTCCTTAGTACTCCGATTGCTCCTCTTAATGATGTTGAGTCTTGTGAAATCAATACTGCTTTGCTGAATCTTGTTATGAAAGATCAATTCGCCGGCCTTCCTAGTGAAGATGCCGCTACTCATCTAAACAACTTTGTTGATTTGTGTGATATGCAAAAGAAGAAAGATACGGATAATGATATTGTCAAATTGAAGTTATTTCCGTTTTCACTTAGAGATCGTGCTAAAGTTTGGTTTTCGTCTTTGCCTAAAAATAGTATTGATTCTTGGAACAAGTGTAAAGATGCTTTTATCTCTAAATATTTTTTCCCCGCGAAGATTGTCACTCTTAGGAACAATATTATGAATTTTAAACAACTTGATCATGAGCATGTTTCCCAATCTTGGGAAAGAATGAAATTGATGATTCACAATTGCCCTACTCATGGTTTGAATTTATGGATGATCATAAAAAAATTATGTCGGTTTGAACTTTGCTTCTAGAAATCTTTTAGATTCGGCCGCGGGAGGCACATTTATGGAAATCACGTTAGGAGATGCTACAGAACTTCTTGATAATATTATGGCTAATTATTCTCAATGGCACACCAAAAGATCTTCTAGTAAAAAAGTGCATGCTATAGAAGAAATCAATGTTTTGAGTGGAAAGATGGATGAACTTATGAAATTGTTTGCTACTAGAAATACTCCTCTTGATCCCAATGATATGCCTTTGTCTACTTTGATTGAGAATAATAATGTATCTATGGATGTGAATTTTGTTGGTAGGAAAAGTTTCGGTAACAATGCTTATAGAGGAAACTTTAACCTAGTAATTACTCTAATTATTATGGAAATTCGTACAATAATTCTTATGGTAATTTTAATAAGATGCCCTCTGATTTTGAGAATAGTGTGAAAGAATTTATGATTTCTCAAAAGAATTTTAATGCCTTGCTTGAAGAAAAATTGCTCAAAATTGATGTTTTGGCTAGGAACGTTGATAGACTTTCGCTTGATGTTGATTCTCTTAAACTTAGATCTTCTCCTCCTAAGCATGATATCAATTAGTCTCTCAAAGCAATGAGAATTTCCATTGACGAGTGCAAGGAAAGAACCGCTAGATTGCGTGCTAAGAAAGATTGCTTTGTAAAGGCGTGTTCTTCTAGTTTCAATGAAAATAATGATGAAGATCTTAAAGTTATTGATGTGTCTCCTATTAGATCTTTGTTTTGCAATATGAATCTTGATAATAATGGGACTGGAGATGAGTCAACTTTAGTTAGAAGGCGTCCCAAGAATTCGGAGTTTTTAGATCTTGATGCTAAATTTAGTAAAAGTGGGATTGGAGAGGTCATGACTTTAAATAGTATTGAACCCACTATCTCGTATTTCAAGGAATTTGATTATGATAATTGTTTTTTAGAAGGTTGTATTTCCTTGTTGCAATCCGTTGTTAATTCTCCTCATGCTTATAGTCAAAATAAAGTTTTTACCAAACATATCGTTGATGCCTTGATGCAATCTTATGATGAAAAACTTAATTTGGAAGTTTCTATACCTAGAAAGCTTAATGATGAGTGGGAACCTACTATAAAGATTAGAATTAAAGATCATGAGTGTTTTTCTTTGTGTGATTTGGGTGCTAGTGTTTCCACGATTCTGAAAACTTTATGTGATATTCTAGGTTTCCATGATCTTGATGATTTCTATTTAAATTTGCACCTTGCGGATTCCACCATTAAAAAGCCAATGGGAAGGATCAATAATGTTCTCATTGTTGCAAATAGAAATTTGGTGCCCGTAGATTTTATCGTTGTTGATATAGATTGCAATCTTTCTTGCCCTATTATTATTGGTAGACCTTTCCTTAGAACGATTGGTGCGATTATTAATATGAAGGAAGGGAATATTAGATTCCAATTTTCATTAAAGAAAGGCATGGAGCACTTTCCAAGAAAGAAAGTCAAATTACCTTATGAATCTATCATGCGAGCTACTTATGAATTGAGTGCCAAAGATGGCACTACTTAGATCTATCTTCGCTTTTATGCCTAGCTAGGGGCGTTAAATGATAGCGCTAGTTGGGAGGCAACCCAATTTTATTTGTGTATTTTGTTTTTGTTCCTGTTTAGTAATAAATTTTGCATCTACCTTCTCTTTATATGTGTTTTTATCTTTTAATTAGTGTTTGTGCCAAGTAGAACATATAGGATAACCTATGATGATAGTTGATTTGATTCTGCTGAAAAACAGAAACTTTGCACGCACAAAATTAGTTTTGTTAAATCACAGAAACGTGATTTTGCGTTGATTATGTTTGCTGCTGATAAATAGGCACATTGTCCAGAACTTCCTATTTTGGTAGGATTTTTAGAGTTCCAGAAGTTTGCATTAGTTACAGATTGCTCTGCATCGTTCTGCTTTTTGATGATTCTGTTTTTCGTGTGTTGTTTGCTTATTTTGATGCATCTATGGCTAGTAAATTAGTTTATAAACCATACAGAAGTTGGAATATAGTAGGTTTAACACCAAAATAAATAAAGAATGAGTTCATTACAGTACCTTATGTGGTGGTTTTGTTTTCTTTCACTAACGGAGCTTATAAGATTTCCTGTTGAGTTTTGTGTTGTGAAGTTTTCAAGTTTTGGGTAAAGCTTTGATGGACTATAGAATAAGGAGTGGCAAGAGCCTAAGGCTTGGGGGTGCCCATGGCACCCCAAGATATTCAATAATAGCCAAAAGCCTAAGCTTGGGGATGCCCCGGGAAGGCATCACCTCTTTCGTCTTCGTTCATTGGTAACTTTACTTGGAGCTATATTTTTATTCGCCACATGATATGTGTTTTGCTTGGAGCGTAGTGTATTATATTAGTCTTTGCTTTTCAGTTTACCACAATCATCCTTGCTGTACACACCTTTTGGGAGAAGTCCACTTGATTAGAATTTGCTAGAATACCCTATGTGCTTCACTTATATCTTTTGAGCTTGATAGTTTTTGCTCTAGAGCTTCACTTATATCTTTTAGAGCACGGCGGTGGCTTAATTTTGAAGAAATTGCTAGTCTCTCATGCTTCACTTATTTTATTTTGAGAGTCTTTTAGAACAGCATGGTATTTGCTATGGTTACAAATTTGGTCCTAGAATGATGAGCATCCAAGTTGGGTATAATAAAAACTATCATAGAAAGTGCATGAAACACTAGGATCAATTTGATGCTTGATAATTGTTTTGAGATATAGAGGTAGTAATGTTAGAGTCATGCTAGTGGGTAATTATGAAATTTAGAAATACTTGTGTTGAAGTTGGCAAGTCCCGTAGCATGCACCTATGGTAAAAGTTGTGTGACAAATTTGTTACACGAGGTGCTCTTTTGATTGCCTTCCTTATGAGTGGAGGTCGGGATCGCACGATGGTTAACTCCTACCAACCCTTCCCCTAGGAGCATGCGTAGTAGTACTTTGCTTCGAGGGCAAGTAGACTTTTGCAATAAGTAAATGAGTTCTTTATTACTAATGTGAGTCCATGGATATACGCACACTCATCCTTCCACTTTGCTAGCCTCTATATTACCGCGCAACTTTCGCCGGTATCATGCACCCATTATTTACCTTCCGCAAAATAGCCACCATACCTACCTATTATGGCATTTCCATAGCCATTCCGAGATATATTGCCATGCAACTTTCCACCGTTCCGTTCATCATCATCATGACATACTTTACTTTTGTCATATTGCCATTGCATGATCATGTAGTCGACATCGTATTTGTGGCAAAGCCACCATGCATAATTTTTCATACATGTCACTCTTGATTCATTGCAACATCCCGGTACACTGCCGGAGGCATTCATATAGACTCATATCTTGTTCTAGCTTTGAGTTGTAATTCTTGAGTTGTAAATCAATAAAAGTGTGATGATCTTCATTATTAGAGCATTGTCTCAGTGAGGAAATGATGATGAAGACTATGATTCCCCCACAAGTCGGGATGAGACTTCGGACTTTAAAAAGAAAAGAAAAAAGAAAGAAAAAAAAGACAAAGGCCAAAAAGAAAAAAAAAAGAAAAAAAAGAAAGGCAAAAGAAAAAAAGAAAAAAGAAAAGAAAAAAGAAAAAAATATAATGAGAGAAAAAGAGAGAAGGGACAATGCTACTATCTCTTTTCCCACACTTGTGCTTCAAAGTAGCACCATGATCTTCATGATAGAGAGTCTCCTATGTTGTCACTTTCATATACTAAGTGGGAATTTTTCATTATAGAACTTGTCTTGTATATTCCAATGATGGGCTTCCTCAAAATGCCCTAGGTCTTCGTGAGCAAGCGAGTTGGATGCACACCCACTTAGTTTCTTTTGTTGAGCTTTCATATATTTATAGCTCTAGTGCATCCGTTGCATGCCAATCCCTACTCACTCACATTGATATCTATTGATGGGCATCTCCATACCCCATTGATACGCCTAGTTGATGTGAGACTATCTTCTCCCTCTTTTTGTCCTCACAACCACCACCTTATACCACCATAGTGCTATGTCCATGGCTTGCGCTCATGTATTGTGTAGGAGTTGAAAAGTTGAAGCGCGTTAAAAAGTATGAACCAATTGCTCGACTGAAGCCGGGGTTGTGCATGATGGGAGTATTTTGTGTAATGAAAATGAAGCATGGCCTAACTATATGATTTTGTAGGGATAAGCTTTCTTTGGCTATGCTATTTTGATAGGACATGATTATTTGTTAGTATGCTTCGAAGCATTATTATTTTTATGTTTTATAAGCTTTTATCTTGAATCATTTGGATCTGAACATTCATGCCACAATAAAGAAAATTACATTGAAAATTATGCTAGGTAGCATTCCACATCAAAAATTCTGTTTTTATCATTTACCTACTCGAGGACGAGCAGGAATTAAGCTTGGGGATGCTTGATACGTCTCCAACGTATCTATAATTTTTGATTGTTCCATGCTATTATATTACCCCTTTTGGATGTTTATGGGCTTTATTTTACACATTTATATCATTTTTGGGACTAACATACTAACCAGAGGCCCAGCCCGTATTGCTGTTTTTTTGCATATTTCAGTATTTTGAAGAAAAAAGAATATCAAACGGAGTCCAAACGGAATGAAACCTTCGGGCGCGTGATTTTCGGAACGAACGTGATCCGGAGAACTTGGAGTGCAAGTCAAGAAGCTTGCGAGGCGGCCAGGAGACAGGAAGGCGCGCCCACCTCCTCTGGGCGCGCCCCTATCTCCTCGGCCCCACAGGCAGCCACCGACGTACTTCTTCCTCCTATATATACCTACGTACCCCGAAAACATCCAGGGAGCCAACGAAACACAATTTCCACCATCGTAACCTTCTGTATCCGCGAGATCCCATCTTGGAGCCTTCGCCGGCGCTCCACCGGAGGGGGAATCGACCACGGAGGGCTTCTACATCCGCACCATAGCCCCTCCGATGAGTTGTGAGTAGTTTAGAACAGACCTTCGGGTACATAGTTATTATCTAGGTGGCTTCTTCTCTCTTTTTGGATCTCAATACAATGTTCTCCCCCTCTCTTGTGGAGATCTATTCGATGTAAACTCTTTTTGCGATGTGTTTGTCGAGATCCGATGAATTGTGGGTTTATGATCAAGTTTATCTATGAATAATATTTGAATCTCCTCTGAATTCTTTTATGTATGATTGAGTTATCTTTGCAAGTCTCTTCGAATTATTAGTTTGGTTTGGCCTACTAGATTGATCTTTCTTGCCATGGGAGAAGTGCTTAGCTTCGGGTTCAATCTTGCGGTGTCTTTTCCCAGTGACAGCAGGGGCAGCAAGGCATGTATTGTATTGTTGCCATCGAGGATAAAAAGATGGGGTTTATATCATATTGCACGAGTTTATCCCTCTACATCATGTCATCTTTCTTAATGGTTTACGTTGTTCTTTATGAACTTAATACTCTAGATGCAGGCAGGAGTCGGTCGATGTGTGGAGTAATAGTAGTAGATTGTAACGCCCGGATAATCATGCTACAGTAATCCCACGCTAATCATGCCACGTCACCTCGGTTACTGTTGCTAACCTCACAATGATTCGAAACTGTTTCAAAATTTAAATTCTAAACATGTCAAACAATAAAAGCTTTCAAAAGTTGAAACAAAAATGTTCGGTGGGTGCCGAATATTACAAGGGTAATTATAGTAAAGAAAACATATTTTTAGAAAGTGCCTGAATATTTTAAAAGAAATAAAACAGAAAAGAGAAATAAGGAAAAGAAAATAAAAACAAAAATTAACACTAACAACAACAAAATAAAAGGGAAACCTCCCCTCCCATGGCCCACCGACCCACCTGGACCAGGCCGGCCCACCTGGCCCATCCGGCCTCACCCCACTCCCCTTAACCCCCGATCCACACCAAACCCTAACCCCCCACTCGCTCCCACTCCCCCCGATCTCTCTCTCACCCGCCCCCCTCGATCCAGATCGAATCGGGCGCATCGCCCCTGCGCCCCTCGACAACACCTCGCCGCTCGCCGAACTCCTCCCTGCTGCGCCACGACGACCACGTCCCTCCGCCCGACGCTGGCGCCCATCCCCGTCGCCTCCTCGCCCCTTCTTCTCCGTCGCGCGACGCCCGCCTGAGGCCTCTGCCTCGCCGTCGCCGACCAACATCCTCGTCGCCGAACGATCCTCGCCCCTCCACCCGACGCCGACGATCCCGCCGCCGACGCTGTTAAATGTCGCCGCCGAGCACGACGTCGCTGAGCTACATCGCCGGCCTGCTTCCTCCTCCCCACCGGCCTGCCTCCTCTTCGCCGCGTCGTCCCCGACCCCCTCCTCGACCCCCGTTGCCCCGTCCTCTGCAACCCACGGTGAGGCCCTCGGCCTCCTCTTCCCTCTCCGCCGCTCGTCGTGCTCCTCAAACGACCCGCCTGGTCTTTGCTCTGCTGCGGCGCGACGAGCCCACGCGCCCCGTCGCCTTAGCGTGCCCACGTTTTCCCCGCTCTGCTCCGCCTCGGCGCGTTCCGCCCCCGCTCTCTTTCATGAAGCTGCGGCTGCTGCCGCCAGCAGCTCATCCTGGCCGCGCCTACTCTCGCTTCAACCGCCCGCCACTGGTGCCGCCCACACAGACACCTGTGGCCTCTCCGCCATGCCGTGGCCTTGCCTCACAAGGCCAAGTCGGGCGCTCGAATCGCGCCAGTAGTCCGCCGCCTCACGCCCTGGTGTGCTCTTCGGCAAAGACCTGCTCACTTCACCCTGCTTTGGCCCTCGTGTTTATGACATGAGGGGCCCACGCCCAGAACGAAGATAAAAAAAAAGATTAAAATAAATAGATAAATAAATAATTAAAATAATTAAAATATTAATTAATTAATTAAAGAATTAATTAACTTAATTAATCCTGATTAGTTAGTCTAATTAATTGTAGCTAATAAACCTAATCATTTTAGTTAGACTAACTAAACTCGATTAGCTAGTCTTAGACAATGACAATCGGGTCCCACCATCGATTGACCCAGTCAACACCTGTTGACCGCTGATGTCAGCATGACATCATGCTGATGTCATAAATCCAAATTTCGAATTAAGATAATTAGATAAATGCTAAAAATGAATTAAATCTTTTAAAATTAATATAAAATAAACCGTAACTCGGATGGAAATACTTTCTACATGAAAGTTGCTCAGAACGACGAGACGAATCCGGGTACGCAGCCCGTTCGTCCGCCACACATCCCTAACATATCAAACACGCAACTTTCCCCCTCCGGTTAATCTGTCCGAAAACGCGAAACACCGGGAATATTTTCCGGATGTTTCCCCCCTTCGCCGGTATCACCTATCCCTACGTTAGGTCACCTCTAGCACAACGTATTGCCGCTTCTTGCTTTGTGTTACATTTGATTGCTTTGTTATTTATTATGTTCCCCCTCCGTTACTTCTTTCCGGTAGACCCGTGGCGTCTTTGATGCCCACGTGGTCGACTACGTCACCGACGGCCCCTCCTTGCCAGAGCAACCAGGCAAGCCCCCCCCTTGATCACCAGATATCGCCTATTCTCCTCTATACTGCTTGCATTAGAGTAGTGTAGCATGTTACTGCTTTTCGTTGATCCTATTCTGATGCATAGCCTGACATTATCGCTACATCTGCTGATACCTTACCGCAATCCTAAATGCTTAGTATAGGTGCTAGTTCATCATCATTGGCCCTACATTCGGTCGATCGCCTTGCTATACTATTGGGCCGAGATCACTCGGGAGGTGATCACGGTATATACTATACATACATACATACTATACAGATGGTGACTAAAGTCGGGTCACCGAGGAGTACCCGCAAGTGATTCGATGAGGGGCCGAAAGGACAGTGGCTCCATCCCAGAGAGGTGGGCCTGGGTTCCCGACGGCCCCGATCACACTTTAGAGCGGAGCGACAGGCAGGTTGAGACCACCTAGGAGACAGTGGGCCTGGCCTGTTCGGCGTTCATGGATACTTAACACGCTTAACGAGATCTTGGTATTTGATCCGAGTCCGCCATTTGGTCTATACGCACTAACCATCTACGTGGGAGTAGTTATGGGTATCCCGACGTCGTGGTATCACCAAGCCTTCTTGACGTCGGCGATGGAGCGGCGCGCGGGTTGGACTGCGTTAACGCAACTTCCTTTGTAATGGAGGTTGCTAGGTCTCGCTCACCGCGCGTCAGACGCAATGTGCGTGTGTGCTCAGGCGATGGGCCTGCACCCTGCGGCGCTTAGGTTTAGACCGGCGTGTTTGACCTCTCTGTTGTGCCTAGGTGGGGCTGCGGCGTGTTGATCTTCCGAGGCCGGGCATGACCCAGAAAGTGTGTCCGGCCAAATGGGATCAAGCGTGTTGGGTTATGTGGTGCACCCCTGCAGGGAAGTTTAATCTATTCGAATAGCTGTGTCCCTCGGTAAAAGGACGACCCGGAGTTGTACCTTGACCTTAGGACAACTAGAACCGGATACTTAATAAAACACACCCTTCCAAGTGCCAGATACAACCCGGTGATCGCTCTTTAACAGGGCGACGAGGAGAGGATCGCCGGGTAGGATTATGCTATGCGATGCTACTGGAGATGCTACTTGGAGGACTTCAACCTACTCTCTTCTACATGTCTGCAAGACGGAGGCTGCGAGCGTAGTCTTGACGTGATTAGCTATCCCCTCTTATTCGGCATTCTGCGAGTTCACCACCGATATGGCCCTTTACACATATACACATGCATATGTAGTGTAGCTCCTTGCTTGCGAGTACTTTGGATGAGTACTCACGGTTGCTTTCTCCCCTTTTTCCCCTTTCCCTTCTTTACGGTTGTCGCAACCAGATCTGGAGCCCAGAGCGACGCCACCGTCGATTTACGACTACTACACCGGAGGTGCCTACTACTACGTGCGGGCGGCGGCGACGACCGTGAGTAGTTTAGGAGGATCCTGCAGGAGGCCTGCGCCTCTTCGATCTGATCCCGTTTGTGCTAGCCTTCTTAAGGCAAACTTGTTTAACTTATGTCTCGTACTCAGATATTGTTGCTTCCACGACTTCGCCTATGATCGAGCACTTGTATTCGAGCCCTCGAGGCCCCGGCTTGTATTATGATGCTTGTATGACTTATTTTACTTTTAGAGTTGTGTTGTGATATCTTCCGTGAGTCCTCGATCTTGATCGTACACGCTTATGCGCATGATTAGTGTACGATTAAATCGGGGCGCCTAAGTTGGTATCGAGCCATCGCTGTAGGAATCCCCTTCCACACTCCTTGGCGAAGTCGAGTCTAGACATTGCAAAACTTTTACTAACATGGCTGTGTGCCTTACGGCCCACGCCGCCATTGGGTGGTATTAGGATCTTTTATTCCTCGACTATACTCGGGACTCTTATCTCTCTTCTATTCGGGTTAAATAAATTTTGCTAAATCTAACATTAGGATCTCGTTATCACTTTCACCGGAGAGCCCTTATTACTAAGGATCGCTCACGCACATGAAGACCCCGAGGATACTCACCGCGTTAACCCGAGGACTTGTGTTCATCACGTTTGCAATTCTCCTTCCACCAGAACCCTTATGGATAACTACTTGCGCTTGTTATTCTTACATTCATCCCCAGTGGTCTTGTTATTACAAGATACCCTGAAAAACTCGTCGTTGTTTCGATAATCCTTTGAGCTTACTGCCTTGTTGTGCTTGGTCACCTGAATACCCCTACGGTTAATTCTCGCACTTATCGAGTACCCGCTCATTCCCCAGTTGTTCATGTGATACACAAAAGTCTTCGAAATACCATTCGATATTCCGAAAATCCTCAGCAACCTATTGCTCTGGAATTTCTTGTTTGCTTTCATTATGATTAATCCCATAAGTGTAGTAATCATATTGGCATCCTTTGTCACCATCATTTTTGAGCCCGTTGATTTGATACGTTGTGAATGTTCACAATCATCAGTCGAATCCTAGGGTTAACTTTCCGGCTCAGACTTCATTTTGAACATGAGCTGGTTCTCGACCAAACTATCTGTCGTTGATTGTGCCTCTGGTATATTCTATTGATCCATCCTTGATCACAACGTCTGCTTCTGATCCTTTGTTTTGGAAATCATAATTCCTTTGCATTTAAGCTTTGAATTATTCAGATGATTCCATAACCTGTTGCATTTGCATTCCTTCCTCTTCTGGATGAGTATCGATACTCACATCAGATCCTTGGTGGACCATCAAGTCCTTTGTTGGATTGTTATCCGACAGTGTCCTTCACATTTGATCACTTTGTGAGTTCTTCCCCTGATACATAATGCCTTTGTTAAGTTGTATCCTCTGCTTGGCCAACCATGCTCTGCTTTCGGGCTTGTGTTATTTACTCTTGAAACTTGTGGTATATGTTTCTAAGAAGCCCCTATGGGTTGAACATATGCCTTCTCTAAAACCGTGTGAACCCGAAGGTTTTCACGAGCCATACTCTTCTGGTGTTTCGCCAGATAAAATTTCAACATTGCAACTTCATCGAACGCGAGAAGTGAATGAAAGGTTATGCATTGCAGAAGTGGGAGTCGACCTTGAACTTTATGTTCATGCCCATGGACACGATGTACATCTTCTCATCGAAGCTTCTTTAAAAAAAATTAATTATTCCCTTAGTATAAGATCATCTTATATCTGGGATCTGGTCTTTTGCAATCGTGGTTCCGACCATGTTATCCTTTAAATACCATTTCTCGTGCAAGTTTAAGCACTTGTCTTCTACAGAGTAATACCCCAGTCCAACCTCTACTTTGATTTGTCGTTGAGTATTACCCCCTGGTATCTCAAGATTGTCACGGAACTGCATAACTTCTTATGAGTTCTCCATCAAGTACTACATTCTCATTGATTCCAATGTTTCACGTGCTTCGAGTTATTAAACACTCAAGGACATCGATAACTGAATCGAGTCTGCATCGCGATTAAACAACTCTTAGTAATCTTCTTTGCTTACGAGTTTGTACTCGATCACGTCATCCCTAGCCTGATCGGCTATATCATTACCTTGCTAAATTTTAACTGTGCTACCTGGTCCTTTCTTCCTGGAGCACAATTTTTGACGATGAGCTAAGCTTACGTTGATTTTCCTCGTCATATCATTTCACCTTGAACAACAAGCTTGATTTCAAGTTTGTGTCGTACCCATGGTTCCAATAACCTTTTGCTTCATAATTCCTTTAACTTGATGTCATCGCCGATGGATTACATCTTCGTGGAGCCTCTCGACAAAATTTGTCGTGATCATCATCAACACCTTGACTCCTTCCTGGATATCAATTGAGTTCATGATGAGAAATACCATCCTTGCCCTCGATGATTTGTGTTGTCATCGACCACTTTAATGCCTCCCCTCCAACACAAACTTGTTCGTGTTTTGTGTTGTACCTTGAGATCCTTGCTACCCAACTTATGTTATGTTCTACCTTGCAGTATTGCTATCTTTTATGTCAAAAATGTCATGGGAAATTCACCACCCTTAAAGAATTCTTGATACCAGTGATACTTATTAACATCACCATTCTTTTCTTGGTCCCCGTGATATTTCTAACCGGAATACTGGCAGATGGTCTGTGATGTGTAAATTCTAAACTTCGAGCAACCCTCTTGCTTTGAAGTTATTGGTCTACAGTTTCATTCTACGACTATGGCTTATTGAATCACCATTCTGACATTGGTCGTGCAACCCAACCCATATTTTGGGCGCACCTTTCAACCAACGTTTAATTGTGTATGTTTTCCTCGAGCATACTTCCTTATATCATTTGATCTGACAAATGTTATCTCCTTGTTCACTTAATTGTGGAAATCCATCCTTTGGGAATCTCGATGAATTGCCGTTGAGTTCACCAGACACCTCCTTGTCCTCTCCTTGGGTTAATGATGAACTGTTGTTTCAGGAACCTGCTCCCATAGTTCATTTCCCGAGAATCTTGCAATGTCATTTCATCGAATTTGTGTTGCACCTTTTCTTCTCGGAAATCCCGAGTTTGAGGTATCATGACACCAACCGGATCTGAATCTCGGTCAGATATGATGGTTGGGACAACTCTACAGGAGTTATGATGTTGGTCCTTTAATGACTCGGTAAGGTGATGTCATGCCTAGCACACCTGGCCGAAGGGCCTATTGTTATAAGCTCCATTTTGGCAAGGTTAACCATTCTTCCATGAGGAAATTGTAAGACTTATTCTATAAGTTGTTTTTGATGGATCCTTTGTATCCAAAGCCTGACCTTTGCTTGAAGACCATGGCAATGCTATCTCGAAGCATGTCTGTGGTACTCCGATTTTCAACAAGAACATTTGAAGCCCAATGCTAAATGCTTCCTGCTCAATTATCCAAACACCGCTATATGGGTAATGTCATGAAATTCCTCTCCCCTTACATAAATGGTTTTCTACTTTCTATCCTGTCATGGATATCATGCTCTGTTTGTCCTTGGGAAGGAAATACCCCTGAGGTATGTGTTTTAACACATTTTCCTTTCCATTGTTCTGTTTAATCTGATAGCCATATAATCCTTTCCATTGTTTGGTTTACCCTTTCTGGTGATCTATAAGATCTAAGCAGTAATATTTTCCTGCTTACGAAAACACCTCGGTGTACCACCTTATCAGTCAGACCCTGTTACTATTGTTGATGACATTTCGGTAACCACTGATGGACGGGAACTTCGCCTATTGGTCCGCCTCGTTCAACGAGCAGGAAAATGGTTCTCTTCGTCCCTCGCCCTTGGTATCGATGTTGTTGCCGACATAACTGACAGACTACCCTCTGACACGCCTTGCTATCATGGCCATGCAAGATGTCGGCCCCTTTTCTACTTTCAACCACATGGTGGGCCCATAACCCACAGTTCCACAGGATCGAAACCTGACTCTCATGTACACCCATGTTCCCAAAGTTATTCCTCCCGCGGGGACTCGTACATAATTCATGAGCCACTTTCCGGGAGATCATCAATTCTGTTATCAGACAACATACTTATTCTCGTTGCCCTGAAACCCCTCTCACCTTCTGACGAGGCATTGAACGATTGCCTGGCTGCTGGAAACGTCTTATGGCACCTCCTTACTTTGCTCTCGGTACTTTCTTAAGCTTCAATTCGAGAGTTACTTTTCGCCACCTTCCCTAATGTTATCCACCGGATAAGCAACCGTGCAGAGTTCCGATCTTTCGAGTTACCCATTATCATTTTACGTAAGTACGATGGAGTTCCCGAAGAAAGGATGCCGACTTCATCATCATGACCTAAAGCAGAGAAATGAAGACAACAACACAATGGATCGACCTCTTCGAGAAGAGCAACCAAGATCGAGGACACCCATTAAAATTTCGTAGCCAGAACTTCCCCCTTACTCCCCTCTTAAATCTCGGGACGAGATTTCTTGTAGTGGAGGAGATTTGTAACGCCCGGATAATCATGCTACAGTAATCCCACGCTAATCATGCCACGTCACCTCGGTTACTGTTGCTAACCTCACAATGATTCGAAACTGTTTCAAAATTTAAATTCTAAACATGTCAAACAATAAAAGCTTTCAAAAGTTGAAACAAAAATGTTCGGTGGGTGCCGAATATTACAAGGGTAATTATAGTAAAGAAAACATATTTTTAGAAAGTGCCTGAATATTTTAAAAGAATTAAAACAGAAAAGAGAAATAAGGAAAAGAAAATAAAAACAAAAATTAACACTAACAACAACAAAATAAAAGGAAACCTCCCCTCCCACGGCCCACCGACCCACCTGGACCAGGCCGGCCCACCTGGCCCATCCGGCCTCACCCCACTCCCCTTAACCCCCGATCCACACCAAACCCTAACCCCCCACTCGCTCCCACTCCCCCCGATCTCTCTCTCACCCGCCCCCCTCGATCCAGATCGAATCGGGCGCATCGCCCCTGCGCCCCTCGACAACACCTCGCCGCTCGCCGAACTCCTCCCTGCTGCGCCACGACGACCATGTCCCTCCGCCCGACGCTGGCGCCCATCCCCGTCGCCTCCTCGCCCCTTCTTCTCCGTCGCGCGACGCCCGCCTGAGGCCTCTGCCTCGCCGTCGCCGACCAACATCCTCGTCGCCGGAAACGCATCCCCTCGCCCCTCCACCCCGACGCCGACGATCCCCGCCGCCCGACGCTGTTAAATCGCCGCCGAGCACGACGTCGCCGAGCTACATCGCTGCTGCTTCCTCCTCCCCACCGCCTGCCTCCTCTTCGCCGCGTCGTCCCCGACCCCCTCCTCGACCCCCGTTGCCCCGTCCTCTGCAACCCACGGTGAGGCCCTCGGCCTCCTCTTCCCCTCTCCGCCGCTCGTCGTGCTCCTCGAAACGACCCATACTGTCTGCTTTCTGCGGCGCGCGACGAGCCCACGCGCCGTCGCCTTAGCCGTGCCCGTTTCCCCGCTCTGCTCCGCCTCGGCGCGTTCCGCCCCCAAGCGCTCTCACATCTGAGCTGCATTGCTGCCACCGGCAGCTCATCCTGCCGCGCCCTACTCCTACTTCAACCGCCCGCCACTGGTGCCGGCCAAGACACCCGTGGCCTCTGCCGCTTGCGCCGGTGGCCTTGCCTCACAGGCCAAGTCGGGCGCTCGAATCGCGCCAGTAGTCCGCCGCCCAAGGCCCCTCGGTGTCTTGATCGGCAAAGACACCGTTCACTCAAGACCTGTTTGGCCCTGTGTTTATGACATGAGGGGCCCACGCCCAGAACGAAGATAAAAAAAAAGATTAAAATAAATAGATAAATAAATAATTAAAATAATTAAAATATTAATTAATTAATTAAAGAATTAATTAACTTAATTAATCCTGATTAGTTAGTCTAATTAATTGTAGCTAATAAACCTAATCATTTTAGTTAGACTAACTAAACCTGATTAGCTAGTCTTAGACAATGACAACTGGGTCCCACCATCAGATTGACCCAGTCAACACCTGTTGACCGCTGATGTCAGCATGACATCATGCTGATGTCATAAATCCAAATTTCGAATTAAGATAATTAGATAAATGCTAAAAATGAATTAAATCTTTTAAAATTAATATAAAATAAACCGTAACTCGGATGGAAATACTTTCTACATGAAAGTTGCTCAGAACGACGAGACGAATCCGGGTACGCAGCCCGTTCGTCCGCCACACATCCCTAACATATCAAACACGCAACTTTCCTCCGATTAATGTTCAAAACGCTAAACACCGGAATATTTTCCTGATGTTTCCCCTCACCAGTATCACCTATCCCTACGTTAGGTCACCTCTAGCACAACGTATTGCCGCTTCTTGCTTTGTGTTACATTTGATTGCTTTGTTATTTATTATGTTCCTCCTCGTTACTTCTTTCCGGTAGACCCGTGGCGATCTTGATGCCCACTCGTGGTCGACTACGCCACCGACGGCCCCTCCTTGCCGAGAGCAACCAGCAAGCCCCCTTGATCACCAGATATCGCCTATTCTCCTCTATACTGCTTGCATTAGAGTAGTGTAGCATGTTACTGCTTTTCGTTGATCCTATTCTGATGCATAGCCTGACATTATCGCTACATCTGTTGATACCTTACCTGCAATCCTAAATGCTTAGTATAGGGTGCTAGTTCATCATCATTGGCCCTACATTCTGGTCAGTCTGCCTTGCTATACTATTGGGCCGAGATCACTCGGGAGGTGATCACGGGTATATACTATACATACATACATACTATACAGATGGTGACTAAAGTCGGGTCAGCTCGAGGAGTACCCGCAAGTGATTCTGATGAGGGGCCGAAAGGACAGTGGCTCCATCCCGTAGAGGTGGGCCAGGGTTCCCGACGGCCCCGATCGTTACTTTATGGCGGAGCGACAGGCAGGTTGAGACCACCTAGGAGACAGGTGGGCTGGCCTGCTCGGCGTTCATGGATACTTAACACGCTTAACGAGATCTTGGTATTTGATCCGAGTCCGCCATTTGGTCTATACGCACTAACCATCTACGTGGGAGTAGTTATGGGTATCCCGACGTCGTGGTATCACCAAGCCTTCTTGACGTCGGCCGACGGAGCGGCGCTGCGGGGTTGGACTGCGTTAACGCAACTTCCTTTGTAATGGAGGTTGCTAGGTCTGCCACCGTCACAGACGAACGTCGTGTGTGTGCTCGAGGCGATGGGCCCGCACTGCTGCGCTTAGGTTTAGACCGGCGTGTTTGACCTCTCTGTTGTGCCTAGGTGGGCTGCGGCGTGTTGATCTTCCGAGGCGGGCATGACCCAGAAAGTGTGTCCGCCAAATGGGATCAAGCGTGTTGGGTTATGTGGTGCACCCTGCGGAAGTTTAATCTATTCAATAGCCGTGTCCCTCGGTAAAGGGCGACCCGGAGTTGTACCTTGACCTTATGACAACTAGAACCGGATACTTAATAAAACACACCCTTCCAAGTGCCAGATACAACCCGGTGATCGCTCTTTAACAGGGCGACGAGGAGAGGATCGCCGGGTAGGATTATGCTATGCGATGCTACTGGAGATGCTACTTGGAGGACTTCAACCTACTCTCTTCTACATGCTGCAAGACGGAGGCTGCCAGAAGCGTAGTCTTCGACAGGATTAGCTATCCCCTCTTATTCTCGCATTCTGCAGCTCACCCACCGATATGGCCCTTTACACATATACACATGCATATGTAGTGTAGCTCCTTGCTTGCGTAGTACTTTGGATGAGTACTCACGGTTGCTTTCTCCCCTTTTTCCCCTTTCCTTCTTTACGGTTGTCGCAACCAGACATCGGAGCCCAGGCGACGCCACCGTCGGCGGCGACTACTACACCGGAGGTGCCTACTACTACGTGCGGGCGGCGGCGACCACTGGAGTAGTTTAGGAGGATCCTCAGCAGAGGCCTGCGCCTCTTCGATCTGATCCCGGTTTGTGCTAGCCTTCTTAAGGCAAACTTGTTTAACTTATGTCCGTACTCAGATATTGTTGCTTCCGCGACTTCGTCTATGATCGAGCACTTGTATTCGAGCCCTCGAGGCCCCTGGCTTGTATTATGATGCTTGTATGACTTATTTTACTTTTAGAGTTGTGTTGTGATATCTTCCCGTGAGTCCCTGATCTTGATCGTACACGTTTGCGTGCATGATTAGTGTACGATTAAATCGGGGGCGTCACATAGATGCAGGCAGGAGTCGGTCTACTTGTTGCGGACGTGATGCCTATATACATGATCATGCCTAGATAATCTCATAATTATTCGCTTTTCTATCAATTGCTCGACAGTAATTTGCTCACCCACCGTAATACTTATGCTATCTTGAGATAAGCCACTAGTGAAACCTATGGCCCCCGGGTCTTTCTTTTATCATATAAGCTTTCAATCTACTTTTATTTGCTTCTTTACTTTTTGCATCTATGTTATAAAATACCAAAAATATATTTATCTTATCATACTATCTCTATCAGATTTCACTTTCGCAAGTGGTCGTGAAGGGATTGACAACCCCTTTATTGTGTTGGTTGCAAGTTCTTTGTTTGTTTGTGAAGGTGCGTGGGACTTTTGAGGAGCCTCCTACTGGATTGATACCTTGGTTCTCAAAAACTAAGGGAAATACTTACGCTACTATTTCTGCATCACCCTTTCCTCTTCAAGGAAAACCAACGCAAGCTCAAGACATAGCAATGGCTTCAGCTTCTAAGAAAGAATTCAATAGACCTTTCTTTTCTGAGGTGGTTTTTACTGCAGCTTGGAAAATCTGGACACAGAGAAATGGAAAGATTTTCAGATATGAGGCTCCTAGCTTTAGATCTTGGAGGAGGAATTTTGTGCATGACCTTTCCCTGTTAGCACACAAAATCAAATGTAAATATAGGGATAGCCTATTAGCTTGGATAGCCTCTCTCCCCTAGCTCTCTTTGTAAGTATTGTAATTTATGTTCTCTTGTTTTATTTCCTTTTTGTACAGTGAACTTTATTATTTTGATGAATAAAGAGTTGTGAGGCTGTTGCATTGCAGTATATAGTAAAAAACAATTTAGAGATATTATGATTCAGTCTTACAATACATAGTACAATGGAGAAACATGACTCATGTTGGGGAATGTAGTAATTTCAAAAATTATCCTATGCACACGCAAGATCATGGTGATGCATAGCAATGAGCGGGAAGAGTGAGTCCACATACCCTCGTAGACCAAAAGCGGAAGCGTTAGCACAATGCGGTTGATGTAGTCGTACGTCTTCATGATCCGACCGATCCAAGTACCGAACGTACGGCACCTCCGAGTTCAGCACACGTTCAGCTCGATGACGTCCCGCGAACTCCGATCCGGCAGAGCTTCACGGGAGAGTTCCATCAGCACGATAGCGTGATGACGGTGATGATGTTGCCACCAACGCAGGGCTTCACCAAAGCACTGCTATGATATGACCGAGGTGGAATATGGTGGAGGGGGGCACCGCACATGGCTGGGAGAGATCATCAGATCAACTTGTGTGTCTAGAGGTTCCCCCTGCCCCCATATATAAAGGAGCAAGGGGGGAGGCGGGCGGCCAGGAGGAGGGCGCGCCATGGGGGGAGTCCTACTCCCATGGTAGGACTCCTCCTTTCCTTGTAGAAGTAGGAGAAGAGAAGGAAGGGAGAGAGGAGGAGAAGGAAAAAGGCCCCCCCCTCCTTGTCCAATTCGGACTAGAGGGGGAGGGGGCATGGCTGCCCTGGCCGCCCCTCCTCTTCTCCCACTAAGGCCCATTAGGCCCAATATACTCCCCGGGGGGTTCCGGTAACCCCCCGGTACTCCGGTAAATGTCCGAAACCTCCCGAAACACTTCCGGTGTCCGAACATAGTCATCCAATATATCGATCTTTAAGTCTCGACCATTTCAAGACTCCTCGTCATGTCCGTGATCATATCCGAGACTCCGAACTACCTTAGGTACATCAAAACACAAAAACTCTTAATACCGATTGTCACCGAACTTTAAGCGTGCGGACCCTATGGGTTCGAGAACTATTTATGCATGACCGAGACACGTCTCCGGTCAATAACCAATAGCGGAACCTGGATGCTCATATAGGTTCCCACATATTCTACAAAGATCTTTATCGGTCAAACCGCATAACAACATACGTTGTTCCTTTTGTCATCGATATGTTACTTGCCCGAGATTCGATCGTCGGTATCTCAATACCTAGTTCAATCTCGTTACCGGCAAGTCTCTTTACTCGTAATGTAATGCATCACCCCACAACTAACTCATTAGTCACATTGCTTGCAAGGCTTATAGTGATGTGCATTACCGAGAGGGCCCAGAGATACCTCTCCGACAATCGGAGTGACAAATCCTAATCTCGAAATACGCCACTCAACAAGTACCTTCGGAGACACCTGTAGAGCACCTTTATAATCACCCAGTTATGTTGTGACGTTTGGTAGCACACAAAGTGTTCCTCCGGTAAACAGGAGTTGCATAATCTCATAGTCATAGGAACATGTATAAGTCATGAAGAAAGCAATAGCAATATACTAAACGATCAAGTGCTAAGCTAACGGAATGGGTCAAGTCAATCACATCATTCTCCTAATGATGTGATCCCATTAATCAAATGACAACTCATGTCTATGGTTAGGAAACTTAACCATCTTTGATTAACGAGCTAGTCAAGTAGAGGCATACTAGTGACACTATGTTTGTCTATGAATTCACACATGTATTATGTTTCCGGTTAATACAATTCTAGCATGGATAATAAAAATTTATCATGATATGAGGAAATAAATAATAACTTTATTATTGCCTCTAGGGCATATTTCCTTCAGTCTCCCACTTGCACTAGAGTCAATAATCTAGATTACACAGTAATGATTCTAACACCCATGGAGTCTTGGTGGTGATAATGTTTTGCTCATGGAAGAGGCTTAGTCAACGGGTCTGCAACATTCAGATCAGTATGTATCTTGCAAATCTCTATGTCTCCCACCTGGACTTGATCTCGGATGGAATTGAAGCATCTCTTGATGTGCTTGGTTATCTTGTGAAATCTGGATTCCTTTGCCAAGGCAATTGCACTAGTATTGTCACAAAAGATTTTCATTGGACCCAATGCACTAGGTATGACACCTAGATCGGATATGAACTCCTTCATCCAGACTCCTTCATTTGCTGCTTCCAAAGCAGTTATGTACTCCGCTTCACACGTAGATCCAACCACGACACTTTGTTTAGAACTGCACCAACTGACAGCTCCACCGTTCAATATAAACATGTATCTGGTTTGTGATTTAGAATCATCTGGATCAGTGTCAAAGCTTGCATCGACGTAACCATTTACGACTAGCTCTTTGTCACCTCCATAAACAAGAAACATATGCTTAGTCCTTTTCAGGTATTTCAGGATGTTCTTGACCGTTGTCCAGTGATCCACTCCTGGATTACTTTGGTACCTCCCTGCTAAACTAATAGCAAGGCACACATCAGGTCTGGTACACATCATTGCATACATGATAGAGCCTATGACTGAAGCATAGGGAATATCTTTCATTTTCTCTCTACCTTCTATAGTGGTCGGGCATTGAGTCTGACTCAACTTCACACCTTGTAACACATGCAAGAACCCTTTCTTTGCTTGATCCATTTTGAACTTCTTCAAAACTTTATCAAGGTATGTGCTTTGTGAAAGTCCAATTAAGCGTCTTAATCTATCTCTATAGATCTTGATGCCCAATATATAAGCAGCTTCACCGAGGTTTTTCATTGAAAAACTTTTATTCAAGTATCCTTTTATGCTATCCAGAAATTCTATATCATTTCCAATCAACAATATGTCGTCCACATATAATATTAGAAATGCTACATAGCTCCCACTCACTTTCTTGTAAATACAAGCTTCTCCAAAAGTCTGTATAAAACCATATGCTTTGACCACACTATCAAAGCGTTTATTCCAACTCCAAGAGGCTTGCACCAGTCCATAAATGGATCGCTGGAGTTTGCACACTTTGTTAGCACCTTTCAGATCGACAAAACCTTCTGGTTGCATCACACACAACTCTTCTTCCAGAAATCCATTCAGGAATGCAGTTTTGACATCCATTTGCCAAATTTCATAATCATAAAATGCGGCAATTGCTAACATGATTCGGACAGACTTACGCATCTCTACGGATGAGAAAGTCTCATCGTAGTCAACCCCTTGAACTTGTTGAAAACCTTTCACAACAAGTCGAGCTTTGTAGGCAGTAACATTACCATCAACGTCAGTCTTCTTCTTGAAGATCCATTTATCTCAATGGCTTGCCGATCATCGGGAAAGTCAACCAAAGTCCACACTTTGTTCTCATATATGGATCCCATCTCAGATTTCTGGCCTCAAGCCATTTTGCGGAATCTGGGCTCATCATTGCTTCCTCATAGTTCGTAGGTTCGCCATGGTCAAGTAACATGACCTCCAGAATAGGATTACCGTACCACTCTGGTGCGGATCTTACTCTGGTTGACCTACAAGGTTTGGTAGTAACTTGATCTGAAGTTTCATGATCAATAACATTAGCTTCCTCACTAATTGGTGTAGGCGTCATAGGAATCGGTTTCTGTGATGAACTACTTTCCAATAAGGGAGCAGGTACAGTTACCTCATCAAGTTCTACTTTCCTCCCACTCACTTCTTTCGAGAGAAACTCCTTCTCTAGAAAGGATCCATTCTTAGCAACGAATGTCTTGCCTCCGGATCTGTGATAGAAGGTGTACCCAACAATTTCCTTTGGGTATCCTATGAAGACACATTTCCCCGATTTGGGTTTGAGCTTATCAGGTTGGAGCTTTTTCACATAAGCATCGCAGCCCCAAACTTTAAGAAACGACAACTTTGGTTTCTTACCAAACCACAGTTCATAAGGATTGTCTCAACGGATTTTGATGGTGCCCTATTTAACGTGAATGCAGCCGTCTCTAAAGCATAACCCCAAAACGATAGCGGTAAATCAGCAAGAGACATCATAGATCGTACCATATCTAGTAAAGTACGATTACGACGTTTGGACACACCATTATGCTGTGGTGTTCCAGGTGGCGTGAGTTGCGAAACTATTCCGCATTGTTTCAAATATAGACCAAACTCGTAACTCAAATATTCTCCTCCACGATCAGATCGTAGAAACTTTATTTTCTCGTTACAATGATTTTCCACTTCACTCTGAAATTCTTTGAACTTTTCAAATGTTTCAGACTTATGTTTCATTAAGTATATATACCCATATCTACTCAAATCATCTGTGAAGGTGAGAAAATAACGATACCCACTGCGAGCCTCAATATTCATCGGACCACATACATCAGTATGTATGATTTCCAATAAATCTGTTGCTCGCTCCATAGTTCCGGAGAACGGCATTTTAGTCATCTTGCCCATGAGGCATGGTTCGCAGGTACTAAGTGATTCATAATCAAGTGATTCCAAAAGTCCATCAGTATGGAGTTTCTTCATGCGCTTTACACCAATATGACCCAAACGGAAGTGCCACAAATAAGTTGCACTATCATTAGCAACTCTACATCTTTTGGCTTCAACATTATGAATATGTGTGTCACTACTATCGAGATTTAACACGAATAGACCACTCTTCAAGGGTACATGACCATCAAAGATATTACTCATATAAATAGAACAACCATTATTCTCAAATTTAAATGAATAACCATCTCGCGTCAAACAAGATCCAGATATAATGTTCAAGCTCAACGCTGGCACCAAATAACAATTATTTAGGTCTAAAACTAATCCCGAAGGTAGATGTAGAGGTAGCGTGCCGACGGTGATCACATACTTTGGCACCATTTCCCACGTGCATCGTCACCTCGTCCTTAGCCGATCTTAAGCTAATCCGTAGTCCTGCTTGAGTTGCAAATATTAGCAACAGAACCAATATCAAATACCAAAAGCTCTGCGAGCTCTAGTAAGGTACACATTAATAACATGTATATCACATATACCATTGTTCACCTTGCCATCCTTCTTATCCGCCAAATACTTGGGGCAGTTCCGCTTCCAAAGGACTATCGCTTGCAGTAGAAGCACTGCTTAGGTCCAGACTTGGGTTTCTTCTCTTGAGCAGCAACTTGTTTGCTGTTCTTCTTGAAGTTCCCCTTTCTCTTTCCTTTGCCCTTTTTCTTGAAACTGGTGGTCTTGTTGACCATCAACACTTGATGCTCCTTCTTGGTTTCTACCTCCGCTGCCTTTAGCATTGCGAAGAGCTCGGGAATTGTCTTGTTCATCCCTTGCATATTATAGTTCATCACGAAGCTCTTGTAGCTTGGTGGTAGTGATTGAAGAATTCTGTCAATGACACTATCATCAAGAAGATTAACTCCCAGTTGAATCAAGTGATTGCAATACCCAGACATTCTGAGTATATGTTCACTAATAGAACTATTCTCCTCCATTTTGCAGCTGTAGAACTTATTGGAGACTTCATATCTCTCGATCTAGGCATTTGCTTGGAATATTAACTTCAACTCCTGGAACATCTCATATGCTCCATAATGTTCAAAACGTCGTTGAAGTCCCGGTTCTAAGCCGTAAAGCATGGCACACTGAACTATCGAGTAGTCAACAACACGCGACTGCCAGGCATTCACAATGTTTGCAGTTGCTGGCGCAGGTGGTACACCTAGTGGTGCTTCCAGGACGTAATTCTTCTGTGCAGCAATGAGGATAATCCTCAAGTTACGGACCCAGTCCGTGTAATTGCTACCATCATTTTTTAACTTTGCTTTCTCAAGGAACGCATTAAAATTCAACGGAACAACAGCACGGGCCATCTATCTACAACAACATAGGCAAGCAAAATACTATCTGGTACTAAGTTCATGATAAATTTAAGTTCAATTAAACATATTACTTAATAACTCCCACTTAGATAGACATCTCTCTAATCATCTAAGTGATCACGTGATCCAAATCAACTAAACCATAACCGATTATCACCTGACATGGAGTAGTTTTCAATGGTGAACATCACTATGTTGATCATATCTACTATATGATTCACGTTCGACCTTTCGGTCTCAGTGTTCCGTGGCCATATCTGCATATGCTAGGCTCGTCAAGTTTAACCCGAGTATTCTGCGTGTGCAAAACTAGCTTGCACCCGTTGTAGATGAACGTTGAGCTTATCACACCCGATCATCACGTGTTGTCTCGCCACGACGGACTTTGGCAATGGTGCATACTCAGGGAGAACACTTTTACCTTGAAATTTAGTGAGAGATCATCTTATAATGGTACTGTCAATCAAAGCAAAATAAGATGCATAAAGGATAAACATCACATGCAATCAATATAAGTGATATGATATGGCCATCATCCTCTTGTGCTTGTGATCTCCATCTCCGAAGCACTGTCATGATCACCATCGTCACCGGCGCGACACCTTGATCTCCATCGTAGCATCGTTGTCGTCTCGCCGACTATTGCTTCTACGACTATCGCTACCGCTTAGTGATAAAGTAAAGCAATTACAGGGTGATTGCATTGCATACAATAAAGTGCCAACCATATGGCTCCTGCTAGTTGCCGATAACTCGGTTACAAAACATGATCATCTCATACAATAAAATATAGCATCATGTCTTGACCATATCACATCACAGCATGCCCTGCAAAAACAAGTTAGACGTCCTCTACTTTGTTGTTGCAAGTTTTACATGGCTGCTACGGGCTTAGCAAGAACCGTTCTTACCTACGCATTAAAACCACAACGATATTTTGTCAAGTTAGTGTTGTTTTAACCTTCTCAAGGACCGGGCGTAGCCACACTCGGTTCAACTAAAGTTGGGCCCGACACCGCCAGCCACCTATGTGCAAAGCACGCCGGTAGAACCAGTCTCGCGTAAGCGTCTGCGTAATGTCGGTCCGGCCGCTTCATCCAACAATACCGCCAACCAAAGTATGACATGCTGGTAAGCAGTATGACTTGTATCGCCCACAACTCACTTGTGTTCTACTCGTGCATATAACATCTACGCATAAACCAGGCTCGGATGCCACTGTTGGGGAACATAGTAAAAATTATCCTACGCACACGCAAGATCATGGTGATGCATAGCAACGAGTGGGAAGAGTGAGTCCACGTACCCTCGTAGACCGAAAGCAGAAGCATTAGCACAACGCGGTTGATGTAGTCGTGCGTCTTCACGATCCGACCGATCCAAGTACCGAACGTACGACACCTCCTATTGGGGAACGTAGCAGAAATTCAAATTTTTTGAACGTGTCACCAAGATCTATCTATGGAGAAACCAGCAACGAGGGGAAGGAGAGTGCATCTACATACCCTTGTAGATCGCTAAGCGGAAGCGTTCAAGAGAACGGGGTTGAAGGAGTCGTACTCGAACGTGATTCAGATCACCGATGTCCAAGTGCTGAACGGACAGCACCTCCGCGTTCAACACACGTACGGGACGAGCAACGTCTCCTCCGTCTTGATCCAGCAAGGAGGAAGGAGAGGTTGAGGAAGACAGCTCCACCGGCAGCACGACGGCATGGTGATGGTGGAGACCCAGTACTCGGACAGGGCTTCGCCGAGCGTACAACGGAGGAGGAGAGGTGTTGGGGAGGGGAGGGCTGCCCTCCCCTCACCCCTCTATTTATAGGGGGAAGGGAGAAGGTGGCCGGCCCCTCTAGATCCCATCTAGAGGGGCGGCGGCCAAGGGAGGGGGACTTGCCCCCAAGCAGGCGCCCCTCTAGGGTTCCCCCTCAACCCTAGGCGCAAGGGCCTGGGGAGGGTGCGCCAAGCCCACCAGGCTGGCCAACTCCCCACGCAGCCCAAGTGGCCCCCGAGAGGGGTGGCCCTCCCGTGGACCCCGGATCCTTCCTGTGGCCCCAGACAATACCCAGTATGCCCCAAACTTTCCGGTGTCCTTTTAACAACTTCCCATATATAAATCTTTACCTCCGGACCCTTCCTAACTCCTCGTGATGTCCGGGATCTCATACGGACTCAACAACATTCGGTAGTCACATACTAGTCTTCCTACTAACCCTAAGCGTCCACCGAACCTTAAGTGTGTAGACCCTACGGGTTCGGAGACACGCAGACATGACCGAGATGACTCTCGGGCAATAACCAACAGCGGTGCCGATACCCATGTTGGCTCCCACATGCTCCTCGATGATTTCATCGGTTGAACCACGATGTCGAGGATTCGATCAAAACCACAGATACAATTCCCTTTGTCAATTGGTATCGTTACTTGCCCGAGACTCGATCGTCGGTATCCCAATACCTTGTTCGGTCTCGTTACGCAAGTCACTTTACTCAGATTGTAATGCATGATCCGTGGCCAACACCTTGGTCACCTTGAGCTCATTATGATGATGCATTACCGAGTGGGCCCAGAGATACCTCTCCGTCATACGGAGTGACAAATCCCGCTCGATCCGTGTCAACCCAATAGCTACTTTCGGAGATACCTGTAATGCACCTTTATAGTCACCCGATTCGTTGTGACGCTTTGATACACCCAAGGCACTCCTACGGTATCCGGAGTTACACGATCTCATGGTCGAAGGAAGAGATACTTGACATTGGCAAAGCTCTAGCAAACGAACTACACGATCTTTTATGCTATGCTTAGGATTGGGTCTTGTCCATCACATCATTCTCCTAATGATGTGATCCCGTTATCAATGACATCCAATGTCCATAGTCAGGAAACTATGACTATCTGTTGATCACAACGAGCTAGTCTACTAGAGGCTCACTAGGGACATTTGTGGTCTAAGTGTTCACACGTGTATTACGATTTCTGGATAATACAGTTATAGCATGAACAAAAGACAATTATCATGAACATTGAAATATAATAATGTTTTTATTATTGCCTCTAGGGCATATTTCCAACAGTCTCCCACTTGCACTAGAGTCACCAATCTAGTTACATTGTGATGAATCGAACACCCATAGAGTTCTGGTGTTGATCATGTTTTGCACGCGAGAGAGGTTTAGTCAACGGATCTGCGACATTCAGATCCGTGTGCACTTTGCAAATCTCTATGTCTCCATCTTGAACATTTTCACGGATGGAGTTGAAACGACGCTGATGTGCTGGTCTTCTTGTGAAACCTGGGCTCCTTGGCAAGGGCAATAGCTCCAGTGTTGTCACGAAAGAGTTTGATCGCCCCGATCAGAACGCCCTCGATGCGGCTATATCTCCCACGTGTCGAAGCACGACTTAGAGGCATAACCGCATTGAAAGCAATGTCGCAAGTGAGGTAATCTTCACACAACCCAAGTAATACATAAGGAAAGAGAAACATAGTTGGCTTACAATCGCCACTTCACACAATTACATGAATAAAGCATTACATCATCCAGATACAATCAAGGTCCGACTACGGAACCAAAATAAAAGAAGAACCCCAAATGCGACAAAAGGTCCCCGATCGACCCCAACCGGCTCCACTCTCGATCAACTAGAACGAAACAACACAAAGGACAGGATCTTCATCGAGCTCCTCCTTGAGCTTGGTTGCGTCACACCTTTCGTAACATAGGCACCGCAAACTGGTTTTGAAGTATCCGTGAGCCACGAGGACTCAGCAATCCCATTACCATGGGTATCAAGACTAGCAAAGCTTAATGGGAAAGGAAGGGGTAAAGTGGTGAGGTTGCAGCAGCGACTAAGCAAGTATGGTGGCTAACATACGCAAAAGAGAGCGAGAAGAGAACAAAGGAACGGTCGTCAACTAGCAATGATCAAGAGGTGATCCTGAACACCTACTTACGTCAATCATAACCCAGAAACCGTGTTCACTTCCCGGACTCCGCCGAGAAGAGACCGTCACGGCTACACACTCGGTTGATGCGTTTTAATTCGGATCAAGTGTCAAGTTATCTACAACCGGACATTAACAAATTCCCATCTGCCACATAACCGCGGGCACGGCTCTCGAAAGTTTATACCCTGCAGGGGTGTCCCAACTTAGCCCATGACAAGCTCTCGCGATCATCGAAGAATAGACCTTCACCCAGGAAGACCCGATCAGTCTCGGAATCCCTGTACATCAAGACATTTCGACAATGGTAAAACAAGACCAGCAAAGCCGCCCGATGCGCCGACAAACCCGATAGGAGCTGCACATATCTCGTTCTCAGGGCAACACCGGATGAGACATCCTACAAGTAAAACCAGACCTCGAGTTGCCCCGAGGGGGCCCCGCAGTCTACTCGGTTCGAACCAGCACTTAGACAAGCACTGGCCCGGGGGGGCTGAAATAAAGATGACCCCTGGGATGCGCGACTCCCAAGGAAAAAAGTAGGTGGTGGTGAGGCAAATGGTAAAAGTCAATGTTGGGCCTTGCTAGACAAGTTTTATTCAAAGCGAACTGTCAAGGGGGTCCCATAAATCACCCGACCGCGTAAGGAATGCAAAATCCGGGAACATAACACCGGTATGACGGAAACTAGGGCGGCAAGAGTGGAACAAAACACCAGGCATAAGGCCGAGCCTTCCACCCTTTACCAAGTATATAGATGCATTAATAATATAAGAGATATTGTGATATCCCAACAAAAACCCTGTCCACCATGGAGCAATCTTCAACTTCACCTGCAGCTAGCAACGCTATAAGAGGGGCTGAGCAAAGTGGTAACATAGCCAAACAACAGTTTGCATAGGAAAGGTGTCAAAGGTTAGAGGTTCATGGCAATTTGGGATGGCTGGACAAACAGGTAATAGGTAGCACAGCATAGCGAAAGAACGAGGCAACTAGCATAGCAATGATAGTAGTGAGATCCAGGGTAGCGGTCATCTTGCCTGAAATCCCTCAAGGAAGAAGAACGAGTCCATGAAGAAGATGAAACCACGAAGACGAACCAAGCGGAGACGAACGAATCCTCACGATCGCAACGAAACGGGAACTATCGATAAGAAGCACACAACATAGTAAACACACCACACATGAACAAGACATGATGCACAACAAGCATGATGCATGACCAAGCTACATGAAGCTATTCATGGCAAGAGAAGATGCAAACAAGAACAACACATCAAGGCAAGTTTAAATGAGGCCGGGAACAACATATAACAGTTCCAGTAAGTCCTCATATGCAAATTTCGAAATTGGTCCAGAACTGAATAAACATTAAGTTGAAGTTGTTAAACAGCAAGTTAAGATGCACCAAGATGATCTACACGAAATTCTAGTCAAGTTACATATAAAGTTCATTAGATTCGGAGCTACGGCCTAGAAGATATGAGCAAAACAAGTTAAACATGGCATTGATGCAAAATGCATACAAACATCAAGCAAACACCTCAAAACAAGGATGCAACATGATAATATGAAGCTACATGCAAAATCAAGCAAGTTTCATATAGAGCACACTCAAAACGGAGCAACGGTTCAACACATGCACGCTATACAATTCATACCAACAATCTGTCCATAACAGCAACTAGGCATCTTGCAAGCATCAAAACAACATGCTACAGCACCCCAACATAATAACAAAAGGCATGGGCATAAAGTACACATAAAGCATAACAAAACATGAACACTGAGCTATCTCCAGAAACAACTAGAACATGCTCAAAATGACATGGAGATATTGCAAATAATAACAGTTTCAGACTTATCAGGAAATAACATCAGGTTGCAATGTTTAGAGCAAGCAAACAACATGTCACAGGAACTTATCATGGCAAACAAAGGCATGGCATGAATCTACTAATAGCATTGATCAAAAGTCCCTTACTGACCATAAGCCAAAAGGGCACGGAAAATATGATGGCACCCATGTAAACATGGCAAGTTATATTACAGATTTATATATGGCAGAAACAACAATAAGTAGGCATGTTCGTGAGCTTGAACCACTCACCACAGAGCAATACATGGCATGGCAAGGTAACCAACAGTAAGAAGGCATGTTTATGAAGCTAAGCATGGCAAGAGCAAGGTCATAGGATGCATGGATCACTAGGAAAACACATGGGAACAAGTGAACTTAATGTTAACAGGTTGACATTAACATTTTCAAGCAACTTAGGAGCAAGAAATGAACATGTTCCAGCAGGCTATAATTGCAAACAAGGGCATGAATGGATAGAGCATGACATGTATATCAATACATGTTTATAGAGCATCTACAGATTATGCATAGAATGATTAGTGGAAGCATGTTAACATAGCAACAAATTATAACAGAATCTGCCAGGAAAACAGCAACAGCAACTACCCTACTTAGCAAGCTTGATACACTCAGCACACAACTCACAAAAATACATGGCATACACCCCTGGAAAGATGGCATGGCATAGTTCAACATTTATGTAGAGCTCATACTCATAGGATGCACACATCAATCATGGCAAAAATGTTAAAACAGCAAGTTATAACAGTTTCAGCAGTTTAACATCAACATGCACTCTTCCAACAGCATTTCGGGCATCAAGATGAGCTCAAATGAAAATGATGCAATGGAATGAAATGATCTACTCGTCGAGACGAACAATTTGACATATTATACGCACGAAACGGAGCTACGGGTACAAAGATGCGATGGCATGAACATGGCATGAAAATAACTGAATCTGGGGACTTAGTGGTTTTCGGGGGGGAAAGTCAACCTGCACGGTTTTCGAAGCACACCGGAGTTACTCGCCGGAGTAGGCCGGGGAAGTCACCGGAGTTGGCGGATCCGGCCGGGAACGAGGAGGAGGCGGCGGGGAGGCGCTCCCGCGGCGGGGAGGTGGCGCGGCCGGCTCGGAGGAGCTCCGGCCACGGGGACGAAGCTGGCGGCGGGGTCCCGACGGCGGCTCCGGCGCCGGCGGCGGGAGCCGGGCAGGCGGCGGCAAGCGGCGCGACAGGAAGGGCCTGGCGGCGGCGGCAGGCGCGGGCGGGAAGGCTGGCGGCGGTCAGGCGGGCGAGCGGCGGGCGGGCGAGCGAGGCGAGGCGCGCGGGAGGCGAGGCAGGCGGGCGGCGCGGCGGGCGGGCGCATGGCCGCGGGCGGTGCAAGGGGGCAGGCGGCGGCGGGCATGCAAGGGCCTGGATGGGCTCAGGCGGGCAAGCGCAGAGAGGGCGCGCGGGTGATGTGCGCGCTCCCGGTTGGTCGGGAGCGGCCTGGGTGAGGTGGCGTCGAGGATTGGCCGGGCGACGTGGCTGGAGGCGGTGGACATGTCCGGCGAGGGAGCGGACATGTCCGGCGGCGCGAGGGGAGCGAGGCTAGGGTTCATCTGCGCGAAAATTCCGGGAGGGACACATATTTATAGGTAGAGGGAGCTAGGGGAGTCCAAATGAGGTGCGGTTTTTGGCCACGCGATCGTGATCAAACGACCGAGAGCATGGAGGTGAGTTAGGTGGGTTTTGGCCACTTTGGAAGGGGTGTTGGGCTGCAAACAAAAGAGGGCTTTACGGTTCCCCGGTTAACCGTTGGAGTACCAAACGACCTCCGAATGGCACGAAACTTGACAGGCGGTCTACCGGTGCTATACCAAGGCCGCTTGGCAAACCTCGGGCCATTCCGAGAAAGTTTAACACCCGCTCACAACAGAAGAGAAGAAGGGGACGCCGGAGGACATAGGAGTGCCGGATTGCAAAACGGACAACGGGGAAAAAGCTCGGACGCATGAGACGAACACGCATGCAAAAAGAAATGCACATGATGACATGATAAAATGCAAATGATGACATGGCAAAGTGCAACACGCAAGCAAATGACATGGCAACAACGACGAATAACTGGCAGACACCTGGCGCATCGGAACCGGGGCATTACACCGACGCATTGGGTATGACTCCTAGGTCGGTGATGAACTCCTTCACCCAAATCGCTTCATGCGCTGCCTCCGAGGCTGCCATGTACTCCGCTTCACACGTAGATCCCGCCACGACACTCTCGCTTGCGGTGCACTACCATCGCTCCACCATTCAACATATACACGTATCCGGTTTGTGACTTACAATCATCCAGATCTGAGTCGGCTAAGCGTCGGCGTAACCCTTCTGACGAGCTCTTCGTCTCCTCCATAAACGAAACATGTCCTTCGTCCTTTTCGGTACTTTAGGATATTCTTGACCGCTGTCCATTGTTCCTTGCGGGATTACTTTGGTATCTCGCAACCAAACTTACGGCAAGGTTTACATCGGTCCAGTACACAAAGATGGCATACATAATAGATCCTATGGCTGAAGCATAGGGATGACACTCATCTCTTCTTTATCTTTTGCAGTGGTCGGTGGTCGAGCCGAGCTCAATCTCACACCTTGTAACATAAGCAAGAACCCTTCTTGGACTGATCCATTTGAACCTCTTCAAAATCTTATCAAGGTATGTGCTTTGTGAAAGACCTATGAGGCGCCTCGATCTATCTCTATAGATTCGATGCCTAATATATAAGCAGCTTCTCCAAGGTCCTTCATTGAAAAACACTTGTTCAAGTAGGCCTTAATGCTGTCGAGAATTTCAGTATCATTTCCCATCAAGAGTATGTCATCTACATACAATATGAGAAATGCTACTGAGCTCCCACTCACTTTCTTGTAAACGCAGCTTCTCCATAAGTCTCATAAACCCAAACGCTTTGATCATCTCATCAAAGCGAATGTTCCAACTCCGAGATGCTTGCACCAGTCCATAAATGGATCGCCGGAGCTTGCATACTTTGTTAGCGTTACGAGGATCGACAAAACCTTCCGGCTGCATCATATACAGCTCTTCCTTAAGATGTCCGTTAAGGAATGCCGTTTTGACGTCCATCTGCCATATCTCATAATCATAGTATGCGGCAATTGCTAACATGATTCGGACGGACTTCAGCTTCGCTACGGGAGAGAATGTCTCGTCGTAGTCAATCCCTTGAACTTGTCGATAACCCTTAGCGACAAGTCGAGCTTTATAGATGGTAACATTACCATCCGCGTCCGTCTTCTTCTTAAAAATCCATTTATTTTCTATCGCTCGCCGATCATCGGGCAAGTCTGTCAAAGTCCATACTTTGTTTTCATACATGGATTCTATCTCGGATTTCATGGCTTCAAGCCATTTGTTGGAATCCGGGCCCGCCATCGCTTCTTCATAGTTCGAAGGTTCATTGTTGTCTAACAACATGATTTCCATGACAGGGTTGCCGTACCACTCTGGTGCGGAACGTGTCCTCGTGGACCTTCGAAGTTCAGTAGTAACTTGATCCGAAGTACCTTGATCATCATCATTGTTTTCCTCTTCAGTTGGTGTGGGCATCACAGGAACGGTTTCTGCTACCGCACCACTTTCCTGTTGGAGAGGTAGTACTTCATCGAGTTCTACTTTCCTCCCACTTACTTCTTTCGAGAGAAACTCTTTTTCCAGAAAGCATCCGTTCTTGGCAACAAAGATCTTGCCTTCGGATCTTAAGTAGAAGGTATACCCGACAGTTTCCTTAGGGTATCCTATGAATACGCATTTTTCCGACTTGGGTTCGAGCTTTTCAAGTTGAAGTTTCTTGACATAAGCATCGCATCCCCAAACTTTTAGAAACGATACTTAGGTTTCTTCCCAAACCATAATTCATACGGTGTCGTCTCAACGGATTTAGACGGTGCCCTATTTAAAGTGAATGTAGCTGTCTCTAGAGCGTATCCCCAAAATGATAGCGGTAAATCGGTAAGAGACATCATAGACCGCACCATATCCAATAGAGTGCGATTCGACATTCGGACACACCGTTTATTTGAGGTGTTCCAGCGGCGTGAGTTGTGAAACGATTCCACATTTCCTTAAGTGTGTACCAAATTCGTGACTTAAGTATTCTCCTCCACGATCGATCGTAGGAACTTTATCTTTCGGTCACGTTGATTCTCCACCTCACTCTGAAATTCCTTGAACTTTTCAAAGGTCTCGGACTTGTGTTTCATTAAGTAGACATACCCATATCTACTCAAGTCATCGGTGAGAGTGAGAACATAACGATATCCTCCATGAGCCTCAACGCTCATTGGACCGCACACATCGGTATGTATGATTTCCAACAAGTTGGTTGCTCGCTCCATTGTTCCGAGAACGGAGTCTTGGTCATTTGCCTAAGAGGCATGGTTCGCATGTGTCAAACGATTCATAATCAAGAGACTCTAAAGTCCATCAAGATGGAGCTTCTTCATGCGCTTGACACCAATGTGACCAAGGCGGCGATGCCACAAGTATGTGGGACTATCGTTATCAACTTTACATCTTTTGGCATCCACACTATGAACATGTGTAACATTACGCTCGAGATTCATTAAGAATAAACCATTGACCATCGGAGCATGACCATAAAACATATCTCTCATATAAATCGAACAACCATTATTCTCGACTTAAATGAGTAGCCATCTCAGATTAAACGAGATCCAGATACAATGTTCATGCTCAAACATGGCACTAAATAACAATTATTAAGGTTCAAAACTAATCCCGTAGGTAAATGTAGAGGCAGCGTCGACGGCGATCACATCGACCACGAACCATTCCCGACGCGCGATCGTCACCTCGTCCTTCGCCAGCCTCTCCGTTTATTCCGCAGCTCCTGCTGTGAGTTACAAATATGAGCAACGGCACCGTATCAAATACCGGGGAGTTACTACGAGTCTTGGTAAGGTACACATCAATTACATGTATATCAAATATACCTTTGGTGTTGCGGCCTTCTTATCCGCTAAGTATTTGGGGCAGTTCCGCTTCGGTGACCCTTCCCTTGCAATAAAAGCACTCGATCTCGTGCTTGGGTCCATTCTTTGACTTCTTCCCGTAATAAGGCTTACGGGCGCTGCAACATCTTTGCCGTCCTTCTTGAAGTTCTTCTTACCCTTGCCCTTCTTGAACTTAGTGGTCTTATTGACCATCAACACTTGATGTTCTTTCTTGATTTCAGCCTCTGCGACTTGACAGATCGAGAACACTTCAGAATGGTCTTTACCATCCCTTGCATGTTGTAGTACATCACAAAGCTCTTGTAGCTCGGTGGGAGCAACTAGAGGATTCTGACAATGACCGCCTCATCTGGGAGGTTAATGTTCAGCTGGGTCATACGGTTGTGCAACCCAGACATCTTCAGGATGTGTTCACTGACAGAACTGTTTTCCTCCATCTTACAACTGTAGAACTTGTCGGAGACATCATATCTCTCGACCGGGCATGAGCTTGGAAAACTAGTTTCAGCTCTTGAACATCTCATATGCTCCGTGATGCTCAAAACGCTTTTGGAGCCCGGTTCTAAGTCGTAAAGCATGCCGCACCGAACGAGGGAGTAATCATCGGACGAGCTTGCCAAGCGCTCATAACGTCTTGGTTCTCAGGACGGAGCGCCACCTAGCAGTCCTTCTAGGACATATTGCTTTCTGGCAGCTATGAGGATGATCCTCAGGTTCCGGACCCAGTCCGTATAGTTGCTGCCATCATCTTTCAGCTTGGTTTTCTCTAGGAACGCATTGAAGTTCATGTTGACATTAGCGTTGGCCATTGATCTACAAGACATATTTGCAAAGGTATTAGACTAAGTTCATGATAATAAAGTTCTAATCAAATTTTGAACTCCCACTTAGATTAGACATCCCTCTAGTCATCTAAGTGTTACACGATCCGAGTCGACTAGCCCGTGTCCGATCATCACATGAGACGGACTAGTCATCGTCGGTGAACATCTTCATGTTGATCGTATCTTCCATACGACTCGTGTTTGACCTTTCGGTCTCCGTGTTCGAGGCCATGTCCGCACATGCTAGGCTCGTCAAGTTAACCCTAAGTGTTTTCATTTGTGTAAACTGTCTTACACCGTTGTATGTGAATGTAAGAATCCATCACACCGATCATCACGTGGTGCTTAGAAGCGACGAACCGTAGCAACGGTGCACGCTTAGGGAGAACACTTCTTGAAATTTTGTAAGGGATCATCTTATTTACTACCGTCATCCTAAGTAAACAAGATGCATAAACATAATAAACATCACATGCAATTATATAGTTGTGACATGATCTGGCCAATATCATAAAGCTCCATTGATCTTCATCTTCGGGGCTCCATGATCATCTTGTCACCGGCTTGACACCATGATCTCCATCATCATGATCTCCATCATCGTGTCTTCATGAAGTTGTCACGCCAACGACTACTTCTACTTCTATGACTAACGCGTTTAGTAATGAAGTAAAGTAGTTTACATGGCGTTCTTCAATGACACGCAGGTCATACAAAAATAAAGACAACTACTATGGCTCCTGCCGGTTGTCATACTCATCGACATGCAAGTCGTGAATCCTATTACAAGAACATGATCTCATACATCACAATTCATCATTCATCACAACTTCGGCCATATCACATCACATGATCAATCGCCGCAAAAACAAGTTAGACGCCCTCTAATTGTTGTTGCATCTTTTACGTGGCTGCGATTGGGTTCTAGCAAGAACGTTTTCTTACCTACAAATCACCACAACGTGATTTTGTCAACTTCTATTTACCCTTCATAAGGGCCTTGTTCATCGAATCCGCTCCAACTAAAGTGGGAGAGACAGACACCCGCCAGCCACCTTATGCAACTAGTGCATGTCAATCGGTGGAACCGGTCTCATGTAAGCGTACGTGTAAGGTTGGTCCGGGCCGCTTCATCCCACAATACCATTGAGCAAGAAAAGACTAGTAGAGGCAAGTAAGATGACAAGATCCACACCCACAACAAATTGTGTTCTACTCGTGCATTAGAGAACTACGCATAGACCTAGCTCTGATACCACTGTTGGGGAACGTAGCAGAAATTCAAAATTTTTGAACGTGTCACCAAGATCTATCTATGGAGAAACCAGCAACGAGGGGAAGGAGAGTGCATCTACATACCCTTGTAGATCGCTAAGCGGAAGCGTTCAAGAGAACGGGGTTGAAGGAGTCGTACTCGAACGTGATTCAGATCACCGATGTCCAAGTGCTGAACGGACAGCACCTCCGCGCTCAACACACGTGACGGACGAGCAACGCCTCCTCCGCCTTGATCCAGCAAGGAGGAAGGAGAGGTTGAGGAAGACAGCTCCACCGGCAAAGACGACGGGCGTGGTGATGGTGGAGACCCAAGATCTCGGCTGTGGCTTCGCCGAGCGCATAACGGAGGAGGAGAGGTGTTGGGAGGGAGGGCTGCGCCTTGGCTTGGTGCGGCTGCCTCCCTCACCCCTCTATTTATAGGGGAAGGGAGAAGGGGCCGCCCTCTAGATCCCATCTAGAGGGGCGGCCAAGGGAGGGACTTGCCCCCAAGCAGGGGGCCCCTCTAGGGTTCCCCTCAACCCTAGGCGCAAGGGCCTGGGGAGGGGGCGCCAAGCCCACCGGGCTGGCCAACTCCCACACAGCCCAAGTGGCCCCCGAGAGGGTGGCCCTCCAGTGGACCCGGATCCTTCCTGTGGCCCCAGACAATACCAGTATGCCCCAAACTTTCCTGTCCTTTAAAAACTTCCCATATATAAATCTTTACCTCCGGACCCTTCCTAACTCCTCGTGACGTCCGGGATCTCATACGGGACTCAACAACATTCGGTAGTCACATACTAGTCTTCCTACTAACCCTAGCGCCACCGAACCTTAAGTGTGTAGACCCTACGGGTTCGGAGACACGCAGACATGACCGAGACGACTCTCGGGCAATAACCAACAGCGGGTCTGGATACCCATGTTGGCTCCCACATGCTCCTCGATGATTTCATCGGTTGAGCCACGATGTCGAGGATTCGATCAAAACCACAGATACAATTCCTTTGTCAATCGATGCGTTACTTGCCCGAGACTCGATCGTCGGTATCCCAATACCTTGTTCAGTCTCGTTACGCAAGTCACTTTACTCGCACCATAATGCATGATCCCGTACAACACCTTGGTCACCTTGAGCTCATTATGATGATGCATTACCGAGTGGGCCTAGAGATACCTCTCCGTCATACGGAGTGACAAATCCAGCCTCGATCCGTGTCAACCCAATGAGATACTTTCGGAGATACCGTAATGCACCTTTATAGTCACCCAGTTACATTGTGACATTTGATACACCCAAGGCACTCCTACGGTATCCGGGAGTTACACGATCTCATGGTCGAAGGAAGAGATACTTGACATTGGCAAAGCTCTAGCAAACGAACTACACGATCTTTTATGCTATGCTTAGGATTGGGTCTTGTCCATCACATCATTCTCCTAATGATGTGATCCCGTTATCAACGACATCCAATGTCCATAGTCAGGAAACCGTGACTATCTGTTGATCACAACGAGCTAGTCTACTAGAGGCTCACTAGGGACATTTGTGGTCTAAGTGTTCACACGTGTATTACGATTTCCGGATAATACAGTTATAACATGAACAAAAGACAATTATCATGAACATTGAAATATAATAATGCTTTTATTATTGCCTCTAGGGCATATTTCCAACACCTCCGAGTTCAGCACACATTCAGCTCGATAACGTCCCGCGAATCCGATCCAGCAGAGCTTCACGGGAGAGTTTCGTTAACACGACAGAGTGATGACGGTGATGATGTTGCTACCGATGCAGGGCTTCGCCTAAGCACCGCTATGATATGACCGAGGTGGAATATTGTGGAGGGGGGCACCGCACACGGCTGGGAGAGATCAACAGATCAACTTGTGTGTCTAGAGGTGCCCCCCTGTCCTCGTATATAAAGGAGCAAGGGGGGAGGCGGCCGGCCAGGAGGAGGGCGTGCTAAGGGGGGGGGGGGGTCCTACTCCCACTGGGAGTAGGACTCCTCCTTTCCTTGTAGGAGTATGAGAAGGGAAGGAAGGGAGAGAGGAGGAGAAGGAAAAAGGGAGGCGCCGCCCCCTCCTTGTCCAATTCGGACTAGAGGGGGAGGGGGTGCGTCGCTGCCCTGGCAGCCCCTCCTCTTCTCCCACTAAGGCCCATTAGGCCCAATATACTCCCCGGGGGGTTCCGTACTTCTGCATACTCGGTAAATGCCCGAAACCTCCCGAAACACTTCCGGTGTCCGAACATAGTCGTCCAATATATCAATCTTTACGTCTCGACCATTTCAAGACTCCTCGTCATGTCCGTGATCATATCCGAGACTCCTAACTACCTTTGGTACATCAAAACACAAAAGCTCATAATACCGATCGTCACCGAACTTTAAGCGTGCGGACCCTACGGGTTCGAGAACTATGTAGACATGACCGAGACACGTCTCCGGTCAATAACCAATAGCGAAAACTGGATGCTCATATTGGTTCCCACATATTCTATGAAGATCTTTATCGGTCAAACCGCATAACAACATACGTTGTTCCTTTTGTCATCAGTATGTTACTTGCCCCAGGTTCGATCGTCGGTATCTCAATACCTAGTTCAATATCGTTACTGGCATGTCTCTTTACTCGTTATGTAATGCATCATCCCGCAACTAACTCATTAGTCACATTGCTTGCAAGGCTGATGTGCATTACCGAGAGGGCCCAGAGATACCTCTCCGACGATCAGAGTGACAAATCCTAATCTTGAAATACGCCAACTCAACAAGTACCTTCGGAGACACCTGTAGAGCACCTTTATAATCACCCAGTTATGTTGTGACATTTGGTAGCACACAAAGTGTTTCTTCGGTAGACGGGAGTTGCATAATCTCATATTCATAGGAACATGTATAAGTCATGAAGAAAGCAATAGCAACATACTAAACGATCAAGTGTTAAGCTAACGAATGGGTCAAGTCAATCACATCATTCTCCTAATGATGTGATCCTGTTAATCAAATGACAACTCATGTCTATGGTTAGGAAACTTAACCGTCTTTTATTAACGAGCTAGTCAAGTAGAGGCATACTAGTGACACTATGTTTGTCTATGTATTCACACATGTATTATGTTTCCGGTTAATACAATTCTAGCATGAATAATAAACATTTATCATGATATGAGGAAATAAATAATAACTTTATTATACAATGCACAATGGAGTGGACAAATACATCAACCATACAAATACACAATGCAGGAGGACAAAATTCATCAAACAACACTCAAAACATTCATATATCTCTACTCCTAATGTCTGAGTTGGGAGGATTGCATCCACAGTTTTTTTTGTTTGGTTAACTTTCGTCCAGTTTATTTTCATCTCACCTCCCACCACCCCTTCGACGTTATTTTTTCTTCTTTGCACTTAAAACCGAATCATGTCTGATACTCCTTCCATTTATTTGTGCTTGCTTTGGCAGGTGTCGATTCAATTGAATCACGTAAATATTTGGTAATTAAGAATTCAGAAATAATACCATATACATGAGATCACATTCCAAACAGATCACCCCCTCTTCGATTTATTTCTCCCACCGATCCCCTTCCATACTTGGCTCGAAAAAAACACAACCGTCGAAGCCACGTACGAAAATCCCTCGAGGTCCTTTGCATCGTGCAAAGCCACTATTTCCCCCGATAGCCCTCACATGCGGTAGGGTTCCTTGTCGCCGCTGCATCGGAGCTCCTCGACCAGCCACACTTCCTGCCGCTCCACACCCTGCTTCTCTCTCCTAGCGCTGCACTCACCCTCTTTGCCCTAGTTGTCTTCCACAAAGGTCGCCGCCTTCCCCGTCAATTATTCTCCAATAGGCGCCTTGTGGTTGGGGAACTCGGTAGTGGTGGTTTGAAGGACGTGGGGAAGATGAACCAATGATGGCGGAACGACCGAGCGATATGCGGCAGCCGACAGCGTGGAACGAGAGCTCGGCAGCGGCTCGGCCGGCTGCTATGTGCCGTTTTGGAGGGTGAACTCCGCATAGTGTTGCGCGTATAGGTGCGTACTATCCTGACCGCTCACTCCCCTCGGATCCGATGAGTTCACAGTTCGACCAACAGTAGTGGGGCGGCAGGCTGGTCTACCGTCTCCACACCAGTAGTCGCAAGATTTGTGCATCACATTCAAAACTCGCCACTCCATGATTAGGGCCTCACATATTTAGCACTAGGGTCCATCGCCATTGTAGGGCCTTGAGTCTTTTCATTCCTTGCGAGAACGGTTCTCCCCATGAACGACGAGGCTATCTTTGTGGCTCTCGTCCAAAAGCTAAAATAGTGAACAAGATGTGTCTTGTCATTTGCAATACTGGGTACGTATCTTTTGCACTTGCTACCTAAAGAAACAATCAGCAAAATTAAGTACAGCCCAAAAGCAGCAGCCTGTTACTATTTTGTATCAACTATTGTTGATTTGGTTTTAAAGAATTGCATTGGCAAATGATGAAAAGGTGTAATGTTCACAGATTTTTGTTAGACGATATGTTGGTCTGGTTTAATTTGAGAAGGCATGAGGCATCTGAGTACTGTTTATGAATTCCCTACAAAAAAGAGTATTGTTTATGAATTGATGGGGCACCTTGCTTAAATCCTACTAACAATCTTCTCAAGAATTCATGCCAACATGTTTCTTTGCTTTTTGTTAGATGCATTTAACACATTCAGGAAGCACGTTTCAAAGGCCTTGTTCACTATTTGGACCCCACTGTTAGTAGATTATGAAAAGTAAGTCATAGTCAGTTTCCTCATCTATCCTTCATCATGGCCTCATAGGTACTATTATATGGCTGTTGCATTTCAACTTTTTTGCAGATAGTTCCATGTTGGACGTCGGCGGGCAGGCGGAGGGCATGTCCGCGGTCGACCTGGAGGTCGTGTTCGGCTCCATCGGACACACCGCTTTTATCATAGGGCTCTTGACCAAGCCGAGCGAATTAAATCATAGTTCACCGGTATTGCAATTCTATAATGCGAGTGTCTCCCCAGAAATGTGAGCCCCAAAGGTAACCGCTTTTTTCTCCATGCTTATGCTTCTCCTAACTTCCGGATTCATTATTTGCGAACATGTTGTCAGTTGTCACTTTACAGTCCTAGAAGTTTTGCTTGAAAAACTTAGAATGTCAGAATTCGAGCATTTCAAAAGCTGAACAACACAATGTTCCTAAAAAGATGTTGTTTTGCTTGCAGAATAGGATAAATACTTTTTGAATTATTCCGTAGTGAAAAGGTCAGTAGACAAGGTTTACTGTGTATTTTACAGTTACTTCCATTGATTGTATCGTTATTGACTTACCTTCTACATCATTTATGGGTAAAGGAAATCTGCAAAAATCTTGGTTTATGGTTATATACGTGAGTTTCAACTCACAACCTATCTAAGCCTCTAATAAGCAATGAGTTGAATTCTAACAAGTTTTGCTTTCATTCTTTTTTTCTAGGGCAATTGGTGATGAAACCCGTAGCTTATCAAACATGGAGCAGTGGAGGGAATTAAAACCGTGTGGTATGGATCCATGTGGAAGGGGTGAAGTCTTTTGGGCAGAAAGACGTTTGGGAGACCTTTATGGAGGGAGCCAGGCAAAAACAGGTTGAATGCTCAACCATTTCTCCTTTTTTTTACTAAAGGTGATGTATCATTTGTAGATCTTAATTTTCTAATACGTCATTCTGTGCAACTCAAATAAGACACTGCATTGTGTTTCTGGGTCATCCTCTAGGTTCTGGTTTGAGACCTACTGCTGCAAAGGCAAGCAAATTAGTTTTGCGGTTCATCTAAAGTCACACTATTTAAGTTGTTAATGCAACTCCAAGAATGTTGGCTATCTAGATCTTTTTTTATAGATTATGTGACACCAATAATGGTATGTCGGTTTTAATTAGAATATAGAGCTGTGAGCGGCACATCACGGAGGCCATGCCTCAAACATGTGTGGGCTGGGCATACACTTGCATCTCTATAGCCAACTATAACACAAAGATGTCATAACAGTTCAACCAGACTTCTTCTCCTGTCATGAATCTCAATCGGCATTTATGTAAAATTAACATGCCCTTGACATAAGCATCATCTTTTTCACTCCGGGTGATTCAAATTGAATCTATTGTGACAACTTTTATGTTGTGTTATTATAAGTATTTATGCCATCTTCTTTTTTAGAAAACAGGTTAGTAGTATTTCTCATTTCTTGCCATTCTTATTAGGACTTAGCTAACAATGTGGCAACTGGTTCTATCACTCGGGTAAAGAGCGCACACACTGGAGTGCATTTGTTCCTTTAATCTAGGTAACCTACAACTTGGTCAAACTTCCAATTTCTTTAACTGAAAGTTTCTTTTTGAAAAATAAAAATATGTTACCTTATTTGTTGCAACTTACCTACCCTTTAGTGTGTGGTCCCCCCCCCCCCCGCCAGGGCGCGTGGGGGCATTGTTGGATCGATCGCGCGCACGGTTGCTAGGTGTGGTGAGTGTATTTTGTGTGTGCGCGCAATGCGATTTGTGATGTATGCAGTGTGTTGGGCGTGTGTGTGTGTCCCGTGGAGGCCATGTGCACCTTCAGGGTCAAGATAGCCATCTGCCGTCAGGCTCACTGTCCCACGCCGCAGATCGACTCGATGACCGATCAAAGCAGGTTTGATCCAATCTACCTTTTATTTCCATGGCCTTCCCACCTCCACCCCTATCATTGATATTCTTCTTAGTGCATGTTTTGGGAAGATCAAGCTACATGTTGTTCTATACTTCTTTACCTTTGAAAAGTTCTTACCCTGGTTTTGATACATAATTTAGCATGGGTAAACTAATAAAATTTAATCTGGTTTAGGTGACATAATCAGCTAGAGAAGGACATGATCTTGCATAGTTTTTAGTAGAAGACGACATAAATTGTGGCATTGGTCACAATCTAGAAGTTTTTCAGGTGAGTGACATGGTTTAATTTGGAGAAGCACTAGGTAGGATGCAGTCACATTTTTATGGTTCCTGCATATTCCTTGTGGTATTATCAATATTTTCTAATTGAACTGAATTTCTATGTGATAACCTTCCAGATCCAAATCCTACTTCAGAAAGTGTATATGAGCAAAGGTCTGCACCTAAACGTTATCATAAGTGAGGTCTTAGACAAGGTAATGTTTTTCTATTTGATGAACTAGACACGGTAATGTTCGAACTTGGAAGTGATCAAATCATATGCTTTGGTATGAAAGAGTGTAAACTAACTATTGCATGTACATCTTAGCTCTAGATTTTCAGTTTGTGCTTGTCTAATGTAGAAATTGTTGTCCATGAAGCATGGCCTGAAGGTCGGAAAATATCATTCATCCTTCTGTTGCAGTAAAATATATCTCTTCATTACAAAAAAAAATACTCCCTTTAGATTTGGGAGCAGTATATGCCGAGTATCTATACTCACTAGAGTCAACTTTTCCTTTAAGATAATTTTAAGAGGTACTGCTTAAGTTCAGCGTGCAATGTGTCATAACACAATTATTGTGGTATAAACAATACTCTTTGGGATACTCCATGGATATGTTGGTCGGATTCCTTTGTTAGTTGCTCTGATAGGAATTCTCATCTCGTCAAAGTTTATTACTCCCTCTGATCCATATTACTTGTCGCAGCTTTATTACAATGTGTCATAGCCTAGTTATTGGGTCAAAATCAGACTCAACCCAAAATATCCTCTTATGCATAACCCAAGAAGCAAAATATTTGGCCCAAATATTCATTATATGCTTCCCGGTTTCTTTATTTTAAGCGCAAGAGATGAACTATATTCCCCCTTTTTCTCAACATATTATGCTTCACAAATGAATTAGCTAGACAGATGATGCACCTGGTGTTGTCTAGATTATCCAGCACCTATTGATAATGTCAACAAGATACAATATTGTTATGAAAAATCCTTAACACACTAATTCCCCTATTATGTGATTTGGTGACACATCTCATGTTGTCGATATTAACAAAGGTTTTCTGTTAGTTATAAGTTTTACTATGAGACTAGACATCTATTGTTTTGAAAACAATAAACTGAAGCATAGTTAATTAGGCTTGTGAAGCAGGATTTTTGATTCCATCTGATTATCCGCTTTCATGCACAGAGCCCACTTGATCTTGCTAAGCTTCGGGAGATTGCTGTAAAAACTGTACGAGTATGCGAACGTGAGAAATCAAGCTCTCCCATGGGAAAATTCCTTGTACCGTTGGATATGACCCAACCAAGCAATATGATTACCATGCGAATGAAGCGAAGAACATTTCCTGACGTTGTTGTTCATGAATATCTCAAACGCATCAAGTATGTCTTAGTTTGTAACGGATAATTATCATCGATCTCTTTGTATACATTGTTGAATTACATTGCAAGTGGACTGGATTTCAAATTTTATATACATGTGGAATTTGGGTACTGAGTTATATATTTATTATTTGGACTCCACCTGTCTGAGCTATATGCATTATATTTATATATGTAAAATTAGGAAAGGAAAAAGTCTGTGGCAATGCACGGGCGTTCTACTAGTGTTAGAAATTAGAGAGGGCTATATCAAGATTTCTTGGGATTACCTATGTCAGATGAGGATGGTACCTGCGGAGGAGGTGGGTGCGACTCCAGCAATTTCCTTGCGTGATGGATTCGTTCGACAACCGAGATGATGCTTCGCCACGGTTGATTAGATGTGATGGGACCCGAAGCAAGTGTAGATGACCAGGACGACGGCGGATTGCGAGCTTGCTGGTCATATACAGCGTGGCTAATGCTAGGCACAACTTTTGGACGACACACCTGCATGGTGAATCTCACGGGAACAAGGGAGGTTGGTTCATGGTGGAGAGAAGGGCGGGGATGAGATAAGTGAGCTCAGGAGCAGACGATGGGGATGGGGACTGGTGGGTTTGGGCAGGTGAAGTTAATGCTGAAGTGACTATAGGTCAGTATGTGGCTAGATAATCAAGTTGGTTTGGAAACAAATCAAGGGATTTCGGAGGCAATCTTGGCCATGAGATGAAAGAAGCATCGACGACACGCGAGTAGCCTAACGAACGTTTGTTATCAGACGTTTGCTAGGAAGTGTTTTTCTTTACGTTAGCGGAGTTGAACCGAACATTTCATATATCAAAGGTAGATGCAGTAAGTCAATCAATGAAGATGCAGTAAGTCGAAAACGGGGCGTTGCTCCGTTGGCTACGGCTGCCAGTGCGCAGCTAGCCCGATAAGGTTCGAGTTCGAGTCTCCCTCCACCAAAGGCTAGTCTTGGTTGGTCTCGTTTCCTAAGATGCAAGTCAAGTAGAATTTTTTTTTTCTTTTTTGAGGTGATGCAAGTCAAGTACGAGTAGATGGGAAGCGGTCTAGACCCAGTTTGACTTGTGGGTTTAACCCGCACAACTGTAAACGGGCTAGGCTAAAAAAAGGTGTAGACGGGCTGGTCTGAGGACGGGTTCGATTCAGAAAATTGACCCGACCCACGCAGCTCCAGTCGAAATCCTCAAGGCGGTCGTGGCGGCGCATCGGTGAGGGCTTGGATGGTAGCTGGAAGGCCGACGGCGGCGAGGACGAAACGGAGGTGGAGAGGGGGACTGCAGGTGCGGAAGTGAGCTCATCGACCCCGCCGACGGCAAGGTCTTAGCCTTGCTCACCATACTCCGGCACCCCGCGTGGCACAGGTGACGCATACACCGGCCTCGCCTCCTCCTCCCTCTTATTGCTTGTGACCACTCGGAACTCAGATCGGCTCCTCCGAGGGGTTACCTCTTAATATTGCCGGATACATGCAAACGAATTTCTCGACGATGGCAGACGATACTTTCAGTACTGTATCCTGCCAAGTGCCAACAATAGTACTATGTGGTACTGCAGAAATGGAAACACATCCTTAATTATGCTGTTTTGTTTTTCTTGCGGGTGACAGGCTATGCTATACATCGTGCTAGTTGACTTCATATTTCTCGCTAACAATAATTTGTTCTCTATGTTTTGCTTCAGCTCAGTGTCCCAGATCGTGTTAGTTCTGCATGTGTCTTCTTTTTTTACTGAAACTAGCAGTAACAACAGTGCAATATAGTGTTGTTTGGAAAATTTCAGTAGAAAAAATGGTTCCGTTAAGAGATTGTTGTCGTGAAATAGAGCCCCAATTCATTTGAAAACTTACTGAAGTCCCTAGCTGTTCTTCATATTTCTGTTCATGAAAGCAGAAAACCAGCTTAATAGCTGTTATCTTCTTATTTTTCTCTCTTATTATTACTATAGCTAACTATACTCTGAAAAGAAGTCGCTGATAGCTTTGCTACAACGAAGATAGCAAACTAATGACCTCTTCCAGATAATTAAAGGCCCTTAGCACATGCCAGCTCTTTGCCCTATATTTGAAAGATTAAGAAAGCGGTATAAATAATATGTAGAATATCATAGGCTTTAGTTATGTACTATATTCTCTTAACCATCTGTTACACAACCTATCTTCCATATCCATTGCGCATCTGCATGGGAAATCAAGAGTCAGCTATTGGGGAGCACATTCGGCTTCCTCCAATCAAAGCAGCTGATACCTTTGACCACTGTTGCCCTTTCACCAAATTATGGTGATCAATCTATCTAATTCTTTGATTTTATATTTCTATTGCTAAGATTTCCAGTAGGCTATATAAGGGAAAATTTGCGCAGCTTCTCAGTTATTGATTTTTTTTGATACACTAGCTAAACTCAACAGTTCATGTTCTTTCTTATATGTACATAATCTTGTAATGTTATCTTTTGTGACAATGGTCAAAACAGGTTTGATTATTTTATGATTGTTGTATGTAGGCAATGGTAAGGAAAGAGGCGAACTGTTATTGAAGATTTGTCTTTGGTGTCTCTATAGTTTAGTGAGCAGAGTAATTAGAATTTAGGGTTGGATTGGACCCATGAAGGTGCTGCATACTGATTTATACGAAGATTACTCAACCTCTGTGTTTGTGTATCTTGGAATCCAGGACCCGGACTGTTAGAACTCAGAACTTGAATTTAGCTGAGAACAGGCTGATCCATCCAATCAGGTTTCACAAGCAATTCAAAAAGCAGAGGGAGAGTGGTCTGAGTGTGTGATGCATGTGGTGCTTCTGACACTGCAGGAAGTAGTGACCCAGCAACAGAGCAAAGTCGGTTGGTCCTGCAGCTACCCACGTGGAAGTAGAATCACAAGAGAGTGATCCTGGTTCTTGTTAAATCTGGTGTCGTGGGTAAATACGGGATTGCTGCTGACCCTAGGGACACTGAAATGGCTGATGAGCCTAGAGATCCAGCGCTTCATGCCCCCACAGAGCCAGAAAACCTGAAAACTTTTGAATGTGAAGGAAATCAACCTGAGGATGCTTTAGACCTGCAAAACAGGTCAAAGGGTATTAGAGGAGTAGAAGCCAATTATGCTTTGAAGCTTGCGAACAATCCTCCAAAGAGATCTAAGTTGGATGAACACAAAGTAGCAATGCTTGGTAAAAAGCGAGCCAGACAAACTGTGATAATTAATGACGAGGATGCAAAGCAAGCTGGTATAATGACAATATCAACACCCAGGAGACAATCTCGTGGGGCTGGTGAAGTAGCTGCAGGAACACAGAACCAGCTGGCCATCAGGGACCAGAGGCAAACTGAAATGATGGGTCCAGAACGAAGTAATTCTGCCACCCCAAGGGATAGAAATGCAGATTCCAGTGTTGATGTTGAATTGGCATCTCCGAACTGGTCAAAGAAAATGAATGCTGAAATACCCCCCTCAGATGGTAACCAACAATCTGTACCAAGGCAGGCCACTTTGAGGCAAACCATGGATTCCAAGCAGTTCAAGGGCCGACCAGTCTCTTCTCAGAGAGCAGATGTAACAGGGCAGAACATGGCAGATCAGAAACGAGCCCACAAGAGGTCTCTTGTTTCCAAGAAAGAAGCTTCAGCAAATAATACACAATATCATGACACATCTGTTGAACGACTTCTACAGGAAGTGACAAGTGATAAGTTCTGGCATAATCCAGGTTAGTTCTCCTAAATTACCCATGTTTCTTTTGGATCTTTTTAGTTTAATTAACACAGTTGAATACAGTTGCTTAATCTGGAAAATTATATGCTGTGTGATGAGAATGAATTATGTATGATGTGCTTGCTTAATCTGAACAATTATACAGCTCACTGCTTTGTGTATGTATTCAAGGTTGTTATAGTTTGCTCAATGTATGTTTTTTTTTTGTGTGTTCTCATGTTTGATACTCTGGCACTTTTTCTTTTGCGTCTTCACTATTTCATCATTGATGGAAAGACTACTTTTGCGCGTGTGCCTGTAATTTAACAAAGCGCATTTTATCCAAGCAGAGGAGTCGGAACTTCAATCTGTTCCTGGAAGCTTTGAGTCTGCTGAGGAGTACATTAGAGTTTTTGAGCCTTTGCTTTTTGAGGAATGCAGAGCTCAGCTACACAGTTCTTATGAGGAATCTCTTGAGGCTGTCTCAAGGGATGCACATGTAATGGTGCGCGTTAGAACCGTGGATAGACGTGAAAGAGGTATATCTTCCACTTTTTTATTCATGGCATGTTCTGTAGTATGCACTCTCGTTTCTTGATGCAATCATCACCTGACCAAATCATGATTAATGTGTCCAGGTTGGTATGATGTTCTTGTTCTACCAGCACATGAATATAAATGGACTTTTAAAGAAGGAGAAGTTGCAGTTTTGTCATTCCCTCGGCCTGATTCAGGTGGTTCCACTGTATTTCTCTTTTAGTAGTTTATTAAGTGAGCAGATATTTTACTCTCGAGAAAGTGTTTTGACAACTCCGCTTATTTACCCATTTCATTGTTTTTAGCTGCACAGTCAAGTAATTCTAATAGGAAGACTGTTGGTTCAAATGAAGATGCCGAGTCAGAGTGTGGACGGCTTGTTGGTAGAGTCCGGCGCCATATGCCTAATGATACACGTGATCCCATTGGAGCAATTATCCGTTTTTATGCTGGGAACCCGTCTGATTCTAGCTGGTAATCTGATGTTTCCGATAGCACTGTTTATTTGTTTCTTAGCTGGCTAACCACATGTTGGATGCATTTGAACTAGTGTTTGTTGAACTTGGTTTTGTTGGAGCCTTGCTGTTAGTTCTTTGCAAATGGATTTATTATTGTGAATGCTCATTCTTTAAATTGACCACTCTGAAAGTTAATACTATCTCCGATGTTGTTTGCTCATTAAGACTTCGCTCTGCTCTCGTCATACATGCATATAGTATCCACAATAAATGAGATTTTCTGTAAGATAGATTTATTGTTTTATTCTTAGGCATAGTTTTTTTTTTTGTACCAAGGGTTACTTGTAAAAAATGCAGATTTTTCACTCACTGTTAAATTGAACTCTTGGACATGCATGCAACATCTACTCTGCAACTCATTGTAGCTTCATATATCATACCTGATGCTGACAACCATAGCAGCCTATTGCCCTATGGATGGATTTAAGCTACACCGCAGCTAAACGTCACTCATCTGAATATGCTTTATCATAAGGTTCATGGGCATATTTGTTTTGGGGTTTTAGCTGCTAGGTTGATAAGTTCAACTCATATTCTTTGCTAATTTTGCTTGATGTTAGGAATACTATAACTTGACCGTTTATCTATTGTTTATACATTTGTTAACTGAATCCTGTATGTTCAGTCGTCTTATTATTCTTTTTGTGTTGTATTTGCGACAGTGAGATTAATGTTCTGGGGAAACTCCAACCTCAAAGCACCTGGTATCTAACTGGTCTCGGTTCTCTCGCAACAACACAAAGGGAGTATATTGCGTTGCACGCATTCCGCCGTCTTAATGTGCAGGTGATATACAGTTATACTTAGTTAAATGCTATCTGGATTTCTTGGTTAATATTTTTTCAGTTGGTTTTGATCGAAATCTTTCCATTAGATGCAAAATGCAATTCTTCAGCCGAGTTCGGAGCACTTCCCCAAGTACCAAGAGCAGCCACCTGCTATGCCTGACTGCTTCACTCCAAATTTTTCTTGTCATCTCCATCATACATTCAATGGGCCTCAGCTATCAGCAATCCATTGGGCTGCAATGCATACAGCTGCTGGCACAGGCAATGGAGTAGTGAAGAAACAAGAACCTTGGCCTTTCACATTGGTACAAGGTCCTCCAGGAACAGGGAAAACTCATACTGTTTGGGGAATGCTAAATGTTATTCATCTTGTTCAGTATCAACATTACTATGCTGCTCTGCTAAAAAAACTTGCTCCTGAAAGTTATGAGCAAGTTGGTGGTAGTGCTAGCAGCACCTCAGAAGCTGTTGCTGCGGGCTCAATGGATGAAGTTTTGCAGAGCATGAATCAAAACCTGTTTCGCACTCTTCCCAAGCTTTGCCCCAAACCGCGGATGCTTGTTTGTGCCCCATCAAATGCTGCAACAGACGAGCTGCTTGCTCGTGTTCTAGATCGAGGTTTCATAGATGGTGAGATGAGGGTCTACCGCCCTGACGTTGCCCGTGTTGGAGTTGATTCACAGTCCCGTGCTGCACAAGCTGTTTCAGTTGAGCGACGGACGGAACAGCTTTTAATGAAGGGACGTGAGGAAGTAATTGGGTGGCTGCATCAACTAAAAGTCCGTGAACAACAATTATCACAAGAGATAGCACTTCTGCAGAGGGAACTTAGTATGGTTGCAGAGGCTGGTAGATCTCAGGGTTCGTTTGGAGTAGATCCAGACATGCTTGCTCAAAGGGATCGTAACCGTGATATACTGCTTCAGAAACTTGCTGCTTCTGTGGAAAGCAGGGATAAAGTACTGGTTGAGATGTCACGCCTGTTGATATTAGAAAGCAGGTTCCGTGTTGGCAGAAACTTCAATCTGGAAGATGCTAGGGCTAGTTTGGAAGCTAGTTTTGCCAGTGAAGCGGAAATTGTTTTTACTACAGTATCAAGCAGTGGTCGCAAGTTATTTTCTGCCCTTAATCATGGCTTTGATATGGTTGTTATTGATGAGGCTGCTCAGGCCAGTGAAGTAGGAGTCCTCCCTCCACTTTCACTTGGTGCAGCTAGATGTGTCTTGGTTGGTGATCCACAACAGCTCCCTGCCACTGTTATTAGCAAAGCAGCTGGAACTTTACTCTACAGCAGGAGTCTTTTTGAGAGGTTTCAGCAAGCTGGTTGCCCTACCATTTTGCTGTCAGTGCAATATCGGATGCATCCCCAGATCCGTGAATTTCCATCAAGATACTTCTACCAAGGCCGCCTTACAGATAGTGAAAGTGTCGCCAACTTGCGCGATGAGGCATTCTATAGAGATGCATTAATGGCACCTTACATTTTCTATGACATCTCGCATGGGCGTGAGTCCCATAGAGGTGGGTCATCTTCATACCAGAATGTCCATGAAGCACAGTTTGCATTGTGTTTGTATGAGCATCTTCAGAAGTTCCTGAGAGCTAATGGTGGCAAGAAAGCATCTGTTGGTATAATCACTCCTTATAAGTTGCAGTTGAAGTGTCTTCAACGGGAATTTGCGGAGGTTATGAATACCGAGGAAGGGAAAGATATCTACATAAACACAGTTGATGCTTTTCAAGGCCAGGAGCGTGATGTGATTATTATGTCATGTGTCCGTGCCTCAAACCACGGTGTCGGTTTTGTTGCAGATATACGCCGTATGAATGTCGCTCTTACTCGAGCTAGGAGAGCTCTATGGGTATCCCCTCCATCCTCCTTCAAAAATATGCATAAAGAGCAATGTACTAGTGTTGTTTTGCTGCTAGTTTTGTGCCATTGTACTAATATATCTTTGTTGTTTTCTAGGTTATTGGTAATGCCAATGCCCTCATGCAGTCAGAGGATTGGGCGGCACTGGTAGCAGATGCAAAGGCGAGGAAATGTTTCATGGACTTGAGTAGCATCCCGAGTGACTTCCTAGCTATGAACAAATTTTCAAACGCCCGGGGCCTGAATTCTTCAAGCAGCACAAGGTACATGAGGACTAGTGGACCGAGACCGAGGCATTTCGACATGCTTCCGGCACCCAGGATGGGTATGACGGCCGGTGAGGATGGCCATCCCAACTCTGTTGCGAGAAATGGTAGTTACCGGAATCTGTCCAATGATGTGGGGCATCCTGGTGATAGGTCTAGAGATAATTTGCAGTTTGGGAGGATCAGGGGGCCGAATCCGTCCAATGATCCGAGGAGACAAGCCTAAGGAGAACAAATTGGTGTCTGCAGTTTTTTGCGTGGAGTGGTGCAGCATGGAAGAAGGATGATGAAGCAGGATGTTGCCTGTTGCTACTAATCGGATGCTGTCGTATTGGGACATGGGCTATGGGCTCTTGATTTTGTCTGGCTGCTGAACAGATGGCTGCCTCAGGCCCTCGGCGTTGTGGAACCGTGCAGGACGGGGTTACATGGACCATATTTGAACAAGGCTGTCAGCTGGACAGATGTTGCCTGGCATTGCTTTAGTCTGCTTTCTATAGATTTATACGCGAGCGGGCATTTTCATTTTAAAACCTGATCTATAGCAGGTAAATCTGGGCTAGGTCATTTTGAAACGCTATGACGGGTTAGGGCTAAAGGTTTGCGACCAGATATGCCATGTATGACTGGTTTGCTGTTGTAAACCGCCTGCATAAATTCTGTCTGTGTGTATGTACATACAGAAATCCGCATGTAGAACAAGTCCATAATCTGGTTCGGTTATTCTGTTTGGCATGGCCGACCTTGGATGCTGCGTCGGTCGATGCTTCTGTGCTTGCACTGTCTTAATATTGTAGTACCCCGTCCGTAAACAAATACTCCCTCCGTATAAGAAATATAAGAGCGTTTTTTTGAGGGATCTGAGTAGTGATCTAAACGGTCTTATATTTCTTTACAGAGAGGGTATAAAATATATAACGTTTTAAATCATTAAATGTCTTATATTTGTTTACATAGGAAGTACCAGTGTGTTTATCAACGGGGATAATCACAAGTGTACCTAGCTGCAGGCAGGAGAGTCCGTCCGCAGCCTTCCTCTGGTGGCTCTCCTCTGCCGGCGACCCTGGTCGTCGGCGGTGAGGAGGGTTCGCCGGATCTATACGCGTGGATCGTGTAGTTTTAGGATTGTCTTGGCTTCAAAAGCGGTGATCGCGCCGTGAATACAGAAGTTTCAGATCTCTCCCCGACGAGGCAATCGATTCTATGGTTGGGGTTAGATTTGAAAACCAGTCTGTTCAAGTAAGGGTGACGTGGTGGCAGTGCCATCCTTGTGGTGGACCTGTGTCCTCAGGCTCCACCGTTGCGATGTGCTCCAGCGCCGACGCGTAGCTTGGGAGGTAGATCACGAGCAGATGCAGATTGTGGTCTGCATCGGCGACATATGGAAGATGATGAATCGTGTGATGAGCTCGTGGTTCGTGGTTGGCTTGTATGGTTTCCTCCTTTGACGTCTTAGTCATGCTAGTGTGCCAGATCTGGAGTTCGATGGCGCATCCTGGGTGTTGCCCTGATCTGATCCGTTCAACAACAATGGCTTCACATTTGTTGAGTCACCTTGGAGGTCTGCAAAGCTGCATATTAGTGATAGTCGCGTCGAGTTCGGCTCAGGAGGTGATCCGTCATTTTTTTACTTTGGTGGTTGCTCTGGTGGTGCAGAAGGCAAGTGGCGGGAGATGGTGTCAAGCTCAGGAGATTCTTCGGTCTTGATTGTAATTTTCTTTCTTTGAGAAGGCTAGTGTTCTGCTGTCTTTTCAGTTTTGTAATGTTGATGTTTACATGGCCTATATTATGATCCTTATAATATAAATATTACGATGCAAAAAAAATTCACAAGTATGCCACCTTCTCAAAATGATTCCGAATTTCCAAAGATAAAACATTCTTAGAAAACACAAGTGATCAGTTATTATCACCGGGACAATGCCCGTGCGTTGTTACGGCAACACTTACACTAGTAGAAAAACACCTATTAGTCCCGGTTGGTGAGGGCCTTTTGTCCCGGTTCTTGAACCGGGACTAAAGGGTCGTTACTAATGCCCTAGACCTTTAGTCCTGGTTCTAACAAGAACCGGGACAGATGGGCCTTCACGTGGCCGGTGCGCCGAGCCCAGGCAAGAGGGCCTTTGGTCCCGGTTGGTGGCACTGTGACGCCCGGATAATTAAGCCACAGTAACCCTCTGCTAATGATGCCATGTCACCTCGGTTACTGTTGATAAACTCGAGTTAGATCAAAAAACGATTCAAATTAAAATTTAAAATATAGGCAAACAGTAAGATTTTCAAATATCAAAACTAAAATGTTCGGGTTGTGTCAAATAAATCGCAAGTAATTATGGTGGAGAAACCAAACTTTGATAAGATGTTTAAAGGCTCCAAAACAATTAAACACTGATGAAAACAATTAAACAAATGCCTATTGAATTTATAAAGTGCTAATACTATTCTATTATGGGTTAAGAATTAATATCTCAGTAGTTTGTTGATAGATACAAATTTAGGCACTAGTGGTAATTTTTATAAAACTAAAATTAAAGAAAAAATAAAAGGAAAAACAAAACAAAAGTAAAACAACAGACCCCCCCCCCTCGCTGGGCCGTGGCCCAGCTGGCCTCCAGGCCGCCCGACCGGCCCACCTGGCCCAATCGGCCGCGCCCCACCCCAACTCCCTTATCCTCACACCCACTCCCCCGAAGCCTAGCCCCTTCCCCACTCGCCCCACGTCTCCCTCTCGTTCCCTCCCCCCTCTCTCGTTGGATCTGGATCGGGAGGGCCCGATCCCGTCCCCGACGCCGCCACCCGGATCGAACCCTGCCGTCGCTGCCGCCCGGAGCTTCCCCGCCGGACTGCCTCCTCCTCCTCACCGGCCTGCCTCCTCTCCGCCGAGTCGTCGCCGTCGTCCTCCCCAACCAACATTGCCCCGTGCCCTACAGCCCCCCCTGTGAGCTCCCCCTCTCCTCCGCTCTCCCTCACGCACCCGCCCATGCGACCACGTCGCCGCGCCCCCGTTTGCCGCTCGTGGCCTCACAACTTGCCGCCCCAGCCCACGCTGGCTGGTGCTCTGTCTTGCACCCGCACGATCGCCGCCTCCCGGCCGGAGCCTCTCCGCCTTCCCGCCATCCACTATGGACGCGAAGCTCGACCATGGCCGCCGACCTCCCCGCGCCTCTTCCTCGCCACCTCCCTCCGCCCGCCACTGATCTGGCGGTGCCGTCTGCGCCCTCGGCCGGGCGCCCATGCTCGGCTTCCCGCTTGGCTCGCTGGCAGGCGCCACCACTGGGCCTGCCTGTTCGCCACGCGCCCTGCGTCCAGACGCCAGAATCGCATGACCGGTGCCGCTAAGGCCTCACATCACAAGACAAGGGCCCGCCTGTAACGTTTTAATAAAAAAAGAGGAAAATAAAATAAAAATAAATTATTAATTAATTAATTATGGATTAATTAAGTTAATTAATCATGTTTAATTAATCTAATTAACTAGTTATTTTACTTAAATAGTAATTAGTTTAACCTAAACCCTAATCAACCTAACAATGTATGACAGGTGGGTCCCACTGGGCCCACACGTCAGTTTGACCAGTCAACACCTCTGTTGACTGCTGATGTCATGATGACGTCAACAAACACTGTTTTGGATAATGTTGAATTAAATTAAATTAATTAAAATTCTAAAAATGATTTAATTTTTTTTCAAATTAATATAAAATAAACCGTAGCTCGGATGGAAAAACTTTGTACATGAAAGTTGCTCAAAACGACGATACGAATCCAGATACGCAGCCCGTTTGTCCGCCACGCGTCCCTAGCATAGTGAACCTGCAACATTTCACCTCTGGTTCATGTGACCGAAAACGTGAAACACCGGGGATACTTTCCCGGATGTTTCCCCCTTTCGCCGGTATCACCTACTACGGCGTTAGGGCACACCGGACACCGCGTATTGCCTTGTTACACTTTGTGATGCTTTGATTCCTCTGTTATTTATTATGTTCCCCCTCCATTACTTCTTTCCGGTAGAACCCGAGACTGTCGGCGCCCCCAGTTCGACTACGGAGTCGACGACCCTCCTTCTTACCAGAGCAACCAGCAAGCCCCCTTGATCACCAGATATCGCCTATTCTTCTCTATACTTGCTTGCATTAGAGTAGTGTAGCATGTTACTGTTAAGTTACTCCTATTACATTGCATAGCCTTGTCATTGTTACATAAATATTGATACCCTACCCGCAATCCTAAATGCTTAGTATAGGATGCTAGTTTATCATCATTGGCCCTACATTCTTGTCAGTCTGCCTTGCTATACTATTGGGCCGTGATCACTCAGGAGGTGATCACGGGTATATACTATACATACATACATATTATACAGATGGTGACTAAAGTCGGGTCATCTCGTTGATGTCGGTGTACTAAAGTAGGGGTACCTTAGTACCCCGAACTTGTGCACGGCAACAGAAGACTTCAGCGGCAAGGCTTGCCGGGCGCCCGCCAAGACCCTCCGTCATTTCCTATTACTGCTGTTCAAGAACAAAGTATCGACTAAGAAGACAAAGGCCCCGGCAAGAGGAGCTTGCCGGGAAGGCCAACCAAGGCACTCCAGAGGAACTTGCCGCGACGCCCACAAGGCTCCCGGCAAGGCAGCGGCAACAAGCTTGCCGGCGCAACAAGAGAAGGGTCGCGGCAAGGCGCTTGCCGTGGCAAGGCTGCCACCCTGCACCCAAACTCCAGTGCATCCAGCAATGTGTGGCCCTAGGGCCATCCCAGGAGCACGTGGCGAGGCGCTGCACTGCCATGCGGAGCGAGGTGGCAAGCGGAGCTGACAAGGAGGCCATCGTGGCAACCGTGGCACACCTAACGGTCGCTTTCTTTGCCTTTGTTAGGGCGACCGGACGGGCATTAAATGCCCTTGTCCCCCGCCGTCGAGTTAGGTAGGGACACTTTTAACACTGTTGTACCAACCTGCGTTTTTACTCTTTTACCCCCTCTTCCTACGCTGCCACCTGTGGGTGCCCCCTTCAGACTATAAAAGGGAGGCCCATGCGCACGTAGAAGGGGGTTCGGCGGTTCGGAACTTTTCCATGATAGGGTTCCGCCGTTCGTAGATCCAACACCACCATACGCTCGCACTCTCGAGCAAGAACAAAATACAAACGCAAAGCAGCAGTAGGGGTTTTATCTCTCCGGAGAGCTTCGAAGCCGGGTAAAAATCGCCCATCTCCCCCGCGCGCTCGACCTCGATCTGCTCTGCTTGCGCCCTCCGCTCCCTTGCCGGACTAGAAGGGGCCCCCTTCCCCATAGGTGCTCGTGGCCACAGAGAGAACCGCCCCGACAGTTGAGTACCCGCAAGTGATCCCAATGTGGGGGCTGAATGGACAGGTGGCTCCATCCCGGTAGAGGTGGGCCTGGGTTCCCGACGGCCCCCGACTGTTACTTTGTGGCGGAGCGACAAGGCAGGTTGAGACCACCTAGGAGACAGGTGGGCCTGGCCCTGGTCGGCGTTCGCGGTTGCTTCATAATAACACGCTTAACGAGATCTTGGTATTTGATCTGAGTCTGGCTACTGGCCTATACGCACTAACCAACTACGCGGGAATAGTTATGGGCACTCGGCGTCGTGGTATCAGCCGAAGCCTTCATGACGTCAGCGACTGAGCGGCGCGCGCCAGATTGGACCGCGTAACGTGACTTCCTTAGTAATGGAGGTGGTCTGCTTCCGGCCACCCACGCAACATGCAGGTGTGCAATGGGCGATGGGCCCAGACCCCTGCGCGCATAGGATTTAGACCGGCGTGCTGACCTCTCTGTTGTGCCTAGGTGGGGCTGCGACGTGTTGATCTTCCGAGGCCGGGCATGACCCAGGAAAGTGTGTCCGGCCAAATGGGATCGAGCGTGTTGGGTTATGTGGTGCACCCTGCAGGAAGTTAATCTATTCAATAGCGCGATCTTGATAATGGGACGACTTGGAGTTATACCTTGACCTTATGACAACTAGAACCGGATACTTAATAAAACACACCCTTCCAAGTGCCAGATATAACCCCGTGATCGCTCTCTAACAGGGCGACGAGGAGAGGATCGCCGGGTAGGATTATGCTATGCGATGCTACTTGGAGGACTTCAATCTACTCTCTTCTACATGCTGCAAGACGGAGGCTGCCAGAAGCGTAGTCTTCTATAGGATTAGCTATCCCCCTCTTATTCTGGCATTCTTCAGTTCAGTCCACTGATATGGCCCTTTACACATAACCCATGCATATGTAGTGTAGCTCCTTGCTTGCGAGTACTTTGGATGAGTACTCACGGTTGCTTTCTCCCCCCTTTTCCCCCTTTCCTTTCTTTACGGTTGTCGCAACCAGATGTCGGAGTCCAGAGCAGACGCCACCGTCGACGACGACTCCTACTACACCGGAGGTGCCTACTACTACGTGCAGCCTGCTGACGACGACCAGGAGTAGTTAGGAGGATCCCAGGCAGGAGGCATGTGCCTCTTTCGATCTGTATCCCAGTTTGTGCTAGCCATCTTATGGCAACTTGTTTAACTTATGTCTGTACTCAGATATTGTTGCTTCCGCTGACTCGTCTATGATCAAGGACTTGTATTCGAGCCCTCGAGGCCCCTGGCTTGTAATATGATGCTTGCATGACTTATTTATGTTTTTAGAATTGTGTTGTGATATCTTCCCGTGAGTCCCTGATCTTGATCGTACACGTTTGCGTGCATGATTAGTGTACGATTGAATCGGGGGCGTCACAAGTTGGTATCAGAGCCGACTGCCTGTAGGAATCCCCCTTTCCAACTCCTTGGCCGAAGTTGAGTTTAGTCATTGCTAAACTTTACTAACATGGCTGTGTGGCTTACGGGCCCACGTCGCCATTGGGTGGTATTAGGATCTTTTATTCCTCGATCTTTACTCTGGGTCTCTGATCTCTCTTCTATTCTGGTTAAATGATTTTTCTAAAATCTAACTTTAGGTTCTCGAAAATACTTCTCCTGGAGGGCCCCTTCGGTCTAGATGATCGCCTGCTGCACTAGAAAATTTTGAAGATACTCTCCAATGTTTCCTCGAGACCCTTGTGCCCTTCGCCGTTTCAATTCCATACCACCGATAAATCCCTAAGGAAAGCTAATACACTTGTCGTCCATAACTTCATTTCCAATTTTATCTTGTTATTACAAGATACCCTGAAATACTTTGGATATTCCGAGAATCCTTTGTGTCTGCTGCCTTGCAGCTCCTTTTCCTCATAAATACCCCTACGGATAATTCCTCGCGCTTACTGATTATCCGCTCATCCCCAGTTGTTTAGGTGTTTCGCAAAATTCTTTGAAATACCATTGGCTCTTCCAAAATCCTCAGTAGCCTATTGCTCTTGATCTTCTTTACCTGCTTGCATAATGGTTACTTCCATATGTCTAGCAATATTCATTAAAATACTTTGTGATCGACATTCTGATCTTGTTGATTCAACATGTGTGTGAATGCACACAATCATCAGTTATTCCCTGAAAATTATCCTTCCGGCTCAGACGTCATTTTGAACATGAGCTGGTTCTTAGCCAATTAAATTGTCGTCGATTGTACCCCTAAGTCTATTCAAATTATCCATCCTTGATCAGAGCGTCTGCTTCTGATCCTTCATTTTGGAAAACTATAATTTCTTTCTATTTAAGCATCAGACTAATCAGGTGATTCTTGAATCTGATGCCTCTGCATTCTTTATTCCTTTGAGTGAGTACCGATACTCACATCAGCTCCGTTGTGGATCGCCCGATCCATTGTTGGATTTTATCCGACAGTGTCCTTCATATTCAAACACCTTGTGAGTTCTTCCCCTGATACATAATGCATTTGGTAAATTGTATCCTCTCCTTTTGTCACCCATGCTCTGCTATCGAGCTTGTGTTAATTACTATCGAAGTTTGTAGTATATATTCCTAAGTTGCCCTGATGGGTTGAACCTACGCGTTCCCTAATCCGTGTGAACCCAAAAGATTTCACGGGTCATACTTATCTGGTATTGCACCAGGTAAAACTTTCAACAACTAATGTCATTTTTGAAATACGAGAGGTGAATGGAAGGTTATGCATTGACAAAGTGGGAGTCGACCTTGAACCTTGGTGTTCATGCCCATGGACACGATGTAGATCCTATCATGGAAGCTTCTTGCAATAATAACTATTTCCTTGAAAATATCATCTGGATATGTGAATTGATCCTTTGCAGTCGTGGTTCCGACCATAATTTCTTCCTTTGATTCCATTTCTCAGACAAGTAAAAGCGCTTGTCTTCTATAGATCAATACACCCCACTTCAACCTTTAATTTGATATGCCCTCGAGTATTATCTCCCTGGTATCTCGAGGATATCATGCCATTGCACTACCTCTTATGAATTTGTGCCGGAGTAATACCTTTCCCTATCATAGTCACTCCATGAGTTTTGGGTTGTCGTCAACCGAGAACACCGAATAGTGAATCGAGTCCGCACTGTGATTCGACAACTCTTAGTAATCTTCATTGCTTACGAATTTAATACTCCATCATGTCATTCCTAGCCTTATCGGCTACATCATTATCATGCTAAATTTAACTGTGCTATATGGTTCTTCCCAGAGCACAAATTTTGACGGTGAGCTAATCTTACGTCGACATCGCCGATCGATTACATCTTCATGAGATCTCTCGACAAATGTGTCGTGATCATCATCAGCATTCTAACCTCTTCCAAGAAATCTATCGAATTCTTGATGAGAAATACCACCCTTTGCTCTTGGTGATTTGTGTTATCATCGACCACTTTATTGCCTTTCGTTCAACACAAACTTGTTCATGTTTTGTGTTATACCTTGAGATCCTCGCTATCTAGCTCATGTTCTGTTTTACCTTGGAGTATTACCATCTCTTTTTGTCAAGAATGTGGTGAGAATTTCACCACCTCTTAAAAATTCTTGATATAATAACACTTCTCGACATCTCCGTTCATTCCTTGGTCCCCGTGTTGTTTTTAACTGGAATACCGACAATTGAGCTATGACGCGTGAATTCAAAACTTCTAGCAACCCTATTGCTTTGAAGTGAATGGGCGATAGTTTCATTCTATGTCTTCCGATAATTGAATCACCATTCTAAACATTGATCATGCTACCTAAGCCCATATTATGGGTGCATCTTTCAACCAATGTTTAATTGTGTAGGTTTTCCTCGAGCATGCATCATTATACCATTTGATCTGGCAAATGTTATCTCCTTGTTCACATAATTGTGGAAATCCATCCTTTTGAAATCTCGATGATTTGTCGCTGAGTCCATCAGCCACCTCATCATCCTCTCCTTGGTTTACTGATGAACTCTTGTTTCGAAACTCGCTTCCATAGTTCATTTCCCGAGAATCTTATGATGTCTTCTTGTTAATTCGTGTCGTACCTTTTAATTATCTCAGGATCCTGAGTCTGAGTTATCCTGACACCAATCAGATCTAAATCTCAGTCGGATATGATGGTTGGAACATAATTCCAAGAGTTATAACACTGGTCTTTTATGACCCGGTAAGATGATGTCATGCCTAGCACACCTGGCCGAAGGCCCTATTGTCATAGCTTTCCTTTTTAGCAAGGTTATCCATTCTTCCATGAGGAAATCATAAGACTTATTCTATAAGTTGCTCCTGATGGATCCTTTGTGTTTCCAAAGTCTGATCATCACCTGATGACCATGTCAATGCTATCTCGAAGCATGTCTATGGTACTCCAATTTTCAACAAGAACATTTGAAGCCCAATGTTAAATATTTCTTGCCCAATTATCCAAACACCGCTGTATGGGTAATGTCATGCAATTTCTCTCCCCTTTCCTAAAGGGTTCTCTACAATTATATCCTGTTATGGATATCATGCTCCGCTTGTCCTTGGGAAGGATATACCCTTGAATTATGTGTTTAAACACATTTTTCCTTTCCATTGCTCTGTTTTATCTGATAATCGCATTCTCCTTCCCATTGTTTTAGTCAACCTTCTTGAGGTTTATATGAGTTAAGAAGTAAAAAAGACACTGCTTTTGTAAGCACCTCGGCGTACAACTCTGTCAGTAAGAACCTGTTACTATTGTTGATGACATTCCGGTAGCCACCGATGGATGAGAACTTTGCCTATTGGTATGCCTAGTCCTAACGAGCAGGAAAATGTTCTCTTCGTCCCACGCTTTTGGTACCAATGTTGTTGCCGACATAACCGACAGACTATCCTCTGACATGCCTTGCTTACATGATCGTGCAAGATGTCACCGACCTTCCTACTTTTAGACCACATGGTGGGCCCATAACCCACAGTTCCTCAGGATCGAAACCTGACTCTCCTGTACAACCCTGTTTCTAATGGTTATTTCCCACGCTTGGCTTCGTATTTAATTCACGGGCCACCTTCCTAGTGCTCTATTCTGGTGTTAGACGCAATACTTACTCTCGCTGTTCTGAACCCCTTTGTCACTCTGGTTCAGACTTCGAGCAACTATCTATCCGCTTAGAACCTCTTATTGTACCTTCATACCTCACTCTCGATGTATTTTATATGTTCAACTCGAGAGATAATCTTTTGCTCATACATAGGTTAACCCCAGATTGTTTCCCTCATAAGCATTCTGTCGTAGTCGAGCTGTCCCTTACCTATTCGTAAGTACGTTGGAGTTCCCGAAGAAAAGGACGACAACTTCATCATGATGACCTGAAGCAGAGGACTGAAGACATCAATGTAATGGATTGACCTCTTCGAGAAGAGCAACTATGACCGATAAGTATCGTTAGAATTTCGTAACCAGATCCCTTTCCCCTTATAACCGCTCCTAAATCTCGGGACGAGATTTCTTGTAGTGGAGGAGAATTGTGACGCCCGGATAATTACGCCACAGTAACCCTCTGCTAATGATGCCACGTCACCTCGGTTACTGTTGATAAACTCGAGTTAGTTCAAAAAACGATTCAAATTAAAATTTTAAATATAGGCAAACAGTAAGATTTTCAAATATCAAAACTAAAATGTTCGGGTTGTGTCAAATAAATCGTAAGTAATTATGGTGGAGAAACCAAACTTTGATAAGATGTTTAAAGGCTCCAAAACAATTAAACAGTGCTGAAAACAATTAAACAAATGCCTATTGAATTTATAAAGTGCTAATACTATTTTATTATGGGTTAAGAATTAATCTCTCAGTAGTTTGTTGATACATACAAATTTAGGCACTAGTGGTAATTTTTATAAAACTAAAACTAAAAGAAAAAAATGAAAGGAAAACAAAACAAAAGTAAAACAAGAGACCCCCCCCTCGCTGGGCCGTGGCCCACCTGGCCTCCAGGCCGCCCGACCGGCCCACCTGGCCCAACCGGCCGCGCCCCACCCCCACTCCCTTATCCTCACACCCACTCCCCCGAACCCTAGCCCGCTCCCCACTCGCCCCACGTCTCCCTCTCGTTCCCCTCCCCCCTCTCTCGTTGGATCTGGATCGGGAGGGCCCGATCCCGTCCCCGACGCCGCCACCCGGATCGAACCCTGCCGTCGCTGCCGCCCGGAGCTTCCCCGCCGGACTGCCTCCTCCTCCTCACCAGCCTGCCTCCTCTCCGCCGAGTCGTCGCCGTCGTCCTCCCCAACCACCATTGCCCCGTGCCCTACAACCCCCCCTGTGAGCTCCCCCTCTCCTCCGCTCTCCCTCTCGACCCCAGGTGCGACCACGTCGCCAAGACCCCGTTTGCCGCCAGTGGCCTCATGCGGCTGCCGCTCGCCCGCAGCCACGCTGTGCTGGTGCTCTGTCAGGCGCCATCAAGACGCTGCCGCCGCTCCCGGTCGGAGCCTCTCCGGCTTCCCCCGCCATCCACTATGGACGCGAGCTCGACCCACGGCCGCCGACCTCCCCCGCGCCCTCTTCCCCTGGCCACCTCCCCTCCGGCCCGCCACCCTAATCCGGCCGGTGCCCGTGGCGACTCGGCTGCCGCACCGTTCGGCTTCTTCTTCTCTGCCCTCACGGCCGGGCAGCGCCCACCCACTGGCCTCTACCTCGTTTCTCCAGCGCCCCTGCGCCCACACACCCGTAACCGCATGACCCGGTGCCCGCTAAGGCCTCTGGGCCACTGACAAGGGGGCCCTGCCCCAGAACATTTTAATAAAAAAGAGGAAAATAAAATAAAAATAAATTATTAATTAATTAATTAGTGGATTAATTAAGTTAATTAATCATGTTTAATTAATCTAATTAACTAGTTATTTTACTTAAATAGTAATTAGTTTAACCTAAGCCCTAATCAACCTAACAATGTATGACAGGTGGGTCCCACTAGGCCCACATGTGAGTTTGACTAGTCAACACCTCTGTTGACTGCTGATGTCATGATGACATCAACAAACACTGTTTTGGATAATGTTGAATTAAATTAAATTAATTAAAATTCTAAAAATGATTTAAATCTTTTAAAATTAATGTAAAATAAACCGTAGCTCGGATGGAAAACTTTGTACATGAAAGTTGCTCAGAACGACGATACGAATCCAGATACGCAGCCCGTTTGTCCGCCATGCGTCCCTAGCATAGTGAACCTGCAACATTTCACCTCTGATTCATGTGACCGAAAACGTGAAACACCGGGGATACTTTCTCGGATGTTTCCCCCTTTCACCGGTATCACCTACTACAGTGTTAGGGCACACCGGACACCGCGTATTGCCTTGTTACACTTTGTGATGCTTTGATTCCTCTGTTATTTATTATGTTCCCCCTCCATTACTTCTTTCCGGTAGAACCCGAGACTGCTTGTGCCCCAGTTCGACTACGGAGTCGACGACCCTCCTTCTTGCCGAGCAACCAGCAAGCCCCCTTGATCACCAGATATCGCCTATTCTTCTCTATACTGCTTGCATTAGAGTAGTGTAGCATGTTACTGTTCGGTTACTCCTATTATGTTGCATAGCCTGTCATTGTTTCTACAGTCATTGATACCCTACCCGCAATCCTAAATGCTTAGTATAGGATGCTAGTTTATCATCATTGGCCCTACATTCTTGTCAGTCTGCCTTGCTATACTATTGGGCCGTGATCACTCGGGAGGTGATCACGGGTATATACTATACATACATACATATTATACAGATGGTGACTAAAGTCGGGTCATCTCGTTGAGTACCCGCAAGTGATCCCGATGTGGGGGCTGAAAGGACAGGTGGATCCATCCCGGTAGAGGTGGGCCTGGGTTCCCCACGGCCCCGACTGTTACTTTGTGGCGGAGCGACAGGGCAGGTTGAGACCACCTAGGAGACAGGTGGGCCTGGCCCTGGTTGGCGTTCGCGGTTGCTTCATAATAACACGCTTAACGAAATCTTGGTATTTGATCTGAGTCTGGCTACTGGCCTATACGCACTAACCAACTACGCGGGAACAGTTATGGGCACTCGGCGTCGTGGTATCAGCCGAAGCCTTCGTGACGTCAGCGACTGAGCGGCGCGCACCAGATTGGACCGTGTAACGTGACTTCCTTAGTAATGGAGGTGGTCTGCTTCCGGCCGCCCACGCAACATGCAGGTGTGCAATGGGCGATGGGCCCAGACCCCTGCGTGCATAGGATTTAGACCGGCGTGCTGACCTCTCTGTTGTGCCTAGGTGGGGCTGCGGCGTGTTGATCTTCCGAGGCCGGGCATGACCCAGGAAAGTGTGTCCGGCCAAATAGGATTGAATGTGTTGGGTTATGTGGTGCACCCCTACAGGGAAGTTAATCTATTCGAATAGCCGTGATCTTCGGTAACAGGACGACTTGGAGTTGTACCTTGACCTTATGACAACTAGAATCGGATACTTAATAAAACACACCCTTCCAAGTGCCAGATACAACCCCGTGATCGCTCTCTAACAGGGCGACGAGGAGAGGATCGCCGGGTAGGATTATGCTATGCGATGCTAGTTGGAGGACTTCAATCTACTCTCTTCTACATGCCGCAAGACGGAGGCTGTCAGAAGCGTAGTCTTCGACAGGATTAGCTATCCCCTTCTTATTCTGGCATTCTGCAGTTCAGTCCACTGATATGGCCACACATATACCCATGCATATGTAGTGTAGCTCCTTGCTTGCGAGTACTTTGGATGAGTACTCACGGTTGCTTTCTCCCCCCTTTTCCCCCTTTCCTTTCTTTCTGGTTGTCGCAACCAGATGTTGGAGTCCAGGAGCCAGACGCAACCGTCGACGACGACTCCTACTACACCGGAGGTGCCTACTACTACGTGCAGCCCGCTGACGACGACTAGGAGTAGTTAGGAGGATCCCAGGCAGGAGGGCATGTGCCTCTTTCGATCTGTATCCCAGTTTGTGCTAGCCATCTTATGGCAACTTGTTTAACTTATGTCTGTAGTCAGATGTTGTTGCTTCCACTGACTCGTCTATGATCGAGCACTTGTATTCGAGCCCTCGAGGCCCCTGGCTTGTAATATGATGCTTGTATGACTTATTTATGTTTTTAGAGTTGTGTTGTGATATCTTCCCGTGAGTCCCTGATCTTGATCGTACATGTTTGCGTGCATGATTAGTGTACGATTGAATCGGGGGCGTCACAGGCACCAACCGGGACCAAAAGGCAGCCACGCGTCAAGATTTCAAATGGTCGGGTTTTTGTTTTTTGAAGGGGGGTTGGGGGTTTTGGGGGTTAATTTAGGTGTTTCATATTTTGTGTTAGCTAGCTAATTAATATAGAGAAGTGTCCTCTCTTATCTCCGTGCTTGGTCGACGCTACGTACTATACATAGAGAGGCCCTCGACACGCTAGCTAGTAAGAAAATGAAGGGAACCATTAAGTACAGAAGTTCATCATGCATACCGAGAGAAGTGATCGATCGACCTCTCCTTCTCCTAGAGATTGGTCGAACAACAAGTTTTCGTATTATCTATCCGACGCTACTGGCTACATACATATACAATATGTAAGATCTCTTACAATCCCCTGGCAATTGAAATCAACTTCCACATGGTATTCTCCGGCTTTATTGATTACGTGGTCACAAAAGAATCCCGCCAATTCCTCTTGAATTGCTTTCATGTGATCTTGTTCTAGGAGTTCATTCCGCATCTGCCACGTCTAATTTGAAGAAGGGGGTTAATTAATACATATATATGAATGAAACTCAATAGAAATGATGGTGTAATAAAATGAAATTGTGAATATTATTGCTTACGCACTTCATATTATCTTTTAGAGTAGCCCCGCTTATTTTTCAAAGTCGCGTTGTAGATGAACTCACACACGTAGTATCCACAGAAATCATTCCCTTGTTCCTGCCACAAGCACTTTACGAGAAATAGAGGTCAATCAAACTGATAATGAAGCATTATAAATGGCATTGATGAAAGTATAGCTATAGAATCAATGGGAGATGCGCGTAACTAGCTAGCCAGTAGTACTTACTTTCGGGTATGTATATCGCAGCTCCTTCGGCAGTCCCAGAGCTTTTGCAGTGAACTGTTTCCAAACCCTGCAAGACAAAGAAAATAATTATTATTACTTGAGATATCAGGAAATTAACAAAAAGTTGCCGATATGGTGCGATAATGATCGATTGAACTTGTTGAGAAATTTAGTCATGTCCGCATAGGTTTCGGGATCTTTTCGTCTCGAGTCTAAGACGGTTACTAGTCCCCGCTCATGCTTAATCTCCAGAAGAACATAGTGGAAGCTGCGCACGCATGCATAACTCATTAATTACATTACTATAACCTCGCTCGAGTAATAAGGGAAACCGAATATGCACACGACAGTAACACTCACGTGAAGTTGTAAGGAAAGAGTATGGTTTCTTTGTTTTGATTTTTGATCAACGATTGTAGCAAGTTGGCCTCGGCCTCTTCGGTGTGCTTTTTAACCTGAATTTCATCTGTGATATTTGTGTTAATGAACCCAATATCATACATTTCTTGATTTCTGCACTCGACGATCTTCAATCTGCATAATATATTGAGGATAATTAATTATAAATACATGCAATGAAAGAGCTGAGCTATATATAGAGACTTAATGACATAAATAGTACTTACAGACAGTAGCAAAAGACCGTTAATTTATCGAGGGACTTTTGATTGAAGAACTCGAAGAACTCCTCAAATGGAACAGGCAACAGATCAGTTCCAACGAGGTCGTGCTCCTCTTGAACTCTCAGATACAAACTATTCGTCCCCCCAGACTCTTTGCAGGTTTTCATGTACCAATTATGGAATCTTCGCATCATCGTTGTTAGAGATTTTTCATCTTTGACGAGAGGCTTCCCGTACTCGTATCTGTGTTTGTCCACCTCCATGAAATCAGGAAGTTGATCATCAGGCAGGTAATCTGCAAGATTGCCATAACCGGCCACCGTCCCCAGAGCATTAGCGACGATGTCGCCGCTAGACACATTGAGCGGGGGACACGATTGATTTGCTTGTTCGCCGAGATGGGCAATTTTTTTTGCAGTTGCTCATTCTTTTGACCTTTGATGTCTGACAGTACTTCCCGACCGCTCCGCTTGGAGATATGTCTGTTCAATAATGCGCTCATAGTTGGTTCTCGGCAGAGACTTTGCTGGTTTCCTCAGGGCATCGAGAGTGCACTTTGCTTTCACCGGATCTACCTTCTCCTCCGGAGGTGGATGTCTCTTTGCTTTCAACCCTTCAAAGAAGTCGTCCACTTCGGCCCGCATGATCTTCACGTTTTCCTCCTCGGTCCTCTCGTATGGTAACTTCTATAGAGGCTTGAGAGAAGGACCGTATCTGTATTGCCTCCCGCCTCTGGCTGTACTGCTAGACGCTGGAGCAGACGGAGCCGCTGCGGCGTCTGTCTTCTTTCGTGCTTGCTTACGAGGCGGAGGAGAAGGACTACGACGCGCCGGAGCAGCCGGGGCGGCAGCGGGTGTAACGCCCCGGATACAACTTTCCATATTCGTAACTCCAACTCTTGCCTTTTCCGGAGATGCGATATATTATTTTCCTTCGTGGTTGGGTTTTTGTCTTTTGTTTTGCATTTTGTTCATGTCAGGCATTTCATTTCATCGCATCATCCGGATTGCATCCACATGTTTTCATAAAACCTCGTTACCGTTCGTAGTTGCCGATTCTCTCTTTGTCTCTATTGACCAATTGTCAGACCGCTTGTCTTCGTTGACCGTTCTGAGACCAACCACCCACTTGCTCGCGATCGCCGTGTTCCTCTGCACAGTGCACAGACCCCTCGTGTGTGTCCGAAACTTACTCGAACCCGAACTTGTCTGTCGTTACCGATGGATCCGGATCATCCCCAAACATCTATAAAATATCTGCATTTCTTTGTTGGACTCTCCTAAGCTATCTTTACTCGATCGTCCGATTTAATCGGAGGGTCCAAATCTATCCTAAACCATCCCCTTTCCCTATATAACCTACCTCATTCCAAATCGGGTCAAACCCTAGACCCTAGGAAGACCAACTCCCTCCAATCCCGCAGCCGCCGCCGCTCTCTCCTTGCAATCCGTGCGTACCCAGTCCCCTGCCTCCACTTGGCCAGATCCACCAGCCAAAACCCCACTAGATCTGGATCGCCAGATCTCAGATCCGACGGCCCGGAGAGCCTCCCGCAGCCCCGCGGTTCCCGCAGATCTCGTCGCCAGCATCCCCCGATCTGGATCGAGGCAACCTCGTCCGCCTCGTCACGCCGGCCGGCGAGCCGCCGCCGTCGAGCTCCTCCCAGCAGCCAACCAGATGAGGGTCGGCCCCCTCTTCTTCTCCTTCCCGTGCTCCTCCCGTTTCTCCCTCTCTCATATCCTTGTATATCTCTCTTTCTGTCAGCAGGAAGCCACGCGGAGGTGCCCTCGTCCCCGTCCCCATGGAGACGGCCGTCCCAAGGCAAGCTGCCGGCTTGCCTCTGCTCCGCCTGTCCGGTGAGGCCCCGCGCCGCCCCGTCGTGCCACCTCTTTCTTTCGTTTCCTCCCTGCGTTTCCCCTCTCTCATCTCTCTCTGTTCTCTCTTTATCTGCCGATAGGAGCACCCACGCGCCGGAGCCTGCTGCAGCTCCATCCCCGCCGCCGTTAGCCTCGCCGCCGTCCAGGACCCTGTGCCGCCCCGCTTCCTCCACTCTCGGCCTCGCCTGGTTCATCTCCGCCGGAGTCCCGCCGGTGCTACTCCTCTGCATGGCACCAGGACGCTCGAACCTCCTCTGCTTCCCACTCGCCCGCACATGACCGCATCGACCTCCCCTGCTCCGTTCGTCGCCGTCTCTGCTAGATCCGGCAAGTCCCTGCACCCCGGCCTCGTCCCCGGGCTCCAGGTCGCCGTGCCGCCCCACCAGAGACCGCCAAGTCCATCACCGGCCTCCCCTGCTTCTGCGTGCGAGCACGCGAGGACGATGACAGCAGCGTCAAGTCCCGTTCGGTTCAGCCCGCTTGGTTGACCGCGCATCCCCAAGGCCCAGCGCCCCCAAGGCCCAGCGCCCCCCCAAGCCGGCCTCTTCACCCGCTCGCCCGCCAGGCCGGTCTGCCTTGGCCTCTCCATAGATCTAGGCTTTGGCCCATGGTGAGAACCCCAACCCAGTTCGCCTCAGATTCAGCCTGTTCTGTTTTTTTTCCTTTCCTGCGATTTTAGCATTATCGATAGATTTTCAGATCTGCAGAAAACCCCTCATATATCATACATTTAATAACTCACAAACCATGCATCAGATTAAAATGATTTTAACATGTAAAGTGCTTAGAATTTCATCTAGTTTCATAATATCCCACTCTCATCTATGTCTAAAATGTTTAAAATGCTGTTTGTTTAAATTTGCTTAAATGCCATGTTAAAATGATTTATTTCATAACTAAATAACCGTAGCTCGGCTTTAAATAAAATTTATATGTAAATGGGGTGGAAAAATGCCTAGTTTAACTTGGTGCACTTACTTTGCATGTTTAACAACATTAAAATATGGTTTAGGGCAGAACAATACCAAATTCGAAATATGGACATGAGGATTTTCCGGAATTGTTGTTTGTTGTCCCGACCTCATTTAAACTTGCCTAGATAGATAGTTTTTCTTATGCTTCACCTCTTGCCATGTTTAACAACATTTAATATTGATGAGTAGCATAAACCAGAGTGAACTAAATACTTGAATGTGGTGTTTTGTCAATATGCAACGCATTGCATATTGAGCTCCACTTAACTTGTAGTGTTGTTTGTGCATATTGCCATGCCATGCCTCATTAAACCGGACATGCATCATACTTGATTGTGCATCATGCCATGTCTTTGTGATGGTTGTTTACCATATTGTTTGCTTCTTTCCGGGTTGCTTCTCTCGTTAGCTTCGGTTTCGTTCCGGAGTTGTGAGGATTCATTCGACTACATCCGTTTGTCTTCTTCATGGACTCGTTCTTCTTCCTAGCGGGATTTCAGGCAAGATGACCGCTACCCTGGATCTCACTACTATCATTGCTATGCTAGTTGCTTCATTCTATCGCTATGCTGTGCTTCCTATCATTTGCTCTTCAAGCCTCCCAATTTGCCATGTCAGCCTCTAACCTTTTGCACCCTTCCTAGCAAACCATTGTTTGGCTATGTTACCGCTTTGCTCAGCCCCTCTTATAGCGTTGTTAGTTGCAGGTGAAGTTGAAGATTGCTCCATGGTGGAGCGGGGTTATGTTGGGATATCACAAGATCTCTTATATTATTAATGCATCTATATATTTGGTAAAGGATGGAAGGCTTAGCCTTATGCCCGTGTTTTGTTCCACTCTTGCCGCCCTAGTTTCCGTCATACCGTGTTATGTTCCCGGATTTTATGCTCCTAACGCGGTCGGGTGATTTATGGGACCCCCTAACAGTTCGCTTTGAATAAAACTTGTCCAAAGAAGGCCCAACCTTGGTTTTACCATTTGCCTCACCACCACCTATACCCTTCCCTTGGGTCGGCCAACCCGAGGGTCATCTTTATTTTAGCCCCCGGCCGATGCTTGTCTAAGTGCTGGTCCAAACCGAGTAGATCGGGGCCCCTCGTGGAAACTCGAGGTCTGGTTTTACTCGTAGGATGTCTCATCCGTGTTGCCTCGAGAACGAGATATGTGCAGCTCCTATCGGGATTGTCGGCGCATCGGGCGGTCTTGCTGGTCTTGTTTTACCATTGTCAAAATGTCTTGTAAACCGGGATTCCGAGACTGACCGGGTCTTCCTGGGAGAAGGGTCCTCGTGGCTCACAAATTACTACACCAACAGTTGCAGGTACAGGTTATGCGATGATCATGACGCGAGAGCGATGTTTGCTTGTTTTGGAGTTCTTCTTCTACTTCTTCTTCGATCAGGGGATAGGTTCCAGGTCGGTAGCCTGGGCTAGCAGGGTGGATGTCGTTTGAGTTTCTGTTTGTGTTTCATCCGTAGTCGGATGGTGCTCTTATGTAAGATGATGTTGTATTCGTGTGGCATTGTATGCCTGTTGTATGTATTGGATGTATCCCCACTATTATGTAATGTTGATGTAATGATATCCACCTTGCAAAAGCGTCTTCAAGATGCGCTTCTATCCTTGGTGGGACCTTCGAGTTCCTTTAGGATAGGGTCACATCTTGGGCGTGATAATGGTCTCTTCCGCCTTTGCCGGCAAGGCGGAGAAGGAGGAGGTTGCCGGCCGCTCCAAGGCCACGGCCAAGAAGAGAAGGAGGCGGAGTGCCGCCACAAGCCGGAGAAGGAGGCCCAGGTGCCTGATCGTCACTCACGGGAGGAGGAGGCGGTGGAGGAGGCGGAGTGCCCCGACTCACGGAGGAGGAGGAGGAGGCGGAGGCGTCCAGCTCGGAAGGTTGATGAGATCCTTCCGCCATAGGCATGGAGTCTTGAGAGCGTAACCCAGCCTAGTCTCCCCTTCACCGTAGGGTGGTCAAGTGGAGGTCCTCAAATCCTCCGTTATTTCATCCACCATCACCCTAGCATATCCTTCGAATCGGCCGGCGGTGAAAAGTTGCGCCGGTTCAAGAGGGATAAATAGAGCCAACAGCCGCCTTGACCTTCAAATTCATCCATCACGTCATAATGTGGCAATTTCGAGACTCCGTGATAGCATCCACGGGATAGCTGGCAGGAGCCGTCAAGACATGCTCCGGCTGAAGTAGCTCGGTGGAAGCCACGCTGCTTCTTCGTTGAGATGGCTGGGTAGCTTCGGGGGAAGCTTCGGCAGGTCATTTGCTGCGATCTGCTTCTTGTTCCTCTAGCCCCATTACCCTTTCGTGCAGCGCCTGCAGTTGGCTCTGCTCCAGTTTCTTCCTCCTCTCCTGGGTTTTGCAACCCCCTGCGTCCGGAAAACCAACCTTCCACGGAATGGAGCCTGGCGTGCCTCGTGTCCATCCAAGGTGCTCAGGATCTCGAGGGCCATTGTGAGCTCGTCCTTCTCCCTGTCTGGAACGAACGTCCCTTGTCATGCAGCATCGATATAGTGTCAAGCTTGGTGATGGTATTTTCATTGCTTTCGTCCGCCTAACGGCACTTCCTCGACATGAGGTCCTCCAAGGTTCCGCCAGCCCCGAAGAACCAAGTCCGGCACCGGTCTGGCCAGTTCATTGTCTCTGGTTCGATCCCTTTATCAAGCAGATCATTCTCAGCCTTGGACCAATAGCCACCTAACCCCATGCGATGGTGAAACTGCTTCTTCTCAGCATTTTTCTTGTTTGTCGCCGACATCTTCTTACTCTTTTCTGATGTCTTGTGGGCCACAAACGCGGGCCAGTGATCTTTGATCTTCTCATATTTGCCGATGAATTCTGGTGTCTCTTCTTTGTCGACAAACTTGTTCAGCTTCCTCCACCTCTTGAATAGGCTTGCCATCTTATTAAGAGCACAAGACTTGATTAATTGCTCTTTAACTGGCTTCTCCGGATCCTCCTCTGGCGGTAGGGTGAAATTTGCCTTCAGCTCAGTCCAAAGATCATCTTTCTGCATATCATTGACATAAGACACCTCAGGGTCTTCCTCCTTAGGCTTATACCATTGGTGGATGCTGATCGGGATCTTGTCCCTAACAAGAACCCCCGCACTGAGAAGAAAATGCGTTCTTTGTCCGGATGGGTTCAATCAGTTCGCCGTCGGGTGCGATTGCTGTGATCTCAAACCTTTCATCCGAGCTCAACTTTTTCTTCGGGCCTCGTCTCCTTACCGAAGTTGTGCTCGATCCGGAGGGCTAGAAAAAGGAAGAAAGACGAGAGTTAATTAATATGTGTACATATACCAAAACAATGAATGCATCAATTAACTAGTCAGCACGGGCTTAATTAATATATATATACCTGGCCGGACTCGGTTCGGTCACCGGAGCAGTCAGCACGGTCTCCTTCTTGTACCTCCATTGGGTCACCGGAGCCATCATGAACATAGCCCTCTTCTTGTACTGGAATTAATGGGCAGGAGCCATCATGAACATAGCCCTCTTCTTCACCCAGTCCTTCCTGACCATCGGTGTCATTGAGAAATGACGCAACGACATCACTTCCTTGTGCAATTATGTCCCCCAACATCGCTTTTGTTGCTTCGTCTCGGGAGTGCTCCATAGTTTTTGCAAATATTTACAACATGTCAATTATTATTCAAACATGGTACAGATGGATATATATTAGTGGCAAACGTAGAACTAGCTAGCTAATCACAATAAGGAATCATGTTAGTGGCCTCGATGCTTCTTCTCTAGGCTTTGGGGTGGCCTAGACAACGCTTCAAGAGTTTGGGGTGGCCTCGACACAACGCTTCAAGGGTTTGTGGTGGCCTTGACGACAACGCTCTTTTAAGTTGGTAAATTGGGTGGCCTCGAGAGAGTTTGTCCGGTAGGGGCGCGACGGGGGGTAGGAGACCAACATCATTTTTTCTCTAGGGTTTGGGTGTCCTCGAGAGTTTTGGTCGAGCGAGAGGGCCGAGGGGGGTGCTGTCGTGGTATAAGTTATCACGGTTGAGAGGGGGTATATATATCGACCGCCCCTCATGTCGAAGTTATCCGGGAGGGGGTTATATTGACAATGACACGACATACATATACATGGGAAAATAATGTTATCTGGGAGGGGGTTATATCGGCAACGATGCGACATACATATACTAACCTAAAATGCACAAAAATGCTCGAAGAAGAAGAAACAGACTAACCTAAAATTTACTAACATAAAATGCACTAACAACAACTAACCTAAAATGCACTATTAATCAACTAACCTAAAATGCACTAACCTAAATCAACTAACTAAACATATGAAGAAGGAAATGCTATCGGAGAAGGGGTATATCGACCCCCTCATGTATCCACGTACATACATCTATACATACATACATCCATCTATGGATCATCATTGGAAAAAAATGCATCATCCATGGATCATCATTTCTCATATATATCCATCTATAGCCACATACATATATAAATGAAAAAAATACATATATGAAAAAAATACATATATACTTGGTAAATATTCTATGAACATCATTTCTCATATATATCAATGGGCAGCGCTAGGCATCAGACTACTGATAGTTTGCATCTATCAGACTAGTCGTATGCCATTGGATCAAAAGCATTCCATACGTCCGATCTGTGCGAGAGATTACATTCTTCCGAGCGCTAATTTGTCGCTGCTTCCTAACTGCTTCCACAAACGACGCCCTCCACTCCCACATCTCTTGTTGCATGGTTCTCTCCAGATAAGGAAGCATATCTTTCCATAACAACTAGTTCCATATATCACGTTAGTCTCCGTCCTTGCTTTTCACGTCAGACTATGTGCTACCTTAAGAAACAGATCTTGGATGATGAAAGTTTTGTTGGAGCGTTATTTTGGATGCATCCCTTCAATAGCGCCTATTTCCATGATAGTTTCTATAAAACAAATTTCATGTATATTGCTTCCATATACGAGGTCCCTATAATCACGCACGGTATAACTACACCTTGGAAGTTTGAAAACAAATTCCATTTATTCATGTTACTTCCATATATAATGGGCTTCCTATAGTCATGTGTGTTTCTGTGTACAGACGATGCTTCCTTTCATTTGATATTTGATTGCACAACATGATAAACATGCTTCCAACCCTACAAGTTATGCTTCTTAATTCTTTGTCATGTTTCTTTCCAAGCAATACCATGATTCGTTTTGTGATATGAAGCATGGAATGGCTGTATTTGAAATACAGCTTTTTCGTGGTTGAAGGATGAAAATGTAATATAAAAATATTGCTAGTATAGTGTTGGTTTGAAACAAATTGGAATTTTGTTTCCAAAGGAATTAAAATATGCATCCAAAAGAATCTGAATTTGCTTCCATAAAACAAAATATGGCATATACGATAAGCTTTTGTTCCATCTAGCATAATATTGACCAATTATCCAATAGTGGCATGTGTCCTTTCTATGGTGGTCGTGCTTCCTTTCGATGGTACGTGCAATATAACATAAAATAAATGAGGCAAAAAAATGCTACATTTCTATTTGATTGATGCTTCCAGAGAACTTAAAATTACAATTCATAGGGTCTTCCTAAACCCATTCAAGCAACAACATCTCGTGCAACTCCTATTTCCCTTTGGTCACCCTCTCCCCCCATTGTACGCATCATCTCTCCCATGACGTCCAGAAGGCGTGCTGTGACATGTCCTTCAGCTGGTGCATATATACCACCAAATATAGCCCCCACGAGGAGCAGAAGGAGCAGTTCACTATCTACAGTAGCAAACAAAGAGTTGCATATATAAGCTCACAAACACATCGACCAAATCACCAGCAGATGGCTGGAAGCAAAAAAGATGATTTGTTTGAAGCAATAACAGGTTTGGTTGGAAGCATTGAAGCAAATGTATGTTTGATGAATAACCAAGGAAAACATGTGTGGCTGAAGCATAAAAACCAGCTGAAGACACATGCACGCAAGCACGCACACATGTTGCGATCTAATTATATTCACAAGGCTATGATGCACTAGAAACTAAAATACAGAATTAAGAAGCACAATTGTAGTGGTGCAGTCGTTTGAAAAGAAGCACATATATGAGACCAAGGAAGCATGGATGCTCTAGAACAATTTTCTTATGGTATTAAACTGGAACCATAGAACATTGAAAAACAGAAACAAACTAAATCGCAGCCAACATGGAGATGCATATTTTGTGTCACCTCCATACACAACTCACCATGTTTTCTTTGCCCAATGGAAGCAAGCTCTCTATTCAACACTTCACATAAGTATATTTATACAACTAAGAAGCATAGCTCTGGAGCAATCCTGCCTATTAACCATTCAAACAGATCATCAGGAGTTGACACGTAGCCTACAATCAAAAGATTTTCCCAGCCTCAATCTTGCACTACTGTTTTCCAATGCATTGTCATTTGAAGTTCGACTTGCCAATTGGATGAAAATATATATTCTATATACAAGATACATAGAAGAGATATGCTATACACATGGATTAAAAATGAAGGATAGAAACTTGAATATTGAAGCAAAACTATATATAAACGTTTGGCCACCAATGGGATGTATGTTTCGGCTCAGCAACATATTGATTGATTTTTTGGGGGCATTTGGAAGCAAAATATATAGAGTCAAGAAGCTAACAAGCACAACCATAGTAGTTGGGAACAGACCTAAACTTGGATGGAAGCATGGAAATTTAAAATCAAAGTTGAAAACTAATATTACCTCCAGGATTTGGGATCATATTAATTTGGTTCGCATAATAAATTAACCAAAATTCACATATGAAATAGTGACCCATTACACATCGGATAAAACATAGATATATGCTCAGCGAAATTCATCAAACCAAGCACATGCATTGCATCCAGAGTTCAGGTGAATACATACCACGGGGCGACGCCTGGGATACACGTGCAACCTCTTTGCCGAGCCGAAACGGCGCACCAGCACGGTGTGATGAATGATGATGGGGCAGGGTCTGGAGGGGAACGGAGCTGGCGATGGGGGCGACCTCATCGGCGGTAAGAGCACGATACAGCGGAGCAGACGGGCCGGATCTTTGCACCGGCTACCTGGAGCAGTTGTAGACGTCGCGGAGTTTGGGTACGGAGTGAGATGGTGGCGGAGATTGCCGGCACAATGAGGGAGGTCGGCGATCTTGGGGCTGCGCTCGCCCGGGGATACCAGACTGGTGGGGCGGGTGGATCTGGGAAGCGAGATTAATTCGTTCGTGGCATAATGAGGTGGTTGGGACGGGGCAAGCGAGATTTTCTCGGATCAGATTTATTTGTGCAAGTCGATTAGAAATACAGGCCGTGGGATTAGAGAAACATCAACGGCACAGGAGCCGTCTGAAAAAGTTTGCCTAACAGACTACTGAATATAAGTGTTTCCCTATATCAATGCATACATCCATGGATCATCATTGCTCATATATCCATAGTCATATATAAAAACTTTCTATATATGAACAAAAACCTTTCTACGAACAAAAAAACATTTTTGACATATTTAGCATATTCTAAATTTCCCTAACTCTTTTACAACCAGAAAAATTACTCTAACTTCATGACAGTACCCACACTCCATTTCACCAAAAACCTTCTGATCCATAGTTCAAATTTTTCAAATTTCATTCAAATGAAATTTGAATCAGATCCAAATTACTTTCTGAAAACATATTCTAAACCACTCCAAAAATTCTAAAAATTTTCCTTTCCTCTCATACTTCTCTTCTCTCTTCTCTTCTCTCTCTCTCTTCTCTCATACGCTCTTCAATGCGTCTTGGCCGTCGGCGACCATGGAGCAGGCGTAGCAAGGCACCGAGACCATGGGAAAGGGGGGGGGGGGGCTCACTGAGGGCGGCGATGATGGTCGAGTCCGTGACGAGGACGGCGGGCTCGGGCGGCGGGCGTGGTGAATGACGACGAGGCGGCGATGACGTCGAGGCGGCGCGGGTGGTGACGACGGGCGGCGATAACGGCAAGCAGCGACGGCAACGACGAGGAGCAGGTGTCGAAGGCGGAGCGGCGTCGGCGGGAGAATGAGGAATCGAATGAAATTTTGACAAGTCTTTGATATATAGCAAGAGCATTGGTCTCGGTTCGTGAAACCAACGGGACTAATGCACCCTTAGTCCCGGTTGGTGCCACCAACCGACCAAAGGTCGCCGCTTCTCGCCCTTTGAAATTTCTTGAAAAGGCCTTTGGTCGGTTAGGCGGCACCAACCGACTAAAATGGCATTGGTCTCGGTTGATGCCACGATCCGGACCAATCTAACTTTAGTCGGTTGGTGCCACCAACCGACAAGTGGCCTGCAATGAGGGTGGTGGTGGGAGTTTAGTCCCACCTCGCTAGTTGGAGACGCCTCGACACTGCTTATAAGCCTGTTGCCTCTTCCTCTCGAACTCCTCAGAACTACAGGCCTATGGGCCTAAGCCGACACCGATATGCTGTGGGCTCTTTGGGCCTCTGCGGGCTGAATCTGCCCATGGTAGGGTTTCTAGTCGTATTCAGCCGTGGGGGCCCGATGGGAGAGGCACTTTTTGTTTTTTGTTTCCTTTACTTATTGTTGCTATTTTTATTTTTTTTCCAGTTTTTTTGTTTGTTTTCTGCATTATTTATTTTCTTTTGTTTTTTGCTTTATTTTTTAATTCTTTTTTCTTTTAGTTTTAGAAAAATTATAAACTTTCTCTTAGTGCCATTAGTTTTCAAATTTGAAAACACTTTTTTGTTTTTTGTTTTCTTTCTTGCTTTATTTATTTTATTTTGTTTCTACTTACAAAAAATACTTATTGTTGCTATTTTTATTTTTTTTCCAGTTTTTTGTTTTGTTTTCGCATTATTTATTTTCTTTTGTTTTTTGCTTTATTTTTAATTCTCTTTTGCTTTTAGTTTTAGAAAAATTATAAACTTTCTGTTAGAGCCATTAGTTTTCAAATTTGAAAACACTTTTTTTTTTTTTTGTTTTCTTTCTTGCTTTATTTATTTTATTTTGTTTCTACTTATGACAAAATACTTATTGTTGCTATTTTTATTTTTTCCCAGTTTTTTGTTTTGTTTTCTGCATTATTTCTTTTCTTTTGTTTTTTGCTTTATTTTTAACTCTTTTTTGCTTTTAGTTTTAGAAAAATTATAAACTTTCTGTTAGTGCCATTAGTTTTCAAATTTGAAAACACTTTTTTTGTTTTTTTGTTTTCTTTGTTGCTTTATTTATTTTATTTTGTTTCTACTTACAACAAAATACTTATTGTTGCTATTTTTATTTTGTTTCCAGTTTTTTTGTTTTGTTTTGTGCATTAATTATTTTCTTTTGTTTTTTGCTTTATTTTTTAATTCTTTTTGCTTTTAGGTCAGCAAAATTATAAACTTTCTGTTAGTGCCATTAGTTTTAGAAAAATTATAAACTTTCTGTTAGTGCCATTAGTTTTCATATTTGAATAGTTAAAATTTGAATTCTTTAAAATTTGTGTGAATCACAAGTTTGTGATTAACTTTACTAAAAAAATGAACATTGATGCGCCTATAGAGAAAATTCGACCTAAATTCATAATAAATTTCTATGAATTTCAGAGAAATTCACTATGAATTTAGGTCAATTCCTCAGATAGGGGCATCTATTTTCACTTTGAGAGGAGCTCGAAAGGCGAGAGGGACGGGCTTATAAACCGTGTGAGCACCCTTTGGTTGGCGAGGTGGGACTAAACTCGAAGAACGAGGACCAACCATTTAGTCGGTTTGTGGCACAAACCGACTAATGGTCATCGCCGAGGCGGCGCGTGGTCCCGGTTCTTGCGTGGGCCGGACCAAAAGGTCGATTTAACCGGGACCAATGGCCCACGTGGTCGCCCTCTTGAGAGTGTTCTTGGTGAGAACATAGTTGACAAGGAGCGAACCGGATTAATGGTATTACAAGGGCGAACCATAAGACATTAAAGCATTTCAAATGAACTCAAAAAGTTGAAAGTTGGCATGGTATCATAATTTCACCCACATAACATGTGCATGTACAAAACGGACAATGGCATCATACTAAATGCATTACAAAGTTGGCATGGTATCATCATAATAGTTGCGGAGAAAGTCTTCACTTTTTCTTCGCTTGTGTCATTTGCTTATTGCGCCAGCGTAACCATGGATAATCTTCATCGTTTATCGGGATCTTTGGGTCAGCCTTGACTTTGAAGGAGGAATTTCATGAAACTTTTCATAATCTTCAGACATGTCTGTCTTTCCCTCCACTCCCATGATGTCCCTTTTTCCTGAAAGAACTATGTGACGCTTTGGCTCATCGTATGATGTATTTGCTTCCTTATCTTTTCTTTTTCTCGGTCTAGTAGACATGTCCTTCACATAGATAACCTGTGCCACATCATTGGCTAGGATGAACGGTTCGTCAGTGTACCCAAGATTTTCCAGATCCACTGTTGTCATTCCGTACTGTGGGTCTAGCTGTACCCCGCCTCCTGACAGATTGAGCCATTTGCACTTAAACAAAGGGACCTTAAAATCATGTCCATAGTCAAGTTCCCATATGTCCAGTATGTAACCATAATATGTATCCTTTCCCCTCTCGGTTGTTGCATCAAAGCGGACACCGCTGTTTTGGTTGGTGCTCTTTTGATCTTGGTCAATCGTGTAAAATGTATTCCCATTTATCTCGTATCCTTTGTAAATCAATACAGTCAAAGATGGTCCCCTGGACAACAAGTACAGCTCATCACAAACAGTGTTGTCACCTCTGAGACGTGTGTCCAACCAACTACTGAAAGTCCTGATGTGTTCACATGGAATCTAGTCGTCGCCTTTGCTCCTTTGTTTGGAGCCTGATCGCTCTTGTGTTCATTGACATACGGGTCACCAAGGTAGAGTTACAGTAGAACTGTAGTGTGCTTGAGACCAAGAATATCCATCCTGCATATTATTGAGTCCCTTCCAAGCGTGCCTTTTCGGTCAGTCTCCCCTCATACCACGATTTAGGGAGACCAATCTTCTTAAGGCCGGAATGAAGTCAACACAAAACCCGATGACATCCTCTGCTTGATGGCCCATGGAGATGCTTCCTTCGGCCTAAGCGCGTTATTCTGAACATATTTCTTTAGGACTCCCATGAACCTCTCAAAGGGAACATATTGTGTAGAAATACGGGCCCCAGAATGACAATCTCGTCGACTAGATGAACTAGGACGTGCGTCATGATATTGAAGAAGGATGGTGGGAACACCAGCTCGAAACTGACAAGACATTGTGCCACATCACTCCTTAGCCTTGGTACGATTTCTGGATCGATCACCTTCCAAGAGATTGCATTGAGGAATGCACATAGCTTCACAATGGCTAATCGGACGTTTTCCGGTAGAATCCCCCTCAATGCAACCCAAAGTAGTTGTGTCATAATCACGTGGCAGTCATGAGACTTTAGGTTCTGGAACTTTTTCTCTGGCGTATTTATTATTCCCTTTATATTTGATGAGAAGCCAGTCGGGACCTTCATACTGAGCAGGCATTCAAAGAAGATTTCTTTCTCTTCTTTTGTAAGAGCGTAGCTGGCAGGACCTTCATACTGCTTCGGAGGCATGCCGTCTTTTTCATGAAAACACTGTAGGTCCTCCCGTGCCTCAGGTGTATCTTTTGTCTTTCCATACACGCCCAAGAAGCCTAGCAGGTTCACGCAAAGGTTCTTCGTCACGTGCATCACGTTGATTGAAGAGCGGACCTCTAGGTCTTTCCAGTAGGGTAGGTCCCAAAATATAGATTTCTTCTTCCGCATGGGTGCGTGTCCCTCAGCGTCATTCGGAACCGCTAGTGCGCCGGGACCCTTTCCAAAGATTACGTGTAAATCATTGACCATAGCAAGTACATGATCACCGGTACGCATAGAGGGCTTCTTCCGGTGATCTGCCTCACCTTTGAAATGATTGCCTTTCTTTCAACATTGATGGTTGGTCGGAAGAAATCGATGATGGCCCAGGTACACATTCTTCCTGCAGCTTCCCAGGTATATACTATCGGTGTCAAGTAAACATTGCGTGAATGCGTGGTATCCCTTGTTTGTCTATCCTGAAAGGTTACTAAGAGCAGGACAATCATTGATGGTCACGAACAGCAACGCCTTTAGGTCAAATTCCTCCTATTTGTGCTCATCCCACGTACGTACACCGTTTCTGTTCCACAGCTATAAAAGTTCTTCAACTAATGGCCTTAGGTACACATCAATGTCTATGACGGGTTGCTTAGGGCCTTGATGAGAACTGGCATAATAATGAACTTCCGCTTCATGCACATCCAAGGAGGAAGGTTATACATACATAGAGTCACGGGCCAAGTGATGTGATTGCTGCTCTGCTCCCCGAAAGGATTAATGCCATCTGCGCTTAAAGCAAACCATATGTTCCTTGGGTCACTTGCAAACTCATCCCATTACTTTCTCTTGATTTTTCTCCACTGCGACCCGTCAGCGGGTGCTCTCAACTTCCCGTCTTTCTTACGGTCCTCACTGTGCCATCGCATCAACTTGGCATGCTCTCCGTTTACGAGCAGACGTTTCAACCATGGTATTATAGGAGCATACCACATCACCTTCGCAGAACCCTCTTCACGGGGCTCGCCACAACATCACGGGTCATCTCATCGATCTTATAATGTAATGCACCGCATACCGGGCATGCGTTCAGATCCTTATACGCACCAATCGTAGAGGATGTAGTCATTAGGGCATGCATGTATCTTCGCACCTCCAATCCTAGAGGGCATCGACCTTCTTTCTTGCTGCGTATGTCTTTGTCGGGCAATTCGTTATCCTTTGGAAGCTTCTTCTTCAATATTTTCATAGCTTCTCAAATCCTTTGTCGAGCACAACATTCTCTGCCTTCCATCGCAGCAATTCGATCACGGTACCAAGCTTTGTGTTGCCATCTTCGCAATTGGTGTACAACCCTTTTTGTGATCCTCTAACATGCGATCGAACTTCAGCTTCTCCTTTTGACTTTTGCATTGCGTCCTTGCATCGACAATGACCCGGCGGAGATCATCATCATTGGGCACATCGTTTGGTTCCTCTTGATCTTGGCAACTTAGCCCGTTGCGACATCATCGTGCACATCGTCTGGTTCCTCTTGATCTTGATAGCATCATCAGATTCGGGGGCACATAGTTGTCATCGTACTCTTCTTCTTCGCCGTCTTCCATCATAACCCCTATTTCTCCGTGCCTCGTCCAAACATTATAGTGTGGCATGAAACCCTTGTAAAGCGGTGGGTGTGAAGGATTTTCCGGTCGAGTAAGACTTCGTATTCCACATATAGGCCATGGACAACACATAAAACCATTCTGCTTGTTTGCCTCAGCCACTTCGAGAAAATCATGCACGCCCTTAATGTACTCGGAGGTGTGTCTTTCACCGTAGATCCGTTGCCGGTTCATCTGCGTGCATTATATATAATTAAGTGTGTCAAAAATCATTACAGAATATCATGAATGGATAATTAAGTGACCAAATTAATAGAAGTTCATCATCACATTAAAACCAAAGTACATACATAGATCTCATCTAACAACATAAAGCTCTGCAGAGCAACTAAATTAATTAAACGATACATTGAAACTATGTAAAACATTTCAATGCGAAAACAAATGCGATCATAATCGCAACCAAGGTAACAACTGATCCGACGACATAATGATACCAAGCCTCGGTATGAATGGCATATTTTCTAATCTTTCTAATCTTCAAGCGCATTGCATCCATCTTGATCTTGTGATCATCGACGACATCCGCAACATCCAACTCCAATATCATCTTCTCCTCCTCAATTTTTCTTATTTTTTCCTTCAAGAAATTGTTTTCTTCTTCAACTAAATTTAACCTCTCGACAATTGGGTCGGTTGGAATTTTCGGTTCAACAACCTCCTAGATAAATAAAATCTATTTCATGTTGGTCGGCATAATTTTCATAAACAATAAATGAACCAATAGTTATGAAAAGATAATATATACCACATCCGAATCATAGACAGGACGAGGGCCGACGGGGCGAATACCAAAACCATCACACTATATAAGATGCAATAATAAAAGTAAGAAAATAATACAAGTATCTATCTAAACATACAAGTAAGAATACTTTCCTTTTAGAAAGAATATAAGAACAAGAGGCTCACCACGGTGGTGCCGGCGATGAGATCAGCGCGGGTGATCGACGGCGGTGAAGACGGAGACGGGACGTGACAGACCGCTAGGCCTAGACAAATATTGAGGAAAATGGAGTTTGGAGGTCGAGCTTGGAGAGGAGAAAGTTAAGTAGTGTGGCTCGGGCATTCCATCGAACACCTCGTGTGCATAGGAGGTGAGCTAGAGCACCACAAAGCTCTCCAACGGCAGGCGAGAAAAAGCAGGCGGTGAAGTGCTCTGCTTTCATGAGCGAGGGGTATATATAGGCAATTCATTGGTCTGGTTCGTGGCACGAACCGGGACTAAAGGGCAGCCTTTGGTCCCGGTTCAAGCCACCAACCGGGACCAATGGTGGTGGGCCAGGAGCGAGGCCCATTGGTCCCGGTTCGTCCCACCAACCGGGACCAAAAGTTCCAGACGAACCGGGACAAATGTCCCACGTGGCCCGGCCGCCCCCCCGGGCTCACGAACCGGGTCCAATGCCCCCATGGGTCCCGGTTCTGGACTGAACGGGGACTAATGGGCTGACCCAGCCTGGACCATTGCCCCCTTTTCTACTAGTGTTAGTAATTTCATCGACGAATAAGTGAAGAATTACTTGATATCATAGTTGAATGTTCATGTGTTATGATAAAGTATATATTATCGTGATGACCGAAGGCGCAAGGAAGATTAAAGATCAAGCATAACCAAATATTTCCCCAACAACTGCAAAAGGAAAAAGTGCTGATAACTTATAAATTAAAGACAACAATAACATGATTTTGAACTTAGTTCCTAAACACATGCATGATTTAAATTTTCATTCTAAGTATGCTAGGTACAATGATCTAAAATTTATTACTTCATGAGATCAACATATTTGGAGAAATCAGATAATTCTGGGTGATATGAATTTAGGCAGCCCTAAATGACATACAACTATGAAATGTTGGCATTGTTCATCCGATTTTAGATCAGTCTTAGCTGCCCTCCTATCTTGAAATCCATAGGGAAAAAATAAAATCAAAATAAGAGATTATCTCATGAAATATGCACTGATTGAATAGGAAGCAAAGTTGAAAAGATCCATCGCACACATACTGTTTGATGGAAGTCCTAGTTACTTTAATCTTTGGGGGTCCTAATTACTTTAATCTTTGCGAGCAAGCAAGTCTTATTGCAACAATCCTTTCACCCTAAGATCTCTTGAGTAATTGTGTGTGTAGCAATCTGATATTAAATTGGCATGTGGATGTTGTATAGAGAGACCTTGGTGGGCAAGAGGATCCTGAACACCTTCTCGCTCTTCATCTCCTAGGTGCACTTCTTTAGCGTCTGCAACCTTGCCGCGTCCATGTACGCATCCTCGCTAGCGGCGGTCGACCTCTAGACGTCTGCTAGCACCAACCTTTCCTTGTACGAGGAGGAGGAAGACTACATAGCTTTGGCATCGGTGGCATCGGTGAGGATTACAACCTTGAGGAAGACAAAGGATGATGCGGTCGTGGTGTCGCCCACCGCTTGGCCACCATATGCACCGCCTCGAGACCGGATGTGGCGGAGGCCTGGGTGGGGGTTAGCACAGGCACATAGCTGGCTATGGCGGCAAGGAGATCCTTGATGGTGCGACGCGGGTGGCAGGCCAGAGGCATCAGGAGGAGTTTGTTGAGGATGCAAAGGAATGTCCGGACATGGGCCATCGACAATTCGTTCTGGCTGTGGTAGGAGGCCCAGGACCGGAGCGCATGCAGCTAGTCGTCAGGGTGATTAGTGGATGCCTCTGGCTCAACAGGAAGCCATGGCAGCATGGGGTTAGGGCATAGGAGAGAGGAGAAGGGTAGATGATGTGGTGGGAGATTGGGATTTGTTTTGCTTAGGAAAGATATAAACATGTTTCATTTAGTTATGCTATTTTTTTGGGAAATGGCAAGTTATGATTTGATTCTTTTTTAGACATATGGTTTGATTCCTTTATGTGGAGGTGAAAGAATTTGTGTGCTTTTGATTCATCAAGGGCCAGAACAAAGGAAAAGAGGAAGTGCTTCATGCTGAAAAACAGTGGGAAGAGTTTTGAAAGGAAATCTGATAAAACCAGTAGTAAAAACCGATGGGAGGAGACGTCTATGGTGGAAGGGGATTAACCGGAGTGGAGGCGACGGAACCAACTCCCCTTTAATAGTAGAGATACGCTTGTCGTGTCAATAATGAAAGGAAAACTATATCAGAAAATTATGTTGGGATGCATAGCGACACTAAGTTACACAATTGGACATCACTTATTGATACATCTCCAACATATCTATTATTTATGAAGTATTCATGCCATGTTTATAAGAATTTTATATGGTTTTGGTATGATTCGAATGAAACTAACCCGGACAGACGCTATTTTCAGAAGAACTATCGTGGTGTTGTTTTTTGTGTACAAATAAAAGTTCTCGGATGGGCTGAATCTTTTTGACGTTTTTTGGAACGAAAGAGACCCCCAAAACTTCCTGGGAGGACCAGAAGAGCCATGATGTGGACACAGTCCACTTGGGCGCGCCTAGGGGGTGATGGTGCCCAAGTGGCTTATGAGCCCATCATAACTCCATTTCGCGTGATTCCAACGCTGAAAATTCCTATAAATAGAGAAACTATGACCCCACCGGTGCAATTATACACTAATCATACACGCAAACATGTATGATCAAGATCAGAGACGCACGGGAAGATATCACAACACAACTCTAGACACAAATTAAAGTAATACAAGCTTCATATTACAAGCTAGGGGCCTCGAGGGCTCGAATACATAAGCTCGAACACAAGAATCAACGGAAGCAACAATATTTGAGTACATATATAAGTTAAACAAGACTGACTTAAGAAGGCAAGCAGAAACAAGATACATATCAAAAAGGCAAGGCTTCTTGCTTGGGACCTCCTAACTACTCCTAGTCGTCGGTGGTCTCCACGTAGTAGTAGGCTCTGTCAGGGTAGTAGAAGTCATCGACAGTGGCATCTGACTCTTGGGATCCACCATATGGTCGCAACTACCCGGAAGAATGGAAAAGGGGGAAATGGTAGCAAAGCAACCATGAGTACTCATCCAAAGTACTCGGAAGAATCAGATCTATACTAAGTATGCATTGGTATAAAGGGAAGGGATTTATCTGTGGACTGAACTGCAGAATGTCAGAATAGAGGGGAAGGCCTTGTCGGTGTCAAAACCGGCAGATCTCAGGTAGGGGAGCCCAAGCTGTGCGTGTAAGGATCGATGGTAACAGTGGAAAAAGGGACATAATGTTTACCCAGGTTTGGGCCCTCTTTAAGGAGGTAAAACCCTACTCCAGCTTGATTATATTCAAAGGTTATAGAGGTTACAAGAGTTGATCTACCTCGAGATCGTGGTGGCTAAACCCTAGATGTCTAGCCTATGAATATTCCGATGATGGTAATGATGATGACAGCCTCCAAGGACAAAACCCTCCGGTTTATATACACACCGGAGGGACCTAGGGTTTGCACAAGGTCGGTACTCAAGGGAAGGAAACAATACACCCGGACTCTAATCTTGCCGTTCATGTATGGAGAAGTCCCATCCGGACACGGAGGATGGTCTTTAGCTTGATCTTGCACGACCCATTCGACCCGGCCCATATTCCTGAGCCGGACACCTAAGGACCCCCGAATCCATGACTCCCTCAGTAGCCCCCAAACTTGCCTTCAATGACGATGTAGTATGCAGATATAAGCCTTTGGCTTTGCAAGGCGGGTTCTCCACCATACTTTGGATTGACGATAGTCCGACATCGGCTTCTATGTCCAGTCTTTATGATTCCTTCCTGCCTTTGCCTCGATTTCCACGCGTATGAGCGAATGCGAACGATCCATTAACTTTTTACATTTTAACCCTTTAACAGGCATGGCGACATTATATAACGAGGTTAGATCCCCAAACGCCATCCCACATCGCCGAAAGAGCAACAGAGCAAACTACGAAAAAAGCCCAAACCATGGCTAGCACCCCTGGATCCTCCTCGCGTCCTCATGGCCCTCAAGGAGGGGGGTTGGCGAAGTTGTTCTGTATCCCATCTTCATCTTAATTGTCTCCAGACACAAGGATATCTTCCTCCTGAGCATCTAGTCTCCGTACGGGCAGGATTAGCTTCTACGGGCGCTGGTGCATTGGCGGAGAATTTCCCCAACCCCAGCCAAGGGGAGAGGGTGTGCTTCATCTCGTTCCTTCTGAGGGGCATAGGATTCCCGATCCGCCCCTTCCTTAGGGATCTATTGGAGTACTACGAGATCCAACTGCACAACCTCGCACCAGGTTCCATTCTGCACATTTCTGGTTTTGTCGCCCTCTGCGAATTATTTTTATGTTGCGAGGCTCATTTCGAACTATGGAAAAAGTTCTTTTGCCTCATCCCCCGCCACCAGGGCGGAGTGTCTATATTTGAAGTGAGCGGCACCGAAGTATGGTGCATAGCCAGATCCGGATACCCAGTTGGGACTCCAAAGAGAGGGTCCGAAGAATGGTCTTGAGAATGGTTCTACATTGAGGATGTTCCTCTTCTGGACCCACTCCGACGAGGAATTCCCAAATTCTCCAATGCTCCCTTGAAGAAGCTACTCAGTTGGCGCCCCAAGTCCCTCGAACAGGAGGATAGTGTGGAGGTGATGAGACTGGTCAGCAAGGTCAGATTGCTGACCCATTCCAGACTCTCCATCATTGAAGTTATGGCCATTGCAATAAAGCAATGCATCCAACCTCTTCAATCCAAAGTGGCCCTTTATGGAACTATAACAGGGAGGATGACGCATCTCGCTATAGGCAAGAGGGTCCGGATAACCAAGCTGCATTGACTGCCACGTGACCGATCTTTATAAAGGAGAAGAAGAGGACTTCGGCCGTTTACATTGTCGGGAAGGTTTCTCCATGTACAATCCAATTGAATGGGTAAGTTATTCATTCAACACTTTTTTATCATCGGGATGCATTAATCAAATATTCTAGTTTCTTTTAAAACAGTCATGGAGGAAGGTGGTCGAGAACATCTGTTGCCCCCCCCCTCAGCCAGAGGACCATGTTCGCAATGAAGACCCCTGATTCCATGAGGATCCGGATATTTCATAGAATTTGAAGATAGAGTTTACTATCAGGCGAGCCTTAGCGGCTCTGAGGTAGACATTGTGTCCAACTACCCTATCTCTATCCCTTTGTTAAGTTAAGTGACCGGAAATCCTTTAAAAGGGCAAACACTTCTACTCACAACTTACCCTCCAAACTGGACCGTGTTCCGCAGGATCGGCGCTCGGCAAGCTGTACACAAGCACGAGCAATCAAAAGGAAAACAGCTCCTTCGCGGGGTGAGCGCATGAAACAAAAGGGGAGCGGGGATGCGGCTGAGCCTGCTCCATCACCAATGAGGTATATTCATTACTTCATGTCTAGGCATAAAGCCGAATCGTCATTTTCCTCCTCCTTCCATTATCTCAGGAGAGGTATACGGCGAACCATACCAAAGATCCCAGCAAGTTGAGCTGCAGCCAATGCGATGGCGAACTCGTCAACTAGGACGAGGGCGCAAAAAGGGGTGGCGCAGTCTCATCCACCTCATGAAGATCCGGATGAAGTGTCCGTCACTAACTCCGAGGTGGAGAGCGTGATGAATCACCGTCGCTTAAAAGAGACCCTGCATGCCCCGGCCTTTTCGGAGCAAGAATTTACCGCTCTCAGCACCGTGGACGCGTATATCCGAGCTGCCCGGGACGGACTTACTGGGGTTACTCGCAAGTTCTCAAAGGATATATAGGTGGAAATTTATGCAATTTTAATATATAGATAATAGTAGCCCCGAGATTTAAAGTGGTAGGAACTAACCGATTTGAGGATCGTTTATGACCGCAGGTCCTCAAGGAGAAGAATGTCGCATTATCCCAGGAGCTCAAGACAAGCTGGACACAGATGAATGCCACTGTCATAGAGCTTGAAGAAATGAAGAGTGCGCCAATGACCGGGGGAAAATATAAAAAACTAGAAGAGGAAGTGAAGAAGCAGGCCGAAGATATAAAGAGCTTAAAGGCTTAACTCATGGATGCGCAACAGTAGAATCAAAAGCTGAAGGGCGGAATATTCCGTATGACTCTTGAACCATCCGGAGTACTGATATAATCATATAATAAAGAATGTTATAATTCGGTTCATACAGGTGTGTTAACCGGTCGCCAAGAAGAGGAAGTGTCCGGGATTCAAAGTGACGTTCTTAAAGAACTGTCAAAGCTGCACGAGCATGCCCGGAAAGCCATGAAGAATATGGCCAAAGCCTTATGGCCATCCGATGCCCCTCTAGAAAGTATGGAGGGGTTGGCAGACCTGTTCAAGGGTGCTTGGCGTCGCTTCGAGTTATGGAAGACGTCCGCATGCCGGGATGGTGCGTGAGAGGCATGGGCCATGGTGAAGACACGCTACACCGGAGTTGATCCGAATCATATGGCCCAAGTTGGACATTAGGGACTGGATGGGAAGGAAATTCCTGTAAACTTGCTATATGACCAAGTAATGATAGCATCAAAATATTTGCAAGAAGATTGTAAGCTAGATAGACTTATAGATGGCGTAGAAAGAGAGTAGGCGTTCAATTCTATGTATCAATATACTTTATGACCGAAATTATCTCCTGCCGAACTTGTATTTTTTTGTCATCGCAGACCTTCGGCTTCGACCTCCGAACCAAGAAATTGGAGTGTTTTCGTATACTATGTTAATTAAGAAACATTTAGTATCTTTGGAAACCAGTCATATTGCTCGAACAGACAAAAATGTGTTCGGGGAGTTATGTTATATTACTGTTTAGCATAAGAAACATCTTCCAAGGAAAATAGTTCCATTCAGGGTTCCTTTCCTTGGGTTGGCATACTAAATTATGTATGCCTAGCCTTTTATCCGAATTACAGGGAGCCAATTCCATATTTGTTCCAAAAAACAGTCCGTCGTTTATTTGCCGACCAATTATTCCCTTAAGAGCGCTAGCCTTCGGCTTCACCCGTCCGAGGTAAAGATCCGGATAACCCGGTTGCAACAATCGCAGAGGTAGTCCCTTTACACCCTAATTGAACAATCGGGAACATAGGGTATAAACACAGGAGCGAGGCAACCCAGCTTGGCAAAAAATTAAGTCATAGAGGTGCATATAATGGCAAAAGTTGTATAGAAAGAACCGACATGGACAAAGGAAGCTTTATAAGCTTTTAATAATATGCTTCGATAGAGAAGCCACCATGTATGGTGTGGTGTATACATTTAAAGATGTGTACCCCGAATAATGTGGTTGATCCGAACATACATTGAGAAGGAAAAGGAAAAAAAAGAAAAAGGAGAGAAAAAAAAGGAAAAAACCTAGTCAAAGTGAAACCTAAGGAGGTCGAACTACACGTAGAATCTTTGGAGCCGGGCAGCGTTCCGTTGGTTCGGCTCAAGTTCATTATCCGCTGCATTGCGAAGGCGATAGGATCCTCCAGTAAGGACTTCATCTACGATGAAGGGGCCCTCCCATTTAGGTTTGAGCTTGTCCTTTTTCTTTTCCGGGAGGTGTAAAACAAGTTCTCCGACATTGTATGTCTTAGCCCACACTTCTCTGCTTTGGTAATGCCTGGCCTGTTGTTGATAAAATGCAGAACAAGCCTTGGCAACATCGCGCTCCTCTTCGAGTCCGTTTAGGTCATCCTGCCGATCTAATTCGGCTTCTCTCTCTCTTCATACATGCACACTCTAGGTGAGTCATGAATAATGTCGCAGGGCAATACGACCTCTGCGCCGTACACCATAATGAAGGGTGTGTATCCGGTCGTTTGATTGGGCGTGGTTCGGAGTCCCTAGAGTATGGAATCGAGTTCCTCAACCCAGTGCTTGTCTGATTCTCATAAAGAGCGCACTAGTCTGGGCTTAATGCCACTCATGATGAGACCATTGGCCCTTTCGACTTGGCCATTTGTTTGAGGGTGGTATACGGATGCATAGTCGAGTTTAATGCCCAACTTAACACACCAGGTTTTCACCTCATCAGCTGTAAAATTGGAGCCATTATCAGTGATGATACTGTGCGGGACACCATAACGGTGGACTACGCCGGATATAAAGTCGATCACTGGCCCTGCCTCAGCTATTTTTACTGGTTTGGCCTCTATCCATTTAGTGAATTTATCTACCATTACCAGCAAGTATTTCTTTTTGTGGCTTCCCCCTTTGAGGGGACCAACCATATCAAGCCCCCATACCACGAAGGGCCAAGTAATGGGGATTGTTTCTAAAAGTGCTAATATCGACTAGAGGGGGGGGGTGAATAGGTGATTTTTATGGAAGTCTTCAAAACTTGGAAGTTTTGAAGACAAACAATAGAAACAACCTAATTGATATGCAGCGGAAGATAGACTACCCTAAACAAGCCATAGTCAAGTATGTAATGATGTGAAAGTACAGGACTAATAGCAGTTAGGTAGTAAGGATCAAGATGGAAGATAGTGTGAAGCCAATCAACAATAGTAGTCAAGCAATGAAGTCAAGCAGATAAGCAGATAGGCAATGACTTCACGAAGACAAACTTAAGTAAGGTTGGAAGGATAGAACCAGTTGCTTGTTGAAGACACGATTTGTTGGACCAGTTCGATTCTTTGTGACAAATGTACGTTTGGTTAGGGAGGCTGAGATTTAGCGAGAAGACCGTGTCTTCACCTTATTCCCCTTGAGCTAAGGACACCCAGTCCTCGCCCAATCACTCTGGTAAGTCTTCAAGGAGACTTCCAAACCTTCCACAGACTTCGTTCATCGGCAATCCACAATGACTCTTGGATGCTCGAGCGCGATGCCTAACCGGCCGGAGGATTCATAGTCCTCAAGTGTAATAAGTCTTCAGGTCACACAGACAGAAAGACTTCAGTGATGCCTAACACTCTTTGGCTCTGGGTGTTTGGGCTTTATCCTCGCAAGGATTTCTCTCTCTCAAATGCTTCAATATGGGTTGCTCTCAAACGACAAAAGCCGTGCACAAACTCTGAGCAGCCACCAATTTATGGTGTAGGGGGTGGGCTATTTATAGCCACTAGGCAACCCGACCTGATTTGTCCAAAATGACCCTTGGTCACTAAGGAACTGACACGTGTTCCAACGGTCAGATTTCAAACACATGCGACAACTTTACTTGGGCTATAAGCAAAGCTGACTCATCCAGCTCTGGATAAGATTTGCTCTCATTGTCTTCGCTCGAAGACATAGGATTTGAGTTGAGCATCACTTGATCACTCGACTTAGTTCACTTGGACCCCACTTAACGATCGGTGGTTCCTTTGACTCAACAAAGAAGAAAAGGAAAAAACGAAACCACACAGTCTTCGCGCTCCAAAGTCTTCACGCAATGTCTTCTCATGTCATAGTCTTCAATATGAACATCTTCTCTTACCACCATTGTCTTCAATGTCTTCATACATTTTAGGGGTCATCTCCGGTAGGTAAACCGAATCAATGAGGGACGCTACCTGCGTTATCCTGCAATTCTCACAAACGCATTAGTCCCTCAACCAACTTTGTCGTCAATACTCCAAAACCAACTAGGGGTGGCACTAGATGCACTTACAATCTCCCCCTTTTTGGTGATTGATGACAAACTGGTTGAAGTTTTCAACGGGGATAAAGTATGTGAAATTGTAAGGATATGGAATCGTCTTCATAAGTTGCAAGGGCTCCCCCGGAAGATGTGCATATAAGTAATTTGCTTTTGGAATGCAAATGCACATGGTAGGTTGTACTTGTGGAGATCCACTTCAACTTATGAAGCTAATTCATCATGCATGAAATGATATGGCAAGTAAAATGACATGCATAATGAAAAATGGACATCTGCAGAATGATCTAAGTGTGGAAGTTATCATCGCACATGCGGAATTTATCATCGCATCCTAGTAAAGCAAATAAGTAGCAGAAGTAGCAGACGACCATCAAGTTTAGGTGTTACAACTCAAAGAACCAAATGTTTCAAAATGCAAGAGTTGTAAGCACGCAGCAAAATATAATGCAATCACCCATATGAACCCGCTTGAAGACTATCAACTCATACGCTTCTCCCCCTTTTGTCAGTAATGACCAAAAAGGTTTGAAGACATAGAGCATCTACTCGTCATGAGTAGGTGAAGCAGGTGGTCGTTGTCGTTGGTTGGCGGTCGAGATGAACTTGGTGCGATGTCGTCTTGCCGCAGGAGCGGGAGTTGGTGAAGTAGCGTCATCTTCATCATCGATCTCTCCGGCATTAAGCTGTCGCCCAGCGGAAGAGGAATATTCGAGTCTTCAAGAGATGGAGTTCGACGCAGGTAGCAGTCCGTGGAGGAGTGGAGTCGAATGGAATCTTTCATTGAAGCCATCGTCTTGAAGATCGGCTTGACCTTGGCGGTCAAACTCTTCCATGATCTTGACAAGTTTCATGAGCAACAAAGGCATTCTTGGTGGCAAGGTTGCGAATCGATTGACATCCACCAAGAGGCTTTGCATCATCTCTTAAGCGAAATGATGCTTATCCTGTTTACGATGAAGGGCCACAAGAAGTTCTCGGTCATTGAGAACGAGAGCGCTTCCGAGGCCTTTGCGCAATGGTGCTTTCGGTGGCTTCGATTAGGCGCTCTGTGAGGCAGACGTGTGTTACCAGCCAGCGGATAGATTCTTGTCGCTGCTTGAACACCTTCAATAGGCTGAGTGAAGCTTTGGTGCTCAATGTTACGAAGACAAAGCGGCGTCTTGGCGGTCGAGTATATAGCATCAATCGACATATCAACCTCTGGCGAAAATATTATATGATTGCGGCGGAGGGCTGATAATTGATGATGAGTGTAAACGATGAGGCGCATGACCCATGGAGCATAAAACTTCGGACCAAATAGGTCGAGCCGGAAGCGACAAGTTGCACGATGAAGAATTCCTTAGTGTTGAAGTGATGCCATTGAGAATATAGAAGACCAAAGTCTTCATAGCTCCTTCAACCTTGGCGTGATGAGTGTCCCTTGGTGGCCATAGAGTTCGCCTTGATGATATGATATATGGTGCGGCGGATACTCAAGGTCTTCAACAAAGAAATGTGTGGGATACTCGGCGTCGGATGGCAAAGGCTTCATCATGCTCAACATCGGCTCATATTGGGTTACGGCTTATGAAAGATGCTCTCCTGACATTGCGATGCGGTGACAATCGAGTTCATATAGTTCTCTGGGTGGCTAGCCCTCAGAAGCTCAATGATATCCATAGCTTTGGCTTCATGATGAACATTTCGATCATCCACTCGAGAACCCATGTCTTGATGTCTCTGTAGTAGCCGCGAATGTGCAGAGTGGCATAGAATTGAAGCAATAGCTCTTCATTCCAATGTTCTTTATGCATCACAAAGTGGAGCAGACCAGCATCACGAAAGCAATCAAGTGCTTCTTATAAGCATGGCAATCCAGCAATAGCTTCAATGTCAAGACGCATATGAGGGAAAATGCGCCCTTGATCATATAACACGCATGAGTAATAGCTTCTCTGCTGATAGCTCCAGAACCGATCTGATGAAATCCTTGTCTTGGAGTAGGGGTTCTTGGCGCTGTCAAAGAAGGTATTATGGCTCTTGAAGCCATTAGCATTGAAGGACCCGGGGGAGTTGGCAGTACCTGGAAACCTTGGCAACCTTGGCTTTGACTTCTGGACCTGAGGCCGATGCTCAACATGATAGTCAAATTGGGGTCCTGAGGCAGAAGGCGGAGGCACCAGAATGGGCCATCGGACAGTGACAAGCTGACTGTGATCGTATGCTTTCTCAATAGTGTGGGGCCTTGGTGGCGGAACAGGAGCAGGAGCAACATCAGAGGAGTCAGGCTGCACCACAGGTGTTTCAGGAGCAGTTGTCATATTTGCTTCAGGTACAGCAACCTCATTGGCTTCAGGTGCAGCATCCTCATTGACTTCAGGTTCATGGGCCACATTTTCTTCAGGCACGGTGGCCTCATTGGTTTCAGGCACACTGGTTGGTGCAGGCTCCACATTAGCGTCAGCCATGACTACGTCATTGGCTTAATTAGCGTTGGCGGTGGCAGCCTCAACATTGTCAACCTCCTCTTGACGAACAGGAGGGTCGGGCACAGGCACGTTCACATCTGGAACTTCTTCTTCTTCAATAGCTGGGGGAGTAGGTACACGAACTTCTTCTTCATTTTCTTCGGCTGATGCAGCCGGAATGTCTTCAGCAAAGATGTGCTTCAGACTGGAGACATTCACAGTTGGAGCAGGTTCAGAAAATACTTGCCGTGCAATGTGAGCGTTGCACTTCTCCTTCTGAACAGCTCGATGAGGGACTTGAGCCTTTGTCCTCTGCGAAGCTGCGAAGTCTTCCGGCTTCAAGTTGGGAGATGGAGTTGGCTGAGCCTGAAAGTCTTCATCCTCTTCTTGCACTGGGGGTGTAGCTTGTTGTTGTTGTTGTTGTTGTTGTTGTTGGGGAGTACTGGGGGATTCGTGTTGTTGTTGTGGGTGATCAGCCCACGAAGCATCCTGAGCAATTGGCATCAATGGACGACCAATCTTGATGAGTTCGCTGTTAAATGCGGACAAAGCGATGATACCACTTGATGTTCGATCGAGGAAGAACTTCATCATCATTTACATTGTCATCTTGACCAATGTCTTCAGCAGCAGTGTGTTCAGATGCTGGAATATCTTCAGGTTCATGAGCCTCTATGGTAGCAGGCTCATGGACAACCATTCTTCATTCTTGATGAACAGACACAGGGCGAACCACGGAAATGGGTTCAACGACTAAGGGCTCTGTGGAACCAGCCCTAGTCTTCTTGGTCTTGCGCTTCTTCTTGGAGGGAGCGGCATCAGAGGCTTCAGTATGCTTTCTCTTTCGGGCTTCAGCCTCTGCAGCCCTCGTCTTCTTCTGTTCTGAAGCTGTTGTGGTGACCTTTGGCTTCGAGCCAGTCATGCTGCTCGGGAAGATAATGCGAGGGGCTTCTTGGCTTGAAGGTTCAGGCTGATCAGCAGGGCGCTTGTTCTTCTTCTTTGCAGCCATCCTGGGGTCAATGCCAGGACGGCCAAATGACTTGCGCTTCTCAGCCTCATTGTAGGCAAGCACACACTTATCAGCTAAAAGCTTCATGCGTTCTCGAGAGCCCTGAGCTTCTTGGCATTTCTTGAGAAAAGCTTCTTTAAGCTCATTCAGCATGACCTTGAAGTTGCGGACGTCTTGAACACTTAGCTTGGCCACATGCTTCTTGAATTGAGCCTTCTCAAAGTCAATCTTGTTCTTGAGCTCAACGATGCGCTGAGCGAGAGCTAGCTCAGAAGCAATGGCGCCATTGAAGGCGACACTGAGGCCAATGGGGAGCTGTAAATCTTCAAAGCTGACATTGGGGGTGTCAAACCACTCATCAATGAAACTGTGGATGATGGCTACATCAAAGAGAGGCAGGTTGCCGAAGATTTCTGCTTCTTCCTTGCTCTTTATCAGCTGCTCAAGAGCATCATCAGCAAGATCTTCATCACTTGATAGATCAATGGGTTCTTCACGCAGAATGGCAGCAGGAGTCAAGGCTCTTTGATCAGATGGTCTGACAAGTTGTTTCTTCTTCTCCGTTCTCTTGGAGACATGGGACTGATCTTCAGACTGCACACTGGCTTTAGGAGGTGCAGTGGCCAGTGGCTTCACACGTGAAGTCTTTGGTGGTGCAGCTGAGGTTGAAGCCTTTGACTTCTTTTGCTTCTGCGGCTTTAGAGGAGGAGCTGGGGCTTCATCAGAGTCAGCACCATCATCAGAATGATCTACTCTGGCGCCTTGGACCATGATGTAGGTGATGAGGCCATCAAGGTTGGCATAGGGGCCAATGACATTGGGATTAGCATCACGGGAGCCGTCAGCACGGGGAGCAGAGGGACCTGGGTTGAAGTCCAAACCCAAGGACTTCTTGTTCTTCTTGGCCGAAGCCATAGCAAACTGGTAGTTGCGCTTGAAGAGAGAGTCATCACGACACCATAGTAGTGAGGTGGGATTCGCGTCTTCCTCTGATGATAATTTTCTTCGGGATCTGTCTTGTACAGTTCTGCTAAATCATCAGGCAGATCTTTAGATGTTCCTTCTCTGCTTTGCCCATACCCTTCCTTGCTAATTTTTCGCAGCCATGAACTTTAAGTGAAAGGCTTGAGATTTGCTTCTTGCGGGTCAAGCGAACTGGCTTCGGGAGAATTTATATGATCTTTGTAAGTATTCTCGCAAATGAATGCGGACTATGAGAACCAAGGGATTCTCCAATGACATGTACACGTAGGATCGAAAGTATGTCTAGAGGGGGGGTGATTAGACTACTTGTCAATATAAAAATTCTGCCTTTTGACAAAGAACAGTTTTGGCAGATTCACAATTATGATCAAGTCAAGCATCACCCTACACATGCAATTCTAGAGTATAGGCAGCGGAAAGTAAATTGCACATGTAGTAAAGAGAGGTGGAGAAGAGCAAACGCAATTTTGGAGACGCGGTGATTTTTCCGTGGTTCCGATAGGTGGTGCTATCGTACATCCACGTTGATGGAGACTTCAACCCACGGAGGGTAACGGCAATGCCTTGAGTCCACGGAGGCTCCACCCACGAAGGGTCCACGAAGAAGCAACCTTGTCTATTCCATCATGGCCTCACGCCCACGGAGGGCTAGCCTTACTCGGGTAGATCTTCATGAAGTAGGCGATCTCCTTGCCCTTACAAACTTCTTGGTTCAACTCCACATCTCGACGACGGAGGCTCCCAAGCGACACCTAACCAATCTAGGAGGCACCACCCTCCAAAAGGTAATAGATGTTGTAGATGATGATGAACTCCTTGCTCTTGTGCTTCAAATGATAATCTCCCCAACACTCAACTCTCCTCACCGATTTGGCTGTGGTGGAAGAAAGGATTGAGTGGAAAGCAACTTGGGAAGGCTAGAGATCAAGCTTCATATGGTGGGAGTGGAGCAACTTGATCTCAACACAAGGGTAGGTAGTTCTCTTCTCGAAAATGTAAGGTAGGAGTGGTAGTTCTTTCGATGGCTCTCTCCACGAATGAAGAGGGGTGGAGGGGTATAAATAGCCTCCACACAAAATCCAACCGTTACACACATTTGAGCAATCTCGGTGGGACCGAAGTGGACAACTTCGGTGAGACCGATTGTTCAAATAATGTGAACGTTGGGATTTTCGGTGGGACCGAATATACAATCTCGGTTAGTCCGATTAGATGCAATGACAAGAGCATCCCGGTTTGGTGGGACCGACTTCATCATCTCGGTGACACCGATTTGATGACGAAGGTTTCTGAAACTTGGCAACTCATGTTTCGGTGAGACCGAGTTCGAATCGGAAAATCCGAGTTTACTAGGGTTTGGCTTATGGCTGAGGTGGTTCATCTCGGTGTGGTGAGTTTGGAATATTGGTGGGACCGAGACTACTTATGAGTGTATATGGCGGTGAAAGTTCTTGATAGTTTAGGAGATGTATCACTAAGCACTTGAGCAACCAGATCATCATCATAACCTCATCCCTTTTAATAGTATTGGCTTTTCCTATGGACTCAATGTGATCTTGGATCACTAAACCAAAATGGAGTCTTGAGCTTTTGCCAATGCTTGCCTTAGCATTTTGGGGGTCCACTTCTTGATCCTTGCCATACCCATATCAATGAACTCTCTCAAATGATTCTCAAGTAACTATTAGTTCAATGATATATATGTTGTTATTAATTACCAAAACCACCCGGGATTAGTTGCACTTTCAATCTCCCCTTTTGGTAATTGATGACAACATATAGATCAAAGCTTCGACAAAGGATATAATCAATGAATAATATAAATCGCTTTGAGAAGTATGTGATAAGCAAGAGCTCCCCTAAATTTGTGCATTATTTAAGATTTGCGTTTGAATGCAAATGCACAATCGATTAGGATAATGGGTCACTCTTCCATGTCACATACATCTTGGTGGAGCGCACAAAATGATAAGAATGAACAGATGCACCCAATCACCAAGACATGAGTAAATGGTCATACGAGATAGGAATGGCATATGATAAGCATTAAGCACACATTAAAGCATAGTACGACCAAGCACTCATTAAGGTAGAATCAAGCGGAGTATCAAACACCTTTGAATGTCTCGAAAACCAAAAGTATCTCAAAGAAACCGCAAAAGAACGAAAGAGCAAAAGCGCAAAGACAACAACACTCTCTCTCAAAGCCCTATGATCTATACAATTTCTCCCCTTTGGCAACAAGTTACCAAAAGTTCGAAAAAGCATAGAGCTAAGCGTCACTGTGGACTCTGGCCGGCGGCTTCGTCTCAGGTTGATGTCGGAGTGGATATGACAAACATCGGCGAAGACTTCACTGATGTCTGTCTTTGGAGGAGTGGACACTTTGAGCTGGAGCTGGAGTAGGAGCAACTTGGGCTGTGGAGGTGTCTTTGAAGCTGTAGTCGTGGTGTCAATCATCGGAATAGCAAATGATCGGGATCCTTTGGGAACCGGAGCGATCTGTCGATGAGAATCTGGACTAAGTCATCCTGCAACTCACGCATAAGCTCTGCCTTGTCCTGCTTTGCTTCCTCAATGTCTGCCTCGAGCTTGTTGACGGTCACTTGTACTTCAGTCAACTTCACGTCCAGAGCGTAGATCTTCTCGTCAACAATCCTCTCTAAGCTCTCCTGAGACTGTTCAATGCTAGCCAGGCGTTGTTCAATCCTTTGAGTAGCTTCAAGAATTTGCTCTCCGAAACTCTTTGGTTTAGCTGCTGCTGCTGCTGCTGCTTCCTTGTCAGCTTTGGCTTCTGAGGAGGAGGCTGGGGTGCTTCCTCATCCTTATCCTCTACTGCTGCATCTGCATGCACTATTCTCTTTCTCTTGGTGGTTTTCTTCACTTTGCTTGCAGCTGCCTCTCCCAAATTCAGCTTCTTAGCAACAGTTGATCGCTTGACTTTGCTTTGGTGCCCTTCTTAGATTGTTGATCTTGTTGCTCTTTGGCAACAACCTTCCTTTAGGCTTTGAGGTCACCTCTTCCTCAACAACAAAATCTGAATCCTCATCATCTGAATTCCTCTTCTTTCTAGCTCGGTGGCTGCAGGAGGCATGCCACTTGGTGTACTCCTCTCACCATCATCGGATGAGCTACTAGGATCGGGACTAGTGCACCCTCTGGAATGTCTCGCAATGGGTGTCTCGACTGTTCTCACCGCCACGGCATCGACATGGCCGACAACCCGTGAATAGATAAGGTGTAGGCAGAGAAGAAGAGTCATCACAAACTGCGAAGTTTTGCAAAAAAATGAGTTCAAATTCTAGTATTAAGTTTTCACGAGAAGACATTTTGGTCGACTGAAGTTTAAGGTTCGTGAATCCGAAGTGTTAAACAGAGCTTGGCACACCACTTTCGGTTTGACCGAAGTGGGTTTCGATCTGCTGAAAACACTAGGGTTTCACAGAATCTTCATTTCGGTCACACCGATTTTGCACAACTTCGGTTGGACCGAAGGTGCGATCTAATGGCCATAGGCCAAATCAGGTCATACCGAAAATATAAAATCGGTCTCACCGAGATGTGTTCCATGAAACCTAACCCTAAAACTTTTACTCGAATCTAGTTCAAACGAACCAATCTGTGTACAGGAGGATTTCAATCGTGGCAAGATACTAGGCAATCCAAGCGTGCATTGAATCGGAGATGGGAGCACGAGTGGGATCAAAACTCACCCTAACTTGGTGGAGTTTTTCTCTGGCGGCAACGGCTCGGAGGAGATGTCCGTTGACGGCGACGGAGACTCGCGGCGAGGCCTGAGCGGCAACAGCGACGATCCGGAGACCAAGGCGACGGCAAAAAGGTGTGGGGCGAAACGTTTGAAGGAGGAATCAGCAGCGCTGCCCCTCGGAATATATACCCTTCGCTGATGGTGGGACCGAGTTGTAAAACTTCGGTGGCACCGAGATGGATAACTGCTAGGCGATTATGCACTTGATCACGCCGAAATCACAACTCGGTTTCACCGAGATGAAAACCTAGATCGATCTAAATGCTTTCGGTTCGACCGAGTTTGAGTGAGTTGGTCCGACCAAATCAATTAGAAGGTTTTGGAAATTAGCCCTTGACGGATCGGTGGCTCAGAGTGCTCCTCACCCGAGGGTCCGAAAATGACTTGTTCAAAATTTGTGATGTAAGCATGAATAGAATTTGAGACAAGAAAGCATAGATAGCTAGGGGAGGTACTTAGGCATTCTTGTCCATCCATTTGGTCGAAAAATCAAAACGACCAAAACAACAAATGGATGTCCTCGAATGGATAAAATCATGCATCCAACATGCTCACACAATAAGATAGCAAATGAAATATGTGTCAAACATGCACAACCAAAACTCTAGCAACTAACACACAATTTGTCGATGACTAGGTCATCTTTATATGAGTATATTGACTTAGGAGCCAAATGAGAACATTTGATCATAGGTCATACTTATCGTTTAAGCACAAGTGGGGTTACCACTTTTACAAAAAGCATTGATGTGTTCACATCATTTGAAGATGCTTTAGCTCAATTTTTAGAGCAAAGCTCCCCCTAGATGTGAGAACCCCTTTTAAAGGGTCAAACTAACCTTGGGTTGTCGTAGAAGACTTCATGTAGATGTTGAAGATGTGGATGCTCAATGTTGATGGAGATCATCAAGAGTTGGGAGCTATCCTTTGGATTCGGCACTTTCAATACCTACATGGGTTAGTCCCACAAGGAACAAACAAGGATATCCATGGACATAGATTGAAGTTCACAATAGATGATGTCCATGAAAGCAATGATTACCTTGTCCCTTGACTTACCAACAAGAGGGTTTGTGACTCCATGAACTAGTGCACGATGTGGAAGTTGATTGCACAAGTTTTTTGCCAAAATGAATGTGAGTGAAGTATGTTGGCGGAGTCACCCTCAAGAACTTTCTAGTTCTTCTTCTTCGGGATCCACATCATCTTGATGGGAATCCTTGGGGTTGTAGTTGAGCTTGACGAAGTAGAACTTGACGTTTCCTTGGGAACCCACTTGACCATGGCTTGAGGTGCTTCAACAAATGCATCAATCTCCTCTTGAAGCTTGTCCTTGCCTTTTAGCTTGTGGTCTTGTGGTGGAAGGTCATCTTGAGCTTGTTCCACATTGGAAGAAGTAGGATCATACTTCTCCTTTTGAGTAACAAACTATGGAGTAGGATATTGACCTTCTTCCCACTCAACGCCTTCGGCGTTGAACTTTCGCTCAAAACCAATTCCTTGATTCTTCCGGTGCCTTCCTTGCTTGCGAACAATTTCCTCAAAGTTCTTGCTTCCAGCAAGGCTCTTGTAGACACCTTTCTCTATGATCCCTTTCAATAAACTATTCTCTTGCTCAAGTGTAACTTGGCTTGAAACATTGTTAGTGGAATCAAGAGAACTACTAGAAGCAACAACATTGGATTTAGCATGGTTATTGTTACTGCTAGAGGAAGAATTTTTCTTATGCTTTTCATGCTTAGTCTTAATGGGTGGCAAGAAATTAGACAAGAGAAGTCGTTTGGCAAGATATGAAGAACTCTTCTTTCGAAGATCGTCATTGATTGCTTTTAGAAACTCATGTTCTTGCTCTAGAGTGAGCTTCTCGAGCGTAGCTTCTCATGAGATCTTAGGAGCTCTCTATGATCTTCTTGAGTTGTTTCATGAGCTAACTTAAGAGTGTTTAGTTCTTTAGTTAGACGCTCAATCTCCTTCATAGCATTGTCATTCGACTCTTCTCGACTATAAAGACTACTAGCATGTTCATCGTTACTAGGCTCATTGGATTTATCATGCAAGAGCTCATCTTCACCAAGCAAGTCATCCTCATCACTATCAAGTCAATGAATTCAGGGTGTGATACCTTGGGGCCTTTAGCCATGAAGCATCTTCCAATTCCCTCATTTGGTGAATCAAATAAGTCGTAGGAGTTGGAGTTGGAGGATCGAGAGCAAGACCGCAACACCTTCATCTTGACAGTAGTCGAGTCGGAGTGATAGCTTCCTTGGATTGATTGTCGAGTCGGAGCCGGAGACCCATTCACCTACATGAGCTTGATGTTTTCTTCTTGTGTAGCTCCTTGATGACTTGTCTTTCCTCTCCGAATCCTTGCTTCTCCGAGAGGGTCTTCGTTCATAACGATCATCTCTGCTCCTTCTCTCTTTCCGAGGTGACTCATCTCTTGAGCTTCTTCTTCTTGGAGATTCTTCTCTTCTCTTGTGGGGAGCCGTACACTCATTTGAGTAGTGTCCGGTCTTCCACAATTGTAGCAGATTCGATCACGACTAGAAGATCTCTTTTCATCATATGATCTAGACTTTGAGCTTCTCTCTTTGCCTCTATTCTTGTAGAATTTGTTGAAGTTCTTGACCATTAGGCTTATCTCTTCATTGGAAACTAACTTGTCACTTGAGGTTGTGGGAGCATCACTTGTAGCTTTGTAAGCACCACTTGACTTGTTGTGAAGCTCTTCCTTATCCTTAAGTGTCATCTCATGAGAACAATTCTTCCAATGACTTGGTTGGCTTGAGAGTCTTGTAGTTTGGCATCATTTGGATCAAAGTGCACACGGTGTCATACTTTCCATCCAAAGCTCTGAGAATCTTCTTGATGATGAATCGGTCGGTCATTTCTTCGCTTCCTAAGCCGGCAATCTCATTTGTGATGAGAGCAAGCCTAGAGTACATTTCAGCGACTCCTTCACCATCCTTCATCTTGAACTTGTCAAGTTGACCTTGAAGAATATCTAGCTTTGATTCCTTCACGGACTCGGTACCTTTGTGCATTTCAACCAAAGTATCCCAAATCTCTTTTGCATTCTCAAGGCGGCTGATTTTGTTGAACTCCTCGGGACACAAGGCATTGAAGAGAATGTCACAAGCTTGAGCATTGTTTTGCAACATCCGCAATTCTTCGGTGTAGCCGCGATCCGAACTTTTCCTTCCTCGAAGAATTCACCTTGCATACCAACACAAATAATGCCCCATGCGGCTGGGTTATGACCAAGAATATGCATTTTCATTTTATGCTTCCAACTAGCAAAATTTGTACCATCAAAGTAAGGACCTCTCTGAAAATTACCCTCACTAGGCGCCATACTCTCCTAGGTTGTGAAACCAAGCTTATGGAGTCAATGCAATGGAAACCAATACAATGGAGACCAAAGCTCGATACCACTTGTAGGATCGAAAGTATGTCTAGAGGGGGTGATTAGACTACTTGTCAATATAAAAATTCTGCCTTTTGACAAAGAACAGTTTTTGGCGATTCACAATTATGATCAAGTCAAGCATCACCCTACACATGCAATTCTAGAGTATAGGCAGCGGAAAGTAAATTGCACATGTAGTAAAGAGAGGTGGAGAAGAGCAAACACAATTTTGGAGACGCGGTGATTTTTCCGTGGTTCCGATAGGTGGCGCTATCGTACATCCACGTTGATGGAGACTTCAACCCACGGAGGGTAACGGCTGCTTGTGAGTCCACGGAGGGCTCCACCCACGAAGGGTCCATGAAGAAGCAACCTTGTCTATTCCATCATGGCCTCACGCCCACGGAGGGCTAGCCTTACTCGGGGTAGATCTTCATGAAGTAGGCGATCTCCTTGCCCTTACAAACTTCTTGGTTCAACTCCACATCTCGACGACGGAGGCTCCCAAGCGACACCTAACCAATCTAGGAGGCACCACCCTCCAAAAGGTAATAGATGTTGTAGATGATGATGAACTCCTTGCTCTTGTGCTTCAAATGATAATCTCCCCAACACTCAACTCTCCTCACCGATTTGGCTGTGGTGGAAGAAAGGATTGAGTGGAAAGCAACTTGGGAAGGCTAGAGATCAAGCTTCATATGGTGGGAGTGGAGCAACTTGATCTCAACACAAGGGTAGGTAGTTCTCTTCTCGAAATGTAAGGTAGGAGTGGTAGTTCTTTCGATGGCTCTCTCCACGAATGAAGAGGGGTGGAGGGGTATAAATAGCCTCCACACAAAATCCAACCGTTACACACATTTGAGCAATCTCGGTGGGACCGAAGTGGACAACTCGATGAGACCGATAGTTCAAATAATGTGAGCGTTGGGATTTTCGTGGGACCGAATATACAATCTCGGTTAGTCCGATTCGTGCAATGACAAGAGCATCCAGGTTTGGTGGGACCGACTTCATCATCTCGGTGACACCGATTTGATGATGAAGGTTCTGAAACTTGGCAACTCATGTTTCGGTGAGACCGAGTTCGAATCGGAAAATCCGAGTTTACTAGGGTTTGGCTTATGGTGAGGTGGTTCATCTCGGTGTGGTGAGTTTGGAATATCGGTGGGACCGAGACTACTTATGAGTGTATATGGCGGTGAAAGTTGCCGATAGTTAGGAGATGTATCACTAAGCACTTGAGCAACGGATCATCATCATAACCTCATCCCTTTTAATAGTATTGGCTTTTCCTATGGACTCAATGTGATCTTGGATCACTAAACCAAAAATGGAGTCTTGAGCTTTTGCCAATGCTTGCCTTAGCATTTTGGGGGTCCACTTCTTGATCCTTGCCATACCCATATCAATGAACTCTCTGAAATGATTCTCAAGTAACTATTAGTTCAATGATATATATGTTGTTATTAATTACCAAAACCACCCGGGGATTAGTTGCACTTTCAACCTGTGACAGCATTAGAGAAGCGAGGGAAGGGGAAGAGGTCATATGCATTCTCAGAAGATTTTGAAGATAAATCAGTTTGAAGACATTGACCTCATGATGCGAAGACGTTCACTTATATAGGTGAGTTGGTTCCAGATTTGTACCAATCCGTGAATAGGTACAAGTAAGGAATCATACTAGACAAGAAATCTAAGTGAATCGACTAAGCAGTATGAGATGCAGACGGAATAGATCTAGCTTGAATAGACAGAAACTACTTTCGGTAAACAGGATGAATCTTGAAGATCAAAAAGGAGGTAAAAATAGAGTTATAATTACCGCTCGAAGAACTGCTAGATGGAAGAATAGGAGACCGAGCAGTTCAGCCCACCGTGCCCTAACTTGGCGACGGAGGACACCTACGGTGACGGCCGAGAGGATGATGTCCGCGGCCGGCGTGAGGACGGCGTCGGAGAAGTCGCGGCAGCTAAGCGCTTGTCATGCGGCGTTATTCTTGAGCTAAGCGGTGGCGCTAGGGTTTTGACGGAGGTGGAGAGGTGGGAGAAGGATTTCTTTACCGCAGGGGACATGTATTTATAAGTAGGTGAGAGACACAGCGCAATTACACTGGTGCCCCTGGCGGTTCATATCTGAGGGGTACGTGGCAAGCATGCAACACACTCAGGGTTGTCCCACATTCCCACGCCCGCCAGGCATGTCGGAGTGTTGTTTCGGCTTCTACGGATTTCAACAGTAAAGATAAGCCATTTAAAACAGATTTAATATTTGTCTCTCTGCCTTCTGCTGACTAGGACGCAGAGAAGACATTTGACAGTTTCAATAGAATGCATATGATTTGGACAGATAGATTTTGAGATAGGAAGCATAGAGAGGTTAGGGTCCGATCACATTCACTTAGTTCAAAAAGATCCTATCTTGAAGACATAGCTATAAGTGAATGCTGTAGAGGACAGAACACTAGTATATATATATATATATATATATATATATCAGAAAGCAATCAAATATCATAGTGCAGAAAGTCATGAAGACAAATTGAAACTGAAAACACACCAAATGCGAAGTCATTGCAATATAACGCCTTGAGTGAAACACTTCAAACAAGAAATGTTGGTGGTGGCGTTACCCACCGTATAGGAAGTATTAGACCCAGACACGGCGCACAATTATCGTGGCACTCCGAAGTCAAATTCCATGTTAATTTGTTCACACTCAGAGTGTAAATCTTCATTAATTGAAGATATACATTACTTTGTGTGTTGCACATCTAAGTCATCAACATGCATAAGTGTTAGGATGTGTGCCTGATCACAGGACAGTAGAGGATTCCATGATATTTAGCTCAGACCGTAACTTGCAAAGCCTTTTCTCATCCAAGGGCTTTGTGAAGATATCTGCCAGTTGCTCTTCAGTGTTGACGTGAATGATATCGATATCTTTCTTCATAACATGATCTCTGAGAAAGTGATGACGAATTTCAATGTGCTTTGTCTTCGAGTGTTGGACTGGATTGTTGGCTATTTTGATGGCACTCTCGTTGTCGCAGAAGAAAGGTACTTGTTTCAGGTTGATGCCATAATCCTTGAGAGTTTGCTTCATCCATAGAAGCCGAGCACAACAGATCCAAAGAACAATGTATTCAGATTCAGCGCTTGAGAGTGATACAGTTACGCTTCTTGAAGACCAATAGACAAGTGATCGACCAAGAAAATGACATGTGCGGATGTAGACTTGCGATCCACCTTGTCACCAAAGATAATCAGATCCGAGAATCCAACCAAATCGAATCTTGAGCCCTTGGGATACCATAATCCGAGTGTTGGGGTGTAAGCCAAATATCGAAGAATTAAGCTTCACGACTAAGTGATGCGGTTCCTTTAGTGCCGCTTGGTATCGAGCACACATGCAAACACTAAGCATAATATCTGGCCTAGATGCACATAAATAAAGCAAGGAACCAATCATGGAGCGATATACCTTTTGATCGAACTCTTTACCATTGTCGTCGGGACCAAGATGGTGTTTGGCTGGCATTGGCGTCGTGTAGCCTTTGCAGTCTTCCTTTCCAAACTTCTTCAGACAATCTTCGAGGTATTTCTCTTGAGATATGAAGATGCCATTCCTCTGCTGATGAATTTGAAGACCAAGGAAGAACTTCAGCTCACCCATCATGGACATTTGATATTGCTCTTGCATCATGTACCCAAACTCATCACTATACTTCTGGTTGGTGCATCCGAAGATTATGTCATCCACAAATATTTGGCACACAAACAGTTCACCATCATATGTCTTTGTGAAGAGCGTGGGATCGAGGGATCCGGGTTTAAAGCCTTTGCTCTTCAGGAAGTCTTTGATTGTATCATACCAGGCACGAGGGGCTTGTTTGAGTCCATATAGTGCCTTGTTTAGCTTGTACACCATATCAGGATGTTTTGGATCTTCAAAGCCAGGTGGTTGAGCGACATATACTTCTTCTTCAATCTTGCCATTGAGAAATGCACTCTTTACATCCATTTGATATAGCAAGATATTGTGATGATTAGCGTAGGCTAGCAGTATGCGAATAGCTTCAAGCCTAGCAATAGGAGCAAATGTTTCATCAAAGTCAATTCCTTCAACTTGAGTGTATCCTTGAGCCTCAAGACGTGCTTTGTTTCTAACGACTTGACCATGCTCATCTTGCTTGTTTCGATATATCCATTTTGTTCCAATAATGTTATGCTTGCGAGGATCAGGTCGCTTGACAAGTTCCCAGACATTATTCAGTTTGAACTGTTGAAGTTCTTCTTGCATGGCTTGAATCCATTCAGGTTCCATAAAAGCTTCAGCAACTTTCTTGGGTTCTGATATTGACACAAATGAAAAGTGCCCACAGAAGTTTGCTAGCTGTGTTGCTCTTGATCGAGTGAGAGGACCAGGTGCATTGATGCTGTCAATTATCTTCTCTATTTGAACTTCATTTGCAACACGAGGATGAACAGGACGAAGATTTTGCTGTGGCTGGTCATTGTCATCATTGGGAGGATTGTCTTCGGACCGAGCATTGTCTTGAGTTGATTTGGTGCAGAGATGATAAGTTCCTCTTCAGGCTGTGCTTCAGAGGGCATGATTTCACCAGTTCCCATCAGCTTGATAGACTCATTTGAAGGAGCTTCATCAAGTGTACTTGGCAGAATCTCTCTCTGTGAACCATTCGTTTAATCAAATTTCACATCCACAGTTTCAATGATCTTGTAGAGATAAAGGTTGAAGACTCTGTAGGAGTGTGAATCCTTTCCATAGCCAAGCATGAAGCCTTCGTGAGCCTTAGGTGCAAATTTTGACTTGTGATGGGGATCCTTGATCCATCATCTTGCTCCAAATACTCTGAAGTAACTGACGTTTGGCTTCTTGCCAGTAAGCAGCTCATGTGATGTTTTGTTCAGAAGCTTATGAATGTATACACGGTTGATGATGTGACATGCTGTATCAATAGCTTCAGGCCAGAACTTCCTTGGTGTCTTGTACTCATCTAGCATAGTTCAAGCCATCTCGATGAGGGTTCTGTTTTTGCGCTCAACAATGCCGTTTTGCTGAGGTGTGTACAGAGCAGAGAACTCATGAGTGATTCCCATTGTATCCGGATACAGATCAAGTCTAGTGTTTTTGAATTCAGTGCCATTGTCACTTCTGATGTGCTTGATCTTCACACCATAATTGTTCATTGCTCGATTTGCAAAGCGCTTGAAGACATCTTGCACTTTAGTCTTGTAAAGAATTATATGAACCCATGTGTATCTTGAGTAGTCATCAACGATGACGAAGCCATGAGACAGGCAGTTGTTGTGAGGGTGGAGTAGTGAGTAGGTCCGAACAAGTCCATGTGTAACAGCTCGAAGGGTTGAGATGTTGTCGTGATTGTCTTCGAGGGGTGCTTTGCCCTTGTCATCTTTCCACTTCACGGGCACCACGGATGATCCTTCTTGAACTTGACATCCTCGATGCCAATGACATGCTTCTTCTTGATGAGTGAGTGTAAGTTCCTCATGCCAGCATGTCCCAGCCTTCGATGCGAGAGCCAGCATTCTGAAGCTTTTGTGAGAAGACAAACGACAAGCTATGGACCTGCTGAGAAATCTACCATGTATAGATCATCTTTTCGATACCCTTCAAAGACTAGAGATTTGTCGATTCCATTAGTACAAGGCAACGATATTTGCCAAATATCACAATCATGTTCAAGTCACAAAGCATTGAGATGTACATTAAGTTGAAACCAAGGGATTCAACAAGCATCACTTTATCCATGTGTTGATCCTTTGAGATTGCAACTCTACCTAGACCCAATACTTTGCTTTTACCAAAGGTCAAGAAATGTGATGTGACTCTTGTCGGATGGATGTAAGGTTGAGTCCATGAGAAGACTTGATCACCAATCATATGATTTGTGCATCCACCGTCCATAATCCACTCTGAAGCTTTTGGTGATGTACCCTACAAGGCGATTAGGAGGATAGGCTTCACAAAAGTGTTGTGAAGCATATGCATTTGATACATATAGGGACAGTCACAGCTTATATCAAGGTTAGGACATAGTATGACAGATAAGAGATTCAGATGAAGTATATAGAATGATATTTTAACGTGCGTCCTCAATGAGTTTTAGGTCCCCAGCAATAGTATCGGACGCCATTGATTGCTGGCTGGAGACCATTTTCTGCAAAAGAGAGTTAGTTCTTCTTCGCCACCCACATTTTCAGTGGGGCCTTAGAAGCAATGAGTCTAAGTGCAGCATCTGAGAATTTTGGCTTTGGATCCCTAGCAAATAGCCTTGCAGGAGATGAATGATACTCATATGAATAAGCAGAAAAGTTCTTAGTCCTATGAACATAGCGGTTCGAAGATACACGCTCATATTCATAAGTCTGAGCATGATTTCCCTGCAAAACATTGGCGTTAGGGTGAATCATGTGAGTCCTGTATTTGTATGAAGCCTTTGGGCCACATGAAGCTGTAGGTCTGGGGTTTGTCTTCTTCCTAGGTGGTGTCATGACGACATTCACAGGAAGATTCTCAATGTACCGCTTAGGTACCCAGATCTTCTTCATAGGTGGTCCATTCCTGCAGTTAGTACCAATGTACCTAGCAAACACTTCACCATTCTGATTTTTGAACAGCTTATAGTTTGCATCAAAGGATTCATCAATGATAATAGGATTAGCACGAGTAAAGCCGGATAAGGTAGATGGATCTCTCAAGGTTCCTTTGCAAGAACCCATATGGTTTTGGGGTCTTGCTCGGGCTTCGATCTGAGCCATCAACATTCATTTTCCTTTTCAACCCAACACCCTCTTTCCTAGGGTTTGGTTCGAATCTGCTTTTTGAGGACATCGCGGAGAGTCGATGTCCTTCAAACTTTTGTACATCCTTGTTTCAAGCAATGTCTTCAACATAGCATTTTCATCAGCAACAGCAGTGGTATCCTCCGCAGAGGGGTTAGTAGCCACATCAGTAGGTGAAGACATTGAAACAGTAGAAGTATTGGAACATTCAACAACAGATATAGCATTATCACGCTCAATGCATTTTAGACATGGTTGTCGCGGCCGATGGGTGGCGCGGCACCTATGGGGCCGGGGCCCCTTCGTGTGTTCGGTACGGGGGCGGAGGCTGCGCGGAGAGCAGATCGAGGCGATGCACGCTGGGATTTTTACCCAGCCGGGCGCGATGGTCGCGTAAAACCCTCTTGCTGCATTGTGTTGTATTAGATCTTGCTCAAGAATGCGAGCAAGCGGTGGAGTGGTGTGTGAAACCGGCGAATCCCAGCGCTAGAGTTGCGGGGGTTCGAACCTTCACGCGTGAGTGGCGAATGATCCCTCGCGAGTAGCGATCGTGGAACCCCTCTCGTTGTGCATGGGCCTCCTTTTATAGGGCAAGGGTCACCGACAGTGTCAGCGTGAGGTAGAGGGGTAAAACGTAAAAGAGGTGGTAGTTGGAGCAGTCGGGAACAGTGCAGCTACGGTGCTTTCTACCTACTTTTGACAGAGGGGACAAGAGCATTAAATGCCGTCGCCGTCGCCCCAAAAGCTCCGCCATTCGTCTCCTTTATGCCACGGTGAAGCCACCACCGTGGAGTGCCACATTCCTCATGCAGCAGACCATCCGCCACGCGTCTCTGGAGAAAGCCGGAGGCGGCGCGGGCGATGAGCTGGAGTCTTGGGCACGTAGCATAGCTCTCCCGACAAGCGCCTTGCCGGGTCTTGATCTTGCCGGGCCGGGAGCTTGTCGAGCTCTGTGACTTGCCGCTCCCGGGTCCTCGCCGGGCGCGCGCGCCGAGGCGTGTCTTCGTGATATGATCTTCTAGTCCTCCCGCGAGCTCCTCTCGCCGGGGATCTGTAGGAGTGATGTAGCCTTGAGCACGAATGGCCTTCCGGCAAGCTCCTCTTGCCGGGTCTTGAGCTTCTATCTTATATGCTTTGTTCTTGAATGGCTTGGTGTGGAGCGGAGATGGTCTCCGGCAAGCATTTGGTGGATCTGGCTGTGGGGGCTGGACTGCCCGTGCACAAGTTGGGGTCTTGAGGTACCCCTACCTTAGTACTCCGACAGAGCCCCGGGCTGGGCCATACAGTCCGAAGCGCCTGTTGGGCCAGGCCCAAGGCAGTCTGCATGGCGCCTGAAAGCCCACGGCGTCGAATCCACTTCCGCCTCTGCCGCCCTCCCGTGCAGCGGCCGCAGCGTCGATTCTTGGCGTCGTGGGATAAGACGTGCCACGCCCCTTAATGAGGAGGCGGGGCGCCCCCCCCCCACTTCCCCATAAAAACAGAGGAAGCGGTAGCGGTTCCCTTCATTGCTTTCATTGCTTCTTCTTCCTCCGCCAAAAACCCTCCTCGCGCTCCGCTTCGCATCTCCTCCGCTGTTTCTTTCGTCCATGGCGTCGTGGACCTTCATCCCCTTCCCTCGCCGCTGCCGCTATGGCCCCAAGACCAGGAAGGGAAGGAGAAGGCGGAGGGCACCAAGAAGGAGAAATCCGAGCGGCGGAAGAGCTTCGCTCGGATGCGGAGGAGAACATCGTCTTCCCTTGTGGCTCGGCGTGGACGAGCTCTGGGCAAGTACTTCTTGTTACGGTCCAAGAGGACCTCGGCACATCCTCGGACGAAGCCCACCGGCCGATCTCATGGACAACTATCCCGCGGGTATCATTTCTTCGCAGCTTTCTTTCACTGCGGTCTTTGTCCTCCTTTCTCTGAATTCTTACATGCCATTATGCACACATATGGCTTCCACCTTCTCGATTTCACCCCAACGCCGTCCTCACAATGGCGGTTTCGCTTTATATGTGTGAGAACTTCGTGGGGATCCACCCAAATGTAGCTCTGTTCAGGCATTTCTTTACCCCGAGAGCAGAGCCCGGCTCCCCCCTCTCCGGAGGGATTTCTTGGGTTTTCCGTCTGAACCTGAAGAAGTCGTACTTGCCGGGGGAGCTCCGCATCAAGTGGGAAGAGTGGCGCGCAGACTGGTGCTGGATCGTCGAGGACGAGCCGCAGCCTTTCACCGCGCCGCGCACTACGCCCATCGAGCGGGGCAGAGATTGGAGCGAGCTGGACTCCGACGACGTCAAGCTCGACGCTGCCCTCATCCGGATCCTTCGCCTCCGTCACGCGGGGCTGTCCATTGCAGCGGTAGGCGCAGACTTTCTCCGTCGCCGCATCGCCCCCCTCCAAGACAGAAAAAGGCCGGCCTGGGAGTATGGCGGCGCGGGGGATATAATGAGGCTGCGCACCGGGCTGAACTTCAATTTCACGACGCTGAGCTGAGGGGATGGTCAGGAGCTCTTCATCTGACCAGCCCATCCAGTGGTTCGAGCTTCCCGGGAGTGGTGCCCCTTTGCAATAACGTGGCCGGGATCGTCTCCTCGCCATGATGCCCGCGTGTGACTCCCGGCGTGGGCGTTCATGGATTCCGCTGAGCCGTCGACATCATCAACTTCTTGACACCCTCGAGGAGGTGGCGAAAAACAAGGACGAGATCCGCGGGCTGACACGGGACACCACGGATCGGAGATCGCGTACATAGCCTCTCGGGCTGAAGAGGCGCTGCAGCCGCAGCGGCAGGAGAATCGATTACGCCCGAGGAGGAGGAGGCTGCGGAGAAGTCCTACCAAGCGGAGGCGGCGGAGATCTGCGGTTGCTGAAACTTCCTCCCGGCGCGCTTGCCGGGGTCCCTTCTCTGAGGCACTCCGGGATCCATGGAATCGTGGCTGAAATCGCGGCAAGCGGTGGCGCTGCCGGAGGGAGCAGAGGCGCCGAGGGAGCCGGGCGCCAAAGGTAAAGGGTCGCAGACAGGGTGCCGAGCCAGCGAGCCAGCCGGGCGAGGAGGAGGGGAGAACGTCGCGATCGCCCGATGATGCCGGCGGGTCCACGGACCTTTATGACGACGACGTCTCCTCGTCGCCGAAACCTCCCCCCTCGTCACGAGCCCCAAGCGATCTCCGCTGAGCGCCTCCAAAGGCTGCGGCGGAGGTAATCATAAGCCCCGCAATCTGCCAGCTCGCCGGCAGCGCGAGCTTCCAGGGAGTCGAGCCGCTGCAGGAGCGACCAGCGCACCAGATGTGGCGGAGGTGGCCAGCGGGCAGGCCACGACAAAGCGCCCCTAAGTCGGCGCCGAGCGGTGAGGCCTCCTCGAGCGGGCGGCGGCTCCGCCCACTTCTCGGGTTCGACCGCCACAGGGCGGGTCTTGCAGCCCCCAGGCCCGAGGACCGCCAAGCACCCGAGAGGGTTTACTCCTGCTCCTCACACCGATGCATCCCAGTGCGGTGCGACTTCTCCGCCTTGGCGATGGCGACGAGGAGGAGCAGAGTGAGTCCCCAAGACCTTCATCTTCTTAAATTTCGCCTTGGTCATTCTTGATGCTAATCTTGCTTTTTGTATTGACTTGAGACCTTGGTGAGCGGGCGGCGAAGAGAGCCAAGGCGCCCGTGGTCGAGATCGCGGGCGACTTCGCTGTCGAGGGGGCCGAGGCGCCCGGACCCGAGCTTGCGGACCAGCGCCGTCGAGGAGCCCAGTGCAGCCCCCAACAGAAGTCCGGGTTCCGCACTGCTCGCTTGCCGGGTACATCGATAGCTTTATCTTGTCCCAATATCTTGATGTGTTTGTCTTGACTTGCGCAGGATGGAGCCGCAGCGGGAGCATCCAGAGGTTGCCCCGAGGAGCGAGCAGTCCCTCCATCCCGCCAAGGCGGATTCCCGACAAGGAGAGCATCCCGACAAGGGCGGTACTCCGCCAAGGGCGAGTAGCCCGACGAGGGCGGCTACTCCGGCAAGGATGGTTCCCGGCAAGAGAGCTGCCGTGAAGGCGTCCACCAAGGTAAGTTCTGCGACCGCCTTCTCGGTGTTGCCTCTTTTTGGATATTTGCTTGAACCGCTTTTGCTTTTCTTTCTTCTTCTAGATCCTCCCCGGGCGGATGGAGACGGAGGTCGCTGCGTCGAGGAGGAGGACGGCGTGGTGACGGGCGATGGTGCTCCTCGCTGCCGAGGACGCGGCGGAGCCGCCAACCACACGCGCGAAGCTGCCTCGGCTTCCACGCAGCGCCGCAGAGGAGGATGGCAAGCGTACCACCGCCCGGAGGCTGCGGGAGCGTCAGCGCTGTGCCGATCGCCGACCCTCCGTTGAAGCGAAGCGGCCCGGCTGCTACTTGAAGCCCCCAACGGCGTCTTTATCCGATGCCGTGGGCTTCCTCGTCATGGCGCCAGCGGGCGAAGCCTTCGACGGGAGATCCTCGCCCGCGGGTTTGAAGGTCGTCGAGGGCTGGCGGGGCGGCGGGCGATGAGGAGAAGCTGCTTCACGGATCCCGCCCTTTACCGGGCAGCGGTAACTTGCTTCCCGGGAGGCCCTTGCCGCTAAGGCCGCCGAGGAGATGGAGAAACGCGCGGCGGAGCTCCGCGCCGCCAATCAAGCTGCTCTCCGCGAGGTGTCGGAGAGGCGCGAGCAGCTCGCCGGGCAGTATGAAGAGTGGCTGTTGGAGAAAGCCGAGGCTGAGGAGCAGCAACGGCTCGCCGGGGTGGAGCTGTCCCGGCGAGAAGGGGAGCTCAACCAGCTAAAGGTCGCCCTCGACGCCCACGAGGAAGACCTCGCCGCACGGGAGCAAGCCCTTGGCGGGGAGTTGAAGGAAGCGAAAGACGCTGCGGCGGCCGCGGAGGCTGCCAAGGAGGACCTCGCCGCCAAGGTCGCGCAACTGGAGGAGCTGTTGAAGGTGGACTCGGAGAAGATCGCCGCGCTCGTCACGGAGCGCGAGAAATTCACTCACACCAACTCAGAGCTCCAGGTGCGTCTCGCCGAGAAGGGCGACGAGTTGAAGGCCGCCAAGGATTCCGTCGAGGATCTTGAGCAGAAAGTTTCTGCGCTGATGGACTCGCTCGAGGCTGCCCGGGCCCAGGAAACCAAACTGAAGGAAGAGCTCCGTGAGGAGCGATCCTTAGTGGCCGGCGCCAACAGAGCAGCCGAGGATTTCCGCCGCATCGTTGAGATATGGACCGAGGAATTGGTGTCTTCCGCAACCGCCATTGACCAGGAGCTGCTGGCGCTGAAGTTGGAGCACCTCATTTATTCCCGGATCAAACCTCGCTCACGATGCCAAGCTCAGCCTCTTCTTGAAGGTCGCGCCGGCTCTCGCAAATCTGCGGACGAAGAAGATCCCGCAAGCTTCGCCGAGGAGGCGCTGTTGTCTTGGAACCATGGAGCGCGTCTTCGACGAAGATCGTATACCGCAACCCCGGTATAAACCTCTCCAACGTCCTTCGCAGCTTGCCGGCCGACGCGGACATGGAGGCCTTGAAGGAGCAGGTCGCCCACATCATCGCCAAAGTGAACAAGATCCCCAGGCGCGGGTGCGATCTTTTGGTTCCTTCTTGTTGCTGCAATTTTAGTCGTGAAAATAGCTGAGGTAGATATGCAATTGCTCAACGTACATGTAGGTGCATGTGCATATAAATCTTGACTAGGCAATACGATGCCGGGTTTTGTCCTTCGTATGTTTGTACTCTACGCTCTTGGGGAGCTTGCCGGGGCGAACATGCTTGCCGCGGGACAGCCCGCTGGTGGTGTCGCTTCCGGCAAGCAACCTTGTCGGGCGATTATGGCGCTTAACTTGTGAGCGTGGCTCGGAAGCAAGATAAAGGTGCTGCAGCACACTTGTGTTTGTTGAGCGGACTCGAAACAAAACAAGCACGCGAATCGGGCCACGACTTGGCTCCTCTTGCGTCAAAGTCTCTCATACGGACGACATTTCACGGCATGACTCGCCACGTTATACCCTCTGCCCTACATCCTTTGTGTGCTTTCACCCCACGCTTCTAGGTAACTTGCGGTGCTCAACACGCTTCTTGAGTGCGGAACGTCGGCAGCCCGCTTGGCTGGTGTCGCCTCGGCAAGCAACCTTGCCGTGTCCGCCGCGACGCACTTAACTTGCCGAGCAGGCTCGAACGAACGAGGCGCCGGCTGGTCGCGGCTTACTCTTAACTCGCTGAGCGTGTTCGAGCGAAGTAAGGGTGCGACCATCCACAAGCGTGCTCCTCCGCGCATTGTGTTTAGCGTACAAAGGACGAATGCGCGAGGGGTATAACATATAAAAGTATGAAATTAAAAGAGTGCTCGCACGAAGGCTCGAGCGACTTAGCTTTTCTTTTTCTTTGCGCCGCTGGTGGAGCTCAATGGTGTGTCCATGGCGGCGGCGCTGGCACTCGGGAGGCGCGCTTGCGGGACGAACACCAAAGCTGTCCTCACCGGCTTATCAAGCCCGAGGAGGTACGCTTGTCGGATGGAGCACGAGCCGTCCTTGCGGACTTAGAGCTCGATGGCGCGTCTTTCGGCGACATCGTAGCACTCGAGGATAGGCGCTGTCGGGCCGAGGGGAGCGGGAGCGAAGCGGTGCGAGGGGCCGGATATACTCGGGTCCCTAACAATGTTAGGGGAGCGTAACCTGCCTCGACCTCTTCGCTTTACTCATGCATGGACAGCGGTCCGGAGGCCCCGCGAGCCCCTTGCTGTTCTTGCCCGGTGGCGGATACCACCTTCTCGTGGTGTGGCGCCGCTGGGCTGCTATATGCTTTGGGGGCGCGGATCTACGGAGGCCGAGGCGCGTCCTCCGCCCCATCCTCGATCTCGTGGCACCGCGGCGCCCTCGCCGTGTCCACCCTTCCACCGGCGTCTCCTCCGCTTTGCCGTTGGCTCCGGTGGAGGCGGGAAGACGGAGATGGGTCGCGACCCTCAAGCTCTCGCCTTCGGACCATGGCGTAGTTGTCGATGAAGCTGCTTGATGAAGCCGGAGAGGTTGATGAAGAGTCTTGCGCCTTGAACGCCGGATCAGGTTCGCACAACCTCGACGCCCCTACCGGGCGCGCCGAGATGTCGCGCCGATGGGTGGCGCGGCACCTATGGGGCCGGGCCCTTCGTGTGTTGATGCGGGGCGGAGGCTGCGCGAGAGCAGATCGAGGCGATGCACGCGGGATTTTACCCAGCCGGGCGCGATGGTCGCGTAAAACCCTCTTGCTGCATTGTGTTGTATTAGATCTTGCTCAAGAATGCGAGCAAACGGTGGAGTGGTGTGTGAAACCGCCGAATCCCAGCGCTAGAGTTGCGAGGTTCAACCTTCACGCGAGAGTGGCGAATGATCCTCGCGAGAGTAGCGGTCGTGGAACCCCTCTCGCTGTGCATGGGCCTCCTTTTATAGGGCAAGGGTCACCGACAGTGTCAACGTGAGGTAGAGGGGTAAAACGTAAAGAGGTGGTAGTTGGAACAAGTCTTGAACAAAGGCAGCTCACATTGCTTTCTACCTACTTTTGACAGAGGGGACAAGAGCATTAATGCCGTCGCCGTCGCCCCAAAAGCTCCCCGCCATTGCGTCTCCTTTATGCCACGGCGTGCGGCCACCACCGTGGAGTGCCACCGCATTCCTCATGCAAAGACAGCCATCCGCCACGCGCCTCTGGAGAAGGCCGGAGGCGACGCGGGCGGCGATGAGCTGGAGTGCGGCACGTAGCATAGCTCTCCCGGCAAGCGCCTTGCCGGGTCTTGATCTTGCGGGCCCGGAGCTTGTCGGGCTCTGTGACTTGCCGCTCCCGGGTCTCGCCAGCGCGCGCGCGCCGAGGCGTGTCTTCGTGATATGATCTTCTAGTCCTCCCGACGGCTCCTCTCGCCGGGATCTGAGGAGTGATGTAGCCTTGAGCTGGAATGGCCTTCCGGCAAGCTCCTCTTGCCGGGTCTTGAGCTTCTATCTTATATGCTTTGTTCTTGAATGGCTTGGTGTGGAGCGGAGATGGTCTCCGCAAGCATTTGGTGGATCTGGCTGTGGGAATCGGGATCGCCTGCACAAGTTGGGGTACTGAGGTACCCCTACCTTAGTACACCGACAATGGTGGTTCAAATCCATCCTGAGCGGAACTGATCTGTTGGGCGCGAAGTGAATCTCGCTCCTTCCGAAGATCTTCATAATCCACTCTTATCTTTTCAATGGCTAGCTTTCTTTGAAGACATTCAGAAGACATCTTCTCATGATCAGATAAGAGAGCATTATGTTGGTCTTGAAGGGCGTCAAACTTAGCATGAAGTCTCTGAAGACTATCAGCCAAAGCTTTTGACTGATCCATTTCTTCACCCAACATATCATCGCTTTTACTAAGCATGTCTTGAACCTTTTCCAAGATTCTTTGTTGTTTAGTGGCAAGGGAAGCAAGCTTGTCATAACTGGGGCCAAATTCATCACCTGATTCATCATCACTAGATTCAGAGAGATAGCATTCAGTTACCTTATCACCCCTTTCCATGTGGCACGATGAGGATGATGATGATTCAGGTGCAAAGGTCATTTCCTTGAGAGATTCCTTGTAGTCCTCAAACCGCGGATCATGACGAGTGCTATGACCTTCGTATACATCAGAAAGCCGGTACCAGATTAGCTTCGCGTGATTGAGGTGCATAACATTCCTAAACTGATTTCGGGACAGATGACAGCAGATGACGTCCTTCGCTGTGAGGTTCAATAGAGTATACTTGCGAATGTCGTCAGCCTCTGCCATCTTGCATAGATCAGTGAGTCCAATCTCAGTGACGGTCCATAGTTCGCTATCCATGGACATGAGTAGCTTCTTCATCATGGCCTTCCATCGGGGATACTCATGACCGTCAAAGGTGGGACACGATATGTTCCTCAATCCTGCAATGATATAGCTGAAACTCCAGGTGGTTAAACCAAATCACACAGAACAAGGGAGTACCTCACTCTGATACCAATTGAAAGTGCTAGTATCGACTAGAGGGGGGGTGAATAGGCGATTTTTATGAAAGTCTTCAAAACTTGGAAGTTTCAAAGACAAACAACAGAAACAACCTAATTGATATGCAGCGGAAGATAAACTACCCTAAACAAGCCATAGTCAAGTATGTAATGATGTGAAAGTACATGACTAATAGCAGTTAGGTAGTAAGGATCAAGATGGAAGATAGTGTGAAGCCAATCAACAATAGTAGTCAAGCAATGAAGTCAAACAGATAAACAGATAGGCAATGACTTCACGAAGACAAACTTAAGTAAGGTTGGAAGGGATAGAACCAGTTGCTTGTTGAAGACACAGGATTTGTTGGACCAGTTCCCAGCTTTGTGACAACTGTGACGTCTGGTTAGGGAGGCTGAGATTTAACTCAAGACCGTGTCTTCACCTTATTCCCTTGAGCTAAGGACACCCAAGATTCGCCCAATCACTCTGGTAAGTCTTCAAGGAGACTTCCAAACCTTCACAGACTTCGCTCACCGCAATCCACAATGACTCTTGGATGCTCGAACGCGACGCCTAACCGGCCGGAGGATTCATAGTCCTCAAGTGTAATAAGTCTTCAGTCACACGCATGTAAAGACTTCATGATGCCTAACACTCTTTGGCTCGGGTGTTTGGGCTTTATCCTCGCAAGGATTTCTCTCTCTCAAATGCTTCGAGGTGGGTTGCTCTCAAACGACAAAAGCCTTGCACAAACTCCGAGCAGCCACCAATTTATGGTGTAGGGGTGGGCTATTTATAGCCACTAGGCAACTCGACCTGATTTGTCCAAAATGACCCTGGTCACTAAGGAACCGACACGTGTTCCAACGGTCGATTTCAAACACACGCGATAACTTTACTTGGGCTACAAGCAAAGCGACTCATCCACTCTGGATAAGACTTGCTCTCATTGTCTTCGCCAAGACATAGGATTTGAGTTGAGCATCACTTGACCACTCGACTTAGTTCACTTGGACCCCACTTAACAGTACGATGGTTCCTATGACTCAACAAAGAAGAAAAGGAAACAACGAAACCACACAGTCTTTGCGCTCCAAAGTCTTCACACAATGTCTTCTCATGTCATAGTCTTCAATATGAACATCTTCTCTTACCACCATTGTCTTCAATGTCTTTATACATTTTTAGGGGTCATCTCCGGTAGGTAAACCGAATCAATGAGGGACACTACCTGCGTTATCCTGCAATTCTCACAAACGCATTAGTCCCTCAGCCAACTTTGTCGTCAATACTCCAAAACCAACTAGGGGTGGCACTAGATGCACTTACAGTTTCTAATGCGGTGGGAGGCATGTGACTTTGATTGGCGAAAATTTGACAGCCCACACAACGTTGTACAAGGTCTTGGGCGTCTGCTCGAGTCGTGGGCCAGAAAAGCCTGTCTGGAAAGCCTTGCTTACGAGGGCTCGAGCTGCGGCGTGATGACCGCCCAGACCAGCATGTATTTCTGCCAAGAGTTTCCTTCCCTCCTCTTCGGAGATACACCTTTGGAGGACTCCGGTAGTGCTCTTTTTGTATAGTTCACTCTCATGCACTTTGAAGGCTTTGGAGGACCAAACTATGCATCAAGCTTCATTTTGATCATCGGGAAGCTCCTGCCTATTAAGGTAGGCCAGGAATGGTTTGGTCCAAGGAGCGATAAAAGCCATGATCTCATGAGATAAGGGTGTTATCTCGATATCCGGACCCCCGACACGGTATCTGCATTGTGTTTGGCAGCAGGGGGTGCGACCATGTCCGCACGATCTTCTCTGCTCTTTCCCTGCCATACTACATATGGCTTGAAGAGCCTTTCCACGAAAGTGATAGGTGGCATAGGGTCGTGCTTAGCACCCATGCGATCAAGGATGTCGGCTGCCTGATTGTTGTCTCGAGCGACATGATGTAACTCCAGTCCCTTGAACCAAGCTGATATTTTTAATATGGCATTTTGATATGCCGCCATTTTTGGGTCCTTTGCGTGAAACTCTCCATTGACCCGGGATATTGCGAGGTTTGAGTCACCGCGCACCTCCAGGCATTGTATACCCATGAAGACAGCCATGCAAAGACCATGCAGAAGCACCTCATATTCGGCTGCATTGTTGGAGTCCATATACATAATTTGTAATACATAGTGGCCTGTATCCCTAGTAGGAGATGTTAGGATGATGCCGGCCCCCAGTCCTCTAGCATTTTGGAGCCGTCGAAGTACATAATCAAACTGGAGTATGAACTATACTCTTTACGGAGTTCGGCTTCCGTCCATTCAGCGACAAAGTTGCTCAACACCTGGGGTTTAATAGCCCGGCGTGGATTGTATATTATTTCGAACGGTAAAAGCTCGATGGCCAATTTAGCTATGCGACCAGTAGCGTCCCTGTTATTGATAATGTCGTTAAGTGGTACTTCCGATGCCACTATGATCAAACACTCTTGAAAATAGTGTCGCAGTTTACGGGATGCCATGAAGACCATATAGTCTATGCTCTGGTAGTGGGGGTATCGGGATTTACAAGGTGTGAGGACCTCCGATACATAATAGACTGGTTTTGGGTGGGGGAGTTTATGTCCCTCTTCCCCTCGTTCAACAACGAGTACGGCACTAACTACTTGTTAGTTGCCGAAATGTATAATAACATAGGCTTGCCAACACCTGGGGCAGCCTGGATTGGGTTGCTTACGAGTAGGGCCTTCATTTCATCCAATCCGGCTGTTGCATCATTTGTCCATTCAAAGTTCTCAGTGCGCCGTAGTAGCTTGTGGAGCGGTAATGCCTTTTCTCCCAGCTTGTAGATAAAATGGCTTAAGGCCGCGATGCACCCTGCTAGATTTTGGACTTGGTTTAGGTTTGTTGGTATAGCCAATTGTGATAGATCTCGGATCTTGGCTGAGTTTGCTTCAATTCCTCTATGGGAAACAATAAACCCTAGCAATTTTCTGGCCGGGACTCCGTAGACACATTTTTCCAGATTAAGCCATATGTTGTATGTATGGAGGTTGTCGAAGGTGAGGCAAAGATTGTCCACCAGTGTTTCAACGCGCTTTGTCCTGACGACAACGTCGTCCACGTATGCTTCGACTGTTTTGCCAATTTTTTTCCAAGGATGTTTGAATCATACGCTGGTAGGTAGCCCTTGCATTTTTTGAGTCCGAAGGGCATAGTGTTGAAGCAGAAAGGACCGTAAGGGGTGATGAACGCTGTTGCGACCTAATCCGATTCCTTCATTTTAATCTGATGGTGTCCGGAATAGGTGTCGAGGAAACACAAAGAATCATGTCCTGCAGTCGCGTCAATGATTTGGTCAATGTGGGGTAATGGGAAATGGTCTTTAGGGCAAGCCTTGTTGAGGTCTTTCAAATCGACGCACAGGCGCCAGGATTTGTCCTTCTTTGGTACCATGAACAAGTTGGCTAACCAATCCGAATGTTTGATTTCCGTAATAAACCCGTCCTCTAGCAACTTGGCTAGCTCTTCACCCATGGCTTGACGCTTTGGTTCAGAGAATCGCCGCAGTGTCTGTTTTACGGGTTTGAATCCCTTGATTATATTGAGACTGTGTTCGACCAGCCTGCTGGGATGTCGGGCATGTCTGAAGGGTGCCAGGCGAAGATATCCCAATTCCCTCGCAAGCCTGTATGTAGAGCGATGTCCACTATCGGATCCAGCTGTGCTCCGATAGATGCTGTCTGGTTGGGTCCGTCGGGTGCACCTGAAATTTAACTATTTCCTCAGCTGGCTTAAAAGAGGTGGATTTAGATCTCTTATCGAGAATCACATCGTCCCTATCCACTGTGGACCGTAATTTTGTTATTTCTTCGGCTGCTGGCATTTTAAGCTTCATATACCTGTAATGGGGTATAGCTTGGAAGCATGAGAAGGCATGCTATCCGAGGATGGTGTGATACCCACTGTTGAAGGGGACCACATGAAAGAGCAACTCTTCGGATCTGTAGTTTTCGGGCGTGTCCAATTGTTGGGGAACGTAGTAATTTCAAAAATTTCCTTGCACACGCAAGATCATGGTGATGCATAGCAACGAGAGGGGAGAGTATTGTCCACGTACCCTCGTAGACCGTAAGCGGAAGCGTTATGACAATGCGGTTGATGTAGTCGTACGTCTTCACGATCCGACCGATCCAAGTACCGAACGTACGACACCTCCGAGTTCAGCACACGTTCAGCTCGATGACGATCTCCGGACTCTGATCTAGCAAAGTGTCGGGGATGAGTTCTGTCAGCACGACGGCGTGGTGACGATGATGATGTTCTACCGGCGCAGGGCTTCGCCTAAACTCCACGACGATATGACCGAGGTGGAATATGGTGGAGGGGGCACCGCACACGGCTAAGTAACGATCACGTAGATCAACTTGTGTATCCTAGGGTGCCCCCTTGCCCCCATATATAAAGGAGCAAGGGGGGAGGAGGCCGACCCTAGGAGGGGGCGCGCCAAGTGTGGAGTCCTACTAGGACTCCCTAGTCCTAGTAGGATTCCACCTCCCTTGTTGGAGTAGGAGAAGGGGAAAGAGGGGGAGAGGAAGAAGGAAAGGGCTGCGCCCTTGTACACCCGGACCAGAGGGGGGGCGCGAGGCCTCCTTCCTTTGGCCTCTCTCTCTATTCCCGTATGGCCCAATAAGGCCCATATACTCCCGGCGAATTCCAGAACTCTCGGTAGATTCAAAAATACCGAATCACTCGGAACCTTCCGAACTCTGAATATAGTCGTCCAATATATCGATCTTTATGTCTCGACCATTTTGAGACTCTTCGTCATGTCCCCGATCTCATCCGAGACTCCGAACTCCTTCGTACATCAAAACTCATAAACTCATAATATAACTATCATCGAAACCTTGTTGCGTGCGGACCCTACGGGTTCGAGAACTATGTAGACATGACCTAGAACTATTCTCGGTCAATAACCAATAGCGGACCTGGATGCTCATATTGGCTCCTACATATTCTACGAAGATCTTTATCGGTCAAACCGCATAACAACATACGTTGTTCCTTTGTCATCGGTATGTTACTTGCCCGAGATTCGATCGTCGGTATCCAATACCTAGTTCAATCTCGCTACGGCAAGTCTCTTTACTCGCTACGTAATGCATCATTCTCAGAACTAACTCATTAGCTACATTGCTTGCAAGGCTTATAGTGATGTGCATTACCGAGAGGGCCCAGAGATACCTCTCCGATAATCGGAGTGACAAAACCTAATCTCAAATACGCCAACCCAACATGTACCATTGGAGACACCTGTAGTACTCCTTTATAATCACCCGATTCGCCAGACGCTTGGTAGCACCCAAAGTGTTCCCCCATTAACGGGAGTTGCATAATCTCATAGTTATAGGAACATGTATAAGTCATGAAGAAAGCAATAGCAACATAGTAAACGATCAAGTGCTAGGCTAACGGAATGGGTCATGTCAATCACATCATTCGCGTAATGACGTGATCCCGTTAATCAAATGACAACTCTTTTGTCCATGGCTAGGAAACTTAACCATCTTTGATTCACGAGCTAGTCAAGTAGAGGCATACTAGTGACACTATGTTTGTCTATATATTCACACATGTATGATGTTTCCGGTTAATACAATTGTAGCATGAATAATAAACATTTATCATGAAATAAGGAAATAAATAATAACTTTATTATTGCCTCTAGGGCATATTTCCTTCAGTCTCCCACTTGCACTAGAGTCAATAATCTAGTTCACATCGCCATGTGATTTAACACCAATATTCATATCTGTATATGATTAACACCCACAGTTCACATCGTGATGTGGCCAACACCCAAAGGGTTTACTAGAGTCAATAATCTAGTTCACATCGCTATGTGATTAACACCCAAAGATTACTAAGGTGTGATCATGTTTTGCTCGTGAGAGAAGCTTAGTCAATGGGTCTGTCACATTCAGAGCCGTATGTATTTTGCAAATATTCTATGTCTACAATGCTCTGCACGGAGCTACTCTAGCTAATTGCTCCCACTTTCAATATGTATCCAGATTGAGACTTAGAGTCATCTGGATCGGTTTGAAAGCTTGCACCGATGTAACTCTTCACGACGGGCTCTTTTATCACCTCCATAATCGAGAAATATTTCCTTAGTCTTCACTAGGGATATTCTTGACCAATGTCCAGTGATCTACTCCTAGATCACTATTGTACTCCCTTGCCAAATACAGAGCAAGGTATACAATAGGTCTGGTACATAGCATAGCATACTTTATAGAACCTATGACTGAGGCATAGGGAATGACTTTCATTCTTTTTTCTATTTTCTGCCGTGGTCGGGATTTGAGTCTTACTCAATTTCACACCTTTGCAACATAGGCAAGAACCCTTTCTTTGACTGTTCCATTTTGAACTATTTCAAAATCTTGACAAGGTATGTACTTATTGAAAAAACTTATCAAGCGTCTTGATCTATCTCAATAGATCTTGATGCTCAATATGTAAGTAGCTTTACTGAGGTCTTTCTTTTAAAGAACTCCTTTCAAAACACTCCTTTATGCTTTGCAGAATAATTCTACATTATTTCCGATCAACAATATGTCATTCACATATACTTATCGAAATGTTGCAAAGGTTCCCACTCACTTTCTTGTAAATACAGGCTTCACCGTAAGTCTGTGCAAAACTATATGCTTTGATCAACTTATCAAAGCGTATATTCCAACTCTGAGATGCTTACACCAGTCCATAGATGGATCGCCGGAGTTTGCACATTTTGTTAGCACCTTTACGATTGACTAAACCTTCTGGTTGCATCATATACAACTCTTCTTTAAGAAAACCATTAAGGAATGCAGTTTTGTCATCCATTTGCCAGATTTCATAAAATGTGGCAATTGCTAACATGATTCGGACAGACTTAAGCATCGCTATAATTGAGAAAATCTCATTGTAGTCAACACCTTGAACTTGTCAAAAACCTTTTGCGACAAGTCGAGCTTTGTAGATAGTAACACTACTATCAATGTCCGTCTTCCTCTTGAAGATCCATTTATTTTCTATGGTTTGCCGATCATCGTGCAAGTCCACCAAAGTCCACACTTTGTTCTCATACATGGATCCTATCTCAGATTTCATGGCCTCCACCATTTTGCGGAATCTGGGCTCATCATCGCTTCCTCATAGTTCATAGGTTTATCATGGTCTAGTAACATGACTTTCGTAAGGATTATCGTACCACTCGTGCGGACCGTGCACTGGATGACCTCGAGGTTCTCAGAGTAACTTGATCAAGTTTCATGATCATCATCATTAGCTTCCTCACTAATTGGTGTAGGAATCACTGGAACTAATTTCAGTGATGAACTATTTTCGAATTCAGGAGAAGGTACAATTACCTTATCAAGTTCTACTTCCCTCCCACTCACTTTTTTCGAGAGAAACTCCTTCTCTAGAAAGGATCCATTCTTAGCAACGAATGTTTTGCCTTCGGATCTGTGATAGAAGGAGTACCCAACAGTTTCCTTTGGGTATTCTATGAAGACGCACTTCTCCGATTTGGGTTTGAGCATATTAGGTTGAGAACCTTTCACATAAGCATCGTAGCCCCAAACTTTAAGAAACGACAACTTTGGTTTCTTGCCAAACCATAGTTCATAAGGCGTCATCTCAATGGATTTAGATGGTGCCCTATTAAACGTGAATGCAGCTGTCTCTAATGCATAACCCCAAAACGATAGTGGTAAACCAATAACAAACATCATATATCGCACAATATCCAATAAAATGTGGTTACGATGTTCAGACACACCATAACGCTGTGGTGTTCCAGGTGGCGTGAACTGTGAAACTCTTCCACATTGTTTTATATGAAGACCAAACTCGTGACGCAAATATTCATCTCCATGATCAGATCGCAGAAACTTTATTTTCCTGTTACGATGATTTTACCCTTCACTCTGAAATTCTTTGAACTTTTCAAATGTTTCAGACTTATGTTTCATCAAGTAGATATACCCAAATCTGCTCAAATCATCTATGAAGGTTAGAAAATAACGATACACGCCGCAAGCCATAACACTCATCGGATCCCATACATCGGTATGTATTATTTCCAATAAGTCAGTAGCTCATTCTATTGTTCTGGAGAACAGAGTTTTAGTCATCTTGCCCAAAAGGCACGGTTCGCAAGCATCAAATGATTCATAACCAAGTGATTCCGAAAATCCATCTTTATGGAGTTTCTTCATGCGCTTTACACTGATATGACTCAAACGACAGTGCCACAAATAAGTTGCACTATCATTATTAATTTTGCATCTTTTGGCATCAATATTATGAATATGTGTATCACTATGATCGAGATCCAACAAACTATTTTCATTGGGTGTATAACCATCGAAGGTCTTATTCATGTAAACAGAATAACAATTATTCTTTAGCTTCAAATGAATAACCGTATCACAATAAACATGATCAAATCATATTCATGCTCAACGCAAATGCTAAATAACATTTATTTAGGTTTTAACACTAATCCCGAAAGTATAGGGAGTGTGCGATGATGATCATATCAATCTTGGAACTACTTCCAACACTCATCATCACTTCACCCTCAACTAGTCTCTGTTTATTCTGTAACTCCTGTTTCTAGTTAGTAATATTAGCAACCGAACAAGTATCAAATACTCAGGGGCTACTATAAACACTAGTAAGGTACACATCAAGACCTCAGATATCAAATATACCCTTGTTCACTTTGCCATCCTTCTTATCCACCAAATATTCGTGGCATTTCCGCTCAAGTGACCATTCCTTTGCAAAGTAAGCACTCGGTTTCAGGCTTTGGTCTAGCTTTGGTCTTCTTCACGGAGTGACAACTTGTTTGCCATTCTACTTGAAGTTTCCTTTCTTTCCTTTGCCCTTTCTTGAAACTAGTGATCTTTATCAATCATCAACACTTGATGCTCTTTCTTGATTTCTACCTTCGCCGATTTCAACATCACGAAGAGCTCGGAATCGCTTACATCATCCCTTGCATACTATAGTTCGTCACAAAGTTCTAGTAACTTAGTGATGGTGACTAGAGAATTCGTCAATCACTATCTTATCCGGAAGACTAACTCCCACTTGATTCAAGCGATTGAAGTACCACAGATAATCTGAGCACATGCTCACTAGTTGAGCGATTCTCTCCATCTTTTAGACATAGAACTTGTTGGAGACTTCATATCTCCCAACTCGGTATTTTCTTGAAATATCAACTTCTATTTCGAACATCTCATATGGTCCATGACGCTCAAAACGCCCTTGAAGTCCCGATTCTAACCGCTAAGCATGGTGCACTAAACTATCAAGTAGTCATCATATTGAGCTACCAAAACGCTCATAACGCCCGCATCCGCTCCCTGCAATAGGTCTGTCACCTAGTGGTGCATTAAGGACATAATTCTTCAGGCAGCAATGAGGATAAACCTCGATCATGGATCCAATCCGCATCATTGCTACTAACATCTTTCAACACAATTTTCTAGGAACATATCAAAATAAACATATGAAAGCAACAATGCAAGCTATTGATCTACAACATAATTTGCAAAATACTACCAGGACTAAGTTCATGATAAATTTAAGTTCAATTAATCATATTACTAAAGAACTCCCACTTAGATAGACATCCCTCTAATCCTCTAAGTGATTACGTGATCCATATCAACTACACCATGTCCGATCATCACGTGAGATGGTGTAGTTTCAACGGTGAACATCAATATGTTGATCATATCTACTATATAATTCACGCTCGACCTTTCGGTCTCCGTGTTCCGAGGCCATATCTGTTATATGCTAGGCTCATCAAGTTTAACCTGAGTATTCCGCGTGTGCAACTGTTTTGCACCCATTGTATTTGAACATAGAGCCTATCACACCCGATCATCACGTGGTGTCTCAGCACGAAGAACTTTCGCAACGGTGCGTACTCAGGGAGAACACTTCTTGATAATTTAGTGAGAGATCATCTTAAAATGCTGCCATCAATCAAAGCAAGATAAGATGCATAAAGGATAAACATCACATGCAATCAATATAAGTGATATGATATGGCCATCATCATCTTGTGCTTGTGATTCCATCTCCGAAGCACCGTCGTGATCACCATCGCCATCCTTTGGCGCGACACCTTGATCTCCATCGTAGCATCGTTGTCGTTACACCATCTATTGCTTCTCGACTATCGCTACCGCTTAGTGATAAAGTAAAGCAATTACAGTATGCTTGCATTTCATACAATAAAGCGACAACCATATGGCTCCTGCCATTGCCGATAACTTCGTTACAAAACATGATCATCTCATACAATAAAATATAACATCACATCTTGACCATATCACATCACAACATGCCCTGCAAAAACAAGTTAGACGTCCTCTACTTTGTTGTTGCAAATTTTACGTGGCTGCTACGGGCTTATCAAGAACCGTTCTTACCTACGCATCAAAACCACAACAATAGTTCGTCAAGTTAGTGCTGTTTTAACCTTCGCAAGGACCGGGCGTAGCCACACTCGGTTCAACTAAAGTGAGAGAGACAGACACCCGCCAGGAACCTTTAAGCACGAGTGCTCGTAACAGTGAAACTTGTCTCGCGTAAGCGTACGCGTAATGTCGGTCCGGGCCGCTTCATCTCACAATACCGCTGAACCAAAGTATGACATGCTGGTAAGCAGTATGACTAGTATCGCCCACAACTCACTTGTGTTCTACTCGTGCATATGACATCTAAGCATAAAACCAGGCTCCGATGCCACTGTTGGGGAACATAGTAATTTCAAAAATTTCCAACGCACATGCAAGATCATGGTGATGCATAGCAACGAGAGGGGAGAGTATTGTCCACGTACCCTCATAGACCGTAAGCGGAAGCGTTATGACAACACGGTTGATGTAGTCGACGCCTTCACGATCCGACCGATCCAAGTACCGAACGACGGCACCTCCGAAGTTCAGCACACGCTCAGCTCGATGACGATCCCGGACCGATCCAGCAAAGTGTCGGGATGAGTTCTCACAAGACGATCAAGCGTGGTGATGATGATGATGTTCTACCGGCGCAGGGCTTCGCCTAAACTCCGCGACGATATGACCGAGGTGGAATATGGTGGAGGAGGGCACCGCACACGGCTAAGGAACGATCATGTAGATCAACTTGTGTGTCCTTGGGTGCCCCCTTGCCCCCGTATATAAAGGAGCAAGGGGGGAGGTGGCCGGCCCTAGTAGGGGGCGCGCCAAGTGTGGAGTCCTACTAGGACTCCCTAGTCCTAGTAGGATTCCACCTCCCTCGTTGGAGTAGGAGAAGGGGAAAGAGGGGGAGAGAAAGAAGGAAAGGGGGGCTGCGCCCCTTGTCCAATTCGGACCAGAGGGGAGGCGCAGGCCTCCTTCCTTTTGGCCTCTCTCCTCTATTCCCGTATGGCCTAATAAGGCCCATATACTCCCCGGCGAATTCCCGTAACTCTCCGGTACTCCGAAAAATACCTGAATCAGTCGGAACCTTCCCGAACTCCGAATATAGTCATCCAATATATCGATCTTCACGTCTCGACCATTTTGAGACTCCTCGTCATGTCCCCGATCTCATCCGGGACTCCGAACTCCTTCGGTACATCAAAACTCATAAACTCATAATATAACCATCATCGAAACCTTGTTGCGTGGGACCCTACGGGTTCGAGAACTATGTAGACATGACCTAGAACTATTATCGGTCAATAACCAATAGCGGAACCTGATGCTCATATTGGCTCCTACATATTCTACGAAGATCTTTATCGGTCAAACCGCATAACAACATATGTTGTTCCCTTTGTCATCGGTATGTTACTTGCCCGAGATTCGATCGTCGGTATCCAATACCTAGTTCAATCTCGTTACCGGCAAGTCTCTTTACTCGTTACGTAATGCATCATTCTGTAACTAACTCATTAGCTACATTGCTTGCAAGGCTTATAGTGATGTGCATTACCGAGAGGGCCCAGAGATACCTCTCCGATAATCGGAGTGACAAAACCTAATCTCGAAATACGCCAACCCAACATGTACCATTGGAGACACCTGTAGTACTCCTTTATAATCACCCGATTACGCCAGTGATGTTTGGTAGCACCCAAAGTGTTCCTCCGGTAAACGGTAGTTGCATAATCTCATAGTTACAGGAACATGTATAAGTCATGAAGAAAGCAATAGCAACATACTAAACGATCAAGTGCTAGGCTAACGGAATGGGGCATGTCAATCACATCATTCTCCTAATGACGTGATCCCGTTAATCAAATGACAACTCTTTTGTCCATGGCTAGGAAACTTAACCATGTTTGATTCACGAGCTAGTCAAGTAGAGGCATACTAGTGACACTATGTTTGTCTATGTATTCACACATGTATTATGTTTCCGGTTAATACAATTCTAGCATGAATAATAAACATTTATCATGAAATAAGGAAATAAATAATAACTTTATTATTGCCTCTAGGGCATATTTCCTTCACGAATACCACATCCAGTTTAATTCTCATATAGCACCGTGTTTCTCGACTGGGTATAATGCCTCGAAAGGTGGTATTACTTTGCTCGATGCGTGATCTATCCATCTGCATTTTATCGAGCGTGTCTTCATAAATGAGGTTAATCCCACTGCCGCCGTCCATGAGCACTTTATTAAGCCGAAAACCATCCACAATGGGGTTTAGTACTAGGGCGGCGGGTGCTCGGACTAACCGAGCCTTTGGTTCATCTTCGGCTGTAAAGGTTATTGCCGTGTCAGTCCATGGGCTCGGCGTAGTAACTTGGTGGACTTCGGCGAGGTCGCGAAGTGCCCTTTTGCACTGATTATTTGAAGAAAAGGTCTCGAAGACCGTAAGGATGTTTAAATCATACCTCTCCGGTGAGTATTTCTTTGGAGTGGTGGTGAGGATGGCCTCTCCACTTTTTGCTACTTGTCGGAGTACCTAACATGCTCGAAGGCTATGGGTTGGGCCTGTGCTTGGAGTGGCATATATAGGACAGGGCTTGTTAAGAAGTTCGTCGAGAACTGACCTATGTCCTGTGAAGGGTTTATTTTTTCTGCCCATCGACCGGTGGTCGGGTGACCCGCTAGGGTGTATCCATTTAGTCCGGGCCACACACTGCTTAAAGGCAGCGGGCTCCAGTTGAGTTTTCTGGGCCCTCCATGTGCTTTCCATCGCACTGTACTTTTGCACTACTTGTTATAGTTTTGTGAAGCTCTGTATGTGACGATGGTCGAGGGCATTCAATATTCCCTCGTCGGTGCAATTGTGATGAAGCAGGAATCTGGCCCAAAAGTGGTGGACCATTTCCTGAGGTTGCTGCCGCACATACATCAGGTCGTATATATCTGGAGGACCTGAGTTTCTTGGAGAATATTGATTGTGGTGGGTTTGTGGTTTAAAATTTGAATCCGATCCCACTCCTGTATTTGGAGCTTGAAGGTTCTCCGAGACAATCGGTTCGGGTCTGGGGAGATCCAAGTGTTCCCGCAATACTATCTTTGAGCTAGATTCTAGAAGACGTGAAGTCCTGTTCGAAGGGAGAGTATCCGGCTCAAGGGATTCGGAGACCCGAACATACTTGGTCTTCAACATAGGGTGGGAAGTGTCATTGGCCCGTTCCTCAACAATCGCTACGAGGTGGGTGATCAGCGAGCGATAAATTTCTCTTTGGTCAGGCCTGAGCCCGATCCGATCATAGTCCGTTGAGACCCACAGGGCGGCGATGCAGTCCAACAACTCGTTTAAGGACGAGTCATCTGCCGGATCCATCTTTTTGGAGTACTCGAGGCCGATGTGAAGATGGTGCTCGGCGGTTGTAGGGGGTGCTGTGGGCTTGACGGCCGTACAAGCTCCTACGGTGAAACCGCCGAGCTGGAGGGTCAGCCCAGAAGTCAGGCTCCTTCCATAAGTGATATTGTCGTTGATGACTAGGCGAGCCATAGATCACTTTTTGTAGACAGCACGACAGAGCTCTCAATGAAAGCACCAATGTGGGCGTCAAAACCAGCAGATATCGGGTAGGGGGGCCCAAGCTATGCATCTAAAGATCTATGGTAGCAGTGGAAAAAGGAACACAATGTTTACCCAGGTTCGGGCCCTCTTTAAAGAGGTAAAACCCTACTCCTGCTTGATTATATTCGAAGAGTATAGATGTTGAGTTGATCTACCTCGAAATCATGGTGGCTAAACCCTATATGTCTATCCTATGAATATTTTGATGATGATAATGATGATGATAGCCTCTAAGGACTAAACCCTCCGTTTTATATACACACCGGAGGGACCTAGGGTTTGTACAAGGTTGGTTCTCAAGGGAAGGAAACAATAGACCCAGACTCTAATCTTGCCGTTCAAGTATGGAGAAGTCCCACCCGGAGACGGAGGATGGTCTTTAGCTTGATCTTGCACGACCCATTCGACCCGACCCATATTCCTTGGCCGGACACCTAAGGACCCCTGAATCTAGGGCTCCCTCAGGCCTAGCCTATCAAAGACTAGCATCTTCAACTGTAGAATGCCAGAACAGAGGGCGCAGCAGGAATGGCTAGGGGCACATGCGAGAGCGCGGGAAGCGGTGGCAGTGGGCGAAGCGAAGCTCCAGCGCATCCATGAAGATCGAGACGGATGTTGTTACGGCAATGTAATCGAGAGGAAAGAAGTGGGAAGAAGAGCGCATGCTCTGTCACGCCCAATATGCGACCCTATCCAAAAGGAACTCGAAGGTCCCACCAAGGGTAGACCCGCATATTGGAACGCTTTTGCAAGGTGGATATCATTACATCAACATTACATAATAGATGGGGATACATGCAAAACATACAATGTCACATGAATACAACAATACAACATACAAGAACAACATCCGACTACAGATGAATCATAAATGTAAACTCAAACAATATCCACCTCGCTAGCCCAGTCTGCCGACCGAACCTATCCCCGATCAAGAAGAAGCGTAATAAGAACTCCAAAACAAGCAAGCATCGCCTCGCATCATGATCATCGTGATAACCTGTACCGCAAATCGTTGTTGTAGTAATCAGTGAGCCACGAGGACTCAGCAATCCCATTACCATGGGTATCAAGACTATCAAAGCTTAATGGGAAAGGAAGGGGTAAAGTGGTGAGGTTGCAGCAGCGACTAAGCAAGTATGGTGGCTAACATATGCAAAGGAGAGCGAGAAGAGAAACAAAGGAACGGCCGTGAAGCTAGCAATGATCAAGAGGTGATCCTGAACACCTACTTACGTCAAACATAACATAGAAACCGTGTTCACTTCCCGGACTCCGTCGAGAAGAGACCATCACGGCTACACACGCGGTTGATGCGTTTTAATACGGATCTGGTGTCAAGTTATCTACAACCGGACATTAACAAATTCCCATCTGCCACATAACCGCGGGCATGGCTCTCGAAAGTTTATACCCTGCAGGGGTGTCCCAACTTAGCCCATGACAAGCTCTCGCAATCAATGAAGGAATAGACCTTCTCCCAGGAAGACCCGATCAGTCTCGGAATCCCGGTTTACAAGACATTTCGACAATGGTAAAACAAAACTAGCAAAGCCGCCCGATGCGCCGACAATCCCGATAGGAGCTGCACATATCTTGTTCTCAGGGCAACACCGGATGAGCACTCCGCACAACTAAAACCAGACCTCAAGTTCCCCTGAGGGGGCGCTGCAAAGGACTCTAGTTCGGACCAGCACTTAGACAAGCACTGGCCCGGGGGGGGGGGGGCTAAATAAAGATGACCCTCGAGAGAGCGACTCCCAAGGGAAAAGTATATGTGGTGGTGAGGCAAATGGTAAAACCAAGGTTGGGCCTTGCTGGGCAAGTTTTATTCAAAGCGAACTGTCAGGGGGGTCCCATAAATCACCTGACCGTGTTAGGAACGCAAAATCCGGGAACATAACACCGGTATGACGGAAACTAGGGCGGCAAGAGTGGAACAAAACAACAGGCATAAGGCCGAGCCTTCCACCCTTTACGAAATATATAGATGCATTAATAATATAAGAGATATTGTGATATCCCAACAAAACCCTGTCCACCATGGAGAAATCTTCAACTTCACCTGCAACTAGCAACGCTATAAGAGGGGCTGAGCAAAGCGGTAACATAGCCAAACAATGGTTCGCTAGGAAGGGTGTCAAAGGTTAGAGGTTCATGGCAATTTGGGAGGCTTGAAGAGCAAATGATAGGTAATGCAGCATAGCGATAGAACGAAGCAACTAGCATAGCAATGATAGTAGTGAGATCCAGGGTAGCGGTCATCTTGCCTGAAATCCCGCAAGGAAAAAGAACGAGTCCATGAAGAAGATGAAGCCACGAAGACGAACCACACGTAGACGAACGAATCCTCACGATCGCAACGAAACAAGAACTAACAAGAAGAAGCACACAACATAGGTAAACACACCACACATGAACAAGGCATGATGCACAACAAGCATGATGCATGACCAAGCTACATGAAGCTACTCATGGCAAGAGATGATGCAAACAAGAACAACACATCAAGGCAAGTTTAAATGAGGCCGGGAACAATATATAACAATTCCGATAAGTCCTCATATGCAAATTTCGAAATTGGTCCAGAACTGAATAAACCTTATGTTCAAGTTGTTAAACAGCAAGTTAAGATGCACCAAGATGATCTACACGAAATTCTAGTCAAGTTACATATAAAGTTCATTAGATTTGGAGCTACGGTCTAGAAGATATGAGCAAAACAAGTTAAGCATGGCATTGATGCAAAATGCATACAAACATCAAGCAAACACCTCAAAACAAGGATGCAACATGATAATAAGAAGCTACATGCAAAATCAAGCAAGTTTCATATAGAGCCCACTCAAAACGGAGCAACGGTTCAACACATGCACACTATACAAGTCATAACAACAAGCTGTCCAAAACAGCAACTAGGCATATTGCAAGCATCAAAACAACATGCTACAACACCCCAACATAATAACAAAAGGCATGGGCATGAATTACAAGTAAAGCATAACAAAACATGAACACTGAGCTATCTCCAGAAATCACTAGAACATGCTCCAAAACACATGGTAAGATTGCAAATAATAACAGTTTCAGACTTTAGCAGAAATAACATCAGGTTGCGATGTTTAGAGCAAGCAAAAAACATGTTACAGGAACTTATCATGGCAAACAAAGGCATGGCATGCATCTACTAATTGCATAGATAAAAAGTCCCTTACTGACCATGAGCGAGAAAGGATCAGAAGATATGATGGCACCCATGTAAACATGGCAAGTTATATTAGAGATTCATACATGGCAGAAACAACAATAAGTAGGTATGTTCGTGAGCTTGAATCACTCACCACAGAGCAATACATGGCATGGCAAGGCAACCATCAGTAAGAAGACATGTTTGTGAAGCTATACATGGCAATAGCAAGTTCATAGGGTTCATGGATCACTAGGAAAACACATGGGAACTAGTGAACTTAACGTTAACAGGCTGATAGCAACATTATCGAGCAACTTTAGAGCAATATGACGACAAGCTACAGCAAGCTATAAATGCAACTAGGGACATGTATGGATAGAGCATGACATGTAGATCAAAAGATGTTTATAGATCATCTCCAGATTATGCATAGAATGATTAGTAGCAACATGTTTACATAGCAACAAAATATAACAGAATCTGCCTAGCAAAACAACAACAGGAAGTACCCTCCTTAACAAGCTCGATGCACTCAGCACACAACTCACAAAAATACATGGTTGGCACCACTGGAAAGAAGGCATGGCATAGATCAACACTCATGTAGACATCAACCTCATAGGATGCACACATCAAACATGGCAAAAATGACAAATGAGCAAGTTATAACAGTTCCAGCAGATTAACATCAACATGCACTCTTCCAACAGCATTTCGGGCATCAAGATGAGCTCAAATGAAAATGATGCAATGGAATGAAATGAAGTACTTGTCGAGACGAACAATATGACATATTACACGCACGAAACAGAGCTACGGATGCGGAGATACAATGCGATGAACATGGCATGATTATGTAAAATATTACGGGGACTTGGTCATTAAAAAAACAGCAAAGCGCAAATACACTAAAATCGCATCGGGCGGGGTTTAGGCGGTGGCTCACCAAGCGGGCTCAGCCCAGCAGGACGGAGGGCGAGGCGGGCCAGAGGGGAGACGGGCCGGGGAGGCCGAGGCCCACGCGGGATTGGGCGGCCCCGAGCGGAGACCGGCCGGATCGGGCTCCTCCCGATCCGCGGGCGACGGCGCGCTGTCTCCCGCGGCTGCCGAGCGGCGGAGCAACCGGCGGCGGCGGGATCGGGCATGGGGCGCGGCCGACGGGCGGGGAGGTGCTCGGGCACGGCGAGGCGCAGGGCGACAAGGCGGTGGTTTGGTGGAGGAGGCGGCGACGGAAGCTCTGGCGGCGGAGCAGATCCGGGCCTCGCGGCTCTGGCGCGGGCCCAAGCTGGCCGGGCGGAGGTGGGCGGCGGCGGCGGACAGGTGGCGGGCGCTGAGTGGCTTGGGGCGGCGGCGCGATTTTGTCCAGCGCGGGCGGACATGTCCGCCGGCGCGGAGGGGGAGTTTGCTAGGGTTTGGACCCGAAAATTCGGAGGGGGAGGTGTTTATATAGGTAGAGGGAGCTAGGAGATTCCAAATGAGGTGCGGTTTTCAGCCACGCGATCGTGATCGAACGACCGAGAGCATGGAGTGGAGTTTGCTGGGTTTTGGGCCACTTTTGAAGGGGTGTTGGGCTGCAAAGAGAGAGGGGGCTTTGCGGTTACCCGGTTAACCGTTGGAGTATCAAACGGACTCCAAATGGCACGAAACTTGACAGGCGGTCTACCGGTGATATACCAAGGCCTCTTGGCAAGACTCGGTCCATTCCGAGAACGTTTAACATCCGCTCACAACAGGAGAGAAGAAGGGGACGCCGGATGACATAGGAGTGTCGGATTGCAAAACGGACAACGGGGAAAATGCTCGGATGCATGAGACGAACACGTATGCGAATGCAATGCACATGATGACATGATATGAAATGCAGATGATGACATGGCAAAATGCAACACGCAAGCACATGACATGGCAACGACGGCGAATAACTGGAAGACACCTGGCGCATCGGATCCGGGGCATTACAACACTCCTCCACTAACAAGAGATCTCGTCCCGAGATCTTAGGACCGAGACAGAAGGGAAAATGGATCAGGTGAAACAAGAACTCAAGAGAAAAAGCGAAGAATCGAGAGCACTCGAGAAGAAGAGAGGAACGACGAGAATGACGAGAATTGAAGGCTCACAGAATCAGATAGACTATGAAGCCACTCGTTCTAACCGGAGTGGTTAGAATGAGAAAAGAAACGGATAAGACTGAAAGGATTTAGGCAGCTCTCCGGCTGAAAAAGGAAGGATTAGAACAAGAACTAGAGAGGATGGAATGATACTTGATGAACTCTTGAAGAATGAATTAAATCATGAAGAACCACCATGAAGAACTCCGATAAGGAAAAGGATGATGAAAGAATAAGATGAGCCTTGCGGTGACTTAGATGGGGTTTCCGACGAGATGGCCGTGGAAATTGAACTCCGGAAAAGAAAAGATGAAAACACTTCGAACTAGAATTTATTCATCAAGAACAAACTCCAAAGGATGGGATTACTCACTTGGAAGAAATAAGAATAAGATTTATTGTATGCTTATCCTTCATCAAATTAAATTGATGACAAGCATTGGATTTTTGCATACTACTTATTCTTCTTGAAAAAGGATTGAGAAGTGACATATCGCAAACTTGAGAAGGTCTTATGAACCACCGGTAGGATTGAAAAGAACGAATGGATTAATATGATGAACAAGGAGAAGAATCTTGAACGAACCACCGTAAGAATTTGGAAATGACTGATGAAAGAGTATGAATCACCAGGAAGAATTAGAAGAACAAATACGCAAGAGGGGATTTACATGCAAAAGAACGAAGAGATCGCGAACTGATTGAAGAACACTTGAACGAAGCACCGGAAGAATATTGAGACGAACGAAAGGGCACAGATATAGAATAATTGGAGAACGGATCTGAAAACTTAGAATGAAGAAATCTTCCAAAAAGATGGCCTCCAGATGATCGAGAGAGAAAACAACTCCTGAAATGCTCTGGATGGATGAAAAGAATTTGCATGACTTGAAACAATTTGATAGCACAACATGGAACTAGGACCGCGAATCTCCGGGAGAACGGACAAGATTTAAGAGAAATCTTCTTCTTTGGTCTTCAAATGATGACGGAAAACACCACCAAAATTACTGAGATACTCCGGGAGAATGAAAAGCGAAGGGGTTGAACCAACAATGAAAAGAATTTGAAAGCGATCTTGGAGAAGGCATGTGACTGATGGAATCCATTCTTACATCACATTTTGAAAAGAATTATGAATGACTCCGGGGGAATCAGAAGAGTCAGGTAAGATCCTGGGAAAAGACCTATGGGTTAGGTCCCACTAAAAGATAAACATCGTTGGAAAGGATTGTTGAACAGATAGATGATGCACCGGAACAATTGAAATATTTGAATGAGGTGACCACCTCGAATTAATTGGAACACAGACGAATCTCCTGAGATGTCTTGAACACTCCGGAAGGATAAAATGGCGAGAGGCGAACGAGCAAAGGGAAATACTTGAGCCGAGAGAAAGAATATGATCAACCCGAAAAACTTGAATTGAGTCCACCGGAAAGAAAAAAAAGATGAAGAATGACGAACTAGACAAGAAATCACTGGTTGAAATAAATGAGGGAAGACTAAAGAGGCTCCGCACGAATGAAATTGATGGTCGAGAGAGTCAACTCCGGTAAGAAGAAAGGGTGGGAGGGCGGGAAAACAAGGGTAACTTGGAAGGGGGAAAGACGAATATCTTCAAGAGGAAAACACCGGTTGAAACCATTAAGGAAAGAAGGCAAAGACTTCGCACGAGTAGGATGGATACTCGATTACGGACTCCGGATTCGAGAAGAAGAAGGGGGGAGGCGGGTGGGAAAAGAAAACAACTGAGGATTGGACTTGGCAAAGATGAAGAGGCTCGAGTCAACTTGACGAGAAATGCACCGCACAAAAGAGGATGGACAACGAACGAAAACTAACCACGTGACCCTAAAGAAAAAATTGAAGGGGAAGAGGAGTAAATCAAAACACCTACGTCAAGATTCCTTACCAGAGTGCCGAAGGGGCAAAGGAGTAAAAAGAATTCCTACTCTCCGATATAACTAGACTCCGAAAACAGTTTTCTTCTAGACTCAACAATGGCCAAACTACACGATCAATCAAGGGGGCTCCTAGGGTTGGTCGAGGCTCTGATACCAACTTGTCACGCCCAATATGCGACCCTATCCAAAAGGAACTCGAAGGTCCCACCAAGGGTAGACCCGCATATTGGAACACTTTTGCAAGGTGGATATCATTACATCAACATTACATAATAGATGGGGATACATGCAAAACATACAATGTCACATGAATACAACAATACAACATACAAGAACAACATCCGACTACGGATGAATCATAAACAGAAACTCAAACAATATCCACCCTGCTAGCCCAGGCTGCCGACCTGGAACCTATCCCCTGATCGAAGAAGAAGCAGAAGAAGAACTCCAAAACAAGCAAGCATCGCTCTCGCGTCATGATCATCGTGATAACCTGTACTCGCAATCGTTGTTGTAGTAATCAGGAGCCACGAGGACTCATCAATCCCATTACCATGGGTATCAAGACTAGCAAAGCTTAATGGGAAAGGAAGGGGTAAAGTGGTGAGGTTGCAGCAGCGACTAAGCAAGTATGGTGGCTAACATACGCAAAGGAGAGCGAGAAGAGAAACAAAGGAACGGTCGTGAAGCTAGCAATGATCAAGAGGTGATCCTGAACACCTATTCACGTCAAACATAACACAGAAACCGTGTTCACTTCCCGGACTCCGCCGAGAAGAGACCATCACGGCTACACACGCGGTTGATGCGTTTTAATACGGATCTGGTGTCAAGTTATCTACAACCGGACATTAACAAATTCCCATCTGCCACATAACCGCAGGCACGGCTCTTGAAAGTTTATACCCTACAGGGGTGTCCCAACTTAGCCCATGACAAGCTCTCGCGATCAACGAAGGAATAGACCTTCTCCCAGGAAGACCCGATCAGTCTCGGAATCCCGGTTTACAAGACATTTCGACAATGGTAAAACAAAACCAGCAAAGCCGCCCGATGCGCCGACAATCCCGATAGGAGCTGCACATATCTCGTTCTCAGGGCAACACCGGATGAGCACTCCGTTCAACTAAAACCAGACCTCAAGTTTCCTGAGCGGCGCGCAAAGGATTCTAGTTCGACCAACACTTAGACAAGCACCGCCCGGGGCTAAATAAAGATGACCCTCGAGAGAGCGACTCCCAAGGGAAAAGTATAGGTGGTGGTGAGGCAAATGGTAAAACCAAGGTTGGGCCTTCTGGGCAAGTTTTATTCAAAGCGAACTGTCGGGGGTCCCATAAATCACCCGACCGCGTAGGAACACAAAATCCAGAACATAACACCGGTATGACGGAAACTAGGGCGGCAAGAGTGGAACAAAACACCAGGCATAAGGCCGAGCCTTCCACCCTTTACCAAATAAATAGATGCATTAATAATATAAGAGATATTGTGATATCCCAACAAAACCCTGTCCACCATGGAGAAATCTTCAACTTCACCTGCAACTAGCAACACTACAAGAGGGGCTGAGCAAAGCGGTAACATAGCCAAACAATGGTTCGCTAGGAAGGGTGTCAAAGGTTAGAGGTTCATGGCAATTTGGGAGGCTTGAAGAGTGAATGATAGGTAACGCAACATAGCGATAGAACAAAGCAACTAGCATAGCAATGATAGTAGTGAGATCCAGGGTAGCGGTCATCTTGCCTGAAAACCCGCAAGGAAGAAGAACGAGTCCATGAAGAAGATGAAGCCACGAAGACGAACCACACATAGACGAATGAATCCTCACGATCGCAACGAAACAGGAACTAACAAGAAGAAGCACACAACATAGGTAAACACACCACACATGAACAAGGCATGATGCACAACAAGCATGATGCATGACCAAGCTACATGAAGCTACTCATGGCAAGAGATGATGCAAACAAGAACAGCACATCAAGGCAAGTTTAAATGAGGCCGGGAACAACATATAACAATTCCGATAAGTCCTCATATGCAAATTTCGAAATTGGTCCAGAACTGAATAAACCTTATGTTCAAGTTGTTAAACAGCAAGTTAAGATGCACCAAGATGATCTACACGAAATTCTAGTCAAGTTACATAAAAGTTCATTAGATTTGGAGCTACGGTCTAGAAGATATGAGCAAAACAAGTTAAGCATGGCATTGATGCAAAATGCATACAAACATCAAGCAAACACCTCAAAACAAGGATGCAACATGATAATATGAAGCTACATGCAAAATCAAGCAAGTTTCATATAGAGCACACTCAAAACGGAGCAACGGTTCAACACATGCACACTATACAAGTCATAACAACAATCTGTCCAAAACAGCAACTAGGCATATTGCAAGCATCAAAACAACATGCCACAGCACCCCAACATAATAACAAAAGGCATGGGCATGAATTACAAGTAAAGCATAACAAAACATGAACACTGAGCTATCTCCAGAAATCACTAGAACATGCTCCAAAACACATGGTAAGATTGCAAATAATAACAGCCAGACTTTTAGCGTAAATAACATCAAAGTTGCAATGTTTAGAGCAAGCAAAAAACATGTTACATGAACTTATCATGGCAAACAAAGGCATGGCATGAATCTACTAATTGCATAGATAAAAAGTCCCTTACTGACCATGAGCCAGAAAGGATCAGAAGATATGATGGCACCCATGTAAACATGGCAAGTTATATTACAGATTCATACATGGCAGAAACAACAATAAGTAGGTATGTTCGTGAGCTTGAATCACTCACCACAGAGCAATACATGGCATGGCAAGGCAACCATCAGTAAGAAGACATGTTTGTGAAGCTATACATGGCAATAGCAAGTTCATAGGGTTCATGGATCACTAGGAAAACACATGGGAACTAGTGAACTTAACGTTAACAGGCTGATAGCAACATTATCAAGCAACTTTAGAGCAATATTACGACAAGCTACAGCAAGCTATAAATGCAACCAGGGACATGTATGGATAGAGCATGACATGTAGATCAAAACATGTTTATAGATCATCTCCAGATTATGCATAGAATGATTAGTAGCAACATGTTTACATAGCAACAAAATATAACAGAATCTGCCTAGCAAAACAGCAACAACAAGTACCCTCCTCAACAAGCTCGATGCACTCAGCACACAACTCACAAAAATACATGGTTGGCACCACTGGAAAGAAGGCATGGCATAGATCAACACTCATGTAGACATCAACCTCATAGGATGCACACATCAAACATGGCAAAAATGACAAATGAGCAAGTTATAACAGTTCCAGCAGATTAACATCAACATGCACTCTTCCAACACATCAAGATGAGCTCAAATGAAAATGATGCAATGGAGTGAAATGAAGTACTCGTCGAGACGAACAATATGACATATTACACGCACGAAACGGAGCTACGGATGGAGAGATACAATGCGATGAACATGGCATGATTATGTAAAATATTACGGGGACTTAGTCATTTTTAAAAAAAAAACAGCAAAGTGCAAATACACTAAAATCGCATCGGGCGGGGTTTAGGTAGTGGCTCACCAAGCGGGCTCGGCCCAACAGGACGGAGGGCGAGGCGGGCCGAAGGGGAGACGGGCTGGGGAGGCCGAGGCCCACGCGGGATTGGGCGGCCCCGAGCGGAGACCGGCCGGATCGGGCTCCTCCCGATCCGCGGCGACGGCGCTGATCTCGCAAGGCTGCCGAAGCGGCGGAGCAACCGGGCGGCGGCGGGATCGGGCGCTGGGGCGCGGCTGACGGCGGGAGGCGCTTGGGGGCGCGGGCGAGGCGCAGGGCGACCGGGCGGCAGGTTTGGTGGATGTGGCGGCGACGGAAGCTCTGGCGGCGACGGAGCAGATCCGGCCTCATGGGCTCTGGCGCTGGCCTGCTGGGCCGGGCGGAGGTGGGCTGTGGCGGCGACAGGTGGCGGGCGCTGAGTGGCTCGGGGCGGCGGCACGATTTCGTCCGGCGCGGGCGGACATGTCCGCCGGCGCGGAGGGGGAGTTTGCTAGGGTTTGGACCCGAAAATTCGGAGGGGAGGTGTTTATATAGGTAGAGGGAGCTAGGAGAGTCCAAATGAGGTGCGGTTTTCGGCCACGCGATCGTGATCCAATGACCGAGAGCATGGAGGGGAGTTTGCTGGGTTTTGGGCCACTTTGGAAGGGGTGTTGGGCTGCAAAGAGAGAGGGGGCTTTGCGGTTACCTGGTTAACCGTTGGAGTATCAAATGGACTCCAAATGGCACGAAACTTGACAGGCGGTCTACCGGTGTTATACCAAGGCCGCTTGGCAAGACTCGGTCCATTCCGAGAACGTTTAACACCTGCTCACAACAGGAGAGAAGAAGGGGACGCCGGATGACATAGGAGTGCCGGATTGCAAAACGGACAACGGGGAAAATGCTCGGATGCATGAGACGAACACGTATGCGAATGCAATGCACATGATGACATGATATGAAATGCAGATGATGACATGGCAAAATGCAACACGCAAGAACATGACATGGCAACGACGGCGAATAACTGGAAGACACCTGGCGCGTCGGATCCAGGGCGTTACATGCTCATAGTGGAGATGGGGAGCCACACGGGGTGGTCGGGGATGCCGTGACAGTGGCGGAATCGACGTCGGTGCCGCGCTGGCCGAAGGTGGAAGAAGAGGAGGTCAGCGTTGATGTAGGGGATCCCATCTACAATGGTTGGTGTACGACGACGTAAATGAGGCCGACAATTCTTGCGGACATGCCGGTGGGTGCGGGGAGGTCAGTGGCGCGGCTGCAACGGGCCATGGTGATGGAAGCGGAGAGCAAGCTCCAGGAGGGCGATGCAGAATGAGGGGGTAAGGGGTAAAGGATATATGGTGAGCTAGGGTTTGACCGGGGTCGCGGGGTGGTGATCTTATCCCTACCAGCGCTGTAGGAGCACGAGGGGGGGTGGTGGCGAGCTAGCTCGGTGGCAATGGCGAGGCGCCGTCGGGCAAGCAGTGGAAGGAGGAGGGAGAAGAGAAGGTCGGGGAGGGGGTGCAGGCTGGGCCGGCTCAGGCCAAGTAGTGCGCTATGCCCCAGTGGCGGAGGGGAGTTCCCCCCTTCTTTTTGTTGTAAATATGCCCTAGAGGTAATAATAAAGTGGTTACTGTTATATTTCCTTAATCATGATAAAGATTTATTATTCATGCTAGAAATGTATTGACCAGAAACTTAAATACATGTGTCGATACATAAACAAATACCATGTTCCTAGTGAGCCTCTACTAGACTAGCTCGTTGATCAAAAGATGGTTAAGGTTTCCTAATCATAGACATGTGTTGTCACTTGATAACGATCACATCATTAGGAGAATGATGTGATGGACAAGACCCATCCGTTAGCATAGCATATGATCATTCAGTTTATTTCTACTACTTTCTTAATGTCAAATACATATTCCTTCGACCATGCGATCATGCAACTTCCGGATACCGGAGGAATACCTTTTATGCTATCAAACGTCACAACATAACTGGGTGATCATAAAGATGCTCCATAGGTATCTCCGAAGGTGTCTGTTGAGTTGGCGTGAATTGAGATTGGGATTTGTCACTCCGTATGACGGAGAGGTATCTCTGGGCCCTCTCGGTAATACAACATCACAGGAAGCTTGTAAGCAAAGTGACTAAGGAGTTAGTTACGAGATGATATATTATGGAATGATTAAAGAGACTTGCCGGTAACAAGATTGAACTAGGTATGAAGATATCGACGATCGAATCTCGGGCAAGTAACATACCTACGGACAAAGGGAACTGCGTATGTTGTCATAAATGTTCGACCGATAAAGATTTTCGTAGAATATGTAGGAACCAATATGGGCATCCAGGTCCCACTATTGGTTATTGACCGGAGAAGCATCCCAGTCATGTCTAAATCATTCTCGAACCCATAGGGTCCGCACGCTTAACGTTCGTTGACGATATAGTATTATATGAGTTATGTATGTTGGTGACCGAATGCTATTCGGTGTCCTGGATGAGATCACAGACATGACGAGGAGCTACAGAATGGTCCGGAGATAAAGATTGATATATAGGTTGATATGGTTGGGCCAAGGGGTAAGGCCCACGGGGCTTTAGGTCGGTGCAAAAAGAAGTTTTGTGGAGGTCGAGGACAAGATGCCGAGGCCCATGGCGTCTGGGCCAGACGCCGAGGACCATGGCATCTGGTACTAGAAATCGTTAAGGACTCTTTCTTGTTTTCCAAACCGACTTTGAGGAGGCTCTTTCTCCAAGAAATGACCCCAGGGTTCAACATATAAATAGAGGAGTAGGGCTAGCCCCTGGGTGATACCACGATTCACCAAGCGGTGAGCCGGTGCCCCCTCTCCCTCTAGTTCCTCAAAGTCGGTTAGCGAGATGACCCCAATGCAACGATGGAGATCAAGGTGTCGTGCCGATGACAATGGAGATCATGTCGATACTTTGGAGATGGAGATCAAAAGCACAAGATGATGATGGCCATATCATGTAACATATTTTGATTGCATGTGATGTTTATCCTTTATGCATCTTATTTTGCTTTGAACGAGGATAGCATTTATAAGATGATCCCTTCACTTAATTTCAAGATAAAAGTGTTCTCCCTGAGTATGCACCGTTGATAATTTTTGTCGTTTCGAAGCACCTCGTGATGATCGGGTGTGATAGACTCTTCATTCACATACAATGGGTGTAAGCCAGTTTTGCACAAGCAGAATACTTGGGTTAAATGATGATCCTAGCATGTATAGACATGGTCTCGGAACACTGGAGACCGAAAGGTTGAACATGAGTCATATAGTAGATATGATCAACATGGAGATGTTCACCATTGATGACTACCCCATCTCACATGATGATCGGACATGGGTTAGTTGATTTGGATCATGTATAGCTTAGATAACTTGAGGGATGTTAATATAAGTGGGAGTTCATTACTAATATGATTAATTGAACTTAATTTATCATGAACTTAGTCCTGATAGTATTTGCAAATCTATGTTGTGATAAATGGCCCGTGCTACCGTTCCCTTGAATTTTAATGCGTTCCTAGAGAAAGCTAAGTTTAAAGATGATGGTAGCAACTACACGGACTCGGTCTGTAACTTGAGGATTATCCTCATTGCTACACAGAAGAATTATTTCCTTGATGCACCGCTAGGTGACAGATCTGCTACAGGAGCTGATGCAGATGTTATGAACATCTGGTAGGCTCGATCTGATGACTACTCTAGTTGAATGTGCCATGCTTTACGGCTTAGAACCGAGACTTCAAAGATGTTTTGAACGTCATGGAGAATATGAGATGTTCCAAGAGCTGAAGTTGATATTTCAAGCTAATGCACGGGTTGAGATATATGAAGTCTCCAACAAGTTCTATAGCTGTAAGATGGAGGAGAATAGTTCTGTCAGTGAACACATACTCAAAATATCTGGGTGTCATAACCACTTGAGTCAGCTGGGAATTGATCTTCCAGTTGAGAGTGTTATTGACAGACTTCTTCAGTCACTTCCACCAAGCTAAAAAGGCTTTGTGATGAACTATAATATGCAAGGTATGACAAAAACGATTCCCGAGCTCTTCGTGATGCTGAAATCAGCAAAGGTAGAAATCAAGAAAGAGCATCAAGTGTTGATGGTTAACAAGGCTACTAGTTTCAAGAAAAAGGGTAAGGGAAAGAAAGGGAACTTCAAGAAGAAGGGCAAGTAAGTTGCCGCTCCCATGAAGAAGCCCAAAGCTGGACCCAAACCTGAAACTGAGTGCTTCTATTGCGAAGGAAATGGTCACCAGAAGCGGAACTGCCCGAAATACTTGGCAGATAAGAAGGATGGGAAAGTGAACAAATGTATATTTGTTATACATGTTATTGATAGTGTATGGGTATTTGATACCGATTCGGTTGCTCATATTTGTAACTCGAAACAGGAGCTACTAAATAAATGAAGATTGGCTAAGGACGAGGTGACGATGTGCGTTGGGAATGGTTCCAAGGTCGATGTGATTGCTGTTGGCATGCTACCTCTACATCTACCTTCGGGATTAGTTTTAGACCTCAATAATTGTTATTTGGTGCCATTGTTGAGCATGGACATTATGTCGGGATCTTGTTTATTTTGATATGGCTATTCATTTAAACCAGAGAATATATTTTATGGTCATGCACCTTTGATGAATGGTCTGTTCTTATTGAATCTCGATCGTAGTGATACACATATTCATAATATTGATGCCAAAAGATGGAAAGTTGATAACGATAGTGCAACATACTTGTGGGACTACCGTTTGAGTCATATTACTGTAAAGCGCATGAAGAAACTCCATGTAGATGGACTTTTGGAATCACTTGATTATGAATCATTTGATACTTTCGAACCATGCCTCATGGGTAAGATGACTAAAGCTCTGTTCACCGGAACGATGGAGTGAGCTAATGACTTACTGGAAATAATACATACTGATGTCTGCAGTACAATGAGTGATTAGGCACACGGTGGGTATCATTATTTTCTAACCTTCATAGATGATTTGCGTAGGTATGGGTATATCTACTTCATGAAACACAAATTTGAAAAATTCAAAGAATTTCAGAATGATGTGGAGAATCATCATAACAAGAAAATAAAGTTTCTACGATCTGATCGTGGAGGTGAATATTTGAGTTACGAGTTTGGCCTTCATTTAAGACAATGTGGAATTGTTTCACAACTCAAGCCACCAGGAACACCACAACGTAATGGTGTGTCTGAATGTCATAACCGTACTTTATTAGATATGGTGCATTCTGTGTTGTCTCTTACCGATTTGCTTTTATTGTTTTGGGGTTATGCATTAGAGACAGCCACATTCACATTAAATAGGCGCTATATAAATCAGTTGAGACGACACCGTATGAACTATGGTTTGGCAAGAAACCTAAGCTGTTGTTTCTTAAAGTTTGGGGATGTGACGCTTATGTCAAAAGGCTTCAGCCTGGAAAAGTAGGTCTTCATAGGATACCCTAAAGAAACTATTGGGTATACCTTCTACCACAGATCTGAAGGAAAGATCTTTATTGCTAAGAATGGGTCATTTCTAAAGAAGGAGTTTCTCTCGAAAGAAGTGAGTGGGAGGAAAGTAGAACTTGATGAGGTAGTTGTACCTTCTCTCGAATTAGAAAGTAGCACATCAGAGAAAACAATTCCCGTGATGCCTACACCAACTAGAGAGGAAGCTAATGATGATGATCATGAAACTTCAGATCAAGTTACTACCGAACCTCGTAGGTCGACCAAAACATGTACCGCACGGGAGTGGTACGGTAATCTTGCTGGAAGTCATGTTGTTAGACAACGGCGAACCTACAAACTATGAAGAAGCTATGTTGAGCCTAGATTCCCAAAAATGGCTTGAGGCCATGAAATCTGAGATATGATCCATGTATGAGAAAAAAATGTGGACTTTTGTGGACTTGCCCGATGGTCAGCAAGCCACTGAGAAAAAATGGATCTTCAAGAGGAAGACGGACGCTGATGGTAATATCACTATCTACAAAGCTTGACTTGTCGCAAAAGGTTTTCGACAAGTTCAAAGGGTTGACTATGATGAGACGTTCTCACCTGTAGCGATGCTTAAGTCTGTCCAAATCATGTTATCAATTGTCACATTTTATGATTACAAAATCTGCAAATGGACGTCAAAACTGCATTCCTTAACAGATAGAGCTGTATATGATGCGACCAGAAGGTTTTGTTGATCCTAAAGGTGCTAACAAAGTGTGCAAGCTCTAGCGATCCATCTATGGACTGGTGCAAGCATCTCAGAGTTGGAATATATGCTTTGATGATGTGATCAAAGCATATGGTTTTATGCAGACTTACGGAGAAGCCATTATTTACAAGAAAGCGAGTGAGAACTCTGTAGCATTTCTAGTGTTATATGTGGATGATGTATTACTGATTGGAAATGATATAGAATTTCTGGATAGCATAAAAGGATACTTGAATAAGAATTTTTTAATAAAAGACCTCAGTGAAGCTGCTTATATATTGGGCATCAAGATCTATGGGGATAGGCCGAGATTCTTAAGAAGACTTCCACAATGCACATACCTTGACAAAGTTCTGAAGAAGTTCAAAATGGACCAGTCAAAGAAAGGGTTCTTGCATGTGTTGCAAGGTGTGAAGTTGAGTAAGACTCAAAGCTCGACCACGGCAGAAGAAAGAGAAAGGATGAAAGTCATTCCCTATGCCTCAGCCATAGGCTCTATAAAGTATGTCATGCTGTGTACTAGACCTATTGTGTGCCTTGCCATGTCTGGCAAGGGGGTACAATAGTGATCCAGGAGTGGATCACTTGACAATGGTCAAAACTATCCTTAGGTACCTAAAGATGACTAAGGAAATGTTTCTCGGCTATGGAGGTGATAAAGAGTTTGTCGTAAAGGGTTACGTCGATGCATGCTTCAACACCAATCCGGATGACTCTGAGTCTCAATTTGGATACGTATTGAACATAGGAGCAATTAGCTAGAGTAGCTCCATGCAGAGCATTGTAGACATAGAAATTTGCAAAGTACGGATATGAATATTGTAGACCCGTTGGCTAAAACCTCTCTCACAAGCAAAACATGATCACACCTTAGAACTCATTGGGTGTTAATCACATGGTGATGTGAACTAGATTATTGACTCTAGTGCAAGTGGGCGGCTATTGGAAATATCCCCTAGAAGCAATAATAAAGTGGTTATTATTATATTTCCTCAATCATGATAAAGGTTTATTATTCATGCTAGAATTGTACTAACCGGAAACTTAAATACATGTGTGGATACATAAACAAATGCCGTGTCCCTAGTGAGCCTCTACTAGACTAGCTCCTTGATCAATAGATGGTTAAGGTTTCCTAACCATAGACATGTGTTGTCACCTAACATCATTAGGAGAATGATGTGATGGACAAGAACCATCCATTAGCATAGCATATGATTGTCAGTTTATTGCTACCGTCGTGGGAGTAAGTCTAATAGTAAGAATAGGGGGTACGTAGGAGGCGGCAAGGTCCTAGCTATGGTGAGGTTGTACACGCTAGTTTACGAGTCCAGGCCCCTCTCGGAGGAGGTAAAAGCCCTACATCTCGGTGCCCTGAGGCTGTGTCAACTGGATATGCGTGAATGATACAAGGGGTGCGAACCCTTGTGCCAGAGGAGGAGTGTGGCTTATATAGAGTGCGCCAGGACCCTCTCAGACCTCCCTTACATAGGGTTCAATGTGAGTTAAGATGGGGCGTTACTGGTAACACCTATCATAAATGATATTAAGACTACAGAGTGAACGCCTGACTGTTGCCATCCTAGGATGACTTTAGATCTTCTACACACCGAGTGGTTCTTCATATGGTCGAGTGACTATGCTGCGGTTGAGTGGAATTGGGGTATCCGTGTGGAGTCTTCTGTCGAGTGAGTCGCACTTCGGGTTGATTCCAGTCGGTATTCCCTGTTGGTCCTTGAATGCCTTTGACTGTAGGTCAGTGTCCTTGTGTGAGCACCACTAGAAAAAAGGCTGTTAGTGGTGCACCAGTTTTTGCTATTAATGGCGCACTATAGGTGCGCCACTATTAACACGCCACTAGTAACAAATAGTAATGGCACACCTCTGGTGCGCCATTACTATGCGTAGAAGTGCGCCATTACTATCTGACTTAGTAATGGCGCACCACATAGAAGTGCGCCATTACTAACAATTTTTTTTCAAATTTTTTTTTCAGATTTTTTTTTTCATTTTTTTCATTTTGTTTCGTTTTTTCTTAATCTCGGGTCATTATGGCTTAATCTCGGGTCAATATGCTTAATCTCAAGTCAAATCGCGCCCAAGCACGCTTCCCGGAAGGTCACCCATCCTCACACTACTTCAGCCCAAGCACGCTTAACTTCTCAGTTCTATCCAACCCCAGCACCAGCTCACTTAACATGCACTTGTTAATATATCTATCATATCAATCCTATTAAACCTTGTTGATGTCTAGGACTTTGTTCATGTTCATGAGTGTGATGAAAATTTGGAAAAATATTTCAAACTTCTCGGTCATATTACATATCATATTTTGAACATTTTTTCCCGAAAAAAATTCGAAACCATTTTTTTCTTGTTACTAGTGGCGCACCTAGCAAATGGTGCGCCATTACTAAGTTTGAATTTTTTCCCATTTACCCCCCTCTAAATCTTAAAAGCCCCATATCTTTTATTCTGTTAGGTTTTTGGGGATCCTAAAATTCTTCAACTGGTGTAACTTTTTGAGTAGATGATTTTTCATATAGAAAACTTTTTAATCCGAGCTCATATGCAAAAGTTATGCCCATTTTACTAAATTCTAGAGAGATTTTGCAAATAAAGTGGAAATTCATATTTGTAAATTTTCCCAACAACTAGACCACATATCACATGGGAAACTTATTTTCTTTTATTTTTTGACACTTCCATCATTTTCTTTTATTTTTTTAAAACTGAAAAGGTGGTCCACTGGGGTGGGGGGGTGGGGTGGGGTGGGGGGTGCATTTGGTGAAAATTTTCAAACTTCCCGGTCGAATTACGTATCATATTTTGAACATTTTTGCTGACGTATCAAAGTTAGTAATGGCACACCTTCACAAAGTGCACCATTACTATGTGTATGACTTGGTCAAACCTTGGTCAAAGTTAGTAATGGCGCACTTTGTATAGGTGCGCCATTACTAAGTTCGACATAGTAATGGCGCACCTACGCAGAGTGCGCCATTACTAAGTTTGACCAAGGTTTGACCAAGCCATACACATAGTAAGGGCGCACTTTGTGAAGGTGCGCCATTACTATGTCAACTTAGTAATGGCGCACCTATACAAAGTGCGCCATTACTATGTGTATGACTGGGTCAAACCTTTGGCAAACTTAGTAATGGCGCACTTTTCACCTGGTGCGCCATTACTGTTTTGGTTACTAATGGCGCACCTACACATGGTGCACCACTGCTATATAGCAGTGGCGCACCACATGTATAGTGCGCCATTGATGTCCATATTAGCTATACCATTTTTCTAGTAGTGGAGGTGTCTAGGCCAGGCCTAAGACCCTACCCCAGGTACATGTCCTCGTCATTAGCCCCCGAATGGATTGAGATCCGAGTGGAGAAAGGTTGAAGTTGACTCCGACTTGATTCAATGCTACGAAGGCATCTTATTGAGGTCTGGGAAGTACATTGGTGCCTTCAATCTTGCACCGGTTGGTTCAAACGATTCTGGTAGCTTGAAGTTGTTGAGTGAATAAATGCGGTAATCGTTCGAGTGGATTAGGACGCGAAAACTTAGACGCGATTGACTGCTCTACGGTTTCTGGATTTTATGGGATTCGAAATTTCAGAGGAGCGCGTCGGACGGGGCGTGGTGTGATAAGCGGAACGAATCAGACCGAGACGCCTCGATTTCCATGCTGCCTTTTTCGCAACGTATCGCTCCTGCGCCTGTGATGGGATATGATTTGATCGCTGGGGCCCACTGGTCAGCCACTCGAAGCCAGCCTCATAAAAGGCATCGAAGCGGATGCGCGGCAGAGTGCCTTCAATCAATCTCCCTCCTCTCTTCCTTTCCGCCTCCTTTCTCCATTCTCCCCAGGCCCCTCCTCGGCCCTCTCAAGCCATGCAATGGTGAAGGAGGAGACCGCAGCTCTGGAGCATGCGAAGAAGGCGTCGCCGATGGCGATGGGGAAGAGGACGACACGGGGCTTGTCATTGCGCCCCGCTCTGCCGCCTGGCTGGATCCAGGGGGAATGGACCCGCTCGACGGTCTCGCAGGAGGACTTGGAGAATCTCGCTCATAATGGCATGATTAAACCTGGGTCCTAGAGATTGGTTGCGGAGGAATTTGAGCCTCGGCCGCGCGATGGTGAGTGTGTTCTCCTCACCACTCATGTGGAGCACTGTTTTTCTTCGCCTCCGCACCCGTTCTTTCGAGGGTTCTTGAACTTCTTAGGGGCTCTGATTCATCATTTCCCTCCGAACACTATCTTGTGTCTTGCCCATTTCTTTTCTGTGTATGAAAATTTCTTGGGCCGCCATCTGCACTGGGGTCTCTTCAAGCATATATTCACTTGTCGATCTCAAACGGTGAAGAAAGCTTGACCAGAAAACGCACGTGATCCAGATGTGCTGGGGAGCTAGGGATCCAAACGAGGGGTAGGAGCTGCTTCCCCTTGTGACTTTTCCCGAATTAGTTAGAGGGTGGCAGTCGACCTGGTTTTACTTCAAGGATGTTTCGACTCCTGGTCAGTCGACCGGTCTCCCTCCTTTCACTCTAGAGAGATTCCAGTCCCCTCGCTCACTTGTGGTAGCCTCGGAGGAGAAATACGAAGTGTTGATGCTGGTTGCGGCTATTATTGAGGTTGTGAAGGGAGGAGTGACGGGGATGGATCTGTTGGAGGTGTATCTTAGTCGACGGATCCAACCCATGCAAGCTTGTGACCACCCCATGTGGATGTACTCGGCCTCTAAAGACACCGCTCGTACCCACCCGAAGGAGGTTGACGAGAAGACGGTGGCCCAGTGGCTCCGGAATGTTACTTGTAACAAGGAAAATCCAAGGGGGGCCAGGAGGATTCTACCATTCGACGCCACCCATGCTCCTGGAGAGGTCAGACTCGCATATCCGAGTGTTTTTTCCTTTTATCTTTGTGGAGTGGTTGTTCTTGAATCCGACTCATATACATGACTTGCATCTTGTAGTTTTCCCCAAGCTGCACTCGATGCCCAATGGAGAGTAGTATCGGGAGGGGATCGACAGCAACAGTGAAGACAGTTATGCCGAAGACAGTGAAAATGAGAGCGAGGACTCGAGCAACTGCGGCGAGGAAGTCGATTAACCACATCGTTCCAAGCGTCAATCCGAGCAGCAACAAGAACCCGTGGGGGGACAAGGCAAGGATGCCACGCCGAGTGCCAAAGTTCCCAAGCGCACTCGCACATTAACTCCTGAGCCGACTGAAAAGGCTCCAAAGCAGGCTGAAGTTGCTCCACCCAAGCCTCGGAAGGCCCTGCCGAGGATCAAGGTGGTTGTGCCCGTGACATCAACGTAAGCACTTCTTTCATGTATTTTTCTGTGTTCTTCTGTAAACTCATTGGCTTGTTTAACCGAGTGAAATCTGGAATTTTCAGTGCTACTACTGTGTCTGCGACCTCCATGGATATTGATGAAGACCGTGGCGATGTAGAAACAATAGATGCAGCCACCTCTCGAGCGGGTAAGGCTTTATGACTTATCTGTGTTCTGTTAATAGATTTTTGGTGTCGACTGAAATTTTACCGTCGAGTGTTTTGTAGCACCAACGAATATCAATCAAATCCCAGATGATGTCAGGACCCCGACTCAATGCCACATTGATCTAGCATGTAACACCTCATATCACTTTGCGGCCTCATGCATGGTATTTCCACGGGTGTCGCCTTACCTTTGCCCGGGACCGTTTGCGCCTTTTGGCACACGTATATGATAGTGTCGCTAGCATACATATGATAAGGAGCCCGGCTGACATGGCTAGTCGTAAACCCAAAGTGGCACAAACTTACAGGACAGCATCCATGACCCAAAGATCGAACGTGTCGGTCATCACGAGTGAATCTGTGCTGTAGCACTGGGCTAGCAGACTCGGTGAACCGGGCTGTGGCGGCTAACAGACTCGGTATTCATCGCGGACATTTCCCGAGGACGCATACAGAACGAAGAAGGACACATGCCGGCCAGCCTAAGTGTTCCGAGCAGAGCAAGCTACCATGGCTCAAAGGAAGCACTAGGAGACATTTCCGTAAGAGAGGCTACTAAGGATAAACAACTAGATAGTCAGATCCCACACATACCAAACATTTCAATAACATACACACAATATGCTCGATATGAGCAATTACAACATGGCATCACAACATGACTCTACAACTCAAGTATTTTATTCAATAGGCTCCAAGGAGCGATATATTACAAACATGGGTCTCACGACCCAACATTCAGAGCATACAAGTCAAAGCACATGCGGAAGCTTAACATGTCTGAGTACAGACATCTACAAATGAAAAAGGCTGAGAAGCCTGACTATCTACCAGATCCTGCCGAGGGCACGAGATCGTAGCTGAGGTAACAAGCTAAACGTCGAAGTCCACGTGGAACTACTAACGAGACCGAAGTCTCTCTGCAAAAACATAAAATAGGCAAACGTGAGTACAAATGTACCCAGCAAGACTTACATCAGAACTAACTACATATGCATCATTATCAACAAAATGGATGGTGGGGTTTAACTTCAGCAAGCCAGCTTTGACTCGGTGGCTATCCTGAACTACTACTGTAAGTAACTCTTTTGAGGTGGCGTACACGAGTCCACATATTCACCATAACAATACACCACTATGGATCCGCTCCCGTCTCCCTACGAGAACGCCATCCATAGCACTCACGCTTATCTTGCGCATTTTAGAGTATCCACTTTCACTTGTCTATGAACTATTATAGGCAACCCAGTAGTCCTTTACCGCGGACACGGCTATTCGAATAGATGATGTTAACCCTGCAGGGGTGTACTTCTTCACACACGCTCTCACCACTTACCGCCGTTAACGCGACATGTACTCGACAACCTTCAAGCGGAAGCCCAACGAGGGTGTCGGCCACGACCTACCTAAACACTCAAGTCTCTAGTCCAGGTTTATCGCCTATTCGGGTTCCATCCGCGAGGAGATCCGGCCGGGGTTTCGCTCACAGCCCCAAACAATGTGTGCAGGGTTCCCGAGACACCAAATGGGCGATCGGTACACCGGGCCACGGTGTATCTACCGCATCATAGCCCACCCCTAGGGTCAGCGCTACGCACTGCCTCCAACACATATCCTACAAACACCAGAAACTAGTTGCAACTCCTGGACAGAGAACAAGGGTGATTAAGAAGCCGAGAGGGTCCATTGGTTTCGGGCCCAATGCGTGGTAGTATCTGTTTCATGGATCACAAACACAGAACTCAGTTCCTGAGGACGGCTGCAATGAGACAACCCACCATGTACTCCTACATGGCCTCTCACCGCTACCTTTACAAAATCATGTTCACACACTTAGCTCACACACAGTAGTACATGTTCACACACCTCTGATTCATCCTCGATGAATCAGACCTGACTCAACTCTAATCAATAGCAGGCATGACAAACAAGCAAGAATGAGTAGGCACATCAGGGCTCAAACAACTCCTACTCATGCTAGTGGTTTTCATCTATTTACTGTGGCAATGACAGGTCATGCAGAGGATAAAGGGGTTCAACTACCGCAGCAAGTAACAGTTGAATCGATGTTGTCCTAATGCAGTAAAAGAGAGCAGGAGCGAGAGAGTGGGATTGTATCAGAATGAACAAGGGGGTTTTGCTTGCCTGGCACTTCTGAAGATAATATAGTTCTTCATCGGTGTCATCGATCACATCGTCGAACATCGTCTACTAAGAGGGGACAATACCGGCAACAGAGAAAGAACACAATCAATGCAATTCACAATATGATGCATGATCATGACATGGTAAAATGAGTGTGTTGGGCTAATGCAACTACAACCAGATGGGTTTGAGCTATTTTGAACCAAAGATTCAAAGTTCAAACACATTTGTGATCTTAAATAGTGCTTTATCATGTTTTGCACTAAACAGCAAGTTAACTTGTTTAAACATGCATGAAACTGGTACAGATGGATAGATTGGATTTTTCTGATCATTTTTCATATATAAATTATTTCATTCTGAGATACGGTTGATTTTATATGAATTTTTGAAGTATATAACAGTTTCTGGAATTTCCTAAATAAACTTAAATCCAGAAAATGCTTTATTGCGTCAGGGTGACGTCACTGTGATGTCAGCAGTCAACAGGGTTGACTCAGGTCAAACCTGACCAGTGGGACCCACATGTCAGTGGCTTAATTAATTAACTAAATTAATTAGTGTTAACTAATCTAACACCTAAATAAGCAGTGCCTGGCCCACACGTCAGTGAGCCAGAGCGGGTCAAAGTGCAGTTAAACCCGGGTCAAACTCGCCGGAGTTGACCCGCGGCTCATCGCCGGCGATGCCAGCGATGGCGGAGGGCGTCGGAAACGCTCCTCCGGCGACCAAATCGGCGACTGGGGGACTCAACGCGTTCCTGGTGTTCTTCCGCATCCAACTGGACTGGAGTTAGCGGCAGGGGTGGACGGAGTTAAGCGCGGCATCGACCTCGGCGGCGGCTGGAGTTCGGGCGAGACATGAGCGAGAGCTAGGGGGCACGGGAAGGTGAGCTGGGGCGTGCTACGGGCTCGTGGTGAGGCACTGAGTGCAGCGGTGTGATCTACTACGAGCTTCAGCAGCTGTAGCCACGGTGGCGACATGGCCGGCGGCGAAGAGCTCTCAGGTTCGGCGGAAACAGCGGCTAGAGTGGCCAAACGGCATGGGAAGAAGAGGGGAACGGTCAGCGGCTCATCGCGATTCCAACGAGCGTGAGGGCGAGGCCGGGGATGCTCTGTAGGCGGCGAATCGAGCAACGGCGGCCGTCGGTGCAGAGGACGAAGATGGCGTCGAGGACGGCGTTGCAGGGCTTCCGGCAGGGCGTGGCTTGGTGGGGAGGAAGTGGGGGTCAAGGCGGAGCTTCTGAGCGCTTCGGCGAGGCGAGGCAGTGGATGTGGCCGAGGGAACGGCGAGCGGCGCGACGGCGCGTTCGGGTGGCTGTGCGCGAGAGAAACAGAGGGGGGGAGCACGGGAGAGAGTGAGAGAGCGGTCGGGGCTGCATGGCATCGCGAGGGAGGCCCAGGGCGACGAGGGGGAAGAGGCAGGAAGCGGGAGGTGGCAAGGGCGCGTGCCGGCGTGCGGCGAACACACGCCTCGCGTCCTTCTGGCACGAGGTGGGGGACAACTCGCAGATGGGCCTGGTGGGCTGCTACAGTGCTAGGCCGTCCAGGTAAGCGCCAGGTATTCTCTCTCTCTCTTTTGTTAATGTTTTCTATTTTCTGTAATCTTTAGGGCTTATTTAAAATACTTAAACAGATCCAAAAATCATGAAACTAATCATGGCTACTATTTAGAATATATCCAACAGTAAACATTTTAGTTTATGATTATTTGAGCATTTAAAATATTTTATAGTATTTAAATGCCCAAATGCAAATAGAGTATGATTTAATTCAGAGCCCAATATGTCCTACAAAAATATAAACCATTTTTGGTAGATGCTTTCACCTCAAACCAGAAATGTTGAACATTTTTAGAGGGCATTTTGAGTTCAATGAAAAAGATTTTATTTGACCCTAGTTGAATTCATTTGGTGCTAGGATTTAAGCATCCCCATTTTCCAATAAATTTAGACATGATGCATGGATGATTATGCAACTACTTGCAAACAAACTCTAGGGCTGTGACAACTCACCCCCACTAAACAAGAATCTTGCCCCGAGATTCAAGGCGTGAGGTAAGAAGACAAAGGGAACATAAACTAATAACATGAGCTCCAAGATCCAACTGTCTTCTCGAGGTGTTGATCTGTTGACTCAAAACAATCTTGACGCGTTTTTTTATGCAGGTCTTCATCCAACACGATGACGATGTATGAGACTCTACAGAAGACGATCTCCTTGAAGATCGAGTATTCAAGATCAACTCATGGAGTGAGAGGTAAGAACATCTCTTGAGCTGAGATACGAAGCATTCATCCAAAGGGATGGAGTGGAACAGATGGCGAAGGTTCACTAGGTAGACAACAATTTCACACTTAAGAGGGTGGTGAACGGTTGTCAACGTAGCGAGCAGTTGAGTTGCCATGATACCATAACGATGCACTTTAGGGAAGGTGACTTGTAGAAATCTCCCCTTAAGTGGCAAAAAGAATTACCTTTGATTCAAGGATCATTGAAACTCTCTATACAATCCTAAGGCAAATCTCGAGCGATCGTTCGAGGAAGTTCGGTAGAATGGCATACTCAGACTAGTATGGATGATGTGGATTACCTTGTTGAAGACAACACAGGAATGATTTGCTTATCATCGGAAATGGATGAGGTCCATGATGGAATGGCACAATTGCGATGAATGATGGAATAAAATGCTAATGCTTGGAATGATTCTAGTAACTGGGAGTAACTCAACAGACGAGAGTGATTCCACTGTTGAAAAGTTATAGCATAACCGGGGAAGCGGGGAGCAATCCCGGTTAGTAACTATGATAGCACCTAGTGCTTGCGCGTGCTCTCAAGAACTTGAGCATTTCTATATTCATCAAGGTTTTACCAATATCCGTGTCATGGATCCTGGCAACACAACATACTACCATGATGATTAATGGTGGAGGATGCAGATGCAAAGGAAGATAACACCTTCTCAGATTTCACCTTAGCGGGGCCAAGGGAACAAAATCTGGACGATCGACCGAGAGACATTTAGCACTCCGCTACTAATGTTCTCCTTGATGTGCTAGCATAATCCATTAATAGATATGGTTTGATATCTAGAACATCAAGTAAAAGGTTGGACTTCGGGAACACCAAAATCCATAAAGGACAACTAGGGAGTAAATCCTACGAAATCCTTATGGGGAGGTGGCCAGCTTCCTCCATCAAGATACTACAATAATAGGTCTTCCGGCTGGGTGTGTTGGCCACGACATCCACTTTACCGGTTATCGAGAGACCAATATTATAGTTCTTGGGAAATGTACCAATGATCATCTCTGCCAGAGATTCAGATCTGGTTGGTGTCAGAATATTCCAGACTCATCGAGTCTAGAAAGTAAAATGAAAGTTTGCAACACAAATCGACGAGATGACGTTGCGAGATTCTCGGGGAATGAACTACGATAGCAAGCTCCAAAACATGAGCTGGTTCTGCTACAAACATGTGAACACGTTGTCCCAGAAAAACATTGCCACATAGTAGCCTTATAATAAAACACTACCGAGTTCAGGTGGGGAATAATCATCATCGAGGATATCAAAGTCCTTGCATAAGGCATGCTCTTAAGAAGGAACTTCTTCTCCTTGAACAAGTCAATTAGTGGCTTGGTGTGCTTGGAAACACATATAGAATGGAGGCGGCCAACCTATCAAACCATAGAGTACTTCGCACATGCGTGACTAACTTGGGACGATTCTAGAGGAAGCAAAACTAACTTTCTCGAACCCACGGCGGCAACTTGCATCAAATGCACATGAGTTAGAGAGAGTCACTTCTTTCATCCGAACATATGCTTCATGAGCTAGCATGAAGAAATGCTTTCAAACGTTTCCAATACTAGCTTAATGTTCAACAAGATTATGGAGAAGATAAGGATGTTGTCGATGGGCTCAACAATAGTTCATCCTGGTTTCCATATAAATGGAATTCCATAATTAGGTGAACACGGTGATAGCATTGGTCAGACAAAAGGATATGATGGTGTATGCCCGAGGGATCAACCACGAGTAAGACAACATTACGCACATCATTGGTTCTGATATGACTTGACAATAGCTCATACTCAAGTCAAAGTTTTTATAGCGCAATAGATCCAACAACTGATCACGATTACCAATCGATGGAGATACCATCTTTCTTCAACACACACACACAAAAACATCCCTTTGGGATGAGCTAAGTCGGACAAGCTTTTATCTTCCAACTCTCCAAGTTGTTGTTTAGCTTAACCAACTACCTCAGGGGTATCCAACACGAATTCTTGGAGAAAGGGTGGTTTACAGGAATAAACCATCTTGATCACGAACTCAACATAGCGGTCAGGTGACAACCTGGTAATACTTCCGAGAAGATATTCGGAACATCACGAACCTCCGATATGTTACTAAGCTCGTGAACAATCTTGCTTTTCAGAGCAAGATGATATGAACATTAAGCAAGGGATTGAATAATCCTAACTCATTGATTGAAAACTGCACCGGAATAAGGACTAGGTAGCACGATCAACCTTAGGATGATGATTCAATAACCAACATGCTAAGGATGAAATTATTGTCCTTTAACTACCAAGCAACAGAGTTGCTAGGAGTATAGATTTCACACATCACGATTCACTTGTCGACATTCCGGTTGTGACAACACGGGACCGAGGAATGAATAATGATAGCGAGAAGTATCACTACGTCAAGAATTCATAGGATGGTGTGCAACTCCCATGATATTCTTAATATCAAGATGGTAATACTCCAAGGTAGAACAGAGCAAAAGCTAGATTAGCAATTTGATCTGCGGAGTACGACTGCTTTGACCCAATCCTGGATATGGACAAGGTACTGGAGTTTGTTTCTCCTAGTCATTCCGAACAGAATGGCTTGACGAACCACAAGAGTAATAGGCATTGATGAACGAATGCACACATACCCTTGACTATCAATTGATAGACGGGGGTCAGAATACAACTAGAGAGGGACAACTCAAAGGAACATATAACTTTCTGAGTTGTGGATGCATAGATTAGTATGTCAAACCAAGTTCAACAGGTTTCTTCCAGATAACCCATGCAGAGAAGGTTGAGCTGGTTGTAACGCCCTCGATGCGGCTATATCTCCCACGTTTCGAAGCACGACTTAGAGGCATAACCGCATTGAAAGCAATGTCGCAAGTGAGGTAATCTTCACACAACCCAAGTAATACATAAGGGAAAGAGATACATAGTTGGCTTACAATCGCCACTTCACACAATTACATGAATAAAGCCTTACATCATCCAGATACAATCAAGGTCCGACTACAGAACCAAAATAAAAGAAGAACCCCAAATGCGACAAAAGGTCCCTGATCGACCCCAATTGGGCTCCACTACTGATCAACTAGAACGAAACAACACAAAGGGCAAGGTCTTCATCAAGCTCCTCCTTGAGCTTGGTTGCGCCACCGCCGGTAACATAGGCACCTGTAAACTGGTTTTGAAGTATCCGTGAGCCACGAGGACTCAAAGAATCCCATTACCATGGGTATCAAGACTAGCAAAGCTTAATGGGAAAGGAAGGGGTAAAGTGGTGAGGTTGCAGGCGACTAAGCAAGTATGGTGGCTAACATACGCAAAGAAGAGCGAGAAGAGAACAAGCGGAACGGTCGTGAAGCTAGCAATGATCAAGAGGTGATCCCGAACACCTACTTACGCCAAACATAACCCGAAACCGTGTTCACTTCCGGACTCCGAGAAGAGACCATCACGGCTACACACTCGGTTGATGCGTTTTAATTCGGATCTGGTGTCAAGTTGTCTACAACCGACATTAACAAATTCCCATCTGCCACATAACCGCTGGCACGGCTCTCGAAAGTTTATACCTGCAGGGTGTCCCAACTTAGCCCATGACAAGCTCTCGCGATCATCGAAGGAATAGACCTTCACCCAGAAGACCCGATCGGTCTCGGAATCCCGTACATCAAGACATTTCGACAATGGTAAAACAAGACCAGCAAGACCTCCCGGCGTGCCGACATCCCGATAGTAGCCACAGATCTCGCCTCGTGCCACGACCGGATGAGCTAAGCGTACAGGTACCGATGTAACCCAAGTTGCCAAGGGATGGTCCCGCACGGTGCACTAGTTTGGACCAACGCTTAGACAAGCACTGGCCCGGGGGGGCTATAATAAAGATGACCCCTGGGATGCGCGACTCCCAAGGGAAAAAGTAGGTGGTGGTGAGGCAAATGGTAAAAATCAATGTTGGGCCTTGCTGGACAAGTTTTATTCAAAGCGAACTGTCAGGGGGGTCCCATAAATCACCCGACCGCGTTAGGAACGCAAAATCCGGGAACATAACACCGGTATGACGAAAACTAGGGCGGCAAGAGTGGAACAAAACACCAGGCATAAGGCCGAGCCTTCCAACCTTTACCAAATATATAGATGCATTAATAATATAAGAGATATTGTGATATCCCAACATAAACCCTGTCCACCATGGAGAAATCTTCAACTTCACCTGCAACTAGCAACGCTATAAGAGGGGCTGAGCAAAAGCGGTAACATAGCCAAACAACGGTTTGCATAGGAATGGTGTCAAAGGTTAGGGGTTCATGGCAATATGGGGTGGCTGGACAAACAGGTAATAGGTAGCGCAGCATAGCGAAAGAACGAGGCAACTAGCATAGCAATGATAGTAGTGAGATCCAAGGTAGCGGTCATCTTGCCTGAAATCCCGCAAGGAAGAAGAAAGAGTCCATGAAGAAGACGGACGGACGTAGTCGAACGAATCCTCACAACTCCGGAATGAAACCGAAGCTAACGAGAGAAGCAAACCGAAAAGAAGCAAACAACATGGTAAACACACAAGCATAAATATGGCATGATGCACAACCAAGTATGATGCATGTCCGGTTTAATGAGGCATGGCATGGCAAAGTGCAACAAACAATACTACAAGTTAAGTGGAGCTCACTATGCAACGAGTTGCATATTGACGGAACACCACATTCAAGTATTTAGTTCACTCTCGTTTATGCACCCAACAATATTAAATGTTGTTAAACATGGCAAGGGGTGAAGCATAATTAAACTACCTACCTAGGCAAGTTTAAATGAGGCCGGAAACAACGAACAACAAGTCCGGAAAATCCCCATATGCAAATTATGAATTAGCTACTGTTCTGCCCTAAAACATATTTTAAAGTTGTTAAACAGGAAAATAAAGTGGACCAAGTTAATCTAGGCATTTTTCCACCCCAAATACATATAAAGAACATTTAAATCCGAGGTACGGTTATTTAGTTATGAATTAAATCATTTTAGCATGGCATAGGAGCAAATTAATGTAAACAACATTTTAAACATATTAACATGGGATGAAAGTGGCATATTGTTAAACTAGATGAAAAACTAAGCATTTTACATATATAAAGTTTTTACATAAGATGCACGGTTGTGGAGTTATTAAATGCATGAAGATGGAGGGCCAATCTGTAAAACTGTTAATTCACTGGATAAGGTTAAATTCGCAGAGTCTAAAAAAAACAGAACTGGGCCGAAACTAGCTGGCCCGATAGGAACAGGGGAACTGGAGGGGCGGCTCACCCATGGGCCTTGGCCCGGACGGTGGAGGAGGCCGCAGCCGTTGTTCTTTGGGGGGCCTGGGGCCGAGGAGGCTGGGCCAGGCCCACGTGGCCTGTGCCGGTCAACGGAGAGGCGATCGGGCTCCTCCCAACCGATCTGGACATGGCGCACCACCGGAGGCGGCGAGGCGGCCGGGAGGCACTAGAGGGGCGGCGGTGCCGGATCTGCGGTCTTGAGGCGGCGGGGCTCGCCGAACGGCGACGTTCAGCAAGGCGCGCAGCAGCCGGACGAGGGCGGCGCGCTGGGGCTTCGGCAGCGGAGGGAGTCCTGCGGGAACCGGAGGCGGGCCGGGCGCGGACCGCGAGGCAGAGCGGGCCGGGCGACGGGCAGGCGAAGGGCGAGGCGCGCCGGGCGGCGGATGCCGGCGAGGCCGGCGCGCCGCGACGCGGGCGGCGGCGCTAACGGCGGCGGCGCGCGCTGCCCGGGCGGGGTCAGCTGCAGGCTGCGGCGGCGGCGGCGCCCACGTGGCGCGCTCCCGTTGGCCACAGGAGGCGGCACGCTGAGGTGGCGGCATTCTATTGGACGGAGTGACGGGCGGGCATGTCCGGGCGCGGCGGGGAAAATGTCCGGCGGCGCGAGAGGAACAAGGCTAGGGTTGGACTGCGCGAAAATTCGAAGGGGATCACATATATATATAGGTAGAGGGAGCTAGGAGAGTCCAAATGAGGAGTGGTTTTCGGCCGTGCGATCGTGATCGAACGACCGAGAGCATGGAGGGGAGTTTGGTGGGTTTTGGGCCACTTTGGAAGAGGTGTTGGGCTGCAACAAAAGAGGCCTTTACGGTTACCCGGTTAACTGTTGGAGTACCAAACGACCTCCAAATGACACGAAACTTGACAGGCGGTCTACCGGTGCTATACCAAGGCCGCTTGGCAAACCTCGGGCCATCCCGAGAAAGTTTAATACCCGCACAAGAGAAGAGAGAAGAGGGAGACGCCGGAGGACATAGGAGTGCCGGATTGCAAAACGGACAACGGGGAAAAGGCTCGGATGCATGAGACGAACATGTATGCAAAATAAAATGCACATGATGACATGATATGAAATGCATATGATGACATGGCAAATGCAACACGCAAGCAAATGACATGGCAACGACGGCGAATAACTGGCGGACACCTGGCGCATCGAATCCGGGGCGTTACACTGGCAGAGTCACAATATAAAATGGAGAACTCATCAGGAGCACTCCTGTTGTGATCTTTTGATCCAACAAACTTCTGCCATAAGCGGTTCATAGTATTTGGAAGAAAGAAATACCACGGACCTCGAGGACTATCGCAAGGTTACTAATAACATAAAGGAACTAGCAAACACTATCAACATGAGGTAAGTGGGGTGAATCTCGGGTTCAAAACCCAGAAATAGAATACCTACTAACTAAATGGCATCACGGGATGCTTTTCGAGAATAATGGCCAGAATCATCACACGGGGGCACAAATCACGGCTAGATTACTAGATGATCCCCTAGGACACCTAGGGTCATAATAATAACTCCAACATATATGTCAAGGCAATAAATTACCTCAACCCACCGGTTAGTGTGCTTATTCTGACCATAAAGGACATCGAGAACAGAAAGAAAGGATTTGCAAGTGCATCAGATTATTTAGAAACCTGGGATGACTCAGATAGCATAACGGCTATAAATGCTCAAAAAGATTTGAGACATCCTGCAAAATAGTCGCATGACCACTCAACATCACAATACCAAGGTTGTGAGGCCAGCTATGAACATAAGGAAGTAGTAAAAATTGAACTGAAATTTGAAACTATCAATTCTATAAGTCTATGGATTAGTAACACGTCATCCTGATAGATAGATGAGAAGGCGTAGTTCTTAATCCCCGTAGAAGAGAAGAGGATGACTCAGATCAGAAGGCCATGAGGTATAAGGAGTAAAAAGAGCCTTACTTTCCCTTCCACAATCAATTCCCTTATATAACTAAAGCATTTCTAGACTCAACTTCACCGGTTTGGCTTGGTAATCCTCAGCAATCAAAGCTCGATACCAAAGCTGCCAGACCCGACTCAATGCCACATCAATCTAGCATGTAACACCTCATATCACTTTGCGGCCTCACGCACGGTATTCCCACGGTGTCGCCTTACCTTTGCCGGGACCGTTTATGCCTTTTGGCACACGATATGATAGTGTCGCTAGCATCCATATGATAAGGAGCCCGGCTGACATGGCTAGTCGTAAACCCAAAGTGGCACAAACTTACAGGGACAGGCATCCATGACCCAACATCGAACGTGTCGGTCATCAGCGAGTGAATCCAGGCTGTAGCACTGGGCTAGCAGGACTCCGGTGAACCGGGCTGTAGCGGGCTAACAGGACTCCGGTATTCATCACGTGACCTTTCCCCAAAGGGACAGACATAGGAACGAAGAAGGACACATGCCGGCCAGCCTAAGTGTTCCGGAGTAGTAGCAAGCTACCATGGCTTAGTGGAAGCACTAGGAGACATTTCCCGGTAAGAGAGGCTACTAAGGATAAACAACTAGATAGTCAGATCCCACACATACCAAGCATTTCAATAACATACACACAATATGCTCGATATGTGCAACTACAACATGGCATCACAACATGACTCTACAACTCAAGTATTTTATTCAATAGGCTCCAAGGAGCGAGATATTACAAACATGGGTCTCACGACCCAACATTCAGAGCATACAAGTCAAAGCACATGCGGAAGCTTAACATGTCTGAGTACAGACATCTACAAATGAAAAAGGCTGAGAAGCCTAACTATCTACCAGATCCTGCCGAGGGCACAAGATCGTAGCTGAGGTAACAAGCTAAACATCGAAGTCCACGCGGAACTACTAACGAGACCGAAGTCTCTCTGCAAAAACATAAAATAGGCAAACGTGAGTACAAATGTACCCAGCAAGGCTTACATCAGAACTAACTACATATGCATCATTATCAACAAAGGGGATGGTGGGGTTTAACTGCAGCAAGCCAGCTATGACTCGGTGGCTATCCTGAACTACTACTGCAAGTAACTCTTTTGAGGTGGCGTACATGATTCCACATATTCACCATAACAATACACCACTATGGATCCGCTCCCGTCTCCCTACGAGAACGCCATCCATAGCACTCACGCTTATCTTGCGCATTTTAGAGTATCCACTTTCACTTGTCTATGAACTATTATAGGAAACCCAGAAGTCCTTTACCGCGGACACAGCTATTCGAATAGATGATGTTAACCCTGCAGGGGTGTACTTCTTCACACACGCTCTGACCACTTACCGCTGTTTACACGACATGTACTCGGCAACCTTCAAGCGGAAGCCCAACGAGGGTGTCGGCCACGACCTACCTAAACACTCAAGTCTCTAGTCCAGGTTTATCGCCTATTCGGGTTCCATCCGCGAGGAGATCCGGCCGGGGTTTCGCTCACAGCCCCAAACGATGTGTGCAGGGTTCCCGAGACACCAAACGGGCGCTCGGTACACTGGGCCACGGTGTATCTACCGCATCATAGCCCACCCCTAGGGTCAGCACTACGCACGGCCTCCAACACATATCCTACAAACTCCAGAAACTAGTTGCAACTCCTGGACAGAGAACAAGGGTGATTAAGAAGCCGAGAGGGTCCATTGGTTTCGGGCCCAATGCGTGGTAGTATCTGTTTCATGGATCACAAACACAGAACTCAGTTCCTGAGGACGGCTGCAATGAGACAACCCACCATGTACTCCTACATGGCCTCTCACCGCTACCTTTACCAAATTGTGTTCACACACTTAGCTCACACACACAGTAGGACATGTTCACACACCTCTGATTCATCCTCGATGAATCAGACCTGACTCAACTCTAAGCAATAGCAGACATGACAAACAAGCAAGAATGAGTAGGCACATCAGGGCTCAAACAACTCCTACTCATGCTAGTGGGTTTCATCTATTTACTGTGGCAATGACAGGTCATTCAGAGGATAAAGGGGTTCAACTACCACAACAAGTAACAGTTGAATCAATGTTGTCCTAATGCAGTAAAAGAGAACAGGAGCGAGAGAGTGGGATTGTATCAGAATGAACAAGGGGGTTTTGCTTGCCTGGCACTTCTGAAGATAATATAGTTCTTCATCGGTGTCATCGATCACATCGTCGAACATCGTCTACTGAGAGGGGACAATACCGGCAACAGAGAAAGAACACAATCAATGCAATGCACAATATGATGCTTGATCATGACATGGTAAAATGAGTGTGTTGGGCTAATGCAACTACAACCAGATGGGTTTGAGCTATTTTGAACCAAAGATTCAAAGTTCAAACACATTTGTGATCTTAAATAGTGCTTTATCTTGTTTTGCACTAAACATCAAGTTAACTTGTTTAAACATGCATGAAACTGGTACAGATGGATAGATTGGATTTTTTTGATCATTTTTCATAAATAAATTATTTTATTCTGAGATACAGTTGATTTTATATGAATTTTTGAAGTATATAACAGTTTCTGGAATTTCCTAAATAAACTTAAATCCAGAAAATGCTTTATTGCGTCAAGGTGACGTCACTGTGATGTCAGCAGTCAACAGGGTTGACTTCAGTCAAACCCGACCAAGGGGACCCACGTCGATTATTTAGTTAGTTAACTGAGTTAATTAGAGTTAAGCTAATCCTAACTAAATGTTAGCAGGGCTGGGCCCACATGTCAGTGGCTTAATTAATTAACTAAATAAGCCGTGCCTGGCCCACATGTTAGTGAGCAGGCGGGTCGATCAAACCAGGTCAAACTCGCGGAGTTGACCCTTGGCTCGTCATGAGCGATGCCGCCGACGGCGGAGGGCGTCGGAAACGCTCCTCCGGTGACCAAATCAGCGACTGAGGGACTCTACGCGTTGCTGGTGCTCTTCCACATCCAACTGGACCGGAGTTAGCAGCAGGGGTGGCCAGAGGTGAGCGCGGCATCGACCTCGGCGGCGGCCGGAGTTCGGGCGAGACGCTAGCGAGAGCTAGGGGGCACGGGAAGGCGAGCTGGGGCGTGCTACGGGCTCGTGGTGAGGCACTGAGTGCAGCGGTGTGATCTACTGCGAGCTTCAGCAGCCGTAGCCACGGTGGCGACATGGCCGGCGGCGAAGAGCACTCGGGCTCGACGGAAACAGCGGCTAGAGCGGCCAAACGGCATGGGAAGAAGAGGGGAACGGGTCAGCGGCTCACCGCGAGTCCAACGAGCGTGAGGGCGAGGCCGGGGACGCTCTATGGGCGGCGAATCGAGCAACGGCGGCCATCGGTGCAGAGGATGAAGATGGCGTCGAGGATGGAGTTGCAGGGCTTCCGGCATGGCGTGGCTCGGTGGGGAGGAAGAGGGGGTCAAGGCGGAGCTTCTGAGCGCTTCGGCGAGGCGAGGTGGTGGATGTGGCCGCGGGAACGGCGAGCGGCGCGACGGCGCTTTCGGGTGGCTATGCGCGAGAGAAACTGAGGGGGGGAGCACGGGAGAGAGTGAGAGAGCAGTCGGGGCTGCGTGGCGTCACGAGGGAGGCCCAGGGCAACGAGGGGGAAGTGGCAGGAAGTAGGAGGTGGCACGGGCGCGTGCCGGCGTGCGGCGAACACACGCCGCGCGTCCTTCTGGCACGAGGTGGGGGACGACTGGCAGATGGGCCTGGTGGGCTGCTACAGTGCCAGGCCGGCCAGGTAAGCACCAGGTATTCTCTCTCTCTCTCTTTTGTTAATGTTTTCTATTTTCTGTAATCTTTTGGGCTTTATTTAAAATACTTAAACAGATCCAAAAATCATGAAACTAATCATGGCTACTGTTTAGAATATATCCATCAGTAAACATTTTAGTTTATGATTATTTGAGCATTTACAATATTTTATAGTATTTAAATGCCCAAATGCAAATAGAGTATGATTTAATTCAGAGCCCAATATGTTCTGCAAAAATATAAACCATTTTTGGTAGATGCTTTCACCTCAAACTAGAAATGTTGAACATTTTTAGAGGGCATTTTGAGTTCAATGAAAAAGATTTTATTTGACCCTAGTTGAATTCATTTGGTGCTAGGGTTTAAGCATCCCCATTTCAAGTTTCCAATAAATTTAGACATGATGCATGGATGATTATGCAACTACTTGCAAACAAACTCTAGGGCTGTGACAGATGATGAGGATGAGGATGATCCTCCCAAGAATACTAGGGGGAGAAGTCAAACTCTGAGCAAGAGGATGCCAGGGTCCAGAATGTCTCGCTCGTCTTCTGAGCCTATGATGCAGCCGGCCAGCGATCCAGCACGGGCTTCTGTCTCCTTTGCCATTCCTCTGTCTATTGACCGACCTTCAGCGTCGACTGCTCAAGCTCCAGAGCCCACTTCACAAGTACAAGCTCCTACTCCACCAGTCCAGACACCTGCCCCGACATCTCACATATTTGCTGCCTATCCCGTACCAGAGGATCAAGTAGGAGCTATGAAGGAGGCCATGATGCAGGGAGGGCTAATGACGGAGCGACTGAAGGTGGTGTATGACACCAGCAAGGCCGCATACAACGCCAGCTCTGCTCTTCAAGCCAATGTCCAAGTAAGTGGAATTGTAAGTTAACTTCCGATTGATTTCTCTATCTTGGCTTTTTCTCTGTTCAGACACGCTCTCTGCAAACTGCTGCTTTATTATTCATAAGATGTACATGCATCAAACTTGAATTTTGCAACTTGCACCTGTTCACCTACTGGGTATTTTATTTCTATAGTGTATCTTCTTCACTTGAGTTGACCAGGTCATGTCGAGTGAAAAACTTTTGGTCCAGTGGGGGCATGCTAGGTGCACCCATTGGGTGTAGTCCCCGAGACCACCGTTGAATGTTTGATTCAGTGGGGTTCTTATCGAAATATTTGCATGTAGCACTTCCACTCGACCTAGACAGGTCTTGTTGAGTGGGAAATGAAACTAGTGGGGGCACCCTCAGTGCACCCACTGGGTGTAGTCCCCGAGACCAGGGTCGACTGCGGGCAGTCGGCGGTGGTCTGTGAACCAATGATGTTTTTCTACTCCTTCCACTCTAGCAGGGCTAACCATGCTAAGTGGGAAATCAAACCAGTGGGGGCACGCTAAGTGCGCCCACTGGGTGTAGTCCTCGAGACTGCTGTTGGATGTTTTATTCGGCAGCAGTCTTAGAACTCTTTTGTTATGTAATTCATTCATGTATCTTTCCATTTGGAGGTAACTATCGACTGACTTGTCCAGTTGTTGTTTGTAGAAGTCTTGTGAGCTTGGGGCCCAATACGCCACTGTGGAGCAGGAGAAGGCCAGTCTTAAGCTCGAGCTGGAACTGACCAAGGAGAACTTGAAGAAATCCCAAGAGGAAGTAGCAATCATGGGAGGTAACCACTCGCTGACTGCATGCCTTGTCATTTTCCCTGTCTATCCTTTGAACCGAGTGATTTCACTCAAACATATGTGCGTAGTGAAAATCGTCAAGTCCAAGCACATCTGAGGAATGTTATTTCTTTAGACAAAATGAAGCAGGCCCTGGAGAAAAAGGATCTTGACCTTGCTGCCGCACAGAAGAATGCTCGTGAGAAGACTGAGCTTACTGACTGGAAGCTGGCTTCAGTCGGAAAGTTGGAAGATGAGAAAGCCAAGCTGAAGAGTGCTATTGACGAAGCAAAGAAGGAAACCGTGCAACTGAAAGATGAACAAGAGGCTCTGACCAAGAAGAGGGACGACTTGGAAGCTTATCTGAGTGATCTCGCCCAAAAGATTCTCCTGAAGCTCGAAGGTATTCTTCTTCAGTTAACTGAAAACTTTCATGCCTTGTTGCTGTCGATTCACTAACTTTCCATGCTTGCAGAATTCTGCCAGAACTTCGAAGAGGAAACTGGGCAGATCGAGACTGGACTGGACCCCATCAACTCCCCTGTCAAAGATGAAACTGCCATGAATGTGCTGCGACTGGAAGCTTGACTTGCAAATGTCTCGGACTACATCGCCGGCCTGAAAACCACGATGTCTCGGGTCGACAAGGACCTCTGGCCAGAGGTTGTGCAACAGAATGACCTCGAGTCGCTGATGACTTGACTCAACAGCATCCCTGACCGAGTGCAAGTGTGGAAGAAGTCCACTGCGTGCTGTGGTGCTGATGTCGCTTTATCCCTCATCCGCGTTCACTGTAGGGACGTCAAGGAAGAGAAGCTGAAGCATCTGCAAGTAGCTAACACCAAGAAGCTTCAAATCCAATCCTTCATGGAGACCTTCTTCGACACAGCCACTCGCATTGCAGATGGCATTGACTTGGATTCATTTGTCAAGCCAGCCAGCCCTCCTCTTGATGAGTGAGAAACTTGATAACTTTATTTGCCTCGGAATGCCGAGTGGATTTTGTAATCGTTAAAACTCCTTCGAGCCTGATGCTCGAGTATTTTTGCTTGCAACTTTTAACCTTGCTAGATTTATCCGAAATCGATTGCTTTATCCGAATGCAGTTGCTTTGTTTCCACTATTCTTTGGATTTTCTTGGTTTGAGTCGCTACACTTGGAGTCGATGTTGTACTTGTGGTGCAACTCAGAGCGTATCCAGACATTGTACTTGTGGTGCAGCTCAGAGTGCGTTAGACGTTGTACTTGTGGTGCAGCTCAGAGTGTGTCAGACGTCGTACTTGTGGCTGATGTGTACCAAGCAACTTTATTCTTGTAGACACGTTTTGGGCCTCCAAGCGCAGAGTTTTTTAGGATAGTAGTAGTTTTCCCTCAAGTGGATGACCTAAGGTTTATCAATCCATGAGAGGTGTAGGATGAAGATGGTCTCTCTCAAACGACCCTGCAACTAAATACAAGAAATCTCTTGTGTTCCCAATACACCCAATACAATGGCAAATTGTATAGGTGCACTACTTCGGCGAAGAGATGGTGATAAAAGTGTAATATGGATGGTAGAAATATATTTTTATATTCTGAATAAATAAAAAAAACAAGGCAACAAATAGTAGAGGGGCACAAAAACGGTGTTGCAATGCTTAAAAACGAGGCCTAGGGTCCGTACTTTCTCTAGTGCAACCTCTCAACAATGCTAACATAGTTGGATCATATGATTATCCCTCAAAGTGCAATAAAGAATCAATCCCGAGTTCCTATTAGCGGAGAACAAAATATAGGAATTTTTGGGAGGTCACGAAACCACTTCAAAGCTATTCTTTCTGTTCAATCTATTCAAGAGTTCATACTAAAATAACGCACAGCTATTTTTTTCGTTCGATCTATCCTTGAGTCCGTACAAGAATAACACCAAAGCAAATTCATATTCATAATACTCAATCCACACAAAGAACTATAAAGAATCCCCAAAGTTTCCGTTGGAGAAAAACGTGCATCAACCCCTATGCATAGATTACCCCAATATCACCGCGGGAATCCGCGATTTGAATGCCATAACACATATCAAGTGAATCAATAAGATACCTCATTGTCACCTCAAGTATTCATATTGCAAGATATATATCATGTGTTCTCATCTCTGAATATTCAATCCGACAAGATAAAACTTTGAAGTGTAAAGATTCAATTCATCATAACAAGAGTATAGAGGGGAGAAACATCATATGATCCGACTATATTAACAAAGCCCATGATAGATCACAATAGAGAGAGATCAAACACATAGCTACTGGTACAAACCCTCAACCCCGAGGGTGCACTACTCCCTCCTCATTGTGGTGGCCGCCGGGATGATGAAGATGGCCACCGAAGATGATTCCCCCCTCCGGTAGGGTGCCGGAACGGGGTCTAGATTGGATCTCGTAGATATAGAGGCCTTGCGGCAGCGGAACTTCTGATCTAGGGCTTCCCCCGAAGGGTTTTAGAATATTCGGGACTTTATAGTGCAAAGAAGGGGTGCGGGAGGCCACCGAGGTGGGCACAACCCAGCTGGGCACGCCAGGGGGCCCTTGCGCACCCTGGTGGGTTGTGCCCCTCAGGGCACCCTCCAGGTGCATCTCAGGCCCATTGGGTTCCTTCTGGTCTAGAAAATATTTCCAAAAAGTTACGCGGTGTTTTGACTCCGTTTGATATTGATTTCTTGCGATGTAAAAAACAAGCAAAAAACAGCAACTGGCACTGGGCACTGGGTCAATAGGTTAGTCCCAAAAAATGATATAAAGTTGCTATAAAATGAGTGTAAAACACCCAAGAATGATGAAATAACAGCATGAATACTTCATAAATTATAGATACATTGGAGACGTATCAGCATCGCCAAGCTTAATTCCTACTCGTCCTCGAGTAGGTAAATGATAAAAGAAATAATTTAAGAAGCGTGAATGCTAGCAAAGTGCATAAGTTTGATCAATGACAATTTCAATCACTTTTCCTAGCATCATAACAGCAACTCTTTCTCATAAAATTTCTCATGTTATAGTAGCAACCAATTCACATGTTAGGGTTCAAACAATGAATTCTCTTGAAACTCAACAACCTATGTTCTCAGTCACCAAGCAATTGCAATTCAACTTATTCAAAAGAGTTTAAGTAAGAGCTCCACATACTCAACCATCATATAGTCTTCTATGATTGCTAACACTCATCGCATACACATGAGCAAAACATTTCAACTGGACACATAGAAAGATAGGGGCTTATAACTTCGCCTCCCAACGTATTCACCTTTGGGTGATGTCAACAATAATAACTCATGCTACCCATATTCAATCGGACATATGTGCCTAGATATTTCGTCACCACATGATGCTTGCCAAAGGAGAAAGATAAAAAGGAATAAAGAGAAAAACTTTGACTCTTTGCATAAAAGTAAATACATAAAAGTAAAAGATAGGCCCTTCACAAAGGGAAGCATAGGTTGCCATGTGCTTATTTGTTTGTATTCCCAACCCCTTAGTGCTAAAGAACGTCACGTTATATTGCACCTTATGATAGCAACCGTTATTATGCACTCTGTCGCTTTTATTTTTTGCCATCACAAGTACATACAACGCTCAGTTTTCTCTTACACTAAATGATCTAACATTTTTAGAAGAAAATTTTATTGCCCTTTTGCACCAATGACAACTTATTTGAAGGATCTTGCTCAATCCTTAGGTAGGTATGGTGGACTGTTGAAAATAAGATTTGGGTTTAAGGGTTTTTGGATGCACAAGTAGTATCGCTACTTGGTGCGGAATTTTTGGCTAGCAAAGATAGGGGGCAAGCACCATATGTTGAAGGATCTATGAAAATATAACTTCTATGTGAATATGAGCAAACATAAATCATTACATTGTCTTCCTTGTCCAACGTCAACAATTTTGGCATATAATATTTTGATGGGGGGCTCACAAGCACAAAAGATTTCCAAGATAGTGTATTTGCATGTGAAAGTTCTCTTCCTTATAATAATTATTCGTGAATTGCTTGTATGACCAATATTGTGATTGTCTAGCTTCAAAAGATTTCACTTTCTAAACCCAATGTGAAGCTACCACTAGGCATGCTATGGTTTCAACTTCATGATATTCAATTTATTCAACAATTTACTCATAGGATAAAAGTGAAGCACATGAGCAAATGACAAGCTATTCCAAAAAGATATAAATGAAGATCATGAGCATAATATTTCTTTCTCTCAAAGTAATTTAAGTGAAGCAAGAGATAATTTCTTAAAAAATACTAAAGCACACCATGCTCAAAAAGATATAAGTGAAGCACTAGGGCAATTCCATAGAGAAGAGCTTCGTTGACGGGATGTGAATGCCGCTTACCTAGCCTCCTATTTGAGGACTCTATTTTATTTAAAAAAAATTCAGGTCTAAATATTTTATTAAAACAACAAGCAAAACAAAACAAAATGGCATTCCAAGAATATCACAACTCATGTGAAGAAGCAAGAACTTAGGCTCAACCCATACTCACCGATAATTGTTGAAGAAGAAAGGTGGGATGCCTACCGAGGCATCCCCAAGCTTAGATGCTTGAGACTTATTTGAATATTAACTTGGGTTGCCTTGGGCATCCCCAAGCTTGAGTTTTTGTGTCTCCTTAATTCTTCTCATATCACGGTTTTCCTAAATCTCAAAAGCTTCATCCACACAAAACTCAACAAGAACTTGTGAGATAAGTTAGTATAAACCAATGCAAAAACCTTATCATTCTCTACTGTAGCAAACCACAAAAATTATTATTCAACATTGCATACTAAATGCCTATGCATATTTAATACCCCTATCCTCAAATAGAATTATTAAACAAGCAAACATATGCAAACAATGCAAACATAACAGCAATCTGCCAAACAGTATAGTCTGTAAAGAATGCAAGATTCATCATACTTCCCTAACTTCTAAAATTATGAAAGAAACTACACACTGTATAAAATTTATCAGAACTTATTTTGCAAAAAGTTTCCACATTTTATCACATTCTGACTTTTCTAGGGAATTTTTGCAACATCGATAAACTTTCTGTTTTCAAACAGCAACAAATATACTTGCAAAATAAGCATGGCAAAGGCTATCATTTACACTTTTATTGAAATAAGATATGCAAAACATTATTCTAAATAACATCAAGAAAATCATAGCAAAATAAATTTATGCTCCAAGAAAAACAAATACCACGTGACGAATGAAAACATAGCTCCAAGTGAGGTTACCGATAATGTTGGAGATGAAAGAGGGGATGCCATCCGGGGCATCACCAAGCTTAGTTGCTTCGATCTTCCTTGAATATTACCTTGGGGGTTCCTTATTCATCCCCAAGATTAGGGTCTTGTCACTCCTTATTCTCCTCATATCGACATCTCACCCAAAACTTGAATACTTCAATCACACAAACTTAACGGAACCTTGTGAGATAGGTTAGTATGATAAAGAGCAAACCATTTCACTTTTGGTACTGTCAAAGACAAGATTCATAATTGTTTACATATAATGCCTAATGTAGCATATCATTTCCACAATTTATATTGAGCAATATAAGCCATAGAAACAAGGAAACAAGCAAGCTATGCATTGAAAACAGAATCTGTCAAAAACAGAAAAATCTGTAGTAATCTGTACTCAAACCATACTTCTGCTACTCCAACACACCCAATACAATGGCAAATTGTATATGTGCACTAGTTCGGCAAATAGATGGTGATAAAAGTGTAATACGGATGGTAGAAATATATTTTTATAATCTTAAGAAATAAAAAACAGCGAGGTAGCAAATAGTAAACGGGCACAAAAACGGTGTTCCAATGCTTAAAATGAGGCCTAGGGTCCGTACTTTCGCTAGTGCAACCTCTCAACAATGCTAACTTAGTTGGATCATATGATTATCCCTCAAAGTGCAATAAATAATCACTCCCGAGTTCCTATTAGCGGAGAACAAAAGATACGAATTGTTTGTAGGTCACAAAACCACCTCAAAGCTATTCTTCCTGTTCGATCTATTCAAGAGTTCGTACTAAAATAACACAAAGCTATTTTTTTCCGTTCGATCTATCCTAGAGTTTGTACTAGAATAAAACCAAAGAAAATTCATATTCACAATACTCAATCCACACAAAGAACTATAAAGAGACCCTAAAGTTTCTGTCGGACAAAAACGTGCATCAACCCCTATGCATAGATTACCCCAATATCACCGCGGGAATCCGCGAGTTGAATGCCATAACACATATCAAGTGAATCAATAAGATGCCTCATTGTCACCTCAAGTATTCATATTGCAAGACAGAAATCATGTGTTCTCATCTCTGAATATTCAATCCGACAAGACAAAACTTTGAAGGGTAAAGATTCAATCCATCATAACAAGAGTATAGAGGGGAGAAACATCATATGATCCGACTATATTAACAAAACCCATGATAGAGCACGAGAGAGAGAGAGAGATCAAACACATAGCTACTGGTACAAACCCTCACCCCCGAGGGTGGACCACTCCCTCCTCACCGTGGTGGCTGCCAGGATGATGAGGATGGCCACCGGAGATGATTCCCCCCTCCGGCAGGGTGCTGAAACAGGGTCTAGATTGGTTTTCGCGGATGCAGAGACCTTGCAGTGGTGGAACTTCTGATCTAGGTTTTTCCCGAAGGGTTTCGGAATATTTGGGAATTTATAGTGCAAAGAGGGGGTGCGAGAGGCCACCGAGGTGGGCACAACCCACTTGGGGGAGCCAGGGGCCCCTAGCACGCCCTGGTGGGTTGTGCCCCCCTTGGGGCAGCCCCAGTTGTAGCTCAGGCCCATTGGGTTCCTTCTGGTCCAGAAATCCAAAATGTTACGCGGTGTTTGGACTCTATTTTATATTGATTTCCTGCGACGTAAAAAACAGCAACTGGCATTGTGCAGTGCATCAATAGGTTAGTTCCAAAAAATGATATAAAGTTGCTATAAATGATTGTAAAACATCCAAGAATGATAATATAATGGCATGAATACTTCATAAATTATAGATATGTTGGAGACTTATCAGTGGCGTAGCTCAAAGTAAGCCTTGGGGTGTTTTTAACTTAGGCAAGTGCGGGGTCGCAGCTAAGCCCCCGAGTGAGAGTATCGCTCTTCACTCGGAGTGTTTTTAACTTAGGCGAGTACGGGATCGCAGCTAAGCCCCCGAGTGAGAGGATTGCTCTTCACTCGGAGTGTTTTTGAACTTAGGAGAATCGGGTTGGCAACTAATCCCCCGAGTGAGAGGATTGCTCTTCACTTGGAGTGTTTTTGAAACTTAGGCGACTACGGGAATGCAACTAAGCCCCCGAGTGAGAGGATTGCTCTTCACTCGGAGTATTTTTGAAACTTAGGCGAGTACGGGATCACAGCTAAGCCCCCGAGTGAGAGGATTGCTCTTCACTCGGAGTGTTTTTGAAACTTAGGCGAGAAAGGGATCGCAACTAAGCCCTTGAGTGAGAGGATTTCTCTTCACTCGGAGTGTTTTTGAAACTTATGCGAATCGGGTTCATGGCTAAGGCCCTGGGTGAGACGATTGCTCTTCACTCAGAGTGTTTTTGAAACTTAGGCGAGTACGGGATCGTAGCTAAGCCCCCGAGTGAGAGGATTGCGCTTCACTTGGAGTGTTTTTGAAACTTAGACAAATCGGGTTCATGACTAAGCCCCCGAGTGAGAGGATTGCTCTTCACTCGGAGTGTTTTTGAAACTTAGGCGAATCGGGTTCACGGCTAAGCCCCCGAGTGAGAGCATTGCTCTTCACTCAGAGTGTTTTTGAACTTAGGCGAATCGGGTTCGCGGCTAAGCCACCCACTTGGGGATTTAAACACACATATATGCAAAAAACAATCAATTTGCGACTGCGGAAGTCATGTCTTTGATAAACAATCTGAAAAGTACTTCTTATTACATCTCGTCTATTCGAATGTTCTTAGGTATAAAAACGACGGAGCAGATCTAATTCCAAGCGCACGGCTCATCCTTCCTCTTGGCCACGTTGTAAAGGTGATACGCATCATTGTGAAGTACCTTAGTGATGATGAAAGGTCCTTCCCAGGCAGGGGCTAGCTTGTGAGGGCCTTGCCGATCCATTCGGAGCACAAGATCTCCCTCCTGGAATGCTCGACCTCTGACATTTCGCGCATGGAATCGACGAAGATCTTGCTAATAAATGGTCGATCGGATCAAATCCATCTCTCTTTCCTCTTCTAGAAGGTCAACAACATCTTGACATGCTTGTTTGGCTTCGGCTTCTGAGAAGAGTTCCACTCGGGGTGCATTGTGGAGCAAGTCACTCGGAAGCACTACTTCAGCTCCATACAACATAAAGAAAGAGTCCAACCAGTCGACCGATTAGGGGTCGTCCTTAATCCCCACAGAACAGATGGCAACTCTGTCACCCAGGCGCCTACTGCATGCTTGAGATTGCACATCAATCTGGGTTTCAACCCTTGTCATCAAACCATTGGCTCTTTCTGCTTGCCCATTTGACTGCAGATGTGCTATAGATGCATAATCGACCCGAGTGCCTTGGGAAGCACATAATGCTCTGAATTCATTAGAGCAAATTTCGACCCATTATCTATGATGATGCTGTGCGGAACTCCATATCTGAATATCAGCTCTCTAATGAAAGTGATGGTTGTGCTTGTGTCGAGGTTCTTGATGGGTTTAGCTTCAATCCACTTAGTGAACTTGTCGACTGCTATGAGCAGATGGGTGAAACCGCTTCTGCCGGTCATCAAGGGTCCAACCATGTCGAGTCCCCAAACGGTGAACGGCCGGACGAGTGGAATGGTCTTCAAGGCTGATGCAGGATTGTGAGACATGTTCGAGTAAAACTGGCAACCTTCACACTTCTCGACTATCTCCTTAGCCATTTCGTTTTCTCGCGGCCAATAGAATCCCGCTCGGTATGCTTTGCCATGATGGTCCGAGAGGACACATGGTGACCACAGGTCCCCGAGTGAATCTCATTTAGGATAAGTCGACCCTCTTCTGGAGTAATGCACCGCTGAGCTTCGCTAGTCACACTTTCTCTGTAAAGCTGATCACTATCACCGTGAAGGCCTGGGATCTGCGAACGATTTGCCAAGCTTCGTCCTCTTCCTCTGGGAGCTCTTGCCTAAGCAGATATGCAATGTACGGCACCGTCCAATCGGGGATGATAACCAAAACCTCCATGATTAGGTCGAGAACTGCTAGGACTTCAACTTCAGTCGGATTAGTTGAACTTATCGGTTGTGGGGGTTCCTTTGTAAAGGTATCTTCTTGAATTGACGGGGTGTGGAGATGCTCCAAGAACACATTACAGGGAATAGGCTTCTGAGTGGAGCCTATTTTAGCCAGATCATCAGCAGCCTGATTCTTTAGTCGGGGTATGTGATGGAGCTCTAACCCTTCAAGCTTCTTTTCTAACTTCCTCACTGCATTACAGTATCCTGTCATGGCCGGGCTCCTGATATCCCATTCTTTCATCACTTGATTCACTACCAGATCCGAGCCACCGTAGACCATTAGGCAACGAACATCGAGTGAAATGGCGATACGCAACCCTATAAAAGTGCTTCGTACTCAGCTTCATTGTTGGAAGAATCAAAATGAATTTGCAACACATAACTGAGCTTGTCACCTCTCGGAGATACTAGAACCACTCCAGCACCAGAACCATTCAACATCTTGGATCCGTCAAAGAACATCACTAGTGTTTCGAGTGGACTTGAGTCGGTTGTTGTTGCTCAATCCACTCGGCCAAGAAATCTGCAATTGCCTGAGACTTATGCTTCAAACTTGATATCAAGAGGAAGGAGTTCAATAGCCCACTTAGCCACTCGACCAGTTGCGTCTCGATTGTTCAAAATTTCTGACAATGGGGCATCACTGACCAATGAAACTGAGTGATCTGCGAAGTACCGTGCAACTTTCTTCGCTATCATATAGATTCCATAGACAAGCTTCCGGTAATGCGGATGCCTTTGCTTGGACGGAGGTAACACTTCAGAAATGTAATACACTAGGCGTTGAACCTTATAGGCTTTGCCTTCTTCCTCCTGCTCAACTGTGGGCACTGTACTGACAACCTGTCCAGTGGCTGCAATATACAACAACAGAGGCTCCTTGCTGACTGGAGCAGCAAGCACCGGCTGGGTGGAAAGTAGGGCTTTGAGCTCTACAAACACTGGTTCAGCTTCAGGAGTACACTCGAATGAATCAGACTTTTTCATCAGTCGGTAAAGAGGCAATGCATTTTCACCGAGGCGAGAATTGAATCGACTTAGCGCAGCCAAATAACCTGTGTGCTTCTAAACATCGTGCAGTCGCACAGGGCGCTTCATTCGGACGATCGCTCCAATCTTTTCCGGGTTTGCGTTGATTCCTCATTTAGAAACAAGAAATCCGAGCAACTTCCCGCTCATAACTCCGTACGTGCACTTGGATGGATTCAGCTTGATGTCATATCTCCTCAGGTTGGCAAATGTTTCAGCGAGGTCAGTCAGCAGGTCGGAACTCTTGCATGACTTGACCATGATATCATCCATGTATGCTTCCATGTTCCGACTGATTTGAGTGAGCAGGCACTTCTGTATCATGCGCATGAATGTGGCTCCAACATTCTTCAGACCAAAAGGCATGGTAACATAGCAAAAACACCCGAATGGGGTGATGAAGGCTGTTTTTATTTCATCAGGCCCATACAGACGGATCTGATGGTACCTGGAATACGCATCCAAGAAGGATAAACACTCGCACCCCGCTGTCGAGTCAACTATCTGATCGATGCGGGGTAGAGGAAAATGATCTTTCGGGCAGGCCCGATTGATATGCTTGAAATCAATACACATACAAAGTGAATCATCTTTCTTAAGGACCACGACGATGTTGGCGAGCCAGTCGGAGTGGTAAATCTTGCGGATGAACTTAGCGGCCAGGAGCCGAGCCACCTCCTCGCCAATCGCCTTTCTCTTCTCAACGGCGGACTGTCGAAGATGCTCTTTGGCTGGTTTTGCTTTTGGGTCGACATGCAAATGGTGCTCAGCCAGCCCCCTGGGTACACCTGGCACATCAGAAGGTTTCCATGCAAAGATGTCCCAGTTCTCACGGAGGAACTAGATGAGCGCGACTTCCTATTTGCTATCGAGTGTCGTCGATATGTGAGTCGGAGCTGCATTAGGGTCTTCCGGGTGGATGTGAACAGGCTTGGTTTCTCCAGCCGACTAAAATGCAGATTCTAAAGAAGGCTTCTTGGACCGCAGCAAATCACTTGGATCTGCGGTTTTCTGGTACTCCTGCATCTCAACGGCTGCCATCTGTTCATCTGCAATCTTGCAACCCTTCTGAAGGCACTCTTCCGCTCTCTATTTATTTCCTGTAACCATGATCATGCCTTTGGGACCGGACATCTTCAACTTGAGATATACGTAACATGGTTGAGCCATGAAACGAGCATACGCAGGCCTACCAAGAATGGCGTGATAAGCACTCTTGAAATCTACTACCTCAAATGTCAACTTTTCCTTGCGGTAATTCTTGGAATCACCAAAAAACACATCAAGAGTAATCTGCTTGAGTGTCTTTGCCTTTTTCCTAGGAATGACGCCGTGGAACTACATGTTGCTCTCACTGAGCTTGGACATCGGAGTGCCCATCCCTTCTAGGGTCTCATTGTATAGAATGTTGAGCCCACTTCCGCCATCCATATGGACCTTGGTCAGTCAGGTGTCCCCAACAACTGGGTCGACCACCAGCGCTTGCCGCCTAGGGGTAGCAAGCGCCGTGTGGTCTGACTGGTCGAATGTAATGGGAGTCTTCGACCACTTCAAATACGTCAGAGTTGTTGGAGCAACCATATTCACTTCTCTGTTAATGACTTTAAGTCGACTTTTTCTTTCCACATCAGCAAAAATCATCAAGGTAGCATTGACCTGAGGGTAATCATCCTCTTTGTCTTTCTCATCTTCCTTATCAGATTCTTTCTTATTGGACTGATTCTCTCGAAAGCTCTGAATTAGGAGTCGGCATTGCCGAGTGGTATGATTGGGTTGAATCAGGTTACCTTCCTCATCTTTCTTCGTGTGTATGTAACACGGAAAATCCAGGACGTCCTGTCCTAACTGATCTTTCACCTTCTTAGGTTTCCACTGCAGTTTTAGTTTTCCTTTGATCTTTCCACCTCCTGCATTCAGGACCACAGTCTCAGCAGGACTTATAGGTTCAGCTTTACGCTTCTGTTTCCGACCGGAATTCCCAGCTCGGGAGTCCTAGACGACTACCTTCCCTTTACCATGGCGGAGTTAGTCCTCCTCTTCACCATTGGCATACCGAGTGGCTATCTCCATTATTCGGGTCAGAGTCATGTCTCCGGACCGACCGAATTTTAGGGTAAGCTCTCTGTACTTGACGCCCTCTTTGAAAGCACAAACCGCCTGGTGGTCTGACACATTTTCCACCATATGATGAAGGGTGGTCCATATCTGGATGAAATCTCCCAAAGTATCATTCGGTTTCTGGACGCGATGTTGCAATTCAGTCAACCCAGTCGGTCCCTTGCAAGTGCCCTTGATTGTTTTGATGAACACTCAAGCCAAATCATCCCAACAGAAAATACTCCCAGGTGCTAACTGAGTCAACCAAGCTCTGGACGAGCCCTCGAGCATCAGGAGGAGGTGCTTCATAGCCACATCATCATTACCACCACCGATCTTCATAGCCACTCGGTAGTTCTAGCCAGGTGTCTGGCTTCGATTCTCTGGTGAACTTACTCACGCCCGCTACCAATCTGAATTTGGGAGGGATATCAGCTGATCGAATGGCCATATAGAAACATTTGGGACCTGAAATGAATGCTCTATTCCCAATCGGACGATCTCTACCCTGTTCTTCTCTGTTTGATAGGCCTCTATCGACCAAACCTTGCACAAGAAGTGATCTCGCATCGAATCTCGTCTCTCTTGGGTCGACCAAGGCTCTCCGCTCGTCACCATATGGGTGCCTATCATCATAACGCCGGGGCGCGTATGATCCGCCCCTCGGAGGGGTGTAAGCACTCGTCGGTTGTGATCATGGGAACCCTGACGATCAAACTGCCTATGGCCCCACTCCAGGTACTTGTCCTAGTGGGGACCACGATCTTCCCGACGCCTGGGTGACCTTGGACTATCTGCCGACTAAACTGTGTCTACAATCACTGACCTGCTATGAATTCTATTGCGGGACTGAGAAACGACAGAATTCTGTTCCTGTTGGATATCGGGTTCCGGCAAAACCGTTAAGGTTCGAACTCTGGGGTGTGCGCGAAGATCTTCTCCCTACCGATCCACGCCCCAAAACCTCGCCGCGATTCTAAGCTAACACGATGAACAACACAAGGGACATGAGGTTTATACTGGTTCAGGCCACCGTTGTGGTGTAATACCCTAATCCAGTGTGTGGTCTGGTGGATTGCCTCTGGGGTTGATGATGAACAGTACAGAGGAAGAACAGCCTCGCGAGGAGTGTTCTTGAGCTGGTGCGGTGTTCTGCTAGGGAAGGATTCGATCGGATCCCCTTCTATCGTGGTGGCTATCTCTATTTATAGAGGCCCTGGTCCTCTTCCCAAATATTGAGCGGGAAGGGAGCCAACAACGGCCATTTTGAAGGGGGACAACTAGTACAAGCTATCTTGACTAAAGTTGGTCTTCGACTGCCAAAGGCACTGGTGATGACGCCGTCTTGGGATCCACGATGATCACCATCCTGCCACTCTGCTGGTCTTGGTCTCGTTGCACCGATATGGAAACCTTTGCCTGATGCCTCCGTACTCCGCGCCCGCAGTTGCCCCCTTTGCACCAAAGAGGAAACGAGGACACTACACAGGCTGGCGCCCGCCTGGTCTTGATTGTCATGGCTTACGTCACGAGCACCTCGCGAGGTACTCCTTGCCTTGATCTCTCCGCCTCCTCGCGAGCCTGCCTGGTGAGGCCGCCCCTGAGGAAGCCTTGCGTCGTCCGCTCCGCGAGGCTTGGCCCCTCGCGAGGGTCTTGAACTTGGGTTGATGAAGACGGGACGTACTGGGCCACTACTTGAGCCACGCTGCAGGCTGCAGGCAGGCAAATCTGGGACCCCCATTCCCAGAACGCCGACAATAGATCCCGGGCCGAAGGCACGCTCGGACTTGGCTTAGCTACGAAGCCAAGGGCCAAGTGCAGAGCGTTGCGGGCCCCAATAGCTTGCGGCCTTGGTCGCCGCGTGGCGGTTGATTGGACGTGGGCATCTCCGCTTCCCCATGCTGCCTCGGCAACTGCCCGATTTCACGAGTCCCTATTGCATGCAAAAGGAGTCATCATTACCTGTGATCGTGGAGGCCCGCGGTTGGCCTCCCTCGGCTATAAATGGGGAGGGGCAAAAGCCCCCGCTGCGCATCTCCCCTCTTCCCGCCTGCTTCTTCTTCCTCCTTGCTCTGGTTGCTTGCCGCATCCCATGGCGCCCGTGAAGAGGTTCTCGGCTGCGGAAAAGGGGAAGGCTCAACAGGAAGGGCCTGGCTCTCCTGTGCCCAAGCGCGGCCATGGTCGTCCCTGCAAGCACCCCGTGACTCCCGCAGCGGCTCCTCGTGGTCGCGGTGGTGGTCCTTCGTGCGGTGGTGGCCGCCCGGTCGGTGGAGGAAGGCGTGCCGTGGCTGCGCGGCCTCCCCGGCCATGCTTTCACTCGGCAGAGGGCTGCGAGTTGCTTACGTGGTCCGCAGATCTGGCCGCAACCGCTCCAGCTCCCGCTTTTTGTCGGTGAACTACGGTGATGGCCTGGCGAATCTCGGCTGCAGCGGACCGCTGCTGTAGCAGGGCTTCCTGGGTCGCGGTGGAGATCTCCGTCGCTGAACGCGTGCCACGCCCGCTGGTGGCAGACGCTTGCCAAGACGCTGCGTGGCTGGGCGGCGGTGCACCCTCCACTTCAAGTTCGATGGCGATGCGACCCTCTACGTGATTGTGTTCGGAGAAGATGGCCGCCGTGTTGGGTGCTGCCCTGAAGACGACGACGGCGATGAGGTGCTTGGCCTTGGCAACGGCCGCAACGAGTGCGAAGGTGAACCCGCTCCTGGCGGTGTCCGCAGCTCGCCGAGCTTCAGCGGCTCCCCCACCGGTGACAGCTCTTCCAGCGGTGGCCGCGATCAGCCACCACGTTGCCGTGCCCACTTTGAGGGTGGTAGAGGGTCGTCCCGCCGCCGCGCCTCGGTGAAGCACGAGGCGGAGTCTGATTGAGCTCGGGAGGACGGTGCGGATCCCTCCTCGCGAGCTGTCGCAGGGCGTGCGCCATTTTTATTTTGTTTTCCTCCTTTTCCTGCGTTGAGAGAGAGAGAGAGAGAGAAGTATGGAGCCCCATGGGGGCGTGCAACAGACTATGATCCCTAATTATCATGCTATTTTTATCGTCCCTGTACTTTGTTATGGTGTTGCGGTTATGCGCTTGCGTGTAGGAACAACTTAGCTGGGGATATTTGCCGTAGTTTTCGCCTCGCGAGATACCTGCTTGAGGCCTCGCCGGGCGTCTCAAGGTCTGCAAAGATCAGTCGGGAGAATAGTTTCCGAACCTTTGTCGCGAGGGTGGCCAGCTTAGGTCCGGCGCTCTGTGTTGCGATGCCCGTGGGGCGCGGACCGGGAGGGGTGCTCCCGTCGTGAACTTGAGCGAGGGAGCCTCGTGAAAACCAGGCGAGGAAGGGCTCACGAGGGTGCCCGAGCAGCCCCCTCACGAGGGTTGCGGGAGAGAGAGAGAGAGAGAGAGAGAGAGAGAGAGAGAGAGAGCGAGCGAGCGGGGTAAAAGCCAAAGACAGATAACAAAGGGCAGAGGACGGCGAACAACACTAGAAGCAACTCCAATAAAAAGTTCAAACAAGGGAGAACTACCAACTGCGGAAAGCAAATGAAAAGCTGCGTCCGACACCTAGTCTAGTCTTCGACATCTTCTCACCAGCGCGGAGCTAAGTGCTGCCACTGGGCGTGGGCGGGAGCCCCCGAGGCCCAAGGGCGGCACTCCGGAGACTCCGGGGCGTGTACAGCCCCAACTCATTATTACGTGAGAGTGTCACGGGCGGCGAGCTTCACAGGCACTGGGCCTTCTTCACAGGCACCGGGCCTTTCTTGGGGCGGCGAGCTTCACAGGCACCGTGCTTTCTTTACAGGCACTGGGCCTTTCTTCACAGGCACCGGGCCTTCTTCACAGGCACTTGGCCTTGCTTCAAGGGTAGAACCTCCAGAGGTGCTGAATGTTCCAAGCGTTTGGAATGGGCACCCCTTCCTGGGTCTCCAGGCGCGCGGCGCCAGGTCTAGAAACATGAACAACCTTGAACGGGCCCTCCCACATGGGCGAGAGCATGTACAACCCTTCCCTGGAGAGCACCCGCCTGAGCACGAGGTCACCTACCTCAAGAGTCCTAGGGCGGATATTGCGACAATGATACCGCCACAGCGCCTGCTGGTATCTCGCTGCTCGTAGTGTGGCCTCCCGACGGTGTTCCTCCCCCAGCATGAGGTCCATCCCCCGCATGGCGTCCTGTTGCGCTTCATCAAACGCTAGGACCCGCGCGGAGCGATGCTTGACCTCATGAGGGAGGACCGCCTCTGCTCCGTAGACGAGGAAGAATGGGGTCTCGCCAGTCGACTTGGTGGCGGTAGTGCGGATGGACCACAGCATGGACTGGAGCTCATCGTACTAGCCCCTGCCGCAGGCCTCCAGCTTCTTCTTGAAGGTACTAGTTTTGAGGCCTTTCAGGACCTCTGCGTTGGCGCGTTTGTCCTGGCCGTTACTCCGGGGGTGCGCCACCAAAGTGTAGCATATCTGCGTTCCAAGGTTAGCACAATATGTTTTGAAGAGATTGCTGGTGAACTGCGAACCATTGTCAGTGATGATGCGATTAGGGACCCTGAATCGGCTCACGAGGCCCTTGATGAATTTGACTGCTGAATCAGCCGGGACGGTGCGGACGGCTTCCACCTCCGCCCACTTGGTGAACTTGTCGATGGCGACGTAGAAGTAGCGGTAGCCCCCAGGAGCCCGAGAGAACGGGCCCAAGATATCCAGCCCCCAGACCACGAACGACCACGAGAGTGGGATGGTCTGCAGGCCCTGAGCTGGCTGATGGATCTGCTTGGCATGGAATTGACAGGCTTCGCGAGCCTTCACCAGCTCGATTGTGTCGTGCAGTGCTGTGGGCCAATAGAACCCGCTGCGAAATGCGTTGCCGACCAGGGTCCATGATGATGAGTGGTGTCTGCAGTCTCCACCGTGTGTGTTAGCCAGCAGCTCCTTCGCCTGATCCCTAGAGATGCAAAGCAAGGAAACATCATTTGGCCGCTTCCGGTAGAGCTCCCCGTCTTGGATGCAGTAGGTCGTGGCCTGCCGAGCCACATGTTCCGCTTCCTCCTCTTTCTCTGGTAGGGTCCCTCGCATCAGGTAGTCCCTGAATTCAGTAGTCCAGCATCCCTCCTGAGGCTCCAGTGCCAAGAGAAAGCATGCTCCCAAGGTTGGGCCACAGGCCAGGGCTCATGTGGCAGGGGGTGGAGGGAGTTCCTCCCGAGGTTGTGCTGTGCTTGACAGTGACGATGCTGCCGAAGGCTTGAAGAGTCGTTCTTCTAAAACGCCAGGCTCTTGAGGCAGCCGCCTGGATGCCCTCCTGGCGATGTCATCAACCTCTTGGTTGATGCCGCGGGGCACATGGTGCAACTCCAGCCCCCGAAATTGCTTTTCTATTCTGCGCACCTCCGCAAGATACGCCTCCATGTGCTCGTCCTTTGGCTCATACACTTTGTTGGAGAAGTTGACGAGGAGCTGTGAGTCACCCTTGATGATGAGGCACTTCACCCCCAGCACTGCTGCAGCTTTTAAGCCCGCTATGAGGCCCTCGTATTCTGCTATGTTGTTGGAGACCTTCTTGCCGTGCTGGAAACAGAGCTGCACAGTGTAATAGAGCTTGTCCTGAGTGGGGGATATAAGCACTGAGCCAGCCCGCACACCATGTCGCGAGAATGCTCCATCAAAGTACATGACCCAGCCGTCCGGTGCCTCGCTTCCTGGGGAAAGTGACCGGTCTTCTCCCGCTTCAAGCCCTGGCGCATCTGTCCATTCTGCCACAAAATATGCAAGTGTGGCTCTCTTGACGACCCTGGATGTACTGAATTCCAACTGAAATGCTTGCAGCTCAATGCTCCATTTGGCTACCCTTCCAGCGGAATTGGGGCTCCGGAGTACCCTTTCCAATGGGTAGGTCGAGACGACCTTGATGGGGTGGCCTTGAAAGTAATGCCGCAACTTACACGAGGCTACTAGCAGCGCAAGCAAGAGCTTCTAAGGCATGGGGTATCGCGCCCTAGTGTCCTGTAGCACCGTGCTGACGAATTACACCGGATGGTCGACGAGGGTGGGTGTGCTGAAGAGGCCCGTGCTCTCTGGAGGGTTAGTCGTCTCTTGAGACGTCGGAGCCCCCAGCACCTGGCTGCCTGGTGAGGCTCCTTCAACCCTGGGGGCGTCTCCCTGTTGAGGCTGGTCTCCATCTACCGAGGTCATGGTCTTCGCGAGGCCTTCCTGGTCTTGTGCTGCCACGGCCGGGGCTGTGGCCGGTCGTGATGCAGCCTTGACCTGGCGCTCTTCCCGAACAGCCACCAGAGCTGCACTGGTAGAGCATGGTGTGGCGGCGAGGTAGAGCACTAGGGGCTCAAGAGGGCGCGGTGCCACCATCACAGGAGGGCTGGTCAGGTACTCCTTGAGGTCTTGGAACGCTTTGTCGGCCTCCTGTGTCCATTCGAATGGGCCTTTCTTCTTCATCAGCTTGATGAAAGGCAAGGCGCGCTCCCCCAGCTTGGAGATGAAGCGTCCTAACGCGGTTACTCGCCCAGCGAGCTTTTGCATCTCTCTGAGGGTTTGCAGCGGACTCATGTCTTCGATTGCCTTGACCTTCTCTGGGTTGGCCTCGATTCCTCTATGGGACACGAGGAAGCCCAGAAGCTTGCTAGAAGGAATGCCAAACATGCACTTCTCCAAGTTGAGCCGTAGGTCCACTTCACGGAGGCTCGTGAAGGTTTCTTCCAGGTCCCGGATCAAGGTCTTTGCCTCCCGAGACTTCAACACAATGTCGTCGACGTAGGCCTCGGTGTTTCTCCCGAGCTGCCAGCCTAAGGCGATATGCATCTGTCGCTGGATCCACGTCCCGAAGATCTTCTCCCTACCGATCCACGTCCCAAAACCTCGCTGCCATTCTAAGCTAACACGATGAACAACACAAGGGACATGAGGTTTATACTGGTTCGGGCCACTGTTGTGGTGTAATACCCTAATCCAGTGTGTGGTGTGGTGGATTGCCTCTGGGCTAATGATGAACAGTACAGAGGAAGAACAACCTCACGAGGAGTGTTCTTGAGCTGGTGCGGTGTTCTACTAGGGAAGGATTCGATCGGATCCCCTTCTACTGTGGTGGCTATATCTATTTATAGAGGCCCTGGTCCTCTTCCCAAATATTGAGCGGGAAGGGAGCCAACAACGGCCATTTTGAAGGGGGACATCTAGTACAAGCTATCTTGACTAAAGTTGGTCTTCGACTGCCAAAGGCACTGGTGATGACGCCATCTTGGGCTCCACGGTGATCGCCGTCCTGCCTCACTTCTGGTCTTGGTCTCGTTGCACCGATATGGAAACCTTTGCCTGATGCCTCGGTACTCCGCGCCTGCACTTGCCCCCTTTGCACCAAAGAAGAAACGAGGACACTACGCAGGCTGGCGCCCGCCTAGTCTTGATCGTCATGGCTTACGTCACGAGCACCTCACGAGATACTCCTTGCCTTGATCTCTTTGCCTCCTTGCGAGCCTTCCTGGTGAGGCCTCCCCTAAGGAAGCCTTGCGTCATCCGCCCCATGAGGCTTGGCCCCTCGCGAGGGTCTTGAACTTGGGTTGATGAAGACGGGCCATACTGGGCCACTGCTCGAGCCACGCCGCAGGCCGCATGCAGGCAAATCTGGGGACCCCATTCCCAGAACGCCGACAGTTCGCCAACTGCCTTGAGCAATGCACGTATCTGCTCTAAACCTCTACCAGCTTTAGAACGCGACGACCGAATTGACTCTGCTATGCATGCTGCTGCTGCAACATTTTGAATCGGAGTTTGATATACCTGAGTTTCAGTCAGAAATAACCGTCTGGCTCGTCGACTAGATTCGGGAACCCGTTGACGAGCCCGCTCGTCGAGTGCCCTCTGATGATTTTCTAGGCGTCTACACTCAGCCAAGGTGGCCAAGGGCGCAACCTCCAAGGCCCGAGCCTCGGGGGTCTCCCCAACAACGGGACTCTGGAGCGCCTGAATGTTGCATCGATGCAACTCTTCCCTCTGCGCCGTGGTGAGGGCCTCGGGGATGTACTCCTCATGCCCTTGTGACGGTCCAGTGCCGCCATCACCGCCACCGTTGCGGTGAAATCCGGGCGGGCTGTGCTGGGAAGTGACCACGAGAACTTCTGCCGCTGGGTCATTGCTCTTGCACTCGGAGGGGGAATCCGAGTGACCAGTTGGCAGATCAAATAGATCATAAAGAGATTCATTGGGCTCGATCGTAGCGACTTGGAGAGTGGTCGATTGGTGAGCCACTGCATGCTTCACCCACCGCTAGAGCCGCGAACTACCCGACCGCTTGCCATGGCGATCAGCGGGGAGCGATGATGTTGCCAGAGCCGACTGATACTGGGTCAGCGGCTGTCGAAGAAGAATGCCGCAAGCACTCGCAGGGAAGTGTGTCGCCCCACGAACGGGGAGGGCCTAGACGTCGAGGGGGGCTTATTGAAGCCAAGCGGAGTCGTCGGCGATAAAAACGAGCGCGCCGAGATGGATCTCGTGGCCCAACGCCAAACCACTACCAGAAACCATGTTATCAGAGAACGAAATTTGCAACCTCACCGGAAGTCGCTTAGACACCTGCCCCACGGTGGGCGCCAACTGTCGTGGGAGTAAGTCTGACAGTAAGAATAGGGGGTACGTAGGAGGAGGCAAGGTCATAGCTACGGTGAGGTTGTACACACAAGTTTACGAGTTCAGGACCCTCTCAGAGGTGGTAAAAGTCCTACATCTCGGTGCCCTGAGGCTGTGTCGACTGGATATGTGTGAATGTTACAAGGGGTTCGAACCCTTGTGCCATAGGAGGAGGGTGGCTTATATAGAGTGCGCCAGGACCCTCTCAGACATCCGGTACACGAGGTTCAATGTATGTTAAGATGGGGCGTTACTGGTAACGCTTGTCATAAATGATCATTAAGACTACAGAGTGAACGCTTGATCGTTGCCATCCTGGGATGACGTTAGATCTTCTACACACCGAGTGGTTCTTCGTATGGTCGAGTGACTATGCTGCGGTAGAGTGGAATTGGGGTATCCGAGTGGAGTCTTCTGTCAAGTGAATCGCGCTGGTGATTCCAATGGTATCGTCGATTACGCTTTCTTAATGTCATGTACATATTCCTTCGACCATGAGATCATGCAACTCCCAGATATCGGAGGAATACCTTGTGTGCTATCAAACATCACAACATAACTGGGTGATCATAAACATACTCTATAGGTATCTCTGAAGGTGTCTGTTGAGTTGGCGTGAATCTAGATTGGGATTTGTCACTCCGTATGACGAAGAGGTATCTCTGGGCTTTCTCGGTAATACATCATGACAAGAAGCTTGCAAGAAAAGTGACTAAGGAGTTAGTTATGAGATGATGTATTATGGAACGAGTAAAGAGACTTGCCAGTCACGAGACTGAACTAGGTATGAAGATACCAAGGATCAAATCTCGGGCAAGTAACATACCGACGGACAAAGGGAACTATGTATGTTGTCATAAAGGTTCGACCGATAAAGATCTTCGTAGAATATGTAGGAACCAATATGGGCATCCAAGTCCGCTATTGGTTATTGACCGGAGAAGCGTCTCGGTCATGTATACATCATTCTTGAACCCGTAGGGTCTGCATGTTTAACGTTCATTGATGATATAGTATTATATGAGTTATGTATGTTGGTGACCGAATGTTGCTCGGAGCCCCGTATGAGATCACAGACATGACAAGGAGCTCCAGAATGGTCTGAAGATAAATATTGATATATAGGATGATATAGTTGGGCCAAGGGGTAAGGCCCATGGGGATTTAAGTCGGTGTAAAAGGAAGTTTTGCGGAGGTCAGGGACCAGATGCTAGGGTCCAGATGCCGAGGACCATGGCGTCTGGTATGGGAAACCGAGAAGGACTCCTCCTTGCCTTCCAAACCGACTTTGAGGAGGCTCTTTCTCCAAGAAATGACCCCAGGGTTCAACATATAAATAGAGGAGTAGGGCTAGCCCCTGGATGATACCACGATTCACCAAGCGGTGTGCCGGTGCCCACTCTCCCTCTAGTTCCTCCTCCGTCCACGTACGTTGTGCTTGGTGAAGCCTTGCGGATAGTTTCACCACCACCATCACCATGCCGTCATGCTGTCAGAACTCATCTATTACTTCAGCTCGCCTGCAGGATCGAGAAGGTGAGGACATCATCGAGCTAAATGTGTGCTGAATGCGGAGGTGCCGTACGTTCAGTACTTGATCGGGACGAATCATGAAGGTGTACGACTACATCAACCACATTGATAAACGCTTCCGCTTAGCGATCTACATGGGTATGTAGATGCTCTCCCGTCTCGTAGCTATGCATCTCCATGGATAGATCTTGCATGTGCATAGAAATTTTTTGTTTTCCATGCAACGTTCCCCAACACTTTTTACTTCTTTCTACTTTTCGTTTTTGTTTTGTTGCTGTTGTGTTTTATTTTTAAATCCGATAGCAAAAGCCTTTTATAAAATATTGGAATTTTCCCACAATTCTCATGCAAGTTTTAGGCACTGCCACAAAAGTTTTGGAGGCAATTTAACTAATTTGAATTCTTTATAAATTGAAATAGCATTTAAAAACATTGTTTTGGCATTGTTTGAATTTGGTTAAGGGCATTTAATCACTTTATAAAATGTTGGTTTCTCCATGATAATTACTCTGTGATTATTTTCAACTCTTTGGACATTTTTATTTTCATGTTTGAGAATATAATTTATTTGACTTGTCTTTTAAATTTGAATTTGAGATTCTGGAACAAAGTGATGATTAGCAAAAATTAATTCTGATGGTGTGGCACCATAAACAGGATTTTACTGTAGCATGACACATGGGGTGTTACAAATCTCCTCCACTACAAGAAATCTCGTCCCAAGATTTAAGGGGTGGAGTAAGGGGAAAGTTTTGGTTACGGAATTCCAACGGATCTTCTCGTTCTTGGTTGCTCTTCTTGAAGAAGTTGATCCCTTACGTTGATGTCTTCATGTCACTGCGTCAGGGCATCATGATGAAGTCATCATCCTTTCTTCGGAAACTCTATCGTACTTATGAAAAGGATAAGGGGTAACTTTGGAAGAACAAACCTCTACAAAGTTGATTAACTGGTATATAACTTAGGGAATGTGGTAGAAAGTATCTCTCGAATTGATCTGAAGAAAATATCGAGAGCAAAATAAGAAGGTACCATAAGAAGTTCGAGCAAGCAAGCGCAATTGTTTCATGCCTAATCAGAAGGTGAAAGGGGTTCAGAGCAAGAAAAAGAAATATTGCATCTGATACCAGACTAGATCATTCATAGGACGGTGGCTCGTGAATTTCATACGAAGTCAAATGCAAAGGATACTTCAGAATCAAGGTTGTACAGGAGAGTCAGGTTTCGATTCCGTGGAACTGTGGCTTATGGGCTCACCATGTGACTTAAAAGTAGAAAGGGCGCTGCCATCTTGCATGATCATGATAGCTAGGAAGGTTAGAGGATAGACTGTCAGTTATGTTGGCAACAACGTTGGTGCCAAGGGCGAGGGATGAAGAGAACCATTTTCCTGGTTATTGAAATGAGGCAGAACAATAGGCAAGGTTCTCGTCCATCATTGATTATGGGAATGTCATCAACAATAGTAACAGGGTTATACTCGACAGTGTTGTAAATCGAGGTGTTTACATAAGTAGGGAAGTATTCCCTTTATGTGTTGGGGGGAAGGCAATAATGTTGTCGATGATAACACAAATCCTCGAGGGGCAAGGGTGGTATTTCTTATCCATGAATTTGACTGATATCCTGGAAGAAGTCAAAATATTGATGAGGATCACAAAAATTTTTGTCGAGAGGTTCCATGAAGATACAATCGAACAACGATGGCATCAAGCAAAAGAAATGATGAAGCAAAAGGTTATTGGAAACACGGATACAACACAAACTTGGAATCAAGCTTGCTATTCGATGTGAAACGATATGACGAGGAAGATCAATGTAAGCTTAGCTCATCGTCAAAAATTGTTCTCCGCGAAGAAGGACCAGGTAGCATGGTTAAAATTTAGCACAATAATGGTGTAGCCAATCAGGATAGGAATGACATGAAGGATTATTAGACTCGTAAGCAACAAAAATTACTTAAGAGTCATTGAATCGGAGTGTGGAAATCGATTCACTAATGGGTGTTCTTGAGCTAGTAACAACTCAAAACATGGGGGAAAACCGAAATCAGTGAGAAGCAATACTTGACGAAGACTCGTAAGAAGCAAGATGGGTCTGTGATACTATGGAGACACCAGAGGGTAATACTCGAAGGTTAGATCCCAATGGAGGTGTATTGATCTGTAGAAGACAAGTGCTTTAACTTGTCGGAGAATGGGATCAAAGAAGGATAATAAGGTCGGAACCACAATTGCAAAAGACAAAAGACAGATATGAGATCAGTTTATACCATGGGAACAATCATTGTTACAACAAGCTTCCATGATAAGGTCTACATCGTTTCCATGGGCATGAGCACAAAGTTCAAGGTCGACTCCCATTTCTCCAATGCATAACCTTTAATTTTACTTCTCGCTCTTGATGAAGCTATAGTGTTGAAATTTTTATCTAATGAAAAGCTAGTAGAGTATAACCCGCATAACTTTCGAGTTCACACAGACTAGGGAAGGCATAGGTTCAACCCATCAGGGCATCTTAGGAACATACTACACAAACTTCAGGAGGAAATTATACAAGCTTGAAAGTAGAGCATGGTTGAGAAAGCAGAAGATACAATTTACCGAAGGCATTATGTATCCATGTAAAGGCTGACAAAATTATTAAATATGAAAGGCGCTGGCGGATAAAATCCAACAAATGATATTGTAGTCCACAAGGGATCTGATGTGAGCATTGGTACTCAACCAGAAGAAGAAAGAATGCAAGGATATCAGATTATAGAAACAACTGACTAATGTAAAACACAAATGCAAAGAAATTATGATTTCCAAATCAAGGGACTAGAAGCAAATGCTCTGATTAAAGATGGGTAAGTCGAATAGACTTAGGGTACAATCGATGACAATTTGATTGGTCGAGAACCAGATCCTATTCAAAATGATGTCTGAGCCGGATGGATGAATTCTAGGATTCGACTGAGGATTGTGAGCATTCACAACTTATTGAATCAACAGACACAAAATGATAGTGCCAAAGGATGCCAATAAGATCACCAGACTTATGGGATTAACCAGAATGCAAGCAAGCATGAATTTCAGGAGCAATAGGCTGCTGAGGATTTTCGGAAGATCGAATAGTATTTTGAAGACTTTTGTGAAGCACATGAACAACCAAGGATGAACGAATCCCCGGTAAGGGTGAATTATTCATACATGTATTTATGCGTAAAAGGAGCTCAAGGCAGCATGCATAATGGATTCTCGGAATATAAGAGTATTTCAGGGTATCTTGTAATAACAAGAGCATATGGAAATGAAGGTACAGATGGCCAGTGCATGTAGCTATCCATGGGGATTTGTCAGTGGTAGAGTATTGCAAAGGCAGAGGGCACAAGAGTCCTGGGAAATAGGTGATCATCTGGGATGAAGGCTCTCCGGGAGAAAGTAGTTTACGAGAACCTAGAGTTAGAGTTAGTAAAATCATTCAACCCGAATAGAAGAGAGATCAGAGTCCCAGAGTAAAGACGAGGAATAAAAGATCCTAATACCACCCAATTGTGAAGTGGGCCCATAAGCCACATAACAATGTTAGTAAAAGTTTTCCAAGGACTAGACTCGACTTCGGCCAAGGAGTTGGAAAGGAGGGGGGGTTCCTACAGGCAGTCGGCTCTGATACCAACTTGTGACGCCCCCGATTCAACCGTACACTAATCATACATGCAAACATGTATGATCAAGAACAGAGACTCACAGAAAGATATCACAACACAACTCTAGACATAAATTAAAATAATACAAGCTTCATATTACAAGCCTGGGGCCTCGTGGGATCGAATACATAAGATCGAACACAAGAATCAGCAGAAGCAACAATATTTGAGTACAGAAATAAGTTAAACAAGACTGCCTTAAGAAGGCAAGCACGAACAAGATACAGATCGAAAAGACAAGGCCTCTTGCCTAAGACCTCCTAACTACTCCTGGTCGTCGACAGTCTCCATATAGTAGTAGGCTCCAACAGGGTAGTAGAAGTCGTCCATGGTGGCATCTGGCTCCTGGGATCCACCATCTGGTTGCAACAACCGGGAAGAATGGAAAAGGGGAAAAAGGGTAGCAAAGCAACCCTGGGTTCTCATCCAAAGTACTCGCAAGCATCAGATCTATACTAAGTATGCATTGGTATCAAGGGAAGGGGTGTCTCTGTGGACTAAACTATAGAATGCTAGAATAGAGGGGAAGGCCTAGCCCATTGAAGACTAGCATCTTGAAGCATCTTGCCGCATTCAGAAGAGTATAGAATAGCATTTTGTAATTAACAAACATGTTGTAGTATTAGCACCCAGAGATCCTTCCTCGACTCCCTGCGAGAAAGCAATCCCGAAGCCAACATATCCATCTCATATCTCAAGTATCCATTTCTAGTAATAATAGATCGGGATACAAATTGGAGCGTCCATTACCGTGGACACGGCTATTCGAATAGATAACTTCCCTGCACGGGTGCACCACATTACCCAACACGCTTGATTACTCTAGCCGGACACACTTTCCTGGGTGATGCCCAGCCTCAGAAGATCAACACATCGTAGTCCTACCTAGGCTCCGCAGAGAGGTCCTTGCCGGTCTACATCCTAAGCGCTCCAGGGTCTTCTTCCTATCGCCCTTTGCACTTCGGCTCATTACCTGCAAGGCCAGTCCAGGCACCACATCTGCATGGATGGCGCCGGCCCAGTCATGCTGCAATGCTGAACTAGACGTCTGACAGAGCTTTCGGAAGAATCGTACGACGCTGAGTGCCCATATATGTTCTAGTGTGGTGGGTAGCGCATATATGCAAGTGGCCAACTTAGATCAAAGACCCAAACCCTTAGTGTATTGGGAGCTCGCGGAGACAAGCAGAGACTATCGATCATGTGACCCCGTCACCCCGTCTCAAGGAAATACAGTAAGGGCGAGGACCAACCCTCTCACTGGGGCGGTCTACCTGCCCAACCGTGCGTCGTAATTATCTTGCGGGTTGATGTCTACAACGCAACTTTACTCTTGTAGACACGTGTTGGGCCTCCAAGTGTAGTGTTTTGTAGGACAGTAGCAATTTTCCCTCAAGTGGATGACCTAAGGTTTATCAATCTGTTGGAGGCATAGGATCAAGATAGTCTCTCTCAAGCAACTCTGTAATCAAATACAAGAAATCTCTTGTGTCCCCAACACACCCAATACAATAGCAAATTGTATAGGTGCACTAGTTCAGCAAAGAGATGGAGATAAAAGTGTAGTATGGATAGTAGATATGAGTTTTGCAGTACGGACAATAAAAAACAGCAAGGTAGTAAATGGTAAAAGGGAGCACAAACAGTATTGCAATAATGGAAAATGAGGCCTAGGGTGAATACTTTGACTAGTTTGTCAACAATGCTAACATAGTTGGATCACATGATTATCCCTCAAAGTGCAATAAAGAATCACCCCGAGTTCCTATTAGCGGAGAACAAAACATAGAAATTATTTGTAGGGTACGAAACCACCTTAAAGCTATTCTTTCCGATCGATCTACCCAAGAGTTCGTACTAAAAATAACAGCAAGCTATTCTTTCCGATCGATCTAATCAAGTGTTCGTACTAAAATAACACCAGATGATGCATATCAACCATCTCTAATGTCACCCAGACACCCCAATGTCACAGCGAGTACCCACGAGTTAATTATATGATATGTAACAAAAAAAATTAGATTCATAATACTCAATCCACAAAAAGAACTACAAGGAGACCCCAAAGTTTCTGTCGGAGAAAAGATAATAAAAACGTGCATCAACCCCTATGCATAGATTACCCCAAAGTCACCTCGGGAATCTGCAAGTTGATTGCCATAACATATATCAAGTGAATCAAAATAATACCCCATTGTCACCATGGGTATTCATATGCAAGACATATATCATGTGTTCTCAGATCTGCACATTCAATCCGACAAGACAAAACTTCAAAGGATAAAGAATCAATTCATCACAACAAGTGTAGAGAGGGGAGAAACATCATATGATCCATCTATGTTAACAAAGCCCATGATACATCAAGATCGTGACATCTCAAGATCGTGTGCGCGCGCGAGAGAGATTAAACACATAGCTACCGGTACAAACCCTCAACCCCGAGGGTCGACTACTTCCTCCTCGTCGTGGTGGCCACCAGGATGATCAAGATGGCCACCGGTGATGATCTCCCCCTCTGGCAGGGTGCCGAAATGGTGTACGATCATACATGCAAACGTGTACGATCAAGATCAGGGACTCACGGGAAGATATCACGACACAACTCTAAATACAAAAGAAAGACATACAAGCTTCATATTACAAGACATGCCCTCGAGGGCTCGAATATAAAAGCTCGACACACAAGCGAGTCACCGAAGCAACAATATCTGAGTACATACATAAGTTAAACAAGTTTTGCCTTAAGAAGGCTAGCGAAACATCAATGATCAAAGAGGCAAGGCCTCCTGCCTGGGACCTCCTAACTACTCCTGGTCGTCGGCGGGCTCCACGTAGTAGTAGGCACCCTCGGGGTAGTAGTAGTAGTCATCGGGGGTGGCATCTGGCTCCTGGGATCCACCATCTGGTTGCAACAACCAGAATGAAGAAAGAAGGGGGAAAAGGGGGAGCAAAGCAACCGTGAGTACTCATCCAAAGTACTCGCAAGAATCAGATGTATACTAAATATGCATTGGTATCAAATGGAAGGGTTGTATCTGTGGACTGAACAGCAGCATGCCAGAATAGAGAGGGAAGGCCTAGCCTATCGAAGACTAGCATGTCCAAGCAGCCCCGAGCATCTTGCAGCATGTAGGAGAGTAAAGAATAGGAGTTTATAATTAACAAGCATGTTGTAGCATTAACGCCCAAAGATCCTTCCTCGACTCCATGCGAGAATGCAATCCCGGAGCCACATATCCATCACATATCAAGTATCCATTTCTAGTTGTATTAGATCAGGATACAAGTATGAACGTCCATTACTGTGGACACGGTATTCAAATATATGTCTTCCCTGTAGGGGTGCACCACGTTTTCCAACATGCTCGATCACTCCGGCCAGACACACTTTCCTGGGTCATGCCAGGCCTCGAAAGATCAACACGTCACAGCCCTACCTAGGCTCAGCAGAGAGGTCCCCGTTGGTCTACATACTAAGCACTCCGGGGTCTGGGCCCATCGCCTGTTACACTCCGGATCGTTGTGCGACGATCCGAGATGAGCACCACCTCATACTGGATGGCACGGCACGACAGGCCCACGATGCTGAACCGGACGTCTGACAAAGCTTCGGCTGATACCACGACGTGGAGGACCATAACTATTCTCGCATGGTGGTTAGTGCATAAAGGCCAGAGGCCAACTCGAAACAAATACCCAAACCTGTTAGTGCATTATTAAAAGAAGTGACGACCGTCGACAAGTCCGGAGCTATAAACCCCTCCCGGGTGATACCGCTGAACAGCCAGCCGCCTCCGACACATCGCACGGGTGCTCTCCGGGCCCGCCCGGCTTTCACAACGGTCTCAAGTGAAGACGAGGTAACTGTGTGTCCAGATATCAAGGGGAAAACCCGAGGAATCACACCGGTGGATTCCAATCGATGTAATCATCAAGGTGAACGTAAGAGTAACCACCCTCGAGGTTCACACTTGAGGTGTTGCACGATAGAGCCGTATCAGGAATGGGCAAGGATGAACCACCCTCGATGACCACGACCAAACAGCTACACTACAGTGATCTCATCAGGAGTGATGTATGAGGTTCCACCCTCGGCACTCGATGGTAACTCTACAGAGTCGAGCAACAAGAAGGGGCATGATGTGAAGTGAGGTGTCGGGCTCCGGTCGTCGATCACGTTGATCGAGTCGTCAATGATGAAGCAGGGGCAACAAGGACAAGGTGGGGGTCACTGATGGATCACTAGCCAACCTATACTAAGCAGTTTAGGATAAGCAGGTAAGGTACAACAGCAGGTACAAAAGCAGGCTATGCATCAGAATAGGAGCAATCAATTACAATAGCAAAATCTAATGCAATCATGACAGAATAGAATTGGTGATATCGGGATGATCAAAGGGGGGGCTTGCCTGGAAGCTCCGTTGAAAGGGAAGAACGGTCGTCATCGACGTAGTCGATCACAGGGGCATCAACAACGATCTCGGGGTCTACCAGAGAGAAGAGAGGGAAGAAGCAGTAAATATAATGCAATAGATGCAACACAGATGTATGACGGGGTAACACGCATGGCTAGGGGTGTTCTAACACGGTGCACGGTTTATTTTATATGATTTTTCAAAGATTTAACAATATTCTAAAATTATTATTAATTCAAACTTAAATGCTAAAATGCTAGAGACACCCGGAACAGGGTACACAAAAGTGCACCCAGTGGCTGACAGGTGGGCCAGGGGGTCCCAGTTGACCAGTCAACATTTGACTGGTGAACAGGGGGTGGGGCCGTGTCGGTGTCAAAATCGGCGGATCTCGGTAGGGGGTCCCGAACTGTGCGTCCAGGCGGATGGTAACAGGAGACGAGGACACGATGTTTTACCTGTGTTCGGGCCCTCTTGATGGAGGTAAAACCCTCGTCCCGCTTGATTAATATTGATGATGTGTATTACAAGAGTGGATCTACCACGAGATCAAGGAGGCTAAACCCTAGAAGCTAGCCTATGGTATGATTGTTGTAATGGATGTTGTGTCCTCACGGACTAAAGCCCTCCGGTTTATATAGGCACCGAGAGGGCTAGGGTTACACAGTAGTCGGTTACAATGGTAGGAGATCTACATATTCGTATCACCAAGCTTGCCTTCCACGCCAAGGAAAGTCCCATCCGGACACGGGGCGGAGTCTTCAATCTTGTATCTTCGTAGTCTTGGAGTCCGCGGACGATGATAGTCCGGCTGTCCGGACACCCCTAGTCGAGACTCCTCAAGAGCCCCGAACCAGGCTTCAATGACGATAAGTCCAAATAGCAGATATAGTCTTGGCGTTGCAAGGAGGTTCTCCTTTAAATTCCATGTACCGCCGAGCGAAGGTCCGCTTCCTTATCAATGTTGCGCCCTTGGCTTCCACGCCCAATAATGGCCATCTTCCACGTGTCACACGAATGTGAAAAGCCAGGGTATCTATTATGTTTTACCCCCTAGCTGTGCAAATAATCTGCCTATAAGAGAGGCAAGAATCCAGATCCAAATCACACCATCTTCCTTCCATGAGTACTCATCGGAGCGCCTCCGACCGAAAAATCCATTCCATCATGGACCGTCGACGCGGCTCCTCCTCTCGCTCCCAGCTCACTTTGCCAGAGATCAAGGAGATGTTCATCCCGCACAACGAGCTGGTGATGCTCCAAGCAAAGGGATATCTCCCTCCGGCCTTCATGGTCCCGTTTCGAGCCGGGTTCGCCACCTACCAAGGTGGGAAGCAAGCGGAGGCTACCCCAAGTCCCAACAAAGGGGAGCGGGTATGCTTCGTCCCCTATCTGATAAGGGGACTCGGATTTCCTATACATCCATTCCTCCGCGGGCTCCTGGAGTTCTACGGACTCCAGCTCCATCACCTTACGCCCACCTCTATCCTGCATAGCACGGGTTATGTAGCTCTATGCGAGCTATTTCTGGGCATCGAGCCCCATTTTGCACTGTGGAAGAGGTTGTTCTGCCTCGTACCCCGTTCTCACGAGGGGTCCATATATCAAGTGGGCGGCGCCGAAATATGGCGCATTGCCGGACCGGATATCCATCCGAACCCCAAGAAGGCGTCCAAGACCGCCCTCGGAATGGTTTTACATAGAAGACGCCCGCTTCGGACCTGCTCAGATCGGCCTCCGGAGTTCATCTTGCTCCTCTCAAGAAACGCTTAGCTGGCGCTCATGAGCCCCCAGCCGGAGGAAGACAAGAGCGTCCATTATCTGATGGGCCGAATAAGATTACTGGCCCATTCCGGGTTGACCATGATTGGAGTGATGGCAACATGAATTACGCGGGAGGTGCAACCACTACAATACAGGGGCCACCCCATGTGGGATTTCAACGGGGAAGACGATGCCACCCGTCATGGCCAAAAGGACCAGATTCGCCGAGGATCCGTGCGAGATCCTATCCGCCTGTATAAGGGGAGAAGGAGGACTTCCTTCAGACGAACCCGTTGAATGGGTTCTCCATGAATAACCCTCGGCGTTGGGTAAGCGAACACTTTAAGGGCCCGACCCATGCTTTCAAAGTTTAAGCTTCTTATATTATGTCTTTGACGCAGGAACTGCGTCGAATTGTGGAGGACATGATAAGTCCTGCTCCGCAACCCGAGGATCCAGAGAGATCCCAGGATCCGTCCTCCGAAGAGGATCCGGACATTCAAGTGGAGCTAGTCGACGGGGTGTTCCACCAGCTCAGCATGGATAATGCTTTAGTCGCCATTACGGCTGACTACCCCGGACTATATCCGGCTTCCCAGGTGATTGTGACGGAAGTCCTGACACCATTATCTCTTCCTTGCTCATTTCTGACCTTCGCGTGCGATGGTGTTTTGCAGGAAGCGCCTTCAAGGCGGGAAGCCGAGCCCGCAGCGGCTGACCAACAAAGGCCAGTCCGGACCAGTAGGCGGAAGAGGAGCGCGGCGCGGACTGAAACGTCGCCGCAAAGGTATAGCTCACAGTTCATTATTTGGAGCAACGTTCCTAGGAAGCGTTTGAGTGCTCATGGCTTTTTGTAGGAGAAAAAGCGCCCGCCGAACTGCGGGCGTGGAGGTTACCAATCCAACCTCTACCAGCCAGGCTCTAGCACCTGGTCTGGAGGGGGAGGCGAGCGCAAGGCGCGAGCCGGACACTCCTCCATTGGAGGATGCCGACAGACTGTCCGCCACCAAGTCTGAGGTGGAGAGCGCCATGAACCATAGGCGCCGCCGGACAGTATTTCGTGATGCGTGCTTCTCCCCTGAGGCGTTGAATGCCTTTAACGCGGGGGACACGCACCTCCGTGCTGCTCAAGATGGTTTTACCAGAGCCACGGAGCAATATGTAAAAGACATACGGGTAAGAGAAATTAACAGTTATATATGCCAGTAGCCCCCGAGACTTAAAGTAGTTATGTTAACTGATTTAAGGATCATTTGAAACGCAGGATCTTACCGAGAAGAATACCCAACTTTCTCAGGAGCTGCAAGAGTGCAAGGCCCAACTTGAGTCCGCACTTGCTGCCGCAGGAGGAAACACAGAGACCCCTCCTGGTAACACATTTTTTTTAAAATATAAGCACTGTGCGGCGTGCGCGCAAGTCTAATAATGACATTGCAGGTGCTGCCAGACAAGATCCGGACAGGCAAGAACTACTGCGCCAGCTGAAGGCCGGCGAGAGGGTGCTGAATAGAGTGCAGCAGGAAAGGAACAAGCTCCAGGATGCCCACTCCCAGCTTGGAGAAGAGCTGAAAGGTGTTCGGGCCGAGCTGTCTGGCTCCATTAAGGAGAATCAGCGGCTTCGTCGCGGCATCTATAGTAAGTGCTTAAGTGAACTCCTTTGAAAAGAACAGTTCGGCAAGGAAGTCAATTGACAAAATATGTCTGTAGGTATACTCACAGGTCGCCCTGCAGAGGAGATGCCCGAATCGACGGGTGATCAACTTCCCGAATCTGTTGCGGCTGCTCGAACGAGTTCGGCAGCGATGAGCGGCGCCATTCAGCTTTATGGCCGGCCCTTTCCCTGCCGAAGGCCTTGGGGAGCTTACGGAGAAGCTTGTGTACGCGCAGCGCTTCCGCTTGTGGAAGATTTCGCCTGCCGCCAAGGTGCCAGGGAGGCTTGGGCCATGGTGAAGACGCGGTACATGAAGGCGGATCCCAACCACATGGCCGAGGTCGGACCTGTGGGGCCCGATGGGAAGGAGATCCCTGTGAGTTTAGTATACGGCCAAGTAGAGTTGGCCGCTAAATTTTCCCAACGGGACTGTAAATTAGACAGCCTATTAGACGGGATTGAGGAGGAATACAGTCAGTAGATTAGACAATGTATTTTAAAATGACATGTGAAATGCCTTCTAGCCGGATTGTAGATCGTTTGTCTTTGCCGACCTTTTCGCTTCAACCTCGGGACCCTATTGTCCGGAGTGTGTCCGAATACCTTTTCGGTTAAGAAACAACCGGGGTATGCATGGAGACCAGGCGTAGGGGTCATCAGTGCTTTATTAGACAAGTTCCCAACTAGTTATGTTATATTACATGGTTAGTAAGAAACATCTTCCAGGGAGAATAGTTCCGTTAAGGGTTCCTTTCCTTGGGAGGCACGCCCTAAAGTGCATGTCCAGACTGCGAAAAAAGCAGAAAAACATCTGGGGGCAGATAAATAAATAGGTAAAAAATCATCTTTCAAGTCACCGACCGAATATTCCCTTAAGAACGCTAGCTTTCGGCTTCACCCAGTCTGAGGTACACATCCGGTGACCAGCAATAATAATCGCAGAGGTGCTACCTTTACCTCCTAGCCAAACAATTGGGAACGTAGGGGTAAGCATAGGAGCCAGGCAACCCAGCTTGGCCAAAACTTAAGTCATATCGATGCATATAATGGTGAGTAAAAGGTACATGTGGAAGCTTGACACATGTGCTGGGCATGAAGCCCTTATAATTGAGCTTCTGGAAAAGAAGCCCCCAGGTATAATGAGTGCGGATGGCACATCAAGTATGTGCGAACAATGCGCAGGTAGGCCCTTAAGGGCTTTTTAGGAAAAGGGTTAAGAGAAGAAAGAGAAACAAAAGACAGCGGAAGTGTAAAAATTTGGACGGGGGAAGGGGACGAACCCTTAGTCCAGCGCTAGGCATAGAATCTTCGGAGGCGGGCTGCGTTCCATGGGTCCGGCTCGAGTCGGTTGTCCGATGCATTTCGTAGAGGGTATGCTCCGCCGGTCAGGAGTTGATCGATAATGAAGGGGCCCTCCCATTTGGGCTTGAGCTTGTCCTTTTTCTTGTCCGGCAGGTGTAGAACTAGTTCGCCAACGTTGTAAGTCTTGGCCCGTACTTCTCTGCTTTGATATCTTCGAGCCTGCTGCTAATAGAATGCGGAACGAGCCTTGGCGACGTCGCGTTCTTCCTCCAATGCGTCCAAGCTGTCCTGCCGATCCATCTCGGCTTCTCTTTCTTCATACATGCGCACTCGAGGTGAGTCATGAATGATGTCACAGGGCAGAACTGCCTCTGTGCCGTATACCATAAAAAATGGAGTGAATCCGGTAGTACGGTTGGGCGTTGTCCGCAGCCCCCAGAGTACGGAGTCGAGCTCCTCTACCCAAAGGCGTGTCGATTTCGTAAGTGACCGCACTAGTCCGGGTTTGATGCCGCCATTATTAGACCGTTCGCTCGTTCCACTTGACCGTTGGTTTGAGGATGATAGACTGAGGCGTAATCGAGCTTAATGCCCATATTTTTGCACCATGATTTAACCTTGTCGGCCGTGAAGTTCATGTCGTTAGCGGTGATGATGCTATGGGGGACAGCATAACGGTGTACTACCCCGAGATAAAGTCTATCACTGGTCCGGACTCGCCGCTTTTATCGGCTTGGCCTCTATCCATTTGGTGAATTTATCCACCATGACCAATAGGTACCTTTGCTTGTGGGTTCCCCTTTAAGGGGTCCAACCATGTCAAGCCCCTGCACATGAACGGCCGTGTAATGGGTATAGTTTTGAGGGTGGTGGGTGGCATATGGCTCGATTAGCAAAGAGCGACAACCGACGATCTTTGGACTAAGTCCCGAGATCTGCCGGCCGTCGGCCAATAAAATCTTGTACGGAATGCCTTTCCTACAAGGGCCCGAGCTGCTGCGTGGTGTCCGCCTAGTCCGGCATGAATTTCAGCCAGGAGGTTTCGCCCTTCCTCTTCGGAGATACACCTTTGAAGGACTCCGGTTGTGCTTTTCTTATAAAGTTCCCCCTCATGGACCTTGTAGGCTTTAGATCGCCGGACTATGCAGCGGGCCTCATTTTGGTCTTCGAGAAGTTCCTGCCTAAGCAAGTAGGCTAGGAATGGTTCTGTCCACGGGGCGATTACTGCCATTATGTCGTGGGCTGAAGGTGTTATGTCATCGGCTGAATCGCCGGTTGGCGTGGTTTTTTCCGGTTTGTCATTTCCGGACTCCTCTTCCCATAGTACGGATGGCTTGAAGAGCCGTTCCAGGAAGATGTTTGGAGGGACAGCGTCATGTTTTGCGCCGGTGCGTGCCAGTACGTCGGCTGCTTGGTTATCATGTCGGGCTATGTAATGAAATTCAAATTCTTCAAACCGAGCTGACATTTTTAGGACAGTGTTGCGATATGCTGCCATTTTCGGATCCTTGGCGTCAAAGTCTCCATTTATTTGGGATATTGCAAGGTTTGAATCCCCGCGCACCTCTAGGCGTTGAATGCCCATGGAGATTGCCATCCGGAGGCCATGTAAAAGGGCCTCGTATTCGGCTGCGTTGTTGGAGTCCGTGTACATTATCCGGCACGATTGGATCTGTGTCCCGGTTGGGGACGTCAATACGACGCCAGCCCCCAATCCAGCCAACATTTTAGAGCCGTCGAAGTGCATAATCCAATTGGAGTATGCGCCGTACTCTTTAGGGAGTTCGGCTTTGGTCCATTCAGCGACAAAGTCAGCCAAAACTTGTGACTTTATAGCTCGCCGAGGTTTGTAAGTTATATCGAATGGTAAGAGCTCAATGGCCCATTTTGCAATCCTGCCCGTCGCATCGCGGTTGTTTATAATGTCGTTGAGTGGTACTTCGGAGGCCACTGTTATCGAACACTCTTGAAAGTAGTGTTGGAGCTTCCGGGATGCCATGAACACCGCGTACGCTATCTTTTGATAGTGCGGGTAACGGGACTTGCAGGGTGTTAACACAGTGGAGACGTAGTACACTGGTTTTTGAAGAGGGAATTTATGCCCTTCTGTCTCTTGTTCGATGATGAGTACCGCGCTTACAACTTGACGTGTTGCCGCGATATATAACAGCATTGGTTCGCCCAGGTTGGGCACAGCTAGGACCGGATTTGTTGCCAATATGGCCTTTATTTCTTCGAGTCCGGCAGTGGCAGCATCCGTCCACTCGAAGTGTTCGGTGCGCCTAAGGAGGCGATAGAGGGGCAGTGCCTTTTCTCCCAAGCGGGAGATAAAGCGGCTTAAAGCCGCCAGGCATCCAGTCAATTTTTGTATCTGTTTGAGGTCTTCTGGGATATCCAGCTGTGACAGAGCTCGGATCTTGGCCGGGTTTGCTTCAATTCCTCTATTGGATACGATGAAGCCCAGCAGCTTTCCGGCTGGTACGCCGAAAACGCATTTTTCCGGATTCAGCTTGATGTCATATGCTCTGAGGTTGTCGAATGTGAGCCTCAAATCGTCTACTAGAGTTTCGACGTGTTTGGTTTTGACGACTCGTCGCTCACGTATGCCTCTACTGTTTTGCCGATCTGGGTTGCCAGACATGTTTGAATCATGCGCTGATATGTTGCGCCGGCGTTTTTAAGTCCGAAGGGCATCATGTTGAAGCAGAGTGGTCCATATGGAGTGATGAATGCCGTTGCGGCTTGGTCTGCTTCCGCCATCTTGATTTGATGGTAGCCGGAGTATGCGTCGAGGAAGCATAGTGAATCGTGTCCTGCGGTAGCATCGATTATCTAGTCGATGCGGGGGAGGGGAAGGGATCCTTTGGGTAGGCCTTGTTGAGGTCTTTAAAATCGACACATAGGTGCCAGGATTTGTCCTTCTTTGGTACCATTACCAGGTTTGCTAGCCAATCCGGATGTTTGATATATCTGATGAATCCGGCTTCCAATAGTTTGGCTAGCTCTTCTACCATTGCCTGTCTTTTAGGTTCGGAAAATCATCGAAGAGCCTGTTTGACTGGCTTGAATCCTTTTAGGATGTTTAGGTTGTGTTACGCCAATCTGCGTGGGATTCGGGCATATCCGAAGGTGCCAAAGAAAATGTCCCAATTTTCCCGGCGGATTTCTCAGATCGACGCCTACATCGAGGTTCAACTTTGCCCCGATGGAAGCCGTCTTTGTCGGGTCCGTTGGATGGACCTGGAATTTTATTATTTCATCTGCTGGTTTAAAGGAGGTAGACTTGGATCTCTTATCAAGTATCACATCGTCCCTATTCACCGTAGAGCGCAGTGCGGTGAGTACTTCTGCCGCTAGGGCTTCGGATAGTGCCTCCAGGGCTAATGCGGCTGTCTTGTTTTCGGCGCGGAGTGATATCCGGATCACTAACGAGAGTGATTATTCCGCCGGGCCCAGGCATTTTGAGCGTCATGTACCCATAATGGGGTACAGCTTGAAAAATTGTGAATGCCTCTCTCCTAATATAGCGTGATATCCGCTGTTGAACGGGGCCACTTGGAACATGACTTCTTCGGATCTGTAATTATCCGGCGAGCCGAACACCACATCGAGTGTGATTTTTCCGGTGCAGCGCGCTTCCCAGCTAGGGATTATTCCTCTGAAGGATGTGCTGCTTCACTCAATGCGGCTCCAGTCTATTTACATTTTTTGAAGAGTTTCCTTGTAAGTCGAAAGCCGTCCACTATTGGACTAAGCACCAGTGCGGCTGGTGCTCGGGCTGTCCGGAATTTAGGTTCGTCGCTGGCGTTGAAGGTGATGGTTGTGTCGCTCCATGGATTTGTTGTTGCTACTTGGTAGACTTCAGCGAGGCCGCGGATTGTTCGTTTCCGCATATTATTTGATGCGAAGGTCTCGAAGACTGTTGATACTGTACCGGTATTGTTGGAGTGGTTTTCCGGGGCTAGAAGCTCCTCGCCACTTTTGGCAACCTGCCGTAATATCCAACATGCTCGAAGGCTATGTGTTGGGACGGCGCCCTATGTATTGTGAATTTTACAGGGTCCGCTAATCCATCCCTCCAGTACGGTTCCGTGCCCTCTATGGGGTTTTTGCTTTTTGATTTTTGTATCCGGGGCCTGAGTGTAATGCACCCTTTTGTTGCGGACTAGGGTTGGGGCCGGATTGTCCCAAAACTTATTTTCAGTTTTCCGGAAGCTCTCCATCGCACAGTACTTTCGTACCATGGACGCCAGGTCGGCGAAGCGTGTAATTTCACGACGGCTGACCGTGTTCAGGAGTCCCTCGTCCGTGCAGTTATTGCAAAAGATTGAGATTGCGTTTTCCTCTCGGTAGTCCTTTATCCTGTCCATAACCAAGAGGAATCTTGCCCAGTAATGATGTACTGTTTCAGCGGGCTCTTGCCGGATTAGAGATAGATTGCATATGTCTAGGCGGGCGGGTGGAATTAAGTCCGGAACCCTACCCATCTCAAGGCTCAATGGCCGAGAAGTTTCCAAATTAGGAAGCTTGGATTGTTGGACGTTGTCCAACGAGTCCGGTATGATGCCTGACTTTAAGTTTAGTGCTTGATCGAAGTCCGTCCCTCCGCGGGAATCCAGCATGGAGGGTTCGGCAGCCCAGACATGACTAGTTTTCAATACAGGGGAAGAGTCGCCGCATTGTTCCTCTACCACTGCAACGTGGTGGGTGACCTGGGGAGAGTTAATCTCTCTCAGATCGGTTTTAAGCCCAATCTGATTGTAGTCTGTAGCGACTCCCAGGGCGGCGATGCGATCCAAGAGCTCGTTTACGGACAAGAGATCTATTGGATCGTGCCGCTCGGCCAATTCCGGGCTGACGCGAAGATTACTTTTGACGACTTGAGAGGTCATTGTCGAAGCGGCGGCCGGACAGGCGGTCATAAGAAAACCACCTAGCCGGATAGTTTGGCCGGCGGCCAAGGCCCCTTTGGCGAAAATACCGTCCTTGAAGACGGGAGGAGCATCCTTCCTATCGGCGACGGCACAGAGGAACTCTCAATGAAAACACCAATGTTGGAGTCAAAACCGGCGGATCTCGGGTAGGGGGTCCCGAACTGTGCGTCTAGGCGGATGGTAGCAGGAGACGAGGGACACGATGTTTTTACCCAGGTTCGGGCCCTCTTGATGGAGGTAAAACCGTACGTCCTGCTTGATTACCACGAGATCAAGGAGGCTAAACCCTTGAAGCTAGCCTATGGTATGATTGTTGTAATGGATGTTGTGTCCTACGGACTAAAGCCCTCCGGTTTATATAGGCACCGGAGAGGGCTAGGGTTAGACAGAGTCAGTTACAATGGTAGGAGATCTACATATCCGTATCGCCAAGCTTGCCTTCCACGCCAAGGAAAGTCCCATCCGGACACGGGACGAAGTCTTCAATCTTGTATCTTCATAGTCTTGGAGTCCGGCGGACGATGATAGTCCGGTTGTCCGGACACCCCCTAGTCCAGGACTCCCTCAGGCCTGTCATTGACTCAGCTAACTAATTACTTATTTTAACTAAACCATTTTAATTAAGTTAATTAATTAATTAATTAATTATGTATTTTTTATAATTTTTTTACACATTTTTTTTAAGAAAAGGGGGCCGGTGGGTCCCGTATGCTAGTGGCACAAGGCCAGCGGGCCGAGACGGGTTAACGGGCGGGCGCCCATGCCCGAGGGGCGCTACGCCCGAGCGAGGCCACCGGCAGACGAAGAAGCAGGGCGCGAGGGCCACGGCGGGCGGAGCCGATAGCCCCAGTCGGTGGGACGGGGCACAGCGAAGCATGGGGTAGGGCTCGCGCGCAGCAGCGGCGGGACGGAAGCCATAGAGATACGGCGGCCATGGCGCTCCGCCGGCAGACAGCGGTGGCAGGAGCGGGCACGCCGGGGAGCGGCAGGGCGGCAATGGGTGAGCAGGGGATGCGGCGATGTTGCGGCGTCAGGGGCGCAGGACGATCGCGACGCGGCACGCACTGGGCGCGCTGAGGCAGCGAGAGCAGCTAACGGCTGCAGCAGCCTAGCAGAAGCTCGTGGGGAAGCAGCCGGGGCTCGAGCTCCTGCGGGCAGGCGCACGCGTAGGGGGCAAGCGCAGTAGCGAGTGTGGTCTCGCGACTAGCGGCCGTGTGCTGGGGCCTGCGGGAGGCGAGCGCTGAGCGCGCCAAGACGCGGCCAGAAAGGTGCGCACGCGTCGGAACAGGGCCGGAGCGCTGCGGAGACAGCGATATACGGCAGAGGATCCGCACAGGAGTGAGGGGGGACTCACGAAGAGGCACAAGGAAGGCCTGGTGAGTGGCTTAGTAGCAGCAAAGCTCGTTGCATACGGAGAAGACACCGGGGTGGGAGGAGAACGGCGGCGGTCAGAGGAGGAAGATGGAGCTGTTGTGGTTGCAGCGGTGCTCCCCGGCTCCAGCAGAGGGCACCAGAAGACGAGGCAGAGGCCGGTGGGTCCATGGACATGAGCTGCGGACACAGAGAGGACGGCTGCCGCGGTGGCGTAGCAACGATGGCGACGGGCGCGTCAGCTAGAGATCGATCTAGAGGGGAAGGTGGAGCAGGAGGGAGAGGAGGGTGGAGTGGTGAGTGAGTGGGGGAGGGGATGGGATCGAGGGGTCGGGGCATGGCATCCTTATCCCCTCCTGGTGTCGGCGCCGGCTAGGTGGTCCGACAGGGACACGCCCCTGTAGCGGTCGCGCCAGGGGAACAGGAGGAGAAGGCGACCGATGGGGGTAGGTGGGCTGGCTCGGTGAGATGGGCCGAGGCCTGGTTGGTCAGGGGAGGCCTTTTCATTTTTTTTCATTTTGCTTTTCTATTTTCTAATTAGTTTCCTCTTTTTTTTTAGTTTTACAAAATACATCACTAGCCCCTAAATCAACACTAGTAACCTATGCCACTGCCACAGATAGTTGGAGGTTAAAAATAAAATAGCTTAGTACTTTTACAATTTAAAAAGCAATTAAATAATTATCTAAGCCACTGTGTCGACTAGTTTAAGGCATTTAAGCACTTTGCAAAAATGTTGGTTCACCACCATAATTAGTTATGGAATACTTGCCAAAGGATGAAAATTTTATTTTGCAAGTTTGAGAAATTTGAATTTGGACTTTAATTTGAATTATGCTTCGGATCAAATGAGGATTAGCAACAGTAAGAGTGATGACTTGGCGTCATTAGCAGGAGATTATTGTAGCTTAATTATCCAGGCGTTACAATTTGGAAGCACAAGTAGTATCTCTACTTGGTGCAAAGAATTTGGCTAGCATGAGAGGGAAAGGCAAGCTCAACATGTTGTATGATCCATGACAATATACTTTATTTCGGATATAAGAAAGCATAACCCATTACGGTGTCTTCCTTGTCCAACATCAATGTTTTAGCATGTCATATTTTAATGGGTGCTCACAATCATAAAAGATGTCCAAGATAGTATATTTATATGTGAGAACCTCTATTTGTTTATTATTTCCTATTAATTGCAACGATGACCAAAACTATGTTTGCCAACTCTCAACAACTTTTATTCATCATACTCTTAATATGTGAAGTCATTACTCTCCATAAGATCCATATGATCTCTTTATTTCTTTTTATTCTTTCTTTTGCTTTTATCCCCTCAAGATCATAGCAAGATAGCCAAGCCCTTGACTCAAGACTAATCTTTATCATATATAGCTCACGGACTCAATTACATAGAGGTATCATAAAGCAAAACTCAAAACTAGATCACTAGATCAAGATATTACCAAAAGGATCAAACTAAGAAAAACAGTAAAGATAGGAGTGTGATGGTGATACGATACCGGGGTACCTCTCCCATGCTTGGCAGTTGCCAACGGGAGTGCCCATACCCATGTGTTCATGTCTCTTTCTTCGGAGGTGGTGATGTGATATTCTTGGCGATGATGCCCCTCGGGATACGATTCTCCTCCTTGAGCTTATTAACTTGTTGCTTGAGGTCCATTATTTCCTTACGGAGCTTACCCGTGATGGCTAAAGCTCCTTTCACCCATTGATGTTGCATAGCTACTGGAGAACAAGTGACACACTTTACATATTTTCGTAAGGAAGAAATCTAACATTGGAAGGGATGACCGAGTTTGGAATAGCTGAGCTCTGTATTTCCCCCATCGTGAATCTGGCTCGGAAGCGAGAAGTAACTTCTTGATCCTCCTCCATGGCATCTATCCTTTTCAAATCGGCCTCCATCTCTTCCTCCGTTGATGGCCCAAAGTTGTCAGCATCGCTGTTTGCTCCTGGTCCCGGTGTCGGATGAGACACCCGACTCTCCCCTACTGACTCTTGAGAAGACATCTTGCTCTAATCTACGACAGAAACAACTCAAAACAAAAACAGAGGATTTGATTGTGGTACGGTGGTCAAAACCTTTGGGAGATTATATGATGAATTTTTACCAACCACAAGAACTATCGTGCAAGAAAACGGAGTCCGGAGAACAAACAAGGTGTCCACGAGGCAGGGGGGCGCGCCCAGGGGGCAGGGCACACCCTCCACCCTCGTGGATGCTCGTGTCCTTCCCGGACTACTTCTTATTTTCCTATTTTCTTAAATATCCCAAACGGAGAAGAAATTGCTATTAGAACTGTTTTGGAGTCGGTTTACTTACCATACCACATACCTATTCCTTTTCGGAGTCTGAAACGTTCTAGAAAGTGTCCCTTATGTATTCCTCCGGGGTTACGGTTTCAATCACATTGGTTTCAACAGTTATGGGATTACCTGAGATATAATGTTTGATTCTTTGACCGTTCACTACCTTCGGATTTGTGCCTTCGAAGTTGTTGATTTTTAAGGCACCGGAACGATAGACCTCCTCGATAACGTAAGGACCTTCCCATTTAGAGAGGAGTTTTCCTGCAAAAAATCTTAAATGAGAGTTGAAAAGCAACACATAATCACCTACATTAAACTCACGCTTTTGTATCCTTTTGTCATGCCATCTTTTAACTTTTTCTTTAAATAGTTTGGTATTCTCATAGGCTTGAGTTCTCCATTCACCAAGTGAACTAATGTCAAATAACCTCTTCTCACTAGCAAGTTTGAAATGATAATAAGCTCTTTAATGTCCCAATATGCCTTATGTTCTAGTTCGAGAGGTAAGTGACATGCTTTTCCATAAAAAAATTTATATGGAGACATACCCATAGGATTTTTATATGCAGTTCTATAAGCCCATAGTGCAGCATCAAGTTTCTTGGACCAATTCTTTCTAGATCTATTAACAGTCTTTTGCAAAATCAATTTAAGCTCTCTGTTTCCCAGTTCTACTTGGCCACTAGACTGTGGGTGATATGGAAATGCAATTCCATTATTAACATCATACTTAGCAAGCATTTTATGAAAAGCACCATGAATAAAATGTGAACCACCATCAGTCATTAGGTATCTAGGGACTCCAAATCTCGGAAAAATAACTTCTTTAAGCATCTTAATAGAGGTGTTACGATCAGCACTACTAGTTGGAATAGCTTCTACCCACTTAGTAACGTAATCAACAACAATTAAGATGTGTGTATACCCATTAGAGGAAGGAAACGGTCCCATATAGTCAAAGCCCCAAACATCAAATGATTCAATAACAAGTGAATAATTTATAGGCATTTCTTAAAGTCTACTAATATTACCAATTCTTTGACATTCATCGCAGGACAAGACAAACTTACAGGCATCCTTGAAGAGAGTAGGCCAATAAAAACCAGATTGTAATACCTTATGCGCAGTTCTATCTCCAGTGTGGTGTCCTCCATAAGCCTCGGAGTGACACTTGCGTAGGATCTGTTCCTGTTCATGCTCAGGTACACAACATCTAATAACACCATCGACTCCTTTATAAAGGTGTGAGTCATCCCAAAAGTAATGTCTTAAATCATAGAATTTTTTTTCTTTTGCTGGTATGTGAAACTAGGTGGTCTAAATTCAGCAACAATGTAATTAGCATAATCAGCATACCATGGAGCAGTACGAGAATCATTTATGACAGCTAATTATTCGTCAAGAAAGCTATCATCAATAGGTAGTGGGTCATCAAGAACATTCTCTAACCTAGACAAGTTGTCTGCAACGGGGTTCTCAGCTCCCTTTCTATCAATAATATGCTAATCAAATTCTTGTAGTAGGAGAACCCATCTAATAAGTCTAGGTTTAGCATCTTTCTTTTCCATAAGATATTTAATAGCAGCATGATCAGTGTGAACAGTTACTTTAGAGTCAACGATATATGGTCTAAAGTTATCACAAGCAAAAACAACTGCTAAAAATTCTTTTTCAGTAGTAGCATAATTTCTCTGGGCACTGTCTAGAGTTTTACTAGCATATTGAATAACATTTAGTTTCGTATCAACTCTTTGTCCTAGAACAGCACCTATGTCATAATCACTAGCATCACACATAATTTCAAAGGGTAAATTCCAGTCAGGTGGCTGAACAAAGGTGCAGCAATCAAAGCTTTCTTAAGTATTTCAAATGCTTCTACACAATCATCATCGAAGACAAAAGGAATATATTTTTGTAATAGATTAGTTAGAGGCCTAGAAATTTTAGAGAAGTCCTTAATAAACCTCCTATAAAAACCGGCATGACCAAGGAAACTATACCTTTAATGTCTTTAGGACACGACATCTTTTCAATAGCATCAACTTCAGCTTTATCAACTTCAATACCTCTTTCAGAAATTTTATGCCCAAGACAATGCCTTCATTAATCATAAAGTGGAATTTTTCCCAATTCAAGACAAGATTAGTTTCTTCACATCTCTGCAAAACTTGATGAAGGTTGCTCAAGCAATCATCAAAAGAAGATCCATAAACGGAGAAATCATCCATGAAAACCTCAACAATCTTTTCACAAAAGTCAGACAATATAGCCATCATGGATCTTTGAAAGGTAGTAGGTGCATTACATAAACCAAAAGGTATATGTCTATTAGAAAAAGTACCAAAAGGGCAAGTAAAAGTGGTCTTTTCTTGATCCGCTTTTGACACAGGTATTTGAGAGAAACCAGAGTAACCATCTAGAAAGCAAAAATCTGTATGTTTGGATAATATTTCTAGCATTTGATCAAAAAAAGGCAAAGGGTAATGATCTATTTTAGTAGCTTCATTTAATTTGTGGAAATCAATTACCATCCTATAACCTGTAACAATTCTTTGCGGGATCAAGTCATCATTATCATTAGGAACGACAGTAATACCTCCCTTCTTAGGGACACAATGGACAGGACTTACCCACTGACTATCAGCAACGTGATAAATTATACCCTCCTCCAGGAGCTTTAGTATTTCATTTCTTACCACTTCTTTCATCTTAGGATTTAAGCGTCGTTAGTGATCAACAACTGGTTTGGCGTCTTTCTCCAATTTTATTTTGTGTTGGCATAGAGCTGGACTAATGCCCTTAAGATCATCAAGAGTATATCCAATAGCAGCACGGTGCTTCTTCAGAGTTTTCAATAATTTCTCCTCTTCCTGCTCTAAAAGGTTAGCACTAATAATAACAGGATATATCTTCTTTTCATCAAGATAAGCATATTTAAGAGTATCAGGTAGTGGTTTAAGCTTGAACACAGGATCACCCTTGGGTGGTGGTGGATCCCCTAGAATTTCAACAGGCAAGTTGTGTTCCAAAATAGGCCCCTGTTTAAAGAATACTTCATCTATCTCCCTTCTTTCATTCATAAACATATCATTTTCATGGTCTAGCATATATTGTTCTAAAGGATCATTAGGAGGCATGGCAATAGAAGCAAGACCAATAATTTCATCCTTACTAGGCAATTCTTTATCATGGGGTTGTCTATGAAATTTAGCAAAATTAAAGTCATGAGACATATCCCCTAAACCAATCGTAACAATATCCTTTTTGTAGTCTATCTTAGCATTAACAGTATTCAAGAATGGTCTACCAAATATAATGGGATAAAAGTCATCTTGTGGGGAGCCAAGAACAAGAAAATCAGCAAGATATTTAACTTTCCCACACAAGACTTCAACATCTCTAACAATCCCAACTGGTGAAATAGTATCTCTATTGGCAAGCTTAATTGTAACATCGATTTCTTCTAACTCAGCAGGTGCAATATCATGCATAATTTCTTTGTATAATGAATGAGGTATTGCACTTGCACTAGCACCCATATCACATAAGCCATGATAACAATGATCTCCTATTTTAACATAAATAACAGGCATGCCTACAATAGGTCTATGTTTATTTTTAGTATCGGGTCTAGCAAGTCTAGCAGCTTCATCACAGAAGTAAATAACATGCCCATCAATATTATCAGCCAAGAGATGTTTAACCATAGCAATACTAGGGTCAACTTTAATTTGCTCAGGTGGTGTAGGTGTTCTAGTATTACTCATACGAACCACAGTTGAAGCTTTAGCATGATCCTTTATCCAAACAGGGAAAGGTGGTTTCTCAATATAGGTAGTAAGAACAATAGGATCATTATAAGTGATAGTCTTTTCTTCAACTTTAATAGGTGCAACTACTTTTACTTCAATGGGAGGATTATATTTAAACCACTTCTCCTTAGGTAGGTCAACATGAGTAGCAAATGATTCACAAAAAGAAGCTACTATCTCAGAGTCAAGTCCATATTTAGTGCTAAATTCATGAAAAGCATCGATATCCATAAAAGATTTAACACAATCAAACTTAGGTGTTATACCTGACTCATTACCTTTGTCGAGATCCCAATCTTCGGAGTTGCGTTTAATTCATTCCAATAAATCCCATTTGAATTCAATAGTCTTCATCATGAAAGAGCCAGTACAAGAAGCATCAAGCATGGAGCGATTGTTGAGAGAAAGCCGAGCATAAAATTTTTGACTAATAATTTCTCTTGAGAGCTCATGATTGGGGCATGAATATAACATTGACTTAAGCCTCCCCCAAGCTTGAGCGATGCTTCTCCTTCGCGAGTCCAAAAATTATATATATAATTACGATCACAATGAACAAGATGGATAGGATAAAACTTCTGGTGAAGTTCCAATTTCAATCGTTTAAAGTCCCAGGATCCCATATCAGCACATAGCCTATACCATGTCAATGCGTCTCCCTTCAAAGATAAAGGGAAGGCCTTATTCTTAATAACATCATCGGGCATACCAGCAAGCTTAAATAATCCACAAACTTCATCCACATAGATAAGGTGTAAATCGGGATGCAAGGTTCCATCTCCTGCAAAGTGATTATCGAGCAGTTTCTCTACCATACCCGAAGGAATTTCAAAATAAACATTTTCAGTAGGTTCAGTAGGTTGAGGAGCAACTCTTTGCTCTACTGGTCGGGGTCAAGATACCCCGAACAAGCCCCTCAAAGGATTAGTTTCCATAGTAACAAGTGACAGTAAATTTCAGCACACTATATAAATGTTTCCTTACCAAGTTCCACTTACCAAAGGCGCTTCACTCCCCGGCAACGATGCCAGAAAAGAGTCCTGATGACCCACAAGTGTACGGGATCTATCGTAGTCCTTTCTATAAGTAAGAGTGTCAAACCCAACGAGGAGAAGAAGGAAATGACAAGCGGTTTTCAGTAAGGTATTCTCTGCAAGCACTGAAATTATCGGTAATAGATAGTTTTGTGATAAGGTAATTCGTAACGGGAAACAAGTAACAAAAGTAAATAAGGAGCAGCAACGTGGACCAATCCTTTTTGTAGCAAAGGACAAGCCTGGACAAATTCTTATATGAAGGAAAACGCCCCCAAGGACCCATGGTAATTATCGTCAATGTCGTGGAATTAACACGTCAGATGTCCTAGTGAGAGGACTTAGTCGTGGAGCCATCACAACGATATTAGCTTAAAGGGGTTAAACCGGACAAAGGACACAAGGAGTTTATACTGGTTCGGCCCCTTGCGGTGAAGGTAAAATCCTACAATCCAGCTATGGAGGAATTGATGGGGTCTCGATGAGCAGGGAGCGAATCTGTTTTACCTATCTCTCGAGTTGTTGTTTCTTGTCCCTAAACCTCCACCGCGTTGTCCCTTTATATACACAGGTTGACACCCGGTGGTTTACAAAATACCGAGGCCGGCTCATGCACGTGTCCGTCTCGGTTTCTACCTTTCCCTAACTTACAACTCAAGTTACATAACTCCTGGCGCTTTATGTCTATGGGGTTTAATCCGCACTTGGGCTCCAGGCCTCTAAGCTTCAATAGTAAAGTGCCATACTCCTTGTCTTCACGGGCTTCAGTATGGATGAGAATAACCCGGCCCCTCCAGGGCGGTTCATGCTCAGTAGTTATATCCCCAACATTAGGCCCCAGATTGATTTGAACCTCTTCATGTCAATCTTCAATCCTTAGAAAAACTCCTTGATCTTCAAAGAATCTTGTAAACCGCCATGACATCATTTCCATATGCACTTGGTAAACCGCCGTGATGTCATCTTTTAAGATTGTAGTGAATCGTCATGACATCATCTCCATATAAAACCTGTAAATGCTTTTTTCGTATTAATAACCCTCTGAAAATCGAGGCGACAGCTGTGTCAGATATCCATTTTGGGTTCCTCGATTCCCGCGCCTATCACTTATCCCTTCTCTTTATAAATAGGGCCAAGGGTCATTCTTTCTTTTCCCCTTCGCGCCCCTTCGCCTCATCGTCTTCCTCGCGTCGCCTCAGAGCTCAAAGGCAGCCGCCGCAGTCGACCTTCGCTTCTGCACCACCAACGGCCGCTGCATCAACCTGATCTGACAAGAGAAACGTGACACCTCTCCACCTCTCCTGCAACCTCTGTAAGCTTTCTTACTCTTCTCCTCAGATCCACCACTAGGGTTTCATTGTTCTTTGGTGTTCTTTAGTGTTCATCCATACTCATTGCTGTCACACGGATCCTTTAATAAAAACATGACTTTTGTTTCTGTGCGGCCATAACTAGATCTTGTTTTTCTTCATCATAGCATCTCTGCTATCAGTAAAGAGATCCAATCTGGCCCTTAGCTGTTCTGCTGATACTGCCTAGGGTTTTGAATTTTTCCTCCTTTAAGACCGCGGTAGATCCAAAACTATAACCACAACTTGCAAAACCTGTTTCTGCAATACTTAGAGATTTTTCAGATCTGTAATTTCCGCACCAGTGTAGGCGGTTTAACTTTTTACAAGATGATAACCTACCAAGCACCATTAGCCCTCTCTTAAACCGCCAACTCATCCTTAATATAAAACTCCGGTTTATCATGCGCATATGTTTCAATTTGTTTTTCCTGTCTTTAAACCGGATTATCTGCATCAATCAAAACCTTCAACCGGCCTTGATCCTCTTTTCTAGCTTCCTGTTCAAATGGCCAAATCGTTTTATGCTTGCAATTGGGTCCTTTCCCGGGTTACTGAAGAACAACTGACTGGGTATGTTGTGACTGACGCTTTAGCGAGCAAGGAAACCATCCACTAGAGAGTCCCCGGTTTAGAAAATCCTCCTGAGCCTCAGAAGGAGAATTGATTGTTTTTACTGATCATCTGAATCGAGATTTCAGCCCTCCCGGATCAAAGTTCTTTCGTGATGTTCTTGCCAGATTCCAGATCCACCCTCAAGATATTGGACCGAACTCTCTGTCCAATATATGCAATTTTCAAGTATTTTGTGAAGTCTATCTGCAAGAAGAACCCACTATGGAACTATTCCAGGACTTTTTTTACTTAAACCGCCGTAATGAATTTACGGACGGGCCCAACACTGAACTCGGGGGCGTTTCAATCCAGAAAAGAAAGGACGTCGACTTCCCTCATGCCAAACATCATAGCCACCCCAAGGACTAGAATCAGACTTGGTTTTACTGCCGCAATACGGCTCCAGACAACGAAAATCCCCTGCCGGGTTAACATGCATACCGGCTTACCAAAACTCATATGGTTCCTCAGCGACTCACTGCCAAGGAAAGATCAAAATATGCCCCTCAACTAGCAAAACTCAGGGCATTTGTTGCCAATGGCCCGACAGGCATTGATTTCGTCCGCTGGTGGGTGTCTTGGAGTGTTTTACCATTAAGCCGGCGCCCCAGTTTAATGTGTGAATATACAGGAGATCTAAAAGACCATTAAGCAAGCTCACAGATGATGAAGTCACCGAAGCCGTCAAGAAAATGCTTGATGAACCGGTGGCTGCCTGTAGCAGAGTAGGGCTTAGTCCCTTCTATGCATCTAATAAACCGCTGGCTGTAAGAGTTATCTTATTTTTGCTTTAATCCATTTCTCCTTAAGACTACAGAGTGTATACCCTCTCAGACCTCCGGTACACGAGGTTCAATGTATGTTAAGATGGGGTGTTACTGGTAACGCTTGTCATAAATGATCATTAAGACTACAGAGTGAACGCTTGACCGTTGCCATCCTGGGATGACGTTAGATCTTCTACACACCGAGTGGTTCTTCGTATGGTCGAGTGACTATGCTGCGGTAGAGTGGAATTGGGGTATCCGAGTGGAGTCTTCTATCAAGTGAATCGCACTTCTGGGTGATTCTAGTCGGTATCGTCAGCTACCGCTTTCTTAATGTCATGTACATATTCCTTCGACCATGAGATCATGCAACTCCCGGATATCGGAGGAATACCTTGTGTGCTATCAAACATCACAACATAACTGGGTGATCATAAACATACTCTATAGGTATCTCTGAAGGTGTCTGTTGAGTTGGCGTGAATCTAGATTGGGATTTGTCACTCCGTATGACGAAGAGGTATCTCTGGGCTCTCTCGGTAATACATCATGACAAGAAGCTTGCAAGAAAAGTGACTAAGGAGTTAGTTATGAGATGATGTATTATGGAACGAGTAAAGAGACTTGCCAGTCACGAGATTGAACTAGGTATGAAGATACTAAGGTGTCGGTGTACTAAGGTAGGGGTACCTCAGTACCCCAACTTGTGCACGGGCAGCCGCAGCTTCCCGTAGCTGGATCCACCAACTGCTTGCCGGAGACCATTCCTGCTCCATACCAAGCCATTCAAGAACAAAGTGTACAAGACAAAAGATCAAGGCCCCGGCAAGAGGAGCTTGCCGGGAAGGCCGTTCCAGGCTCAAGATCATATCACCCACACAAGGCCCTGGCGAGAGGAGCTCGCCGGGGAGGCTAGAAGGCTACATCACAGAAGACACGCCTCGGCGCTATACGCGTCCCGGCGAGGGCCCGGGGAGCGACGAGTTACAAGCCCGACAAGCTCCCGGGCCCGGCAAGATCAAGACCCCGGCAAGGTACTTGCCGGGAGAGCTGCGATGCGTGCCCGCACTCCAGCTCATCTGCCCACGCGTCGCCTTCAGCTTTCTCCAGAGACGCGTGGCGGGTGGCTAAACTGCATGAGGGGTGCGGTGGCACTCCACGGTGGTGGCTCCATCGCCGTGGCAGACGGAGACGCAAGGGCGGGAGCTTTTGGGGCGACGGCGACGGGCATTTAATGCTCTTGTCCCCTCTGTCAAAAGTAGGTAGAATCCATTGTTCAACCTTTGTGGAGTCTGCCTTGTTCCCTCTTCGTTCCAACTACCACCTCTTTTACATTTTTACCCCTCTACCCTACGTTGACACCTGTCGGTGACCCCTTGCCCTATAAAAGGAGGCCCATGCACAACGTAGAGGGGGTTCCGATCATTCGCTACTCTCGGGAGGTTCCGATCATTCGCTACTCTCGCGGGGGTTCCGATCATTCGCTACTCTCGCGAGGTTCGGCTCATTTGCAACTCTCACGCTCGGGTAGCTACTGCTGTAGCTCTTCAAGCTCCCGAAGCACAATACAACACAAAGCAGCAGTAGGGTTTTACGCGACCATCGCGGCCCGAAGCTGGGTAAAAATCCCTCGCCCCGCGCGCATCGCCTCGATCTGCTCTCCGCGCATCCTCCGCCCTCGTACCGAACACACGAAGGGGCCGTCCCCGGCGGCCCCATAGGTGTCGTCCACCCATCAGCCACGACATCTTTGGCGCGCCAGGTAGGGGGCGTCGAGGTCGTGCGGACCTGATCCGGCGTTCGCGCGGCCGCGCTCTTCATCAACCTCTCCGGTTTACAAGAATTCGCGTCGACAAGCTGCGCCATGGCCCCAAGACGAGAGCTTGAGTCGTCGCAGACCCATCTCCGTCTTCCCCACCGCCACCGGAGCCAACGGTGGGCGGAGGAGACGCCGGTGGAAGGGTGGACGCCGGCGAGGGCACTCGCGGCGTCACCAGATCCAGGGACAGGACGGAGGACCACGCCTCGGCCTCCGTAGATCCACGTCCATCTCAGCACACGGCGACCCAGCAGCGCCATACCACGAGAAGTGGTATCCGCCTGCTGGGGCAAGAATAGGCCGGAGGCTCGCGGGATGCTCCGGACCGCTGTCCATGCATGAGCAAAGCGAAAGTGCCGGAGCAGGGCCCTGCTCCTCCTATCGCTACTAGGAGTCCGAGCATGTCCTGTTTCCCCGTGCCGCTCGCTCCCGCTCCCCTCCGCGCCGGCAAGCGTGTCTCCTTGAACGCTCTGCTGTCGTCGAGGACGCACCATCGAGCTCTAAGTCCGGCGAGGGCGGCTCGCGCCACTCCGACAAGCGCAGCTCCTCGGACGCTATAAGCCCGGCAAGGACAGCTCGGAGCCCGTTCCGCAAACGCACCTCCCCGGGAGGCTGCGCTGTCGTCGAGGACGCGCCATTGAGCTCCGTCAGCAAGTGCAGAAAAACAAGAAAAAGAAAAGCTAAGTCGCTCGAGCCTTCGTGCAGAGCACTCCTTAATTCCACGCTTTTATTCGTTATATCCCTCTCGCGTTAAATCGTTTGTGCACAAAACCTGTCTTGCCGAGGAGCCTGCTTGTGAATAGCCGCACCCTTACTTTGCTTCGAACACACTCAACGAGTAAAAAGTGAGCCGCGACCAGCTTCGCGCCCTTGTTTCGTTTCGAGTCTGCTCAGCAAGTTAAGTGCGTCGCGAGCTAGACGCGCGAGGTTGCTTGCGGAAGCGACGCCAGCCAGCGGGCTGCTGATGTCTGTACTCAGCAAGCGCGTTAAGCGCCGCAAGTTCCCTAGAAGCGTGGGGTGGAAGCGCACAAAGGCGTAAGCGAGAGGGTGTAACGTGGCAAGCCCTGCCGTGAGGTGTCCTTCGTATGAGAGGCTTGTCGCGAGAGGAGCCAAGTCGTGGCCCGATTCGTGCTTGTTTTGTTTCGAGTCCGCTCAACAAACACAAGTGTGCTGCTGCACCTTATCTTGCTTTCGAGCCTGCTCGACAAGTTAAGCGTCGAATCGCCCGGCGAGGTTGTTTGCGGAAGCAACACCGCCAATGGCTGTCCCATGCAAGCGTGTTCGCCCGACAAGCTCCCGAGGCGTGAGTACAAACATACGAAGGGCAAGACACGCATCGTATTGCATAGTCAAGATCTACATACACATACATATACATGAAGCAATTGCATATCTACCTCAGCTGTTTTCATGACTAAAATTGCAGCGACAAGGAGGAACCGAAAGGTCACGACAGCACATGGGGCCCGGCAAGCCAGGGTCGCCGGGCTGCAGTGTAAAATCCTTCCTCGGCGAGCCCGCCTCGCTGGGGGCTGCGAGCACCGAGTTTCGTCTCCGGCAAGCCAGAGTTGCTGGGGGCTGCCGTATCAAATAAGTTTTTCATCCCTCGTCATGCATCCTCTCATGGACCAGGAGATGCGGGCTGCGTCTTTGAACGAGCGGGTCTTGTAAAACCCGTGCGTGGAGGAACCGAGACGTGGCCCGATTCGTGCTTTGGTTTGTTTCGAGTCCGCTCAACAAACACAAGTGTGCCGCTGCACCCTTATCTTGCTTTCGAGCCTGCTCAGCAAGTTAAGCGTCGCAACTGACCCGGCAAGGTTGCTTGCCGGAAGCGACACCGCCAGCGGGCTGTCCCGTGATCGGCAAGCGTGTTCGCCCCGGCAAGCTCCCCGATAGCGTAAGAACACACAAGGCACGCAGTCAAGTAAAAGACTCAGTCCGGCAAGCTTCCCCTTCTTTTCATTAAAAACATCCAGTTTAGTACAAGTCCATAGAGGATGAAAAACATGATAGAGAGGATTACAAGTTTTTGAATGCAGCTAATGCCCGAGGGCTTACAGATTTAAAAAGATAAGGTGCCCGTGATCCCTCTCCTGTTTCTCTGTTCAGGAGTTCAGGAGGTAGGTCAAGGAGCCCCCGGCAAGATGAACCTGCCGGGGAAGGAGGCCCCGGCAAGAGGAACTTGTCGGAGAAGGGCGAAGGAGCGCCTAGGAGGCGTGGCGGTGGCGCCGTGCCTCAGAGCTGCGCAAGGTGGCGGGCATGGGGAACGATGCCCGGGAGCCGCGGCGCCGAAGACACCAAGAGAACCCCGGGAGCCGGCCAGAGCTTGGCGGAGACGGAGGCGCCGGAGGCGAGCTTGAAGACGGGGTGATGGGACATCGGCAGCGAGGCACCTCGCCCTCGTGCTCGATTTAACGGCCTTGCCGCCATCCCCTCTTCCTCTTCTGCTGCCTCTCTCCGCCAGCCGCCAAGGAGACGGCCCGGGGAGTTCAGGCCGGCAACCCGAAGATGGGGTTGCGGTGGCGCTGAGAGCAGCGGTGTCCGACGCCTAGTCGGGCCCGCCATCCCCCTCGTCGCCGCTGTCGCTCTCCTCCTCGTCACTCTCGCTCGAGGAGGGGCCTTCGCTATCCGAGGAGCTGTCCACACAGCAGCGCACCCGGGTTCCATAGTCGCCGAAGAGCTTGACGGCGAGGAGGTCACCATCCATTAACTTGAAATGGAGGGTGAACCCCGCCGTCAGGCTATGGATCCGGGCGAATGTCTTCCACCCTCGGTCGAAGAACATCACGCCGGGGGCTGGGGACACGACACTCACCCGAGTACCGCTGATCCCGCAGCCCCTCATGCGTAGCTCCATCACGTCGGGTGGATCCGGTCCCATCGCATCCGCAAACGGGACCGGCAGCCGGAGGCGACGACGAGGCGCCCGGCGAAGCTTGATGAAGAACTCCCAGGGGTCATCTCCGGTGTGGACCGCGCCGTGGTCAGGAGACGCCGGGGGAGACGGAGGGGCACATCGCCACGGCCGCCTCTCCCCCGACCGCCTCGGCCACGCCCTCGGCCTCGTCCACGGCCACGCCCCCTTCCTCTCCCTCTCGGAGCCGGCTCCGTCGCCACGGGAGCAGGATGGGGAGTGGTGTGCTGCCTGGAAGCGACTCGCGCCGCCACCGTCGAAGAGCCGGGATTCCCCCCTTCCATGGCGGCAAGAAGAACAGAAGATGAAGATGAAGAGAGAAGTGGATGAGTGTGGCCATTGTGCTCCCCTTCCGCCCCTTTTAAAGGGGCGAGGTGGGGGCTCAACCGCCCCGCTCAACCAATCAGGAAGCAAGAAGGCCAGAGGAGCGGGGCCGACTCGCCCTCTCCGCCCCGTGACGGCTCGGCCTCCCACCTTCACCGCCCACGACCCCCATGCATGAGGGCCGCGTGGCGGCGGAGCCGAGCGGCGGGTGAAGCGACCCGCTCTGCGCCACGATCACGGGTGGATGCCTTAAAGGCTGCATCGCCGCCCACGTCTCCCACGACGCCAAGAATCGGCGCGCCGTTTGGGAAGCGGCGGATGCGAAGCAGGTCGACGCGCCATGGGCTTCAGCGTGCCTGCAGACTGTCTTGGGCCTGGCCCAACAGCGCTTCGGCACCGTGTATGGCCCAGGCCGGGGCTCTGTCGGTGTACTAAGGTAGGGGTACCTCGGTACCCCAACTTGTGCACGGCAGCCGCAGCTTCCCGTAGCTGGATCCACCAACTGCTTGCCGGAGACCATTCCTGCTCCATACCAAGCCATTCAAGAACAAAGTGTACAAGACAAAAGATCAAGGCCCCGGCAAGAGGAGCTTGCCGGGAAGGCCGTTCCAGGCTCAAGATCATATCACCCACACAAGGCCCTGGCGAGAGGAGCTCGCCGGGGAGGCTAGAAGGCTACATCACAGAAGACACGCCTCGGCGCTATACGCGTCCCAGCGAGGGCCCGGGGAGCGACGAGTTACAAGCCCGACAAGCTCCCGGGCCCGGCAAGATCAAGACCCCGGCAAGGTACTTGCCGGGAGAGCTGCGATGCGTGCCCGCACTCCAGCTCATCTGCCCACGCGTCGCCTTCAGCTTTCTCCAGAGACGCGTGGCGGGTGGCTAAACTGCATGAGGGGTGCGGTGGCACTCCACGGTGGTGGCTCCATCGCCGTGGCAGACGGAGACGCAAGGGCGGGAGCTTTTGGGGCGACGGCGACGGGCATTTAATGCTCTTGTCCCCCTCTGTCAAAAGTAGGTAGAATCCACTGTTCAAGCTTTGTAGCACCGCCTTGTTCCTGCTCCAACTACCACCTCTTTACATTTTACCCCTCTACCCTACGTTGACACCTGTCGGTGACCCCTTGCCCTATAAAAGGAGGCCCATGCACAACGTAGAGGGGGTTCCGATCATTCGCTACTCTCGGGAGGTTCCGATCATTCGCTACTCTCGCGGGGTTCGATCATTCGCTACTCTCGCGAGGTTCGGCTCATTGCAACTCTCACGCTCGGGTAGCTACTGCTGTAGCTCTTCAAGCTCCGGCACAATACAACACAAAGCAGCAGTAGGGTTTCTGCGACCATCGCGTCCGGCTGGGTAAAATCCTCGCCCCGCGCGCATCGCCTCGATCTGCTCTCCGCGCATCCTCCGCCCTCGTACCGAACACACGAAGGGGCCGTCCCCGGCGGCCCCATAGGTGTCGTCCACCCATCGGCCACGACATAAGGATCAAATCTCGGGCAAGGAACATACCGACGGACAAAGGGAACTATGTATGTTGTCATAAAGGTTCGACCGATAAAGATCTTCATAGAATATGTAGGAACCAATATGGGCATCCAAGTCCGCTATTGGCTATTGACCGGAGAAGCGTCTCGGTCATGTATACATCATTCTCGAACTCGTAGGGTCTGCATGTTTAACGTTCATTGATGATATAGTATTATATGAGTTATGTATGTTGGTGACCGAATGTTGCTCGGAGCCCCGTATGAGATCACAAACATGACAAGGAGCTCTAGAATGGTCTGAAGATAAATATTGATATATAGGATGATATAGTTGGGCCAAGGGGTAAGGCCCATGGGGATTTAAGTCGGTGTAAAAGGAAGTTTTGCAGAGGTCAGGGACCAGATGCTAGGGTCCACACGCCGAGGACCATGGCGTCTGGTATGGGAAACCGAGAAGGACTCCTCCTTGCCTTCCAAACCGACTTTGAGGAGGCTCTTTCTCCAAGAAATGACCCCAGGGTTCAACATATAAATAGAGGAGTAGGGCTAGCCCCTGGGTGATACCACGATTCACCAAGCGGTGTGCCGGTGCCCACTCTCCCTCTAGTTCCTCCTCCGTCCACGTACGTTGTGCTTGGTGAAGCCTTGCGGATAGTTTCACCACCACCATCACCATGCCGTCATGCTGTCAGAACTCATCTATTACTTCAGCTCGCCTGCTGGATCGAGAAGGTGAGGACATCATCGAGCTAAATGTGTGCTGAATGCGGAGGTGCCGTACGTTCAGTACTTGATCGGGACGAATCATGAAGGTGTACGACTACATCAACCACATTGATAAACGCTTCCGCTTAGCGATCTACATGGGTATGTAGATGCTCTCCCATCTCGTAGCTATGTATCTCCATGGATAGATCTTGCATGTGCATAGAAATTTATAATTTTCCATGCAACGTTCCCCAACACTTTTTACTTCTTTCTACTTTTCGTTTTTGTTTTGTTGCTGTTGTGTTTTATTTTTAAATCCAATAGCAAAAGCCTTTTATAAAATATTGGACTTTGCCCACAATTCTCATGCAAGTTTTAGGCACTGCCACAAAAGTTTTGGAGGCAATTTAACTAATTTGAATTCTTCATAAATTGAAATAGCATTTAAAAACATAGTTTTGGCATTGTTTGAATTTGGTTAAGGGCATTTAATCACTTTATAAAATGTTGGTTTCTCCATGATAATTACTCTGTGATTATTTTCAACTCTTTGGACATTTTTATTTTCATGTTTGAGAATATAATTTATTTGACTTGTCTTTTAAATTTGAATTTGAGATTCTGGAACAAAGTGATGATTAGCAAAAATTAATTCTGATGATGTGGCACCATAAACAGGAGTTTACTGTAGCATGACACATGGGGTGTTACAAATCTCCTCCACTACAAGAAATATCGTCCCAAGATTTAAGGGGTGGAGTAAGGGGAAAGTTTTGGTTACGGAATTCCAACGAATCTTCTCGTTCTTGGTTGCTCTTCTTGAAGAAGTTGATCCCTTACGTTGATGTCCACATGTCACTGCGTCAGGGCATCATGATGAAGTCATCATCCTTTCTTCGGAAACTCCATCGTACTTATGAAAAGGATAAGGGGTAACTTTGGAAGAACAAACCTCTACAAGGTTGATTAACTGGTAGATAACTTAGGGAATGTGGTAGAAAGTATCTCTCGAATTGATCTGAAGAAAATATCGAGAGCAAAATAAGAAGGTACCATAAGAAGTTCGAGCAAGCAAGCGCAATTGTTTGATGCCTAATCAGAAGGTGAAAGGGGTTCAGAGCAAGAAAAAGAAATATTGCATCTGATACCAGACTAGATCATTCATAGGACAGTGGCTCGTGAATTTCATACGAAGTCAAATGCAAAGGATACTTCAGAATCAAGGTTGTACAGGAGAGTCAGGTTTCGATTCCGTGGAACTGTGGGTTATGGGCCCACCATGTGACTTAAAAGTAGAAAGGGCGCTGCCATCTTGCATGATCATGATAGCTAGGAAGGTTAGAGGATAGACTGTCAGTTATGTTGGCAACAACGTTGGTGCCAAGGGCGAGGGATGAAGAGAACCATTTTCCTGGTTGTTGAAATGAGGCAGAACAGTAGGCAAGGTTCTCGTCCATCATTGATTATGGGAATGTCATCAACAATAGTAACAGGGTTATACTCAACAGTGTTGTACATCAAGGTGTTTACATAAGCAGGGAAGTATTCCCTTTATGTGTTGGGGGGAAGGCAATAATGTTGTCGATGATAACACAAATCCTTGAGGGGCAAGGGTGGTATTTCTTATCAATGAATTTGACTGATATCCTAGAAGAAGTCAAAATATCGATGAGGATCACAAAAAATTTTGTCGAGAGGTTCCATGAAGATACAATCAAACAACGATGGCATCAAGCAAAAGAAATGATGAAGCAAAAGGTTATTGGAAACACGGATACAACACAAACTTGGAATCAACCTTGCTATTCGATGTGAAACGATATGACGAGGAAGATCAATGTAAGCTTAGCTCATCGTCAAAAATTGTTCTCCGCGAAGAAGGACCAGGTAGCATGGTTAAAATTTAGCACAACAATGGTGTAGCCAATCAGGATAGGAATGACATGAAGGATTATTAGACTCGTAAGCAACAAAAATTACTTAAGAGTCATTGAATCGGAGTGTGGAAATCTATTCACTTATGGGTGTTCTTGAGCTAATAACAACTCAAAACATGGGGGAAAACCGAAATCAGTGAGAAGCAATACTTGATGAAGACTCGTAAGAAGCAAGATGGGTCTGTGATACTATGGAGACACCAGAGGGTAATACTCGAAGGTTAGATCCCAATGGAGGTGTATTGATCTGTAGAAGACAAGTGCTTTAACTTGTAGGAGAATGGGATCAAAGAAGGATAATAAGGTCGGAACCACAATTGCAAAAGACAAAAGACAGATATGAGATCAGTTTATACCATGGGAACAATCATTGTTACAACAAGCTTCCATGATAAGGTCTACATCGTGTCCATGGGCATGAGCACAAAGTTCAAGGTCGACTCCCATTTCTCCAATGCATAACCTTTCATTTTACTTCTCGCTCTTGATGAGGCTATAGTGTTGAAATTTTTATCTAATGAAAAGCTAGTAGAGTATAACCCGCATAACTTTCGAGTTCACACAGACTAGGGAAGGCATAGGTTCAACCCATCAGGGCATCTTAGGAACATACTACACAAACTTCAGGAGGAAATTATACAAGCTTGAAAGTAGAGCATGGTTGAGAAAGCAGAAGATACAATTTACCAAAGGCATTATGTATCCATGTAAAGGCTGACAAAATTATTAAATATGAAAGGCGCTGTCGGATAAAATCCAACAAATGATATTGTAGTCCACAAGGGATCTGATGTGAGCATTGGTACTCAACCAGAAGAAGAAAGAATGCAAGGATATCAGATTATAGAAACAACCGACTAATGTAAAACTCAAATGCAAAGGAATTATGATTTCCAAATCAAGGGACTAGAAGCAAATGCTCTGATTAAAGATGGGTAAGTCGAATAGACTTAGGGTACAATCGATGACAATTTGATTGGTCGAGAACCAGATCCTATTCAAAATGATGTTTGAGCCGGATGGATGAATTCTAGGATTCGACTGAGGATTGTGAGCATTCACAACTTATTGAATCAACAGACACAAAATGATAGTGCCAAAGGATGCCAATAAGATCACCGACTTATGGGATTAACCGAATGCAAGCAAGCATGAATTTCGGGAGCAATAGGCTCTTTGAGGATTTTGGAAGATCGAATAGTATTTTGAAGACTTTTGTGAAACACATGAACAACCAAGGATGAACGAATCCCCGGTAAGGGTGAGGAATTATTCATACATGTATTTATGCGGAAAAGGAGCTCAAGGCAGCATGCATAATGGATTCTCGGAATATAAGAGTATTTCAGGGTATCTTGTAATAACAAGAGCATATGGAAATGAAGGTACAGACGGCCAGTGCATGTAGCTATCCAGGGGGATTTGTCAGTGGTAGAGTATTGCAAAGGCAGAGGGCACAAGGGTCCTGGGAAATAGGTGATCATCTGGGATGAAGGCTCTCCGGGAGAAAGTAGTTTACGAGAACCTAGAGTTAGAGTTAGTAAAATCATTCAACCCGAATAGAAGAGAGATCAGAGTCCCAGAGTAAAGACGAAGAATAAAGATCCTAATACCACCCAATTGTGAAGTGGGCCCATAAGCCACACAACAATGTTAGTAAAAGTTTTCCAAGGACTAGACTCGACTTCGGCCAAGGAGTTGGAAAGGAGGGGGGTTCCTACAGGCAGTCGGCTCTGATACCAACTTGTGACGCCCCCGATTCAACCGTACACTAATCATACATGCAAACATGTACGGTCAAGAACAGAGACTCACAGAAAGATATCACAACACAACTCTAGACACAAATTAAAATAATACAAGCTTCATATTACAAGCCAGGGGTCTCGAGGGATCGAATACATAAGATCGAACACAAGAGTCAGCAGAAGCTACAATATTTGAGTATAGAAATAAGTTAAACAAGACTGCCTTAAGAAGGCAAGCACGAACAAGATACAGATCGAAAAGACAAGGCCTCTTGCCTAAGACCTCCTAACTACTCCTGGTCGTCGACAGTCTCCATATAGTAGTAGGCTCCAACAGGGTAGTTGAAGTCGTCCATGGTGGCATCTGGCTCCTGGGATCCACCATCTGGTTGCAACAACCGGGAAGAATGGAAAAGGGGAAAAAGGGTAGCAAAGCAACCACGGTTCTCATCAAAGTACTACAAGCATCGATCTATACTAGGTATGCATTGGTATCAAGGGAAGGGGTGTTTCTGTGGACTAAACTATAGAATGCTAGAATAGAGGGGAAGGCCTAGCCCATTGAAGACTAGCATCTTCAAGCATCTTGCAGCATTCAGAAGAGTATAGAATAGCATTTTGTAATTAACAAACATGTTGTAGTATTAGCACCCAGAGATCCTTCCTCGACTCCCTGCGAGAAAGCAATCCCGAAGCCAACATATCCATCTCATATCTCAAGTATCCATTTCTAGTAATAATAGATTGGGATACAAATTGGAGCGTCCATTACCGTGGACACGGCTATTCGAATAGATAACTTCCCTGCACGGGTGCACCACATTACCCAACACGCTTGATTACTCTAGCTGGACACACTTTCCTGGGTGATGCCCAGCCTCAGAAGATCAACACATCGTAGTCCTACCTAGGCTCCGCAGAGAGGTCCTTGCCGGTCTACATCCTAAGCGCTCCGGGGTCTTCTTCCTATCGCCCTTTGCACTTCGGTTCATTACCTGCAAGGCGAGTCCGGGCACCACATCTGCATGGATGGCGCCGGCCCAGTCATGCTGCAATGCTGAACTAGACGTCTGACAGAGCTTTCGGAAGAATCGTACGATGCTGAGTGCCCATATATGTTCTAGTATGGTGGGTAGCGTGTATATGCAAGTGGCCAACTTAGATCAAAGACCCAAACCCTTAGTGTATTGGGAGCTCGCGGAGACAAGCAGAGACTATCGATCATGTGACCCCGTCACCCCGTCTCAAGGAAATACAGTAAGGGCGAGGACCAACCCTCTCACTGGGGCGGTCTACCTACCCAACCGTGCGTCATAATTATCTTGCGGGTTGATGTCTACAACGCAACTTTACTCTTGTAGACATGTGTTGGGCCTCCAAGTGTAGTGTTTTGTAGGACAGTAGCAATTTTCCCTCAAGTGGATGACCTAAGGTTTATCAATCTGTGGGAGGCATAGGATCAAGATAGTCTCTCTCAAGCAACTCTATAATCAAATACAAGAAATCTCTTGTCCCCAACACACCCAATACAGTAGCAAATTGTATAGGTGCACTAGTTCAGCAAAGAGAGGGAGATAAAAGTGTAGTATGGATAGTAGATATGAGTTTTGCAGTACGAACAATAAAAAACAGCAAGGTAGTAAATGGTAAAAGGGAGCACAAACAGTATTGCAATAATGGAAAATGAGGCCTAGGGTGAATACTTTGACTAGTTTCTCAACAATGCTAACATAGTTGGATCACATGATTATCCCTCAAAGTGCAATAAAGAATCACCCCAAGTTCCTATTAGCGGAGAACAAAACATAGAAATTATTTGTAGGGTACGAAACCACCTCAAAGCTATTCTTTCCGATCGATCTACCCAAGAGTTCGTACTAAAATAACAGCAAGCTATTCTTTCCGATCGATCTAATCAAGTGTTCGTACTAAAATAACACCATATGATGCATATCAACCATCTCTAATGTCACCCAGACACCCCAATGTCACAGCGAGTACCCACGAGTTAATTATACGATATGTAACAAAAAAATTAGATTCATAATACTCAATCCACAAAAAGAACTACAAGGAGACCCCAAAGTTTCTGTCGGAGAAAAGATAATAAAAACGTGCATCAACCCCTATGCATAGATTATCCCAAAGTCACCTCGGGAATCTGCAAGTTGATTGCCATAACATATATCAAGTGAATCAAAATAATACCCCATTGTCACCATGGGTATTCATATGCAAGACATATATCATGTGTTCTCAGATCTGCACATTCAATCCGACAAGACAAAACTTCAAAGGATAAAGAATCAATTCATCACAACAAGTGTAGAGAGGGGAGAAACATCTTATGATCCATCTATGTTAACAAAGCCCATGATACATCAAGATCGTGACATCTCAAGATCGTGTGCACGCGCGAGAGAGATTAAACACATAGCTACCGGTACAAATCCTCAACCCCGAGGGTGGACTACTCCCTCCTCGTCGTGGTGGCCACCAGGATGATCAAGATGGCCACCGGTGATGATCTCCCCCTCTGGCAGGGTGCTGAAATGGTGTACGATCATACACGCAAACGTGTACGATCAAGATCAGGGACTCACGGGAAGATATCACGACACAACTCTAAATACAAAAGAAAGACATACAAGCTTCATATTACAAGACATGCCCCTCGAGGGCTCGAATATAAAAGCTCGACACACAAGCGAGTCAGCGGAAGCAACAATATCTGAGTACATACATAAGTTAAACAAGTTTTGCCTTAAGAAGGCTAGCAGAAACATCAATGATCAAAGAGGCAAGGCCTCCTGCCTGGGACCTCCTAACTACTCCTGGTCGTCGGCGGGCTCCACGTAGTAGTAGGCACCCTCGGGGTAGTAGTAGTAGTCATCGGGGGTGGCATCTGGCTCCTGGGATCCACCATCTGGTTGCAACAACCAGAATGAAGAAAGAAGGGGGAAAAGGGGGAGCAAAGCAACCGTGAGTAATCATCCAAAGTACTCGCAAGAATCAGATGTATACTAAATATGCATTGGTATCAAATGGAAGGGTTGTATCTGTGGACTGAACAGCAGCATGCCAGAATAGAGAGGGAAGGCCTAGCCTATCGAAGACTAGCATGTCCAAGCAGCCCCGAGCATCTTGCAGCATGTAGGAGAGTAAAGAATAGGAGTTCATAATTAACAAGCATGTTGTAGCATTAACGCCCAAAGATCCTTCCTCGACTCCCTGCGAGAACGCAATCCCGGAGCCACATATCCATCACATATCAAGTATCCATTTCTAGTTGTATTAGATCAGGATACAAGTATGAACGTCCATTACTGTGGACACGGTATTCAAATATATGTCTTCCCTGTAGGGGTGCACCACGTTTTCCAACATGCTCGATCACTCTGGCCAGACACACTTTCCTGGGTCATGCCAGGCCTCGAAAGATCAACACGTCACAGCCCTACCTAGGCTCAGCAGAGAGGTCCCCGTTGGTCTACATCCTAAGCACTCCGGGGTCTGGGCCCATCGCCTGTTACACTCCGGATCGTTGTGCGACGATCCGGGACGAGCACCACCTCATACTGGATGGCACTGGCCCGACAGGGCCACGATGCTGAACTGGAGGTCTGACAAAGCTTCGGCTGATACCACGACGTGGAGGCCCATAACTATTCTGCGTGGTGGTTAGTGCATAAAGGCCAGAGGCCAACTCGAAACAAATACCCAAACCTGTTAGTGCATTATTAAAAGAAGTGACGACCGTCGGGACAAGTCCGGAGCTATAACCCCTCCCGGTGATACATTGAATAGCCACCGCCTCGACACATCGCGGGTGCTCTCGGGCGCCCGGCTTTCTAACGGTCTCAAGTGAAGTCGAGGTAATCGTGTGTCCAGATATCAAGGGAAAACCGAGGAATCACACCGGTGGATTCCAATCGATGTAATCATCAAGGTGAACGTAAGAGTAACCACCCTCGAGGTTCACACTTGAGGTGTTGCACGATAGAGCCGTATCAGGAATGGGCAAGGATGAACCACCCTCGATGACCACGACCGAACAGCTACACTACAGAGATCTCATCAGGAGTGATGTATGAGGTTCCACCCTCGGCACTCGATGGTAACTCTACAGAGTCGAGCAACAAGAAGGGGCATGATGTGAAGTGAGGTGTCGGGCTCCGGTCGTCGATCACGTTGATCGAGTCGTCAATGATGAAGAAGGGGCAACAAGGACAAGGTGGGGGTCGCTGATGGATCACTAGCCAACCTATACTAAGCAGTTTAGGATAAGCAGGTAAGGTACAACAGCAGGTACAAAAGCAGGCTATGCATCAGAATAGGAGCAATCAATTACAATTGCAAAATCTAATGCAATCATGACAGAATAGAATTGGCGATATCGGGATGATCAAAGGGGGGCTTGCCTGGAAGCTCCGTTGAAAGGGAAGAACGGTCGTCGCCGACGTAGTCGATCACAGGGGCATCAACAACGATCTCGGGGTCTACTAGAGAGAAGAGAGGGAAGAAACAGTAAATATAATGCAATAGATGCAACACAGATGTATGACGGGGTAACACGCAGGGCTAGGGGTGTTCTAACACGGTGCACGGTTTATTTTATATGATTTTTCAAAGATTTAACAATATTCTGAAATTATTATTAATTCAAACTTAAATGCTAAAATGCTAGAGACACCCAGAACAGGGTACACAAAAGTGCACCCAAGGGTGTGAGTGTGGGCTGGGGTCCCGATTGACGACCAACATTTGACTGGTGAACACGGGGTGGGGCCCTGTCGGTGTCAAAATCGGCGGATCTCGGGTAGGGGTCCCGAGGCTGTGCGTCTAGGCGGATGGTAACAGAGACGAGGGACACGATGTTTTACCTGTGTTCGGGCCCTCTTGATGGAGGTAAAACCCTCGTCCCGCTTGATTAATATTGATGATGCGTATTACAAGAGTGGATCTACCACGAGATCAAGGAGGCTAAACCCTAGAAGCTAGCCTATGGTATGATTGTTGTGTCCTACGGACTAAAGCCCTCCGGTTTATATAGGCACCGGAGAGGGCTAGGGTTACAGTAGTCGGTTACAATGGTAGGAGATCTACATATCCGTATCACCAAGCTTGCCTTCCACGCCAAGGAAAGTCCCATCCGGACACAGGCCGGAGTCTTCAATCTTGTATCTTCGTAGTCTTGGAGTCCGCGGACGATGATAGTCCGCTGTCCGGACACCCCTAGTCGAGGACTCCTCGGTAGCCCCGAACCCAGGCTTCAATGACGATAAGTCCAGTAGCAGATATAGTCTTGGCGTTGCAAGGCGGGTTCTCCTTTAAATTCCATGTACCGCCGAATGATGTCCGGCTTCCTTATCAATGTTGCGCCCTTGGCTTCCACGCCCAATAATGGCCATCTTCCACGTGTCACACGAATGTGAAAAGCCAGGGTATCTATTATGTTTTACCCCCTAGCTGTGCAAATAATCTGCCCATAAGAGAGCAAGAATCCGGATCCAAATCACACCATCTTCCTTCCATGAGTACTCATCGGAGCGCCTCGACCGAAAAATCCATTCCATCATGGACCGTCGACGCTGCTCTCCTCTCGCGCCCAGCTCCGCCAGAGATCAAGGAGATGTTCTGTCCCGCACAACGAGCTGGTGATGCTCCAAGCAAAGGGATATCTCCCTCCGGCCTTCATGGTCCCGGTTCGAGCCGGGTTCGCCACCTTCCAAGGTGGGAAGCAAGCGGAGGCTACCCCAAGTCCCAACAAAGGGGAGCGGGTATGCTTCGTCCCCTATCTGATAAGGGGACTCGGATTTCCTATACATCCGTTCCTCCGCGGGCTCCTGGAGTTCTACGGACTCCAGCTCCATCACCTTACGCCCACCTCTATCCTGCATATCACGGGTTATGTAGCTCTTTGCGAGCTATTTCTGGGCATTGAGCCCCATTTTGCACTGTGGAAGAGGTTGTTCTGCCTCGTACCCCGTTCTCATGAGGGGTCCATATATCAAGTGGGCGGCTCCGAAATATGGCGCATTGCCGGGACCGGATATCCATCCGGAACCCCCAAGAAGGCGTCCGAAGACTGGCCCTCGGAATGGTTTTACATAGAAGATGCTCCGCTTCCGGACCCTGTTCAGATCGGCCTCCCGGAGTTCAGTACTGCTCCTCTGAAGAAACGCCTTAGCTGGCGCCCGCGGAGCCCCCAACTGGAGGAAGACAAGAGCGTCCATTATCTGATGGGCCGAATAAGATTACTGGCCCATTCCGGGTTGACCATGATTGGAGTGATGGCAACATGAATTACGCGGGGGTGCAACCACTACAATACAGGGGCCACCCCATGTGGGATTTCAACGGGGAAGACGATGCCACCCGTCATGGCCGCAAAGGACCGGATTCGGCTGAGGATCTGGTGCAGATCCTATCCGGCCTGTACAAGGGGGAGAAGGAGGACTTCCTTCAGACGAACCCGTTGAATGGGTTCTCCATGAATAACCCTCGGCGTTGGGTAAGCGAACACTTTAAGGGCCCGACCCATGCTTTCAAAGTTTAAGCTTCTTATATTCCAAAAATTAACCTTCCTTTTAAAACCCAAGGGTTTTTATTCCTTTGGGCCCGTTTCTTTTCTTGCTTAAAGCACCCTATCCCCTCCCTTAAAATTCATCCTGTCAGAAACACCCCCTTTCACCATAACTTCTTTCCTTCCTATCAAGGTTTCTTCCTTCCTTTCTTATCTTTTCTTTACCGGTACAAAAATCTTTTCTTTTTGTTTTCATTTTCCGGTCTTAAAAAAAGGCTTTTTTGGGTTTGACTTTTTTAACATAACCCTGACCCTAAAACCCAATATCCTTTAGCCTCTTAATTTTTCTTTTTCCGGTTATCATTCAAATAAACCTAAAGGTTCCCCCTTTAATTGCTTTTTAATTCTTTTCCTGCCAAACCCCTTTTCTCTTTAAACTCCCCAAATATTGGCTTTTCACTATTTTATTGTTTGCAAAATCTCAGGCCTAAATTGATTTTTTCTTGTAATGGTTTGGTTTGCCCCTTTCTTTGAAACTTGGCCGGGCTACCTTTCCCTCCTAGCCGAACAATCGGGAGCGTAGGGGTAAGCACAGGAGCCAGGCAACCCATCTTGGCCAAAACTTAAGTCATATCGATGCATATAATGGTGAGTAAAAGGTACATGTGGAAGCTTGACACATGTGCTGGGCATGAAGCCCTTATAATTGAGCTTCTGGAAAAGAAGCCCCCAGGTATAATGAGTGCGGATGGCACATCAAGTATGTGCGAACAATGCGCAGGTAGGCCCTTAAGGGCTTTTTAAGAAAAGGGTTAAGAGAAGAAAGAGAAACAAAAGACAGCGGAAGTGTAAAAATTTGGGCGGGGAAGGGACAAACCCTTAGTCGGCGCTAGGCATAGAATCTTGAGGCGGGCTGCGTTCCATGGGTCGGCTCGAGTCGGTTGTCCGATGCATTTCATAGGCGGTATGCTCCATGGTCGAGGATTTGATCGGTAATGAAGGGGCCCTCCCATTTGGGCTTGAGCTTGTCCTTTTTCTTGTCCGTGAGCGTAGAACTAGTTCGCCAGCGTTGTAAGTCTTGGCCCGTGCTTCTGCTTTGATATCTTGAGCCTGCTGCTGATTGAATGCGGAGCGAGCCTTGGCGATGTCGCGTTCTTCCTCAATCGTCCAAGCTGTCCTGCCGATCCAGCTCGGCTTCTCTTTCTTCATACATGCGCTTTTCGAGGTGAGTCATGAATGATGTCCTGAAGCGAACGCCTCTGCGCCGTATACCATAAAAATGGAGTGAATCCGGTAAATACGGTTGGGCGTTGTCCGCAGCCCCAGTCTGGTCGAGCTCCTCAACCCGATCGTGTCGATTTCGTAAGTGACCGCACTAGTGCGGGTTTGATGCCGCTCATTATTAGACCGTCGCTCGTTCCACTTGACCGTTGGTTTGAGCATGATAGGCGAGTCGTGTCGAGCTTAATGCCCATATTTTTGCACCATGATTTAACCTCGTTGGCCGTGAAGTTAGTAGTCGTTAGCGATGATGCTATGGGGACACCATAACGGTGTACTACCGGAGATAAAGTCTATCACTGGTCCGGACTCTGCCGTTTTCTTGGCTTGGCCTCTATCCATTTGGTGAATTTATCCACCATGACCAATAGGTACCTTTGCTTGTGGGTTCCCCTTTAAGGGGTCCAACCATGTCAAGCCCCGGACATGACGGCCGGGTAATGGGTATAGTTTTGAGGCGGTGGGTGGCATATGGCTCGATTAGCAAAGAGCGACAACCGGCGCATCTTTGGACTAAGTCTGAGCATCTGCCGGACGTCGGCCAATAAAATCTTATGCGGAATGCCTTTCCTACAAGGGCCCGAGCTGCTGCGTGGTGTCCGCCCTAGTCCGGCATGAATTTCAGCGGGAGGTTTCGCCCTTCCTCTTCGGAGATACACCTTTGAAGGACTCCCGTTGTGCTTTTCTTATAAAGTTCCCCCTCATGGACCTTGTAGGCTTTAGATCGCCGGACTATGCAGCGGGCCTCATTTTGGTCTTGGGAAGTTCCTGCCTAAGCAAGTAGGCTAGGAATGGTTACATCCGCAGGCGATTCTGCCATTATGTGGTGTGGGCTGAAGGTGTTATGTCATTGGCTGAATCGCCGGTTGGCGCGGTTTTTTCCGGTTTGTCATTTCCGGACTCCTCTTCCCATAGTACGGATGGCTTGAAGAGCCGTTCCAAGAAGATGTTTGGAGGGACAGCGTCATGTTTTGCGCCGATGCGTGCCAGTACGTCGGCTGCTTGGTTATCATGTCGGGCTATGTGATGAAATTCAAGTCCTTCAAACCGAGCTGACATTTTTAGGACAGCGTTGCGATATGCTGCCATTTTCGGATCCTTGGCGTCAAAGTCTCCATTTATTTGGGATATTGCAAGGTTTGAATCCCTGCGCACCTCTAGGCGTTGAATGCCCATGGAGATTGCCATCCGGAGGCCATGTAAAGGGCCTCGTGTTAAACTGCGTTGTTGGAGTCCGTGTACATTATCTGAAATGCGTATTGGATGTGTCCCGGTTGGGGGCGTCAATCGACGCCAGCCCCAATCCGACCAACATCTTAGAGCCGTCGAAGTGCATAATCAATTGGAGTATCGCCGTACTCTTTAGGGAGTTCGGCTTTGGTCCATTCAGCGACAAAGTCAGCCAAAACTTGTGACTTTATAGCTCGCCGAGGTTTGTAAATTATATCGAATGGTAAGAGCTCGATGGCCCATTTGCAATCCTGCCCGTCGCATCAGCGTTGTTTATAATGTCGTTGAGTGGTACTTGAGGCCTTGTTATCGAACACTCTTGAAAGTAGTGTCGGAGCTTCGGGATGCCATGAACACGCGTCGCTATCTTTTGATAGTGCGGAAGCAGGACTTGCGGTGTTAACACGTGGAGCGTAGTGCACTGGTTTTTGAAGAGGATTTATGCCCTACATCTCTTGTTCGATGACAAGTACCGCGCTTACAACTTGATGTGTTGCGCGATATATAATAGCATTGGTTCGCCCGGGTTAGGCGCGGCCGAGGACGGTTGTTGCCAATATGGCCTTTATTTCTTCGAGTCGGCGGTGGCAGCATCCATCCACTCGAAGTGTTGGTGCGCCTAAGGAGGCGATAGAGGCGATGCCTTTTCTCCCAGCGGGAGATAAAGCGGCTTAAAGCGCCCGAGCATCGATCAATTTTGTATCTGTTTGAGGTATTACAGGATATCCAGTGTGACGAGCTCGGATCTTGGCTGGGTTTGCTTCAATTCCTCTACGGATCTGATGAAGCCCGGCAGCTTTCCGGTGATGCGCCGAAAACACATTTTTCGGATTCAGCTTGATGTCATATGCTCGAGGTTGTCGAATGTGAGCCTCAAATCGTCTACTAGAGTTTCGGCGTGTTTGGTTTTGACGACTCGTCGTCTCGTATCACTCTCTTGTTTTGCCGATCTGGGTTGCGGACATGTTTGAATCATCGCTGATATGTTGCGCGGCGTTTTTAAGTCCGAAGGGCATCGTGTTGAAGCGAGTGGTCCATATGGAGTGATGAATGCCTTTGCGGCTTGGTGCGCTTCCGCCATCTTGATTTGATGGTAGCGGAGTATCGTCGAGGAAGCCTGATGAATCGTGTCTGCGGTAGCATCGATTATCTGAGTCGATCGCGGGGAGGAAGGATCCTTTAGGCGGGCTTTGTTGAGGTCTTTAAAATCGACACATAGGCGCCAGGATTTGTCCTTCTTTGGTACCATTACCAGTTTGCTAGCTAATCCGGATGTTTGATATATCGATGAATCCGGCTTCCAATAGTTTGGCTAGCTCTTCTCCCATTACTGTCTTTTAGGTTCGAAAATCATCGAAGAGCTGTTTGGTGGCTTGAATCCTTTAGGATGTTTAGGTTGTGTTACGCCAATCTGCGTGGGATTCGGGCATATCCGAAGGGTGCGGTGAAAATGTCCCAATTTTCCGAAGGAATTCTCGCGATCTTGACGTCTACATCAGGGTTCAACTTTGCCCTGATGGAAGCCATCTTTGTCGGGTCCGTTGGATGGACCTGGAATTTTATTATTTCATCTGCTGGTTTAAAGGAGGTAGACTTGGATGTCTTATCAAGTATCACATCGTCCCTATTCACCGTAGAGCGCAGTGCGGTGAGTACTTCTGCCGCTAGGATTTCGGATAGTGCCTCCAGGGCTAATGCGGCTGTCTTGTTTTCGGCGCAGAGTGCTATGTCCGGATCACTAACGAGAGTGATTATTCCGCCGTGCCCAGGCATTTTGAGCTTCATGTACCCATAATGGGGTACGGCTTGAAAAATTGTGAATGCCTCTTGTCCTAATATAGCGTGATATCCGCTATTGAACAGGGCCACTTGGAACGTGACTTCTTCGGATCTGTAATTGTCCGGCGAGCCGAACACCACATCGAGTGTGATTTTTCCGGTGCAGCGTGCTTCCCGGCTAGGGATTATTCCTCTGAAGGATGTGCTGCTTCGCTCAATGCGGCTCCAGTCTATTTCCATTTTTTGAAGAGTTTCCTCGTAGATGAGGTTTAGTCCGCTGCCGCCATCCATGAGGACCTTTGTAAGTCGAAAGCCGTCCACTATTGGACTAAGCACCGATCTTGGTGGTGCTCGGGCTGTCCGAATTTAGGTTAAATCGCTGGCGTTGAAGGTGATGGCTGTGTCGCTCCATGGATTTGTTGTTGCTAATTGGTAGACTTGGCGAGGCAGCGGTTATTCGTTTCCGCATATTATTTGATCTGAAGGTCTCGAAGACTGTTGATCTTGTACGGTATTGTTGGAGTGGTTTTCGGGGCTAAAGCTCCTCGCCACTTTTGGCAACCTGCCGTAATATCCAACATGCTCGAGGGCTATGTGTTGGGGCGGCGCCCTCTGTATTGAATTTTACGGTCCGCTAATCCATCCCTCGATCGGCTCCATGCCCTCTATGGGGTTTTGCTTTTTGATTTTTGTATCCGGGGCCGAGTGTAATGCACCCTTTTGTTGCGGACTAGGGTTGGGGCAGATTGTCCCAAAACTTATTTTCGGTTTTCGGAAGCTCTCCATCGCCAAGATACTTTCGTACTATGGGCCTTGGTCGTGGCGTGTAATTTCACGACGGTGGCGGTGTTGAGAGCCCTCGTCCGTCGATTATTGCAAAAAGATTGAGATGCGTTTTCCTCTCGGCAGTCCTTTATCCTGTCCATAACCAAGAGGAATCTGGCCCAGTAATGATGTACTGTTTCAACGGGCTCTTGCCGGATTAGAGATAGATTGCATATGTCTAGGCGGGCGGGTGGAATTAAGTCCAGAACCCTACCCATCTCAAGGCTCAAGGCCCGAGAAGTTTCCAAATTAGGAAGCTTGGATTGTTGGACGTTGTCCAACGAGTCCGGTACGATGCCTAACTTTAAGTTTAGTGCTTGATTGAAGTCCGTCCCTCCGCGGGAATCCAGCATGGAGGGTTCGGCAGCCCGGACATGACTAGTTTTCAATACAGGGGAAGAGTCGCCGCATTGTTCCTCTACCACTGCAACGTGGTGGGTGACCTGGGGAGAGTTAATCTCTCTCAGATCCGTTTTAAGCCCAATCTGATTGTAGTCTGTAGCGACTCCCAGGGTGGCGATGCGATCCAAGAGCTCGTTTACGGACAAGAGCTCTATTGGATCGAGCCGCTCGGCCAATTCCGGGCTGACGCGAAGATTACTTTTGACGACTTGAGAGGTCATTGTCGAGCGGCGGCGGACGGCGGTCATAAGAAAACCACCTAGCGGATAGTTTGGCGGCGGCCAAGGCCCTTTGCGAAAATACCGTCCTTGAAGGCGGGAGGAGGCATCCTTCCTATCGGCGGCGGCGCGAGAGGAACTCTCAATGAAAGCACCAATGTCGGTATCAAAACCGGCGGATCTCGGTAGGGGTCCCGAATGGTGCGTCTAGGCGGATGGTAGCAGGAGACGAGGGACACGATGTTTTTACCCAGGTTCGGGCCCTCTTGATGGAGGTAAAACCCTACGTCCTGCTTGATTAATATTGATGATGTGTATTACAAGAGTGGATCTACCACGAGATCAAGGAGGCTAAACCCTTGAAGCTAGCCTATGGTATGATTGTTGTAATGGATGTTGTGTCCTACGGACTAAAGCCCTCCGGTTTATATAGGCACCGGAGAGGGCTAGGGTTACACAGAGTCGGTTACAATGGTAGGAGATCTGCATATCCGTATCGCCAAGCTTGCCTTCCACGCCAAGGAAAGTCCCATCCGGACACGGGACAAAGTCTTCAATCTTGTATCTTCGTAGACTTGGAGTCTGGCGGACGATGATAGTCCGGCTGTCCGGACACCCCCTAGTCCAGGACTCCCTCAGGCCCCCTGTCATTGACTCAGCTAACTAATTACTTATTTTAACTAAACCATTTTAATTAAGTTAATTAATTAATTAATTATGTATTTTTTATAATTTTTTTACACATTTTTTTAAGAAAAGGGGGCCGGTGGGTCCCGTATGCCAGTGGCACAAGGCCAGCGGGCGAGGCAGGTTAGTTAGGCGGCGCCCATGCCGAGGCGCTCGCCCGGCGAGGCCATCGGCCAAGCAAGCGAGTCACGAGGCCACGGCGAGGCGGGCCGTAGCCCGATCGGCGGGGACGAGGCACCTGAAGCATATAGGTAGGGCTCATGCAGCAGCAGCAGGACGGAAGCCATAGAATCTGGCGCCATGGCGCTCGCCGGCGATCAGCCGATGGCGAGGCGGCACGCCCGGGAGAGGCGAGGCGGCAGGGTGAGCAGGGGATCAGCGATGTTGCGGCGTCTTGGCGCAGGGCAGCTGCGGCGCGAACGCGTCTTGGCGGCTGAAGCAGCGATAGCAGCTAACGGCTGCAGCGAGCTATGGCTTCGTGGGGAAGCGATCGGGGCTCGAGCTCCTGCGCGGCGGCGCCGCGCGAAGGGGCAGCGCGATGGCGGCGTGGTCTCGCGACTAGCGGCCGTGTCTTTGAGAACTGCGGGAGGCGGCGGAAGTCGCCAAAACAGCGGCGAAAGGTGCGCCTGCGCGAACAGGGCGGGCGCTGCGAGACAGCGATATCTGGCGAAGGATCCGCCAGAGGTGAGGGGACTCACGAAGAGGCACAAGGAAGGCTGGTGAGTGGCTTAATAGCAGCAAAGCTCGTTGCATACGGAGAAGACGCCGGGGTGGGAGGAGAAAGGCGGCGGTCAGAGGAGGAAGATGGAGCTGTTGTGGTTGCAGCGGTGCTCCCGGCTCCAGCGAGGGCACCGAAGGCGAGGCAGAGGCGGTGGGGTCCATGGACATGAGCTGCGGACCTTGAAGAGGCGGCTGCAGCGGTGGCGTGCAACGATGGCGGCAGGCGCATCAGCTAGAGATCGATCTAGAGGAAGGTGGAGCAGGGAGGGAGAGGAGGGTGGAGTGGTGAGTGAGTGGGGAGGGATGGGGTCGAGGGTGGGGCATGGCATCCTTATCCCCTCCTGGTGTCGGCGCCGGCTAGGTGGTCCGAGCGAGGACACGCCCATGGCGGTCGCGCCCGAGAACAGGAGGAGAAGGCGACCGATGGGGGTAGGTGGGCTGGCTCGGTGAGATGGGCCGAGGCCTGGTTGGTCAGGGGAGGCCTTTTCATTTTTTTTCATTTTGCTTTTCTATTTTCTAATTAGTTTCCTTTTATTTTTAGTTTTACAAAATACATCACTAGCCCCTAAATCAACACTAGTAACCTATGCCACTGCCACAGATAGTTGGAGGTTAACAATAAAATAGCTTAGTACTTTTACAATTTTAAAAGCAATTAAATAATTATCTAAGCCACTGTGTCGACTAGTTTAAGGCATTTAAGCACTTTGCAAAAATGTTGGTTCACCACCATAATTAGTTATGGAATACTTGCCAAAGGATGAAAATTTTATTTTGCAGGTTTGAGAAATTTGAATTTGGACTTTAATTTGAATTATGCTTCGGATCAAATGAGGATTAGCAGTGAAGAGTGATGACTTGGCGTCATTAGCGGGAGATTATTGTAGCTTAATTATCCGAGCGTTACAATTTGGAAGCACAAGTAGTATCTCTACTTGGTGCAAAGAATTTAGCTAGCATGAGAGGAAAGGCAAGCTCAACATGTTGTATGATCCATGACAATATACTTTATTTCGGATATAAGAAAGCATAACCCATTACGGTGTCTTCCTTGTCCAACATCAACGTTTTAGCATGTCATATTTTAATGGGTGCTCACAATCATAAAAGATGTCCAAGATAGTATATTTATATGTGAGAACCTCTATTTGTTTATTATTTCCTATTAATTGCAACGATGACCAAAACTATGTTTGCCAACTCTCAACAACTTTTATTCATCATACTCTTAATATGTGAAGTCATTAATCTCCATAAGATCCATATGATCTCTTTATTTCTTTTTATTCTTTCTTTTGCTTTTATCCCCTCAAGATCATAGCAAGATAGCCAAGCCCTTGACTCAAGACTAATCTTTATCATATATAGCTCACGGACTCAATTACATAGAGGTATCATAAAGCAAAACTCAAAACTAGATCACTAGATCAAGATATTACCAAAAGGATCAAACTAAGAAAAACGGTAAAGATAGGAGTGTGATGGTGATACTATACCGGGGTACCTCTCCCATGCTTGGCAGTTGCCAAGGGGAGTGCCCATACCCATGTGTTCATGTCTCTTTCTTCGGAGGTGGTGATGTGATATTCTTGGCGATGATGCCCCTCAGGATACGATTCTCCTCCTTGAGCTTATTGACTTGTTGCTTGAGGTCCATTATTTCCTTACGGAGCTTACCCGTGATGGCTAAAGCTCCTTTCACCCATGGATGTTGCATAGCTACTAGAGAACAAGTGACACACTTTTCATATTTTCATAAGAATGAAATCTAACATTGGAAGGGATGACCGAGTTTGGAATAGCTGAGCTCTGTAGTTCCCCCATCGTGAATCTGGCTCGGAAGCGAGAAGTAACTTCTTGATCCTCCTCCATGGCATCTATCCTTTTCAAATCGGCCTCCATCTCTTCCTCCGTTGATGGCCCAAAGTTGTCAGCATCGCTGTTTGCTCCTGGTCCCGGTGTCGGATGAGACACCCGACTCTCCCCTACTGACTCTTGAGAAGACATCTTGCTCTAATCTACGACAGAAACATCTCAAAACAAAAACAGAGGATTTCATTGTGGTACGGTGGTCAAAACCTTCGGGAGATTATATGATGAATTTTTACTGACCACAAGAGGTATCGTGCAAGAAAACGGAGTCCGGAGAACAAACGAGGTGTCCACGAGGCAGGGGGGCGCGCCCAGGGGGCAGGGCACACCCTCCACCCTCGTGGATGCTCGTGTCCTTCCCGGACTACTTCTTATTTTCCTATTTTCTTAAATATCCCAAACAGAGAAGAAATTAGAACTGTTTTGGAGTCGGTTTACTTACCATACCACATACCTATTCCTTTTCGGAGTCTGAAACGTTCTAGAAAGTGTCCCTTATGTATTCCTCCGGGTTCTGGTTTCAATCACTTGGTTTCAACAGTTATGGGATTACCTGAGATATAATGTTTGATTCTCTGACCGTTCACTACCTTCGGATTTGTGCCTTCGAAGTTGTTGATTTTTAAGGCACCAGAACGATAGACCTCCTCGATAACGTAAGGACCTTCCCATTTAGAGAGGAGTTTTCCTGCAAAAAATCTTAAATGAGAGTTGAAAAGCAACACATAATCACCTACATTAAACTCACGCTTTTGTATCCTTTTGTCATGCCATCTTTTAACTTTTTCTTTAAACAGTTTGGTATTCTCATAGGCTTGAGTTCTCCATTCACCAAGTGAACTAATGTCAAATAACCTCTTCTCACTAGCAAGTTTGAAATGATAATAAGCTCTTTAATGTCCCAATATGCCTTATGTTCTAGTTCGAGAGGTAAGTGACATGCTTTTCCATAAAACATTTTATATGGAGACATACCCATAGGATTTTTATATGCAGTTCTATAAGCCCATAGTGCAGCATCAAGTTTCTTGGACCAATTCTTTCTAGATCTATTAACAGTCTTTTGCAAAATCAATTTAAGCTCTCTGTTTCCCAGTTCTACTTGGCCACTAGACTGTGGGTGATATGGAAATGCAATTCCATTATTAACATCATACTTAGCAAGCATTTTATGAAAAGCACCATGAATAAAATGTGAACCACCATCAGTCATTAGGTATCTAGGGACTCCAAATCTCAGAAAAATAAATTCTTTAAGCATCTTAATAGAGGTGTTACGATCAGCACTACTAGTTGGAATAGCTTCTACCCACTTAGTAACGTAATCAACAACAACTAAAATGTGTGTATACACATTAGAGGAAGGAAACGGTCCCATGTAGTCAAAGCCCCAAACATCATATGGTTCAGTAACAAGTGAATAATTCATAGGCATTTCTTAAAGAATACTAATATTACCAATTCATTGACATTCATCGCAAGACAAGACAAACTTACAGGCATCCTTGAAGAGAGTAGGCCAATAAGAACCAGATTGCAATACCTTATGCGCAGTTCTATCTCCAGCGTGGTGTCCTCCATAAGCCTCGGAGTGACACTTGCGTAGGATCTGTTCCTGTTCATGCTCAGGTACACAACATCTAATAACACCATCGACTCCTTTATAAAGGTGTGAGTCATCCCAGAAGTAATGTCTTAAATCATAGAATTTTTTTTCTTTTGCTGGTACGTGAAACTAGGTGGTCTAAATTCAGCAACAATGTAATTAGCATAATCAGCATACCATGGAGCAGTACGAGAATCATTTATGACAGCTAATTGTTCGTCAAGAAAGCTATCATCAATAGGTAGTGGGTCATCAAGAACATTCTCTAACCTAGACAAGTTGTCTGCAACGGGGTTCTCAGCTCCCTTTCTATCAATAATATGCAAATCAAATTCTTGTAGTAGGAGAACCCATCTAATAAGTCTAGGTTTAGCATCTTTCTTTTCCATAAGATATTTAATAGCAGCATGATCAGTGTGAACAGTTACTTTAGAGTCAACGATATATGGTCTAAAGTTATCACAAGCAAAAACAACTGCTAAAAATTCTTTTTCAGTAGTAGCATAATTTCTCTGGGCACTGTCTAGAGTTTTACTAGCATATTGAATAACATTTATTTTCTTATCAACTCTTTATCCTAGAACAGCACCTATGTCATAATCACTAGCATCACACATAATTTCAAAGGGTAAATTCCAGTCAGGTGGCTGAACAAAGGTGCAGCAATCAAAGCTTTCTTAAGTATTTCAAATGCTTCTACACAATCATCATCGAAGACAAAAGGAATATATTTTTGTAACAGATTAATTAGAGGCCTAGAAATTTTAGATAAGTCCTTAATAAACCTCCTATAAAAACCGGCATGACCAAGGAAACTATACCTTTAATGTCTTTAGGACACGACATTTTTTCAATAGCATCAACTTCAGCTTTATCAACTTCAATACCTCTTTCAGAAATTTTATGCCCCAAGACAATGCCTTCATTAACCATAAAGTGGAATTTTTCCCAATTCAAGACAAGATTAGTTTCTTCACATCTCTGCAAAACTTGATCAAGGTTGCTCAAGCAATCATCAAAAGAAGATCCATAAACGGAGAAATCAACCATGAAAACCTCAACAATCTTTTCACAAAAGTCAGACAATATAGCCATCATGCATCTTTGAAAGGTAGTAGGTGCATTACATAAACCAAAAGGTATACGTCTATAAGCAAAAGTACCAAAAGGGCAAGTAAAAGTGGTCTTTTCTTGATCCTCTTTTGACACAGGTATTTGAGAGAAACCAGAGTAACCATCTAGAAAGCAAAAATCTGTATGTTTGGATAATGTTTCTAGCATTTGATCAAAAAAAGGCAAAGGGTAATGATCTTTTTTAGTAGCTTCATTTAATTTGTGGAAATCAATTACCATCCTATAACCTGTAACAATTCTTTGCGGGATCAATTCACCATTATCATTAGGAGCAGCGATAATACCTCCTTCTTAGGGACACAATGGACAGGACTTACCCACTGACTATCAGCAACGGGATAAATTATACCCTCCTCCAGGAGCTTTAGTATTTCATTTCTTACCACTTCTTTCATCTTAGGATTTAAGCGTCATTAGTGATCAACAACTGGTTTGGCGTCTTTCTCCAATTTTATTTTGTGTTGGCATAGAGCTGGACTAATGCCCTTAAGATCATCAAGAGTATATCCAATAGCAGCACGGTGCTTCTTCAGAGTTTTTAATAATTTCTCCTCTTCCTTCTCTAAAAGGTTAGCACTAAGAATAACAGGATATATCTTCTTTTCATCAAGATAAGCATATTTAAGAGTATCATGTAGTGGTTTAAGCTTGAACACAGGATCACCCTTGGGTGGTGGTGGATCCCCTAGAATTTCAACAAGCAAGTTGTGTTCCAAAATAGGCCCCTGTTTAAAGAATACTTCATATATCTCCCTTCTTTCATTCATAAACATATCAGTTTCATGGTCTAGCATATATTGTTCTAAAGGATCATTAGGAGGCATGGCAATAGAAGCAAGACCAATAATTTCATCCTTACTAGGCAATTCTTTATCATGGGGTTGTCTATGAAATTTAGCAAAATTAAAGTCATGAGACATATCCCCTAAACCAAACGTAACAATATCCTTTTTGCAGTCTATCTTAGCATTAACTGTATTCAAGAATGGTCTACCAAATATAATGGGATAAAAGTCATCTTGTGGGGAGCCAAGAACAAGAAAATAAGCAAGATATTTAACTTTCCCACACAAGACTTCAACATCTCTAACAATCCCAACTGGTGAAATAGTATCTCTATTGGCAAGCTTAATTGTAACATCGATTTCTTCCAACTCAGCAGGTGCAATATCATGCATAATTTCTTTGTATAAGGAATGAGGTATTGCACTTGCACTAGCACCCATATCACATAAGCCATGATAACAATGATCTCCTATTTTAACATAAATAACAGGCATGCCTACAATAGGTCTATGTTTATTTTTAGTATCGGGTCTAGCAATTCTAGCAGCTTCATCACAGAAGTAAATAACATGCCCATCAATATTATCAGCCAAGAGATCTTTAACCATAGCAATACTAGGTTCAACTTTAATTTGCTTAGGTGGTGTAGGTGTTCTAGTATTACTCATACGAACCACAGTTGAAGCTTTAGCATGATCCTTTATCCTAACAGGGAAAGGTGGTTTCTCAATATAGGTAGTAGGAACAACAGGATCATTATAAGTGATAGTCTTTTCTTCAACTTTAATAGGTGCAACTACTTTTACTTCAATGGGAGGATTATATTTAAACCACTTATCCTTAGGTAGGTCAACATGAGTAGCAAATGATTCACAAAAATAAGCTACTATCTCAGAGTCAAGTCCATATTTAGTGCTAAATTCATGAAAAGCATCGATATCCATAAAAGATTTAACACAATCAAACTTAGGTGTTATACCTGACTCCTTACCTTTGTCGAGATCCCAATCTTCGGAGTTGCGTTTAATTCATTCCAATAAATCCCATTTGAATTCAATAGTCTTCATCATGAAAGAGCCTGTACAAGAAGCATCAAGCATGGAGCGATTGTTGAGAGAAAGCCGAGCATAAAATTTTTGAATAATAATTTCTCTTGAGAGCTCATAATTGGGGAATGAATATAACATTGACTTAAGCCTCCCCCAAGCTTGAGCAATGCTTCTCCTTCGCGAGTCCAAAAATTATATATATAATTACAATCACAATGAACAAGATGGATAGGATAAAACTTCTGGTGAAGTTCCAATTTCAATCATTTAAAGTCCCAGGATCCCATATCATCACATAGCCTATACCATGTCAATGCGTCTCCCTTGAAAGATAAAGGGAAGGCCTTATTCTTAATAACATCATCAGGCATACCAGCAAGCTTAAATAATCCACAAACTTCATCCACATAGATAAGGTGTAAATCGGGATGCAAGGTTCCATCTCCTGCAAAGTGATTATCGAGCAGTTTCTCTACCATACCGAAGGAATTTCAAAATAAGCATTTTCAGTAGGTTCATGGGTTGAGGAGCAACTCTTTGCTCTCTTGGTCGGGTCAAGATACCCGAACAAGCCCCTCAAAGGATTAGTTTCCATAGTAACAAGTGACAGTAAATTTCAGCACACTATATAAATGTTTCCTTACGAAGTTCCACTTACCAAAGGCGCATCACTCCCCGGCAACGGTGCCAGAAAAGAGTCTTGATGACCCACAAGTGTAGGGGATCTATCGTAGTCCTTTCTATAAGTAAGAGTGTCAAACCCAACGAGGAGAAGAAGGAAATGACAAGCGGTTTTCAGTAAGGTATTCTCTGCAAGCACTGAAATTATCGGTAATAGATAGTTTTGTGATAAGGTAATTCGTAACGGGAAACAAGTAACAAAAGTAAATAAGGAGCAGCAACGTGGACCAATCCTTTTTGTAGCAAAGGACAAGCCTGGACAAATTCTTATATGAAGGAAAACGCCCCCGAGGACCCATGGGAATTATCGTCAATGTCGTGGAATTAACACGTCAGATGTCCTAGTGAGAGGACTTAGTCATGGAGCCATCACAACGATATTAGCTTAAAGGGGTTAAACCGGACAAAGGACACAAGGAGTTTATACTGGTTCGGTCCCTTGCGGTGAAGGTAAAATCCTATAATCCAGCTGGGGAGGAATTGATGGGGTCTCGATGAGCAGGGAGCGAATCTGCTTTACCTATCTCTCGAGTTGTTGTTTCTTGTCCCTGAACCACCGCCGCGTCATCCCTTTATATACACAGGTTGACGCCCTGTGGTTTACAAAATACCGAGGCCGGCTCATGCACGTGTCCGTCTCGGTTTCTACCTTTCCCTAACTTACAACTCAAGTTACATAACTCCTGGCGGTTTATGTCTATGGGGTTTAATCCGCCCTTGGGATCCAGGCCTCTAAGCTTCAATAGTAAAGTGCCATACTCCTTGTCTTCACGGGCTTCAGTATGGATGAGCATAACCCGGCCCTTCCAGGGCGGTTTATGCTCAGTAGTTATATCCCCAACATTAGGCCCCAGATTGATTTGAACCTCTTCATGTCAATCTTCAATCCTTAGAAAAACTCCTTGATCTTCAAAGAATCTTGTAAACCGCCATGACATAATTTCCATATGCACTTGGTAAACCGCCGTGATGTCATCTTTTAAGATTGTAGTGAATCGTCATGACATCATCTCCATATAAAACCTGTAAATGCTTTTTTCTTATTAATAACCCTCTGAAAATCGAGGCGACAGCTGTTTCAGATATCCATTTTGGGTTCCTCGATTCTCGCGCCTGTCACTTATCCCTTCACTTTATAAATAGGGCCAAGGGTCATTCTTTATGTTCCCCTTCGCGCCCCTTCGCCTCATCGTCTTCCTCGCGTCGCCTCAGAGCTCAAAGGCAGCCGCCCGCGATCGACCTTAACCGCACCACCAACGGCCGCTGCATCAACCTGATCTGACAAGAGAAACATGACACCTCTCCACCTCTCCTGCAACCTCTATAAGCTTTCTTACTCTTCTCCTCAGATCCACCACTAGGGTTTCATTGTTCTTCGGTGTTCTTCAGTGTTCATCCATACTCATTGCTGTCACACGGATCCTTTAATAAAAACATGACTTTTGTTTCTGTGCGGCCATAACTAGATCTTGTTTTTCTTCATCATAGCATCTCTGCTATCAGTAAAGAGATCCAATCTGGCCCTTAGCTGTTCTGCTGATACTGCCTAGGGTTTTGAATTTTTCCTCCTTTTTAAGACCGCGGTAGATCCAAAACTATAACCACAACTTGCAAAACCTGTTTCTGCAATACTTAGAGATTTTTCAGATCTGTAATTTCCGCACCAGTGTAGGCGGTTTAACTTTTTACAAGATGATAACCTACCAAGCACCATTAGCCCTCTCTTAAACCGCCAACTCATCCTCAATATAAAACTCCGGTTTATCATGCGCATATGTTTCAATTTGTTTTTCCTGTCTTTAAACCGGATTATCTGCATCAATCAAAACCTTAAACCGGCCTTGATCCTCTTTTCTAGCTTCTGTTCAAATGGCCGTCGTTTTATGCTTGCAATTGGGTCCTTTCGAGATTCTTGAAGAACAACCGACTGGGTATGTTGTGACTGGCGCTTTAGCGAGCAAGGAAACCATCCACTGGAGAGTCCCCAGTTTAGAAAATCCTCCTGAGCCTCAGAAGGAGAATTGATTGTTTTTACTGATCATCTGAATCGAGGTTTCAGCCCTCCCGGATCAAAGTTCTTTCGTGATGTTCTTGCCAGCTTCCAGATCCACCCTCAAGATATTGGACCGAACTCTCTGTCCAATATATGCAATTTTCAAGTATTTTGTGAAGTCTATCTGCAAGAAGAACCCACTATGGAACTATTCCGGGACTTTTTTTACTTAAACCGCCGTAATGAATTTACGGATGGGCCCAACACTGAACTCGGGGGCGTTTCAATCCAGAAAAGAAAGGACGCCGATTTCCCTCACGCCAAACATCATAGCCACCCCAAGGACTGGAATCATACTTGGTTTTACTGCCGCAATACAGCTCCAGACAACGAAAATCCCCTGCCGGGTTAACATGCATACCGGCTTACCAAAACTCATCTGGTTCCTCAGCGACTCACTGCCAAGGAAAGATCAAAATATGCCCCTCAACTAGCAAAACTCAGGGCATTTGTTGCCAATGGCCCGACAGGCATTGATTTCGTCCGCTGGTGGGTGTCTTGGAGTGTTTTACTATTAAGCCGGCGCCCCAGTTTAATGTGTGAATATACAGGAGATCTAAAAGACGCTCAGCATCATGTTGACATCCAGCTCACAGATGATGAAGTCACCGAAGCCGTCAAGAAAATGCTTGATGAACCGGTGGCTGCCTGTAGCAGAGTAGGGCTTAGTCCCTTCTATGCATCTAATAAACCGCTGGCTGTAAGAGTTATCTTATTTTTGCTTTAATCCGTTTCTCCTTAATTATTTCTTTATAACTTGTTGTCCATCTGCGCAGAGCAATGCTCTGTTCTGGAAAAGGAAATCGCAGGATAAACCAGCGAGGGCACCCCACATCAAGACCAGGGTTACCAAGAGGCCAGCAAAGAAGAAAACCACCGAGGCTGCTGATCTGCCCAATGATGAAGAACTTGATGATCCGGAGTCAGAGGTAGAACTTGATTCTCTTGGTTCTTTTTTCATACACCTCATTGACAATGATTGTTATCAGGATGACGTGGAAGCTAGCCATGCTTGTGATGTGGAGGTAATTGTTCTATCCTCCGACTCAAATCGTGTGCCAGTACCAAAACTTCATCGAGCAGTCCGGAAAGTAAAACGTTCACACCCTCTTGCTTATTTGGATCCGCACTTTTCTTTGAAGACCTAGCAGCATGAAACTCGCCGCACCACTCGGCATAGAGGTCAACAAGTTACATCCTCCGGTTTACCATATTCTCTGGTTCACAAACATCGACAAGAGGTCTCTTGTTCTTTTAATACACTTTATCCCAAGGCGGGTTACTTTCAATATCCTCTTAATCCGTTTGATTCGAATTATCAGGGAACCTCCCGTTCATCATCCGGCGATTCATCAACCACACAGATGCCTCCACTCAAGACCGTTCATGGGTAAGCATAACAGAGTTAGTTTTTATGCCTTGCACCAGTTTATTATGCTAACCTCTGCATTTGTTCTTTTTAGTGCCAAAGCCAGACTTAGCAAAAAAGCAAAGCTGACTACACCAGACCACTGAACCGGAGAGGACCTCAGAGGCTCTTGATCAAAATGCTGACATTGCTCTGGATGACCCGGTACCTCAGGGTCAGGATGCTTTTGTTGATCCACCAGAAGTAAATCCAACAAGCCAGCCTGCTGATCCGCCAAGCCTAGCTGCCGATCCACCAAGCCCAGCAAAAGCATCTACTAAACCGCCGAGCCCAGATAAGACTGCTGAAGGCAAGACAGATGATGTTGTGATTACTAGCTTTGGCCATACTGCTCCTGGCAATCCTGTCGCTTTATCAAAGCACAGTGCAAAAGAAGAATTTTCCGCTGTGGACAAGGGCAAATGGAAAACAGATTTGTCAAGTTATGCCCACCTCTCTGCACAAGACATCCACTCTAGATATCTAAACCATCTATATACCAGCCGCGATTATGAAGCTGGTTTAGGAAACTTGATGAAGGAGCGATATGAGGTAAATATTTGTTCCTTTGAATAACTTCTTTTTCCTTATATCCTGCTTCAGTTATCAACTCTAGTAGCCCCCAAGGGCCAGTTCATCAATATGAATGTGAACCGGGACTTGTAGTAGGAGAAAATTGGAATTTGCTTGTGTAGCCCCTATACACCGGTTTATACCTTTAGGATAGTCCGGTTTATACATCAGAATCCCTTTCAGTTATTAACATGATCCGGTTCATGCAGTAAACTTGATAACCTTGAATTGATCCGATATGCATTAGCCCCCAAGTGCCAAGTATATAACTTGTTGTATGCATGGGACTTAAAATATCAGTTGAGAAAAAACAATCTGCATTAGCCCCCAAGTGCCAAGTGTATAACTTGTTATGTGCTTGGGACTTTGAAAAAATTATTGCCAACTTATTGTCTGTCTTTTGCAGGCTGACTTGATCAACAAAGATTCTCTAATCGCCGATCTCCAGGAAAACATCAAGTCCCAGCAAGCCGAAACGTCAAAGGCCAAAGAAGAGATGAAGGGCACTTTAACAGCCATGGAGCTGAAGGATGGCTTCAAAGGCGAGCGAGCAGATTGGGAGGCTGAAAAAGCCACTTTGCTAAAGCGGGCAGAAGATGTTGAAGCGGCACTTAAACTGGTGGCGGAAGAGCTGACTGTCTTAAAGCGGCAAATCAATGCTATGACTTCTGCCATCTTTGGTAAGTAGCCTTGTAATGAACCGTACTTAATCATCCTTGAACCCGCTGGATTAATAATATTGTAACCATTACAGGTAGCCGTGTTGCCCATCTCGGTTCAGATATGCGCAAGAAACTGAAGGCTACCTATACCTTGATAGAACAGTTATATGCCGGCGCTCAACGGGTCATCTGCACAGCCTCGCACAATAAACCGCCGCCAGGGTTAATCAAGGACACATTGGCCAAGCTATCCATGACACCTGCCCAGCTAGAAGAGGTGAAGAGATCTGCTGCAAGGGCCGATGCACTGTCTGCACTGACTCGGGCTAAAGCTTGGATAGCTGATCTTGATCTGGAAGAGATTGGGAATGGATATCCTAGCCAAAAAGAAGATGGGTCCGAATTTGACAATGATGCACTTAAAGCTTTGACAAAAGAAATGCACCCGCTTGCAAGTAAACTGGCCGAAGAGACTGATTTGTCTTTCCACCGGTCCATCTATGATGCAGACAATAGACATATTGATGCATCGGTTTATGAAGCTCAAAATCTAATCCCACCAATCCGTAAGCATACTTATGCCCCTGATGTTGAACCGTCAGATCTTATAAGCGATGAAGCTGTCTTCCGAGCTTTGTCTGGAATTGACTGGGCAACCATTGACTTCCAGCCATTGGGTGGGGAGGCGGAGGGTGAACCGGCACAGGATGACCCGCAACCTTCACATCAAGCTGAAGAAGAATCATAACCTGGAAGCCGGTTTATCGTCTGCACACTGTCCTCTTTAGGAGAAACAATTATATTTTTGGGCAGTTAAAACGCCTTGTAATAGGCTAGCTTAAACACTTGGTCTGCTATGCCATCATGCATAGCTACTTTTAATGATACTGTCAATCTGTCATGATATGCAATGTCTGCTTATGATCTTTAACAGTGTTATGCAATCCTGTTTTCTGCATGTGATAAACTTAAAATTGCCGTGGCGGATTACCGCCGGACGGGTTATGATACCCAATATAAAGCCAGAGTTTATCACAAAGGCTGTAAAGATAATGAAATATGAAATACATAATACCTGTGATATTGAATCACATCGTTGGTTTACCAACGTTCTTGTAGCAAGGGTGATGGCTCAAATCTTTGAGTGCTGACAACTCCCACCATGTTGTTCTGGTTTAAAATAAGTCATGCCGGGTTATGATAAACACCAGATGATCATCCTGGCGACTTATAGTAAAATGCCAGACCGGGTTAACAAACACTGGTTTATAATTGGTTGTGTACTAACAACTGATAGTTGAAAGCCATGCCGGGTTAACAAACACCGGTTTATAATCGGTTGTGTACTATCAACTGATAGCTGAAAGCCACACCGGGTTAACAAGCACCGGGTTATATTGGTGAGACTTTTAGTCAGGCCGGGTCAATAGACACCGGTTTACCTCAAAACCTTATCAATGGAGAAAAAACTTTGACAAATAAAAGCAAATGAAAAAACTTGTAGTCAAGGCTTTTCAAGGGCTGCCGAGCCCAAATTCGAGGCTTTTCATGGGCTGCCAGGCCACTGAGTTAAACCATTTTACAAAGCCTTTTAAGATGGGCCTCACATTAACCAATCGTCGTTTTAACTTTGACAAGTTCAACATCTGTATAAGATTGACTTGTCAAATGTTCGGCGGGTCATACCAGGATTACCTAGATGGAGTGGCTTACTTGATGAAGGCAGGTTAACCCGGGGTTTTAGGTGAATACGCCTGGCTTCCAAGCCTAGCTTGATAGCCTATTACAAGGGTTCTTTAAAACTCTTTGTTGCGGTGCACAAAGAGTCCCCAGGTAACACTCTGAGCTGTGCTCAGTGGGTACCTATATTTGAGCTGTGCGTGGCAACAGACTCTCTTTGGTCCCTTGTGTGTGAAGCTCCCAAGATTTTTTTGTGGCTTTATAAGCCGGTTTAATCGGTAATTAGAACTCCGCTTTATAAGTAGAAGCCCCCATGTAACCAAGAAGACATGTAAGAAGAAATGGCAGGGGCCCCGCTTCAGCAAGGATGCTGGTTTATTTATTGATCATAATATGTACATTGTCAAAAATATATACATAGTAGGAGCCTGTGGCTCAAGTGTAGTAAGGCCGAAGATGAGCTATATTCCATGGCCGGCGGGTCTCCTCCTCCGATTTGCATGAGTCTTTGTGCTCTCGAACATCGATAAGGTAGTATGACCTATTGTTCAGATTCCTGCTGACCACAAAGGGCCCTTCCCAAGGTGGGGACAACTTGTGCATGTCAGCCGGAGCACTAAGTTGCCTTCTTGAAAAGTCTTGGTTTTAACCCGGGAGCTGTGATAATGTCGCAGGTCTTGCTGATAAATCGCTGAACAAGCTGCCGCAATATCCCGTTTTTCATCTAACAGGTCCAATGCATCTTGGCGTGCTCTTTCATTATCCGCTTGAACTTAAGCTGCCACTCGGGGCGAGTCATGGCGAATATCACTTGGGAGAACTGCTTCTGCTGCATAAACCATAAAGAAGGGTGTGTAACCCATAGATATTTTGGGGGTGGTGTTAATGCTCCATAAGACGGAAGGCAACTCCTCCACCCAACAACCCGGCATCCGCTGCAAAGGGACCATAAGCCGGGGCTTGATACCCTTTAGGATTTCTTGATTAGCTCTCTCCGCTTGACCATTAGACTGGGGGTGGGCCACTGATGACACATCAAGTCGGATGCGCTCATGTTGACAAAATTCTTCCGTAGCACCCTTGGAGAGATTCGTGCCATTATCTTTTATAATTCTGTGTGGAAAGCCAAAGCGGAAGATCACATTTTTCATGAATTGAACTGCCGTGGCCGCATCACACTTGCTCACTAGCTCTGCCTCTACCCACTTGGTGAATTTATCAACCGCCACCAGAAGGTGGGTCTTCTTGTCCTTGGACCTTTTAAAAGGGCCAACCATATCCAGCCCCCAAGTTGCAAACAGCCAGGTGATTGGAATCATCCTCAATTCCTGAGCCGGAACATGAGCTCGGCGTGAAAACTTCTGACATCCATCACACTTTCTGACCAGATCCTCCGCATCAGCATGAGCTGTTAACCAGTAAAAACCGTGCCGGAAAGCCTTAGCCACCAAGGATTTTGAACCAGCATGATGACCACAATCTCATTCGTGGATTTCACGCAAGATCTCACAGCCTTCTTCAGGAGAAACACAACGCTGAAACGCCCCTGAGACATTGCAATGATGTAACTCGCCATTGACAATAGTCATGGACTTAGACCGCCGGATTATCTATCTGGCCAAAACTTCGTCCTCCGGTAATTCACCCCGGGTCATATACGCCAGGTACGGCACTGTCCAATCAGGGATAGCATGAAGAACTGCCACCAATTGAGCTTCCGGGTCAGGAATAGCCAGATCCTCCTCCGTTGGTATTTTGACCGACGGATTATGCAGAATATCCAGAAAAACATTAGGCGGCACCGGTTTACACTGGGATCCGAGCCGGCTTTAAGCGTCCGCCGCTTCATTCTTGCGTTGATCAATGTGCTCGACCTGGTAACCCTTGAAGTGACCGGCAATGATATCCACTTCACGCCGATAAGCCGCCATAAGTGGATCCTTAGAATCCCATGTATCAGATACGTGCTGAGCCACTAAACCGGAGTTGCCAAAGCAACGTACCTGGATTAAGTTCATCTCCTTAGCCGTCCGAAGACCGTGGAGCAAGGCTTCATACTCAGCTGCATTGTTAGTACAGGGAAACATTAAGCGGAGAACATTGCAAAATTTGTCACCTCGAGGGGAAGTAAGAACCACTCCAGCCCCCGAGCCCTCCAATTGTCTGGATCCATCGAAGTGAATAGTCCAGTATGTGTTATCCAGTTTATCCTCTGGTGCCTGCAACTCTGTCCAGTCGTTGATGAAATCCATGAGTGCTTGGGACTTGATAGCAGTCCGAGGCATATATTTTAACCCGTGAGGCCCAAGCTTAATAGCCCACTTAGCAACCCGGCCAGTCGTCTCCCTGTTCTGAATGATATCTCCCAATGGAGAGGAACTGACCACAGTAATGGGATGGCCCTGAAAATATAAGCTTCCGGCTCGCCATAAACACTCCATACACCATCTTCTGCCAATGTGGATATCGCTGTTTTGACTCGATAAGCACCTCACCAATATAATAAACCGACTGTTGAACCGGATGCTCCTTACCAGCCTCTTTGCGCTCCACCACGATAGCCACGCTGACAGCTCGGGCGTTAGCAGCCACGTATAATAGCAATGGTTCCTTATCAATGGGGGCAGCAAGGACGGGCGGCTCGGCAAACTGATTCTTCAGATCCTCAAACGCCGCATTAGCCGCATCACTCCAGATAAAATTGTCTGGTCTCTTCATCATCTGATACAGAGGGACCGCCTTCTCCCCCAACCAGCTGATAAACTGGCTTAGCGCTGCAATACGACCTGCCAGTCGTTGAACGTCATTGATACACCCCGTTTAGCCAGGGATGTAATAGCCTTGATCTTTTCCGGATTAGCTTCAGTACCCCTGTTAGACACTAGAAAACCCAAAAGCTTGCCAGCTGGTACACCAAACACACACTTGGCCGGATTAAGCATCATCTTATAAACCCTCAAATTATCAAAAGTTTCTTGCAAGTCAGCTATGAGTGTTTCTACTTTCTTGAACTTCACCACGATATCATCCACATAAGCATGAACATTGCGCCCAATTTGATTATGAAGGCAATTCTGCACACACCGCTGATAAGTCGCCTGGGCACTCTTGAGTCCAAAAGGCATAGATACATAGCAGGAGGCTCCAAAGGGAGTTATAAAAGCCGTTTTCTCCTGGTCCTTAACCGCCATTTTGATCTGATGATAACACGAATAAGCATCCAGAAAGCTCCACCGCTCACAACCCGCCGTAGCATCAATAATCTGATCAATACGGGGGAGGGCAAAGGGATCAGCTGGGCAAGCCTTGTTCAAATCTGTGTAGTCCACACACATACGCCAAGTGCCATTCTTCTTGAGTACCTGCACCGGGTTAGCCAACCACTCAGGGTGAAAGACCTCCACAATAAACCCTGTTGCCAAGAGCCGGGCTACCTCCTCACCAATGGCCTTGCGTCTCTCTTCATTAAAGCGGCGAAGAAACTGGTTGACCGGTTCAGACTTGGGATCAATATTAAGAGTGTGCTCAGCGAGTTTCCTCGGTACACCTGGCATGTCAGAAGGTTTCCATGCAAAGATGTCCCGGTTCTCACGGATGAACTCGATGAGCGCGCTTTCCTATTTCGGATCCAATTTAACGCTGATGCTAAACTGCTTGGATGAATCGCCAGGAACAAAATCAACCAACTTTGTCTCATCAGCCGATTTAAACTTTAAAGCCGGATCATGCTCTGTAGTGGGTTTCTTCAGAGAAGTCATATCCGCCGGATCAAATTTTAACTCCTATGTTGCACAAACCGACTTAGCATAAGCCGCATCACCTTCCTCGCACTCTGGAGCAACCTTGCGACTGCCATGAACCGTGATGGTCCCCTTATGACCCGGCATCTTGAGCTGCAGATAAACATAACACGGCCTTGCCAAGAACTTAGCATAGGCCGGCCGTCCAAACATAGCATTGTACGGACTTCTGATTTTTACCACTTCAAAGGTCAATGTCTCTGATCTTGAATCATGATCATCTCCATAAACCACCTCCAGAGCTATCTTACCGACCGGATAGGCCAATTTACCACGCACCACACCGTGAAAAACGGTGTTTGACGGCTTAAGATTTCTATCCGTTAACTCCATATGCCGGAAGGTTTCATAATACAAGATGTTGATACTGCTCCCTCCATCCATGAGCACCTTGGTGAACTTATAATCTCCAACCTGTGGTGCGACCACCAACGCCAGATGACCCGGATTATCAACCCGGGGCGGATGATCTTCTCGACTCCACACAATAGGTGATGTCTACTACACAACCTTCTTCTTGTAGACGTTGTTGGGCTTCCAAGTGCAGAGGTCTGTAGGACAGTAGCAATTTTCCCTCAAGTGAATGACCTAAGGTTTATCAATCCGTGGGAGACATAGGATGAAGATGGTCTCTCTCAAGCAACCCAGCAACCAAATAACAAAGAGTCTTTTGTGTCCCCAACACACCCAATACAATGGTAAATTGTATAGGTGCACTAGTTCGGCGAAGAGATGGTGATACAAGTGCAATATGGATGGTAGATATAGGTTTTTGTAATCTGAAAATATAAAAACAGCAAGGTAACTAATGATAAAAGTGAGCATAGACGGTATTGCAATGCTAGGAAACAAGGCATAGGGTTCATACTTTAACTAGTGCAAGTTCTCTCAGAAATAATAACATAATTGGATCATATAACTAGTGCAAGTTCTCTCAGAGATTATGGTAGGGTACGAAACCACCTCAAAGTTATTCTTTCGGATTGATCTATTCAAGAGTTTGTACTAGAATATCACCTTAAGACACAAATCAACCAAAACCCTAATGTCACCAGATACTCCATTGTCACCTCAAGTATACGTGGGCATGATTATACGATATGCATCACACAATCTCAGATTCATCTATCCAACCAACACAAAGTACTTCAAAGAGTGCCCCAAAGTTTCTACCGGAGAGTCAAGAAGAAAACGTGTGCCAACCCCTATGCATAGATTCATGGGCGGTACCCGCAAGTTGATCACCAAAACATACATCAAGTGGATCACGTGATATTCCATTGTCACCACAGATAAACACGGCAAGACATACATCAAGTGTTCTCAAATCCTTAAAGACTCAATCCGACAAGATAACTTCAAGAGGAAAACTCAATTCATCACAAGAGAGTAGAAGGGGAGAGACATCATAAGATCCAACTATAAAGCAAAGCTCCCGATACATCAAGATCGTGCCATAGAGAGAACATGAGAGAGAGAGAGAGATCAAACACATAGCTACTGGTACATAACCTCAGCCCCGAGGGTGAACTACTCCCTTCTCGTCATGGATAGCGCCGGGATGATGAAGATGGCCACCGGTGATGGATTCCCCCTCGTGAGGTCTTGGAGCAGGCTCCGAGAGGTTTTGGTGGCTCTGAGAGGCTTGTGGCGGCAGAACTCCCAATCTTTCTTCGTCTTCGATGATTTTAGGGTATATGGCAATATATAGGCGAAAGAAGTCGGTCGAGGGAGTCTCGAGGGGCCCACGAGACAGGGGGGCGCGCCTAGTAGGGGGGCGCCCTCCTATCTCCTGGCCTCCATGAAGCTTCCCTGGCTTGTACTCCAAGTCTCCCAGATCATGTACGTTCCAAAAATCACTCTACCGAAGGTTTCATTCCGTTTGGACTCCGTTTGACATTCCTTTTCTTCAAAATAATGAAATAGGCAATAAAACATCAATATGGGCTGGGCCTCCGGTTAATAGGTTAGTCCCAAAAGTAATATAAAAGTGTATAATAAAGCCCGTAATCATTCAAAACAGATAATAAAATAGCATGAATGCTTCATAAATTAGAGATACGTTGGAGACGTATCAGCATCCCCAAGCTTAATTCCTGCTCGTCCTCGAGTAGGTAACTGATAAAAGAAAGAATTTATGAAGTGTGAATGCTAGCAGGTGCACAAGTTTGATCAATGATAATTTCAAACACCTTTTCTAGCATGATTATATGTCATAACAGTAGTTCATCTCATAAAACTTCTCATGATCAAGTAACAAGCTATTCACATGTTAAAGCATAGACCATAAAATTTCTTGAAAACTAGCAAACTTCATTCTTAGTCATCAAACAATTACAATTCATCCTATTTTCAGGAAGGGTCTATGTCAGATCTTTGATTTAGCAAACTCCACATACTCAACTATCATATAGTGTTCTACAATGGCTAACACTCACGCAATACTTATGATTATGGAGTTTTAATCAGACACTGAGAAAGATAGGGGCTTATAATTTCGCCTCCCAACGTATTCACCTTTGGGTGATGTCAACAATAATAGTTCATGCTAACTTACATCCAATTGGATATATATATATATATATCAAGATCTTTCCAACACGAGGTGCTTGCCAAAGGATAAAATGAAAAAGGGAAAGGTGAAGATCACCTTGACTCTTGCATAAAGTAAAAGGCATAAAGTAAAAGATAGGCCCTTCGCAGAGGGAAATAGAGGTTGTCATGCGCTTTTAGGGTTGGATGCACACAATCTTAATGCAAAAGAACATCACTTTATATTGCCACTTGTATATGGACCTTTACTATGCAGTCCATTGCTTTTATTGCTTCCATAACAAGATCATATAAAGCTTATTTTCTTCACACTAATAAATCATGCATATTTAGAGAGCAATTTTTATTGCTTGCACCGATGACAACTTACTTGAAGGATCTTACTCAATCCATAGGTAGGTATGGTGGACTCTCATGGCAAAACTTGGTTTAAGGATATTTGGAAGCATAAGTAGTATCTCTACTCGGTGCAAGGAATTTGGCTAGCATGAGGGGAAAGGCAAGCTCAACATGTTTGAATGATCCATGACAATATACTTTAACTGAGATGTGAGAAAACATAACCCATTACGTTGTCTTCCTTGTCCAACATCAACTCTTTAGCATGTCATACTTAATGAGTGGTCACAATTATAAAATATGTCTAGGATAGTATATTTATATGTGAAATCTCTCTTCCGGTAACCACCGATGGGTGAGAACTTTGCCAATTGGTTCACCTCGTTCAACGAGCAGGAAAATGGTTCTCTTCGTCCCTCGCCCTTGGTACCGATGTTGTTGCCGATATAAATGACGGGCTATCCTCTGACATGCCTTGCTTACATGATCATGCAAGACGTCTCCGCCCTTCCTACTTTTAACCCACATGGTGGGCCCATAACCCACAGTTCCACATGATCGAAACCTGACTCTCCTGTACAACCCTGTTTCTAATGGTTATTTCTCACGCTTGGTTTTGGATTTAATTCACGGGCCACCTTTCTAGTGCTCCATTATGGTATCAGATGCAATACTTACTCTCGCTTCTCTGAACCCCTTTCTCAGTCTGGTTCAGACTTCGAGAAACTATCTATCCACTTGGAACCTCTTATTGTACCTTCATACCTTACTCTCGACATATTTTATAGGTTCAACTCGAGAGATACTCTTATTCTCATTCATGGGTTAACCCCAGATTGTTTCCCTCATAAGCACTCTGTCGTAGCCGAGTTGCCCCTTACCTATTCGTAAGTACGTTGGAGTTCCCAAAGAAAAGGATGACTTCACCATGATGACCTGAAGAAGAGAAATAAAGATGTCAATGTAATGGATCGACCTCTTCGAGAAGAGCAACCAAAGACGAGAAGATCCATTAGAATTTTGTAACCAAAACTTTCCCCCTTACACCCCTCTTAAATCTCGGGACGAGATTTCTTGTAGTGGAGGAGAATTGTGACGCCCGGATAACTAAGCTATAGTAACCCACTCCTAATGATGCCACGTCACCTGGGTTACTATTGTTAATCTCCCGATGATTCAATCCCGTTCGAATTTAAATTTTAAAATAAAACAAACAACAAAAGTTTTCAAACAATAAAACTAAAATGTTCGGGTTGTGCAAAATATTGCATAGATAATTATGGTGAAGGAACCACACTATTATAAAATGCTTAAAAACTATGAGATGAATAAAATAGTAGCAAAAACTATTATTTAAATACTTTAAATATTAAATAATTACAAAACTATTTTATTTTGGTTAGCAAATTTATGAGGCAGTGGCATAATCGGTAACATCAATTTAGGTGCCACTTTGGTATTTTGTTATCACTAGAATAAATAGCAACTAAAAGTAATGGAATAAATAAAGGGTAAAATAAAACAAGATGAATAAAAGGACCCCCCTGGCCAATTGGGCCTGACGGCCCAACCGGCCAACAACCCAACCGGCCCAACCCCCCTCCATATCCCCACCAGGGGGAAAACCCTAACTCCCCCGACAGCACGCTCCCCCCACTCCCCACATCTCTCCTCTCCCCTCCCGATCCAATCTGGATCGGGGGCTCGATACATGCCGGTGCCAAGACGCCGCCCGGAGCCCCCCCTCCGCCAGAGGACCGCCGTCACCGCGCTCGCCCCGGACGTCGTCGTCTCCACCACCACCGTCTTTGTCGTCCTCCTCCCCGACGCGGTCCACCGACCTCGACGCCGCCACGAACCGCCGTCGCCGAGCGCCATTCGCCGGACCTCCTCTATCATTGCCGGAACACCGTCCCTGTCCTCCTCCTCGACCCCCACTTCCCCGTGCCCTATGCTGCTCGGTGAGGACCCCGACCTCTTCTCTTTCCCCCGTCACCGAACGCACGCGCTCAGCGCTCCGCCGAATCCCCGCGACCGAGCTCGCGTTAGCCCTGCCCGAAGCCATGCCCATCACCGCACGCGCCGGCCTTCCCAGCTCCGGTGCCCGCCTCTGCCTACAGCGGCCGGCCGGCCGAACACCGTCGCCCCGTGCCCCTCCTCCACTTCTAGCCCCGTGGGCCTCCGCCGCACCGGCCTGCACCTCGCCGCCTCCCACCTGCAAGCGCCCGCCCTGTCTCACGCCGAGGAGCCTCTGCCCCTATCGCTGCGGCCTTGCGCGCCCGTCGTCCGTCTCTGGCCGCCATGCTGCATGTCGGCAGCCGCGACCCTTCCCATGCTCCTCCCGGTCGCAGCCGTCGGAGCTCCACGCCGGTGCACTGGCGCCCGCACCCACCAGCCGCCCCACGGCGCCCAGTCGGGTGCGCCCCCACGGGCCAGCGCCCGTTCGGGCTGTGCCTATTAGCACCCAGCACCCGTAACCTGCATGGGCCCACTGGTCGAATCACACGTGGGGCCCAGCCCCCAGAACGTTAAAAAAAAGAAAGAAAAGGAATTAAAAATATAATAATTAAAATATTAATTAATTAAAGAATTACTTAACATAATTAATCCGGATTAGATTAACCTAATAATCTAGTTAAAGCTAATTATCCCTGTTTAATTACTATGAGCCTATGACAAGCGGGACCCACTAGTTAGTTTGACCAGTCAACAATCAATGCTGACTGGGCTGTTGACTTTGACCGGCGCCATCAGACATCCTCTGCTGACTGGGCAGTTAACCAAGTTAACTGGGCCTACTGGTCAGGCACCCAAGCCCATCTGTGGGTACATTTCTATGTACCCATAGCATTTTAACATTTAATTTTTGAATTAAAAATAATTTAGAAAATGATTTAAAACTATAAAAACTAGTATAAAATAATCCGTAACTCGGATGAAAATACCTTGTACATGAAAGTTGCTCAGAACCACGAGACGAATTTGAATACACAGTTCGTTCATCTGCCATACATCCCTAGCATAGCGAACACACACCTTTCCCCCTCCGATTCACCTGTCCGAAAACACGAAACACCGGGGGTACCTTCCCGGATGTTTCCCCCCTTCGTCGGTATCACCTACTACCGCATTAGGGCACACCTAGCACTGCTTATTGCCATGTTACGCTTTGTGATGCTTTGATTGCTCTATTATTTATTGTGTTCCCCTTCCGTTACTTCTTTCCGGTAGACCCCGAGACTGCCGGTGACCCCCAGCTCGACTACGGTGTTGAAGACCCCTCCTTCTTGCCAGAGCAACCAGGCAAGCCCCCCCTTGATCACCAGATATCGCCTATACTTCTCTCTACTGCTTGCATTAGAGGAGTGTAGCATATTCTTTTCGGTTAATCCTATTACATTGCATAGCTTTGTCATTGTTGCTCTGATTTTCGATACCTTACCCGCAATCCTAAATGCTTAGTATAGGATGCTAGTTTATCATCAGTGGCCCTACATTCTTGTCAGTCTGCCTTGCTATACTATTGGGCCGTGATCACTCGGGAGGTGATCACGGGTATATACTATACATATCTACTATTCAGATGGTGTCTAAAGTCGGTGTCGGTGTCAAAACCGGCGGATCTCGGGTAGGGGGTCCTGAACAGTGCGTCTAGGCGGATGGTAATAGGAGACAAGGGACACGATGTTTTTACCCAGGTTCGGGCCCTCTCGGTGGAGGTAAAACCCTACTCCTGCTTGATTAATATTGATGATATGGGTAGTACAAGAGTAGATCTACCATGAGATCAAGGAGGCTAAACCCTAGAAGCTAGCCTATGGTATGATTGTTGTTCGTCCTACGGACTAAAACCCTCCGGTTTATATAGACACCGGATAGGGTTAGGGTTACACAGAGTCGGTTACAACGGTAGGAGATCTACATATCCGCATCGCCAAGCTTGCCTTCCACGCCAAGGAAAGTCCCATCCGGACATGTGACGGAGTCTTCAATCTTGTATCTTCATAGTCCAGGAGTCCGGCCAACGGTGATAGTTCGGCTATCCGGACACCTCCTAATCCGGGACTCCCTCAGTAGCCCCCGAACCAGGCTTCAATGATGACGAATCCGGCGTGTTGATTGTCTTCGGCATTGCAAGGAGGGTTTTTCTCCAAATCCTGTGTTGAATAGTGTCTAGCTTCTGATAAATATCGCGCTCCTCGGCTTCCACGCCCAATAATGTCCATCTTCCATGTGTTGAATGAATGTGAAAAGCCAGGGTATTTTTTCATTTACCCCCTAGCTGCGCAAATGAGCCGCCTATAAAAGGGACGGGGATCTAGATCCGAATCACACCATCCTCCCTTCGCGAGCATTCATCGGAGCGCCTCTGACAAAAATCCATTCCATCATGGACATTCGACGCGGCTCCTCCTCTCGTGCTACCAGCCCTCAGCCTAGAGATTGGGAGAGATGCTCGGTCCCGCATAGCGAGCTAGTGGTGCTCCAAACCAAGGGATTTCTCCCCCCAGCCTTCATGGTTCTGGTTCGAGCCGGACTCGCCACCTACAAGGGCGGAAAATAGGCGGAGAGCGTTCCTGATCCCTCCAAAGGAGAGCGGGTCTGCTTCGTCTCTTATCTGATCAGAGGAATCGGATTTCCAACACATCGATTTCTCCGGGGGCTCTTGGAGTTCTACGGCCTCTAGCTGCACCATCTTACGCCTGCCTCCATTCTGCACATTGCAGGCTTTGTGGCCCTATGCGAACTGTTCTTGGGCGTCGAGGCTCATTTTGCGCTGTGGAAGAGATTATTCTGCCTCGTCCCCCATTCTTATGAGGGGTCAATATATCAAGTGGGCGGAGCCGAGCTATGGCGCATCGCCGGGACCGGATACCTATCCGGAACCCCAAGGAAGGCGTCCGAAGACTGGCCTTCGGAATGGTTTTACATGGAAGATGTCCCGCTGCCGGATCCAGTTCGGATTGGCCTCCCGGAGTTCAGTAATGCTCCTCTGAAGAAACGCCTAAGTTGGCGTCTGCGGAGCCCTCAACGGGAGAATGACAGGGACGTCCTTTTCCTGATGGCTTGAATAAGATTATTGGCTTATTCCGGATTGACCATGATCGGGGTCATGGCCACATGCATTATGCGGGGGGTGGAGCCGCTCCAGTATAGGGGCCACCCATGTGGGATTTCAACGGGGAGGATGATGCCACCCGTCATGGCCGTAAGGGGCCGGGATCGGTCGTCGATTTGGTGAAGATCTTGTCCGCCCTGTACAAAGGGGAAAAGGAGGATTTTCTCCGTGTTAGTCCACTGAACGGGTTTTCTATGAACAATCCTCGAAGCTGGGTGAGCGGACATTTCTTTTTGCCTATCCGATTCACATTCCCATGGTTAAGTATCTCATTGTGTGATTTCAATGCAGGAACTGCGCCGGGCCGTAGAGGATATACACAGCCCGCCTTCACAACCCGAGGATCCGGAACGGTCCCTCGATCCGACCTCCAAAGAGGATCCAGACATAAAGGTGGAGCTGATCGATGGGGTGTTCCACCAACTTAGCATCGACAATGCTTTGGTCGCCATTATGGACGACTACCCCGGAATATTTACGGCTTCCTAGGTAACTGTGGCCGAAGTCCTGATACCATGACCCATCCGTGCTTATTTATGATCATGGCATACCAATGATGTTCCGCAGGAGGTGCCTTTGAGGCGGGAAGCTGAGCCCGCGCCGGCTGGCCAACAAGAGGCGGCTCGGCCCAGTAGGCGGAAAAGGAGTGCGGTGCGGATCGAAACGTCACCGCAACGGTATGGCGCACCACCGTGTTTCAAGGAAAGATTCCTGGAAGGCATACTAACGCTCGTGATCATTTCAGGAAAAAGAGCGCTCGCCGGACTGTGTCCGGAGAGGTTGCCAATCGAGCCTCCGCCGACCAGGCTTCAAAGCCAGGTCCGGAAAGGGAGGCGAACAAAAGGCGCGCGTCGGATGCTCCTCCAATGGAGGATGCCGATAGATTGTCCGCCACCAGGTCTGAGGTGGAGAGTGCCATGAATCACAGGCGCCGCTGGACAATTCTTCATGACGCATGTTTCTCCCAAGAGGCATTGAATGCCTTTAATTCGGAAGATGTGCACCTCCGTGCCGCTCAAGATGGTCTAGCCAGAGCCACGTAGCAGTATGTGAAAGACATACGGGTGAGGAATTTTGATAGTTATATATGCCAGTAGCCCCCGAGACTTAAAATAGTTAGAATAACTAATTTAAGGATCATTTGTTATGCAGGATCTTACAGAAAAGAATACCCAACTGTCCCAGGAGCTTCAAGAGTGCAAGGCCCAACTTGAGGCCGCACTGGCCGCCGCAGGGGGAGCCACAGAGACCCTCTCTGGTAATATATACGTCGAAATATAAGTAGTTTGTGAAGTGCGGCGTGTGTATAAGTCTGACAATAACGTTGCAGATGGCACCGGGGTAGATCCGGACAAGCAACATCTCCTGTGCCGGTTAAAAGCCGGCGAGAATGTGCTTACAAGGGTGCGGCAAGAGAAAAATAACCTCCAAGATGCCAACACCCAACTGGGTGAGGAACTAAAAGATGTTCGAGCCCGACTGTCTGACTTCGTTAAGGAGAATCGGCGACATCGTCGCGGCATTTTTAGTAAGTGCTTGAACGAGCCTTAAAAAAGAGTTCGGCGAGGTAGTCGACTAACAGAAATTTGTCTATAGGTATGCTCACAGGTCGTCCTGCAGAGGAAATGCCCGGTTCAATGGGTGACCTACTTCCCGAGCTGCTGCAACTGCACGAACGAGTTCGGCAGGCGATGAGAGGCGTCGCCCAGGCCTTGTGGCCATCCATCTCCCTACCCGAAGGCCTTGGAGAGCTTGTAGAGAAGATTCAGGGAGCGCGGCAGTGCTTCCGGCTATGGAAGATATCGGCCTGCCGTCAAGGCGCCAGGGAGGCCTGGGCCATGGTGAAGACGCGGTACACAAAAGCTGACCCAAACCACATGGCCGAGGTTGGACTTGTGGGGCGGATGGGAAGGAGATCCTGTGAGCTTAGTGTGCGGCCAAGTAGAGTTGGCATAAAGTATTCCCATGATTTGTAAACTAGACACCCTATTAGATGGTATTGAAGAGGAATACAATCAGTCAGTTTGACTATGTAATTTAAAATGACATGTAAAATGCCTTCTAGCCGGATTGTAGGTCGTTTGTCGTAGCGGACCTTTTTGCTTCAATCTCGGGACCCGACAGTCCGGAGTGTGTCCAATACCCTCGCGGTTATATAAAAAACCGGGGCATGCATGGAGACCAGGCGTAGGGGTCATTAGTGCTTTATCAGACAAGTGCCCAACTAGTTATGTTATATTACACATGGTTAGTAAGAAACATCTTCTAGGGAGAATAGTTCCGTTAGGGGTTCCTTTCCCTGGGAGGCATGCCCTAAAGTGCATGTCAGGACTGTGAAAAAAGCAGGAAAGCATCTGGGAGCAGATAAATAAATAGGTAAGAAATCGTCTTTTAGTTCACCGACCGAATATTCCCTTAAGATCGCTCGCTTTCGGCTTCACCCAGTCTGAGGTACACATCCGGCTGACCCGGCACTAACAATCGCAGAGGTGCTCCCTTTACCACCTAGCCGAACAATCGGGAACATAGGGGTAAGCACAGGAGCCAGGCAACCCAGCTTGGCCAAAACTTAAGTCATATCGATGCATATAATGGTGAATAAAAGGTACATGCGGAAGTGTGACACATGTGTTGGGCATAAAGCCCGTATAAATAAACAAAGCCCCCGTGTATAATGAGCATGAGTAGCACGTCAAGTGTGAACACAATGTGTTTAAGAAAAAAGGGAGGAGAAGGAGAGAAATAAAAGATAGCTAAAGTATAAAATGGCATAAAGCCCCTTGTATCTAGTTCAGAACATTAAGCTTCGTTAAAGAAGCCCCGGTATAATGAGCATGAGTAGCACGTCAAGTGTGTGCGAACAATGCATAAACGAGCCTCAAAGGCATTAAGAAAAAGGGAGGAGAAGAGAGAAATAAAAGATAGCTAAAGTATAAAATGTAGGCGGAGGAAGGAGGCGAACTTCGAGTCGGCGCTAGGCGTAGAATCTTTGGAGATAGGCTGCGTTCCATGGGTTCGGCTCGAGTCGGTTATCCGATCGTTTAGCAGACGGTATGCAGCTCCGCGGTCGGACTTGGTCGATGATGAAGGACCTTCCCATTTGGGCTTGAGTTTGTCCTTTTCCTTGTCCGGCAGGCGTAGAACTAGTTCACCAACATTGTAAGTTTTGGCCTGTACTTCTCTGCATTGGTATCTTTGAGCCTGCTGTTGATAGAATGCGGAACGATCTTTTGCCACATCGCGCTCCTCCTCTAAGGCGTCCAAACTGTCCTGCCGATCCAATTCGGCTTCTCTTTCTTCATACATGCGCATGCGAGGTGAGTCATGAATTATGTCGCAGGGCAAAACTGCCTCTGCGCCGTATCCAATAAAAAATGGTGTGAATCTGGTAGTGCAATTCAGCGTGGTCCGCAGCCCCCAGAGTACAGAGTCGAGCTCCCCTACCCAGTGCGTGTTAGATTCCTTGAGGGACCGCACTAGTCTGGGTTTAATGCCGCTCATGATTAGACCATTTGATCACTCGACTTGACCGTTAGTTTGAGGGTGATAGACCGAAGCATAGTCGAGCTTGATGCCCATGTTTTTGCACCAAAGTTTAACCTCGTCGGCCATGAAGTTTGTGCCGTTATCGGTGATGATGCTATGGGGGACGTCGTAACGGTGTACTACCCCTAATATGAAGTCTATCACGGGTGCTGTCTTTAAAGACGGGACGAGGCATCCTTCCTGATGGCGACGGCACAGAGGAACTCTCAATGAAAGCACCATTGTCGGTGTCAAAACCGGCACAGTTTTGACACCGACATTGGTGCTTTCATTGAGAGTTCCTCTATCTTGTCGCCGTCGAAGATACCTCATCCGTTACAAAGATGACACCATGCTAAAGGCTTTTGCCGCGGCTAGACTCTCCGGCTAGGCAATTTTCTTATGACGCTTGTTGGCGCGCGACTACCGAGTCATCGAAAGCAATCTTCACGTTAAACCCGAACGGCGAGCAGCTAGATCGATGGAGCTCTCCTCCTTAAGCGAGCTCTGGATCGCGCCATATACAGGAGTCACTAAAGACTACGATCAGATTGGGCCTAAAGCGACTTTTGCCACCGCGAGAGATCAACCGCTTGTTCGCCGCCGGACTTTCGGTCATCGAAAGCAATCTTCACGTTAAACCAGAACTGACGAGCAGCTAGATCCGATGGAGCTCTCCTCCTTAACGAACACTCCTGGATCGCACGCCTCGCCCAGGCTACCCACCACGTTCTTTGTCTTTGGAGGAACACTACGGCGACCCTTTTCTATATTAAGGACTAGCTATGTCGGATTCACGACCCCTCCATGCGGATTCCAGCGGAGGGGCGGGCGTCGATCAAGTCTGAACCTAAAGTCGAGCGTGGGCTGGATTCATTGGACAATATCCAAAACCCAAGCTTCCAAGTTAGGAAACTTTTCGGCCCTTGAGTCTTAGATTGGACGGGGTTCCGAATTTAATTCCACCCGTCATCCCAAACATAAGCAATCTATCCGAATCGGCAAGAGCCGCTGAAATAGTACACCATTACTAGGCGATTCCTCCACAGTTATGGACGGGGATAAAGGACTGCCGCAAGGAAGAGCGCAATTTCACTTTTCGCAATAATTGCAGGACAAGGAATCCTAAATGCCATAAGTCATCATGAAATTACACGCGCTGTGCCGACTTAGCGTCCATAATCTGAAGGTGTGCGATGGAGAGCGCTGAAAACTGAAACCAAATTTTGGGATAATCCGGCTCCGAATACAACCCTAGTCCAAAATAAAAGGGTGCATCATTGCGAGGCACACGGGTTAAATACCAAAAGCAAAAAAAAACCATAAAGACGCGGAACCGTCTTTGGAGGGATGGCTCAATGGACCTGCAAAATTCATAATCGAGGGCCCACTCCAACTCATAGCCTTCGAGCATGTTGGATACTACGGCAGGTGGCCAAAATTGGCGAAGAGCTTCTAGCTCCAGAGAACCAGCCCAGCAACACCTATACGGTATTAACAGTCTTTGAGACTTTCGCATCAAATAATATGCGGAAACGAACACTCCGTAGCCTTGTCGAAGTCTACCAAGTAGCAACAATAAACCCATGGAGTGACACGGCTATTACCTTTAATGCCAGTGACGGACCTAAATTCCGAACTGCCTGAGCACCAGCCGCATTGGTCCTCAGTCCAATAGTGGACGGCTTTCGCCTTACTAAGGTACTCATGGACGGTGGCAGCGGATTAAACCTCATTCTGAGAAACCCTTGAAAAATGGAAATAGTGGAGCCTCATTGGCGAAGCAGCACAACCTTTAGAGGAATCATCCCTAGTCGAGAAGCATGCCGCAGGAAAAATCACATTTGGATGTGGTGTTATTTCGCCCGATCGATTATAGGTCTAAGGAGGTCACGTTCCAAGTGGCCCCGTTCAGCAGCGGATATCACGCTTTATTAGGCGAGAGGCATTCACAATTTTCCAAGCTATACCCCATTACGGGTACATGAAGCTCAAAATGCCCGGGCCCAACGGAATCATCACTCTCGCCAATGATCCGGACATAACCTTTGCGTGCGAAAATAAGACAGCTGCACTAGCCCTCGAGGCACTATCCGAAGCCCTAGTGGCGAGGAACTCATCTGCGCAAGCTCCATGGTGAACGAGGGGCGATGTGATACTCGATAAGAGATCCAAGGCCACCTCTTTTAAGCCAGCGGACGAAATAGTCAAATTCCAAGTCCATCCAACGGACCCTACAAAGACGGCTTCCATTGGGGCACAGTTAAACCCTGATGTAGACGCCAGCTACGAGAATTCCTACGGGAAAATTGGGACATTTTGCACGGCACCCTTCGAGACATGCCAGAATCCCACCCGGTGGCGAGCACAGCCTAAATATCCTAAAAGGATTCAAGCCAGTCAAACAGGCTCTTCGGCGATTTTCCGAAACCAAGAGATAGGCAATGGGAGAGGAGCTAGCCAAACTATTGGAAGCCGGATTCATCAGAGATATAAATCATCCGGACTGGCTAGCAAACCTGGTGATGGTACCAAACAAGGATAATACCTGGCGCCTATGTGTCGACTTCAAGGACCTTAACAAGGCTTGCCCAAAGGACCCCTTCCCCCTCCCCCGCATCAATCAAATTATCGACGCTACCGCAGGACACGATTCATTGTGCTTCCTCGACGCGTACTCCGGCTACCACCAAATTAAGATGGCAGCGCCAGACCAAGCCGCAACGGCATTCATCACTCCATACGGACCATTCTGCTTCAACACAATGCCCTTCAGGCTCAAAAACGCCGGCGCAACATATCAGTGCATGATTCAGACATGTCTGGCAAACCAGATTGGCGAAACAGTGGAGGCATACATAGATGATGTGGTCGTCAAATCCAAGCATGTCGAAACTCTAGTAGACGACTTGAGGCTCACATTCGACAATCTCCAAACATACGACATTAAGCTGAATCCGGAAAAATGCGTCTTTGGAGTACCAGCCGGAAAGCTCTTGGGCTTCATTGTATCCGCTAGAGGAATTGAAGAAAACCTAGCCAAGATCCAAGCTCTGTCACAATTGGATATCCCAAAAGACCTCAAACAAATACAAAAATTGACTAGATGCGTGGTGGCTCTAAGCCTCTTTATCTCCCGTTTGGGAGAAAAGGCATTACCCCTTTATCGCCTCCTCTGGCGCACCGAACACTTCCAGTGGACGGATGCCGCCACGGCCGGACTCGAAGAAATAAAAGCCATATTGGCAACAAATCCGGTCCTGGCCGCACCCAACATGGGCGAACCAATGTTATTATATATCGCGGCAACACATCAAGTTGTAAGCGCGGTGCTCGTCGTCGAACGAGAAACGGATGGACACAAGTTCCCCTTTCAAAAACCAGTTTACTAGGTGTCCACTGTCCTAACTCCATGCAAGTCCCGATATCCACATTATCAAAAGATAGCGTACGCGGTGTTCATGGCATCCCGGAAGCTGCGACACTACTTTCAATAGTGTTCGATAATAGTAGCCTCTGAAGTACCTCTTAATGACATTATAAACAACCGCGACGTGACTAGCCGGATTGCAAAATGGGCCATCGAGCTCCTCCCATTTGACATAACCTACAAGCCACGGCGAGCCATGAAGTCGCAAGTTTTGGCCGACTTCGTCGCCGAATGGACTGAAGCCGAACTCCGTAAAATGCAGGCGCATATTCAATGGATCATGCGCCGACGGCTCCAAAATGTTGGCCGGCCTGGGGGCTGGCATCGTCCTGACGTCCCCAACCGGAGAAACAGTTCAATACGTACTCCAGATAATGTACACGGACTCCAACAACGCAGCTGAATACAAGGCCCTTCTACATGGCCTCCGGATGGCGGTCTCCATGGGCATTAAATGCCTAGAGGTGCGCGGGGATTCGAAACTCGCGATATCCCAAATAAATGGAGACTTTGACGCCAAGGATCCGAAAATGGCAGCTTACCGTAACGCCGTCCTAAAAATGTCACCTCGGACACACGTGCAAAGGAAGCCATACTCCACCATGAGCTCTCCTCTCCCCTCCTCTCCCCCCACCTGCTCCACCTTCCACCATGGATCTAGCCTATGATCCACGCCATGGATGGGCTCCTTCACTGGGATTTCAACCCTGGCCTTGCAGTGGCCGATCAGGTGCGTCGTCGGTTTGGAGAGACGGTTCATTTCTCTCCTTCATGTAAGACCAAGGAATTTTTCTTGGTTGTATCCTTCTCCTCAGCCTCTTTCCCCCTCAATGAGGAATCGGTGGGTGTGGCTCTGCAATGCTGAATTGGTGGTCATCATCTTGGTTTCAAAGTTTCTAAGATTTTTGAGAGATCATTTCGTTTCTCGGTGGCTGGAAACAAGGTTGGTCATTACATACATGGTCTCAAGGATCGTATTTGGCCATACTTCATTTGTCACTTTCACCTGTTCAATGGTCGTTTCAATGGGTTTAAGCATTTCGATTCTCGTTGGCATGCGGATGAAACAATAGATTCTATTGCTCATCGGAGTCCGGTGGCAGTGCGCACCACGCCTAAGGTTTTCTCACAGCCAGCAGGAAATGATCATTCTACCTCCATTGAGTTGCGCAAATTTGGTCTTATGCCTATTGCTTCTATGGATTTTGCTGACAAGAATAAGCATGAGGCTTCATGTTCTTCCGATGCACAACCAGAGCAGGAACAAGTTGTTCATCCCGTGGTACCTTTGGAATCAACAGACACGACCATTCAATGCCCCACTAATTCTACAGAGCATTTACTGCGGATTGGGTCCTTTCTATTCCCTTGTAATATTCTTTACCCTAAACTACCACAAAGTTTCCTTCTGTCGGCCTTCAAATATGCACCTCCATTCCAGTCTTCGCCACCTCTTCTCTCCAAGCCTCATATCGCGGATTTGTCGCGGGCAGCATATAATCCCAGGGAAGTTAATGATTTGATTCTTGCATGGGGTGTCCTGTGTGCTAAATGTTTACAATGGGGGCACGACAAATTTCATTGTCACGCCCGGATTATTTGCTTGCACTGTTCGGCACCGGGGCACAAAGGAATTAATTGCCCATCCAGAATTCGGGCTTCTTTGAATGGAAAGGCTGTTATGGGCTCGGATTCAGATTTTCCCGTCAAATCACATGACTCAGGGCAGTCCATCAATTTACCGGCTGTGCAGCAACCTTGCCCATCTACGTTGTCCAAGAGCCAAGCCACCTCCACCGTTCGATGTACTGCATGCGGGCACTACGAACACCTGGCACAATCTTGCTGGCGGCGCCGTTGGGCCCAACATTGGCAGTGGAGACCAAAACCCGCCCCGTCCACCTTTGACGCCCCGCCTTCCCCCCCCATTGCCCGCCCCGCTTCCCAATGAAACAGAGCGCTCTGCTCTAACGCCACCTTCGCCCCTGCAAAACTCCGCCGCCGCCGGCATCCCCGCTCCGCCCACCTCCATGGCCAACTATCCCATCAACCCGCTCCCCTACCTTCCTCCGGGCTGGTCCATTGAGCCAGGGCCAGCAGATCGCAAGGTTAGGGCGGACATGGCTGTCAATCCCATTCCGCCCCTCAACAACAACTTCCTCGCCATTGCTGAGGCCAGTCGGTTCGTGCCATTGCATCTTTGGGAAGATCTGCGCAACACGATTGAAGGCATGCTGCACGAGGCTGGACTGCACACCACTGAGACATCTGACCATCCATTGGGAGTGGGTATGTTTGCTTTTGCTAATTCTTTCCTCCGTGACACTGCAGTAAACACCACCTTCCAGCTTGATGAGGAGGATCTAATGATCTCCTTTGTGCGCCACAATGCTGCTCTGAATATGCGCCACACTACCTATGGCCCTGAACTTTGGCTTATGTATATTGGTTTTCCGGATGACTATCAGACTGATTTCTATCTTCAGCGCTCAGTGGATGATTATGGTAGATTAGTTACTTGGAACAGCCCTAATGCTGATCGCTCTGTGGTGCTGATTAAGGTCAGAGTGATTCACATGCGCCTCATTCCCAAAAGCATTGTCATCCGTCAGTTAGGTGGTGATAGAGCTTGCTGGACCGCTGCAGTTTTCATTCTCCGTGGTACTGATTGGAATGCTCATGACCCGGAAGTCCCTGTCGCTGATGAAGAACCACCTCCGGGCAATGGTGTTCCACACCCTATGTTTGGAGAAGGCCTTACGGCGGAGCAGCTTTACCAACAGCAACTATAGAATTGGCTGTTGCAGAATGGGATTGGGCAGGACCATGCGCCACATATGGCTACTCAGCAAGATGGGCCGCAGGATGCTCAGTGGGATCCATGGCCGCAGCCTCCGGCCCCGCAAATGCCTGCTGCTCTGTTTAATTTTCAGTCATGGCTCGCCGCTCAAGGTCTCCGTGTTCAGGACGGCATTCTGCCTGAAGATAATGTCTCTGACAGTCTGAACTCTGCTTGGTATGAAACTGATTCTTCGGCAAGCACACTTGGCTCCTCTTTGGATTCCATCAATCAAGTCAGCACCTTGCTTGTGGCTCCTTCTGTGGCTCAGAATGTAATCAATGTGGATGTTGCAATTTCGGCTGAAACTATGAATGTCAGTATCACAGTTGAGGGCATGGAGCTAGCGACAGTGCTAACCTCAGACTGGATCCCCAGGAATGTCTTCACTGCTTACCTTTCCAGGTCCATCCTGTCTTTTACTGCTTCTTTTGGACCGTGGAGCTCTGGATATGGATTGTCTCCTCTGGCATTTCAGTTGGCCCCTACCCGTTCAATCCTTCAAGTGACCAGGCAGTCCACCACCCATATACTCTGTTTCTCACCGCGTATTCTGCAGGCCGCACCATCTTCGGTGCACATCAGTGAGGTGGCAGCGGATGAAGAGCATCTTGCAATCCAACCTTCTATGCAGCCTGGTGTACTTTCTCTGGATTCTGTTGACAGTACTGAAAGGCTTCTGCTGCCCCCAAGCAACATTGGTATCAGGGATGTGGAACACTCAGATACAATCTCTACTCCAACAGACGCTGCATTTTCTGATACTGTTTCTAGCCTGGTGCCACCGGCAGATTCTTTGGACGGGCCTCCGCTGGCCTCCAACTCCAACCTGGAGATTTCTTCTGAACTGGGCCTTGCGCAAGTGCTATCTGACGCACCAGCTACATCTGCAGCACGTACTAGGCGTTCAAAACTCAAGGCTCCTGTTGTAACTACCGAGGTCAGGCGCAACACTCGATCGACGAGGTTTGATGGCTTCAGAGTGCCACAAATTTCTGATGCTCGCCCTACTGCCTCCAAAGTAAAGCCCAGGGTGATACCCTCTGCTGCAGCCTCCAGCTCTGCAGCCATGGACCAGGTCCCTCCACCTACCCCTCTCAGTACCATGCAGGAAATCGGCGTTATCTTGTGCTGTTGTCCCTTGAGGCTGACGAAGCTGCCACCTTGCCTCAAGATATGGCTACCATCCACAATAGCCCGCCTGAAGGATCATCTTCATCTTCGGCTTAATATCACGGTTCTTAATGCCATTTTGCGTAGTTGGAATGTACTATGTTGGAATGTGCGTGGGTTAAATTCGGACAAAAAGTTATTAGCGCTGTCGAATGCGATCTCTGTTAGTGGGTGTGCCATCGTTTGCTTACAGGAGACTAAAAAACCTGTGATCGATCTCGCGTTTATTAAAACTTGCTACCCTAAGCGTTTCGATAAGTTTGCTTATATTCCTTCTCGCGGGGCGTCGGGTGGTTTGCTCACTGTTTGGAACAGCTCTCTGTTCTCAGGGTTAGTTGTTGTCCAGGAAGAGTTTGTTCTTGGCATTCAGTTCACCAGCGCCATTTCAGCCCAAGCATGGACGCTGTTCAACATCTATGGTCCCTGTACTGGGCCTGCTAGGGATAACTATACCCAGTGGCTGTATGACAGGGACATTCAGGCACAGGAAGATTGCTTATTCCTTGGGGATTTTAATTACATCAGAGGGCCAGAAAATCGGAACAAGCCAGGTGGTGATATACATGAAATGTCCACTTTCAATGACATCATTCGCAAACTGAACCTAGTTGAATTACCCATTAAGGGTAGGTTATACACTTGGAGTAACATGCAAAATGATCCACTCCTCGAGCAGCTCGACTAGTTCTTCACTTCCATGCACTGGACAAGTATTTACCCCAATACAATGGTCAAACCCCTATGTAAACCTACGTCTGATCACACACCTTGCGTGGTCACCATTGAGACTAAAATCCCTCGGGCTAAGTTATTTAGGTTTGAATCATACTGGCTTTTGCATCCGGGCTTTATGGACGTGGTCAAACGTGTTTGGGATAAACCAATTGCAATGCAGAATGCTGCTACTGTGCTTTGCCGAAAATTCAAACGGCTGCGACAGGAGCTCAAAACTTGGAGCAAAAGTATCTCACGTTTATCGGTGGCTATTGAAAACACTAACAAAACATTGGAGGAATTGGATGCACTAGAAAATCTAAGGGCTCTCACAATTCCTGTGAACAACTTTCGCAAGATCATTAAAAACCATCTCCTCCCGCTCCTGGGGTACCAGAAAAAGTATTTGAAAGAAAGATGTACTGTCAGGTGGGTTAAGTTTGGTGACGAAAATACCAAGTTCTTTCAGGCCATGGCTACTGATAGATATCGTAAAAACAACATTGCTACACTGCAAACGCCGGAGGGCTTGGTTGTGGAAGATCATAATGGAAAGGAGGCCTTGCTCTTTCATGCATACTCAGACAGATTGGGCTCTTCTAGCACTACTCACATGCACTTTTATCTCCTATCCTTAATCACATGCAATGCAAATTTAGATCATCTCACGCTTCCCTTCACGCATGAAGAGATTGATTTGGTTGTTAAAGAAATGCTAGGCCATCGGGCGCCTGGACCAGATGGTTTCAGTGGTCTGTTCCTCAAAGCTTGTTGGCCAATCATTAAAAATGATTTCTACACGTTATGTGATCAATTTCATGCAGGAACACTTAATCTCCAGAGCATTAATGAGGGATTGATTACTCTTATCCCAAAGAATGGATCCCCATCCACAGTTAGTGACTACAGGCCAATCACTCTACTAAACTGCTGTCTTGAGCTCATTACCAAATTGCTGGCTAACCGTTTACAGAAAGTCATCTTGCAAATTATCCACCGTAACCAATATGGATTCATCCGTGGAAGATCTATACAAGACTGTCTTGCGTGGACTTTTCAATACATTCACCAGTGCCAGGCCTCCAAGCGACCGATTGTCCTGCTAAAGCTCGATTTTGCTAAGGCTTTCGATACAATTGAGCACGATCCCATGATCAACATCATGAAGCATATGGGCTTTAATGATAGGTGGCTTTCGTGGATAAAGACCATTTTCTCCTCCGGTCGATCCTCGGTGCTCTTAAATGGTGTACCCGGACGACAATTTCATTGCAAGCATGGTGTTCGCGGGGTGACCCATTATCTCCGCTAATATTTGTATTGGCGGTGACCTTCGCAATCGGCCATCAATGAAGCTTCTGAGGAAGGCAGAATTCAACTACCCTTTCCAGCCACGGGTCAAATGGACTACCCGATTGTCCAATATGCGAGCGATACAATCCTGCTTATGCCTGCGTGCCCTCAACAAGCCGTGATCATCAAAGGCATACTTACCAAATATGCACAGTCCATCGGCCTAAAAATCAACTTCCACAAGTCCACACTTATTCCCATAAACTTGGATGCGGATCTAAGCGCCCAACTTGTGCTATCTTTCAAAGGCAGTTGGTTCCATGCCATTCACTTACTTGGCTTACCTCAGGCACGACTAAACCTACGCTTCAGGACTTTATGCCACTTGTCAGCATGATGGAAAGAAGCTTGTCATCAACGTGGTCACTAATGTCACAAGCTGGCAAACTAACTCTTCTCAACTCCACAGTTACCTCGCTGCTCATTTATGCCATGTGCACGTTACACTTCCCCCCGAAGCTCATTGAACTACTGGACAAAATTAGGCGCCGATGCTTATGGATTAAAAAGACTGACCAAGGAGATAAGTCAAACTTGCTTGCAGCCTGGGATATGGTGTGTAAACCTAAAAACAAGGGAGGGCTAGGAGTGCTGAATTTGCGTATCCAAAATGAAGCTTTACTCATGAAGTTTCTGCATAAGTTCTACAACAAGTTGGATATACCGTGGGTGAAGCTCACCTGGGACTCTTATTACACCCAAAAAGTACCTCATGCCTCGGATCCAGTCGGCTCATTCTGGTGGAAGGACATACTCAAACTCACACCTAAGTTTCGTGGGGTTTCTCAAATCAAAATTGTGTGTGGCACCACGACTTTGTTTTGGAAAGATCTATGGTCAGAGCAAATCATGCAAGACTCCCATCCTAGGGCCTTCTCCCACTCTCTCAATGAGGATGTTTCGGTCCAACAGTTCCTGGGCATATCTTCCCTACATGAAACGTTCCACCTACCATTAACCCCTCAAGCACTGGATGAGGTTAGAGACCTGCAAACACTCACTGCTCATCTACAACCGTCCTCATCATCCACGGATATTTGGCATTACGTGTGGGGTAAGACAATCTATAGATCATCGGACTACTATAAGTTCTTCTTCAAAAATGTCCAAGTGCAGCAGATATTTGGATGGATTTGGGACTCAAAATGCACGATGAAGTTGAAAGTCTTTGCTTGGTTGCTCTTCTACGACAGACTCAATACGAGGAACATGTTGAAACGGCGGCACTACAACATAGGGGATGACCACAATTGCCTCCTATGTGGTTTGAACATCGAGGAAACAGTGGAACACATGATCTTTACATGCACTTTCAGTAAACTTTGTTGGGCCAAACTTGGGCTTGACTGGGAACCTTTCCTGGGCCGAATACAAGCTGTACAAGATCACAGAAACTCTCATCACACCCCACTGTTTCTAGAGAAATTCATTGTGGCGGCTTGGAGTATTTGGAAGGAGAGGAATAACAGGCATTTTCGAGCGATAGCACCTTCACTAACCTCCTGGCTGGACAGATTCAAGAAGGACTTTGGTCTTCTCCAACATAGAGTCAAAGAGGAGCATAGGCTCCTTGTGCTGAACCTTGTGCACTCCCTTTAGTGGTTTTACTCTGTTTTACTTAGTTCTGCTTGCCACAAAGTTGGCAACTTGTATACTATCCCCCCTCCCCCCATCATGTAAAAAACCCTTGTACAACCTTTTCTATTATATATATAATATAGCAACACAGTAGGAGCCTTTCCTACTGTTCCTGGTCAAAAAAAATGTCACCTCGGTTTGAAGGGCTTGAATTTCACCATATAGCCCGGGATAATAACCAGGCGGCGGACGTATTGGAACGCATTGGTGCAAAGCACGATGCCGTCCCTCCCAATATCTTCCTAGAGCGTCTGTTCAAGCCATCCGTACTATGGGAAGGGGAGTCCGGAAACAACAATCCGGACCCAACCGCACCACCCAACACCGAACATTCTGACACAATCGATGGTTCTGCCAATGAAATAACACATTCAACCCACGAAATAATGGCAGTCATTGCCCCATGGACGGAAACATTCCTAGCCTACTTAACTAGGCAGGAACTTCCCGAGGACCAAAACGAGGCCCGCTGCATAGTACGACGATCTAAAGCCTATAAGGTCCGTGAGGGAGAGCTTTATAAGAAAAGCACAACCGGAGTCCTTCAAAGGTGTATCTCCGAAGAGGAAGGGCGAAATCTTCTGGCTGAAATTCATGCCGGACTCGGCGGGCACCACGCCGCAGCCCGGGCCCTTGTAGGCAAGGCCTTCCGTACAGGATTTTATTGGCCGACGGCCCGGACAGATGCTCAGGACTTAGTCCAACGATGCGTTGGTTGCCAGCTCTTTGCTAATCAAAGCCACATGCCACCCACCACCCTCAAAACTATACCCATCACCTGGCCGTTCGCGGTCTGGGGGCTTGACATGGTTGGACCCCTTAAAGGAGGAACCCACAAGCAAAAATACCTATTGGTCATGGTGGATAAATTCACCAAATGGATAGAGGCCAAGCCAGTTAAGACGGCCGAATCCGGACCCGTGATAAACTTCATATCAGGGGTAGTACACCGTTACGGCGTCCCCAATAGCATCATCACTGATAACAGCACGAACTTCACGGCCGACGAGGTTAATCTCTGGTGCAAAAACATGGGCATCAAGCTTGACTACGCTTCAGTCTATCACCCTCATACTAACGGTCAAGTCGAGCGAGCAAATGGTCTAATCATGAGCGGCATTAAACCCAGACTAGTGCGGTCCCTCAAGGAATCTAACACGCACTGGGTAGAGGAGCTCGACTCGGTACTCTGGGGGCTGCGGACCACGCCGAATCGCACTACCGGATTCACACCATTTTTTATGGTGTATGGCGCAGAGGCAGTTTTGCCCTGCGACATAATTCATGACTCACCTTGCGTGCGCATGTACGAAGAAAGAGAAGCCGAGCTAGATCGACAGGACAGTTTGGACGCCTTAGAGGAGGAGCGCGACGTGGCAAAAGCTCGTTCCGCATTCTATCAACATCAGGCTCGAAGATATGAAAGCAGACAAGTACAGGCCAAAACTTACAATGTTGGCAAATTAGTTCTACGCCTGCCCGACAAGAAAAAGGACAAACTCAAGCCCAAATGGGAAGGTCCCTCCATCATCGACCATTTCCTGACCGGCGGAGCATACCGTCTGTGAAACGTATCGGATAACCGACTCGAGCCGAACCCATGGAATGCAGCCTGTCTGCAAAGATTCTACGCCTAGTGCCGGACTCTCAGTTCGTCTCCTTCCTCCGTCTTTGATTTCTCTCCTTCTCCCTCCTTTTTCCTTAAAGCCGTTGAAGGCTCATTTGCGCACTGTTCGCAAACACTTGACGCGTTATCCGCGCTCAGTATACCTGGGGGCTTCTTTAACAGAAGCTTATTTATACGGGCTTTATGCCCAACACATGTGTCACACTTCCGCATGTACCTTTTATTCACCATTATATGTATTGATATGACTTAAGTTTTGGCCAAGATGGGTTGCCTGGCTCCTGTGCTTACCCCTACATTCCCGATTGTTCGGCTAGGTGGTAAAGGGAGCACCTCTGCGATTGTTACCACCGGGTCAGCCGGACGTGTACCTCAGACTATGTGAAGCCGAAAGCTAGCATTCTTAAAGGAATATTCGGTCGGTGAATTAAAAGATGAATTCTTACTTATTCATTTATCTGCCCCAGATGTTTTTCTGCTTTTTTCGCAGTCTGGACATGCACTTTAGGGCATGCCTCCCAGGGAAAGGAACCCCTAACGGAACTATTCTCCCTGGAAGATGTTTCTTACTAACCATGTAATATAACATAACTAGTTGGGCACTTGTCTGATAAAGCACTCATGACCCCTACGCCTGGTCTCCATGCATGCCCCGGTTCTTACATAACCACGAGGATATTCAGACACACTCCGGACTGTCGGGTCCCGAGGTTGAAGCGAAAAGCTCTGCTACGACAAACGATCTACAATCCGGCTAGAAGGCATTTTACATGTCATTTTAAATTACATAGTCAAATTGATTGATTGTATTCCTCTTCAATACCATCTAACAGGCTGTCTAGTTTACAGTCCCGCTAGGAATACTTTGTGGCCAACTCTACTTGGCCGTACACTAAGCTCACAGGGATCTCTTTCCCATCGGGCCCAACAGGTCTGACCTCGGCCATGTGGTTTGGGTCAGCCTTCGTGTACCGCGTCTTCACCATGGCCCAGGGCCTCCCTAGTGCCTTGATGGCAGGCTGATATCTTCCATAGCTGGAAGCGCCGCCGTGCTCCCTGAAGCTTCTCTGCAAGCTCTCCAAGACCTTCGGGTAGGGAGATGGATGGCCTCCAAGGCCTGGGCGACGCCTCTCATCACCTGCCGAACTCGTTCATGCAGTTGCAGCAAGTCGGGAAGTAGGTCACCCGTTGAACCGGGTATTTCCTCTGCAGGACGACCTGTGAGCATACCTACAGACATATTCTGTTAATCGACTTCCTCGCCGAACTCTTCTTTTCATAAGTTCGCTCAAGCACTTACTATAAATGTCGCGACGAAGCCGCCGATTCTCCTTAACGGAGTCAGACAGTTGGGCTCGAACATCCTTCAGTTCCTCACCCAGCTGGGTGTTGGCATCTTGGAGATTATTTTTCTCTTGCCGCACCCTTGTAAGCACATTCTCGCCGGCTTTTAACCGGCGCAGGAGCTGTTGCTTGTCCGGATCTACCCCGGCGCCATCTACAATGTTATCGTCAGACTTATACACATGCCGCAGTTCGCAAACTACTTCCCTTTTAAAGCGTATATTACCAGAGGGGGTCTCTGTAGCTTCCCCTGTCGCGGCTAGTGCGGCCTCAAGTTGGGCCTTGCACTCTTGAAGCTCCTGGGACAGTTGGGTATTCTTTTCTGTAAGATCCTGCATAACAAATGATCCTTAAATCAGTTATTCTAACTATTTTAAGTCTCGGGGGCTACTGGCATATATAACTGTCAAAATCCCTCACCCGTATGTCTTTTACATACTGCTCCGTGGCTCTGGCTAGACCATCTTGAGCGGCACGGAGGTGCGCATCTCCCGAATTAAAGGCATTCAATGCCTCTTGGGAGAAACATGCGTCACGAAGAATTGTCCGGCGACGCCTATGATTCATGGCGCTCTCCACCTCAGATTTGGTGGCGGACAATCTGTCGGCATCCTCCATTGGAAGAGCATCCGACGCGCGCCTTGTGTTCGCCTCCCCTTCCAAACCTGGCTTTGGAACCTGGCTGGCGGAGGCTCGATTGGCAACCTCTCCGGACACAGTCCGACGAGCGCTCTTTTTCCTGAAAAAATCACTAGCGTTAGTATGCCTTCCAGGAATCTTTCCTTGAAACACGGTGGCGCGCCATACCGTTGCGGCGACGTCTCGATCCGCACGCACTTCTTTTCTGCCTGCTAGGCGGAGCTGCCCCTTGTTGGCCAACCGCCGCGGGCTCGGCTTCCCGCCTCAAAGGCACCCCCTGCGGAACACCATTGGTATGCGGTGATCAGAAATAAGCACGGATGTGTCATGGTATCAGGACTTCGGTCACAGTTACCTAGGAAGCTGGAAATATTCCGGGGTTCCGGATAGATATCCGGTCCCGGCAATGCGCCATAGTTCGGCTCCGCCCACTTGATATATTGACCCCTCCTGAGAACGGGGTACAAGGCAAAACAATCTCTTCCACATCGTGAAATGAGCCTCAATGCCCAAAAACAGCTCGCAAAGGGCCACGAAGCCTGAAATATGCAGAATGGAGGCAGGCGTAAGGTTGTGCAACTGGAGGCCATAGAACTCCAGGAGCCCGCAGAGAAACGGATGAATTGGAAATCCGAGCCCCCTTATCAGATAAGAGGCGAAGCATACCCGCTCTCCTTTGGAGGGATCGGGGACGCTCTCCGCCTGCTTTCCCCCCTTGTAGGTGGCGAGTCCGGCTCGAACCAGAACCATGAAGGCTGGGGGAAGAAATCCCTTGGTTTGGAGCGTCACTAGCTCGCTGTGCGGGACCGAGCATCTCTCCCAATCTCTAGGGTGAGGGCTGGGAGCGCGAGAGGAGGAGCCACGTCGACTGTCCATGATGGAATGGATTTTTGTCAGAGGCACTCCAATGAATGCTCGCGGAGGGAGGATGGTGTGATTCGGATCAAGATCCCCGTCTCTTTTATAGGCGGCTCATTTGCGCAGCTAGGGGGGTAAGTGTAAAAATACCCTGGCTTTTCGCATTCGTTCGACACGTGGAAGATGGACATTATTGGGCGTGCAAGGCAAGGAGCGCAACATTTATAAGAAGCCGGACACTATTCGACAAGTATATGGAATTTGGAGAAGAACCCGCCTTGCAATGCTGAAGACAATCTACGCGCCGGACTCATCGTCATTGAAGCCTGGTTAAGGCTCTTGAGGAGTCCGGATTAGGGGTGTCCGGATAGCCGAACTATCATCTTTGGCCGGACTCCTAGACTATGAAGATACGAGATTGAAGACTTCGTCCCGTGTCCCGGTGGGACTTTCCTTGGTGTGGAAGGCAAGCTTGGCAACACGGATATGTAGATCTCCTACCATTGTAACCGACTCTGTCTAACCCTAGCCCTCTCCGGTATCTATATAAACCGGAGGGTTTTAGTCCGTAGCACGAACAACAATCATACCATAGGCTAGCTTCTAGGGTTTAGCCTCTCTGATCTCGTGGTAGATCTACTCTTGTGCTACCCATATCATCAATATCAATCAAGCAGGAGTAGGGTTTTACCTCCATCGAGAGGGCCCGAACCTGGGTAAAAACATCGTGTCCCTTGTCTCCTGTTACCATCCGCCCAGACGCACAGTTCGGGACCCCCTACCCGAGATCCGCCGGTTTTGACACCGATAGTCGGCATGTATTGCGGCGGGTTATCTTTTCGTCAAGGCAGGTCCGTCACCCGTGGCTGATCCGGCGCTCCTGTCCCAGGTGCTTCTGTCCAGTTTACCGCTACAGGATTACTGGGTCCTGCTCCTGGCGTGTTGAAGAGATTCATTGCTTCATAAACCGGTGGTAGACGAGACCGGTGCCTCCTCCTCAACACCTCTTTCGAAGCCTTCTAATCCGTCAAGAGCCGGTAATTCTCCGCCTGAATCCGCTATGACTGGGCATCTAAAGTGGCCTGTTCATCAGCCATCCTAGTTTCCTCAGCTGCCAAGTCCTCCTTGGCCTCAGTTATCTGATCTCACAGCTTTGTGACCTCCGCATTATGCCGATCTTGAGTCTCCGGGGTAATTGCTGTGGTCAACAACGTCGTCCAGGCGTCCAATAAACCGGATAGAACTTGATCCGGCTGGCACGCGGGGCCTCCTGCCCCTGCTGGTGATCCGGAAGTCTTCGCTGCTGCAGTTAAAGATGGCAATGTGGGCTGTGTGCCGGCCATGAAGATCGCAACCCGGTTTGGCGGTTCAAGGGGGTCCGGAATACTGTCGCCATCGGAACAGCCCCCGAATTGGCCATCTTGTAGCTGGTACAGTGACTCGGTCTCGTTGGTGGATGATTCGCTATCAGAGTAAATGACCATCTCACCATCGGATACTGGTTCAGATTCCGCACCATGGATGAATCCCACGAACGCATGTTTCATGGCAGGTGCTGAGCCGTCTCGATGAGGTCGGTGCAGATGTCCGGCTCAGGGCCCGATTCGCCGATCTTGCCGACGAAGACGTGAATTCCTCCAAAGGGGACCCGGTATCTGTACTCGATTGAGCCGGCCTCGGGGCCCCAGCCTGCGTCGTCGATGAAGAGTTTGCCGCGACGACTCTTTGTCATCCGGCCAACCGCGTATCCCTTGAGTCCTTCAAAGTTGCCCTTCTAGAACTCGAAACCATCATGTGATAGCCCCACGGTGGGCGCCAACTGTCTTGGAATTAACACGTCAGATGTCCTAGTGAGAGGACTTAGTCATGGAGCCATCGCAACGAGAATAGCTTAAAGGGGTTAAACCGGATAAAGGACACGGGGAGTTTATACCGGTTCGCCCCCTTGCGGTGAAGGTAAAAGCCTACGATCCAGTTGTGGTGAAATTGATGGGGTCTCGATGAGCAGGGAGCGAATCCGCTTTACCTATCTCTCGAGTTGTTGTTTCTTGTCCCTGAACCGCCACCGGGTCGTCCCCTTATATACACAGGTTGATGCCCGGTGGTTTACAAAATACCGAGGCCGGCTCATACACGTGTTCGGCTCGGTTTCTAGATTTCCCTAACTTACAACTCAAGTTACATAACTCCTGGCGGTTTATGTCTATGGGCTTTAATCCGCCCTTGGGCCCCAGGCCTCTAAGATTCAATAGTAGAACGCCATACTCCTTGTCTTCACGGGCTTCAATATGGATGAGCATAACCCGGCCCCTCCTGGGCGGTTTATGCTTAGTAGTTATATCCCGAACAGTCAAGCTAGTTTTCATCACGCTCATATGATTCGCGTTCGTTACATTGATAATTTGATATGTGGCTAGACCAGTTTTTGGGTGCTGCCCTTCCTTGGACAAGCATCCCACTTATGATTAACTACTCTCGAAAGCATCCGCAACTACGAAAGAAGAGTTAAGGTAAACCTAACCATAGCATGAAACATATGGATCCAAATCAGCCCCTTACGAAGCAACGCATAAACTAGGGTTGAAGGTTCTGTCACTCTAGCAACCCATCATCTACTTATTACTTCCCAATGCCTTCCCCTAGGCCCAAATAATGGTGAAGTGTCATGTAGTCGACGTTCACATGACACCACTAGAGGAAAGACAACATACATCTTATCAAAATATCAAACGAATACCAAATTGACATGACTACTTATAGCAAGACTTCTCCCATGTCCTCAGGAACAAACGTAACTACTCACAAATCATATTCATGTTCATAATTAGAGGGGTATTAATATGCATGAAGGATCTGAACATATAATCTTCCACCGAATAAACCAACTAGCGTCAACTACAAGGAGTAATCAACACTACTAGCAACCCACAGGTACCAATCTGAGGTTTTGGGACAAAGATCGGATTCAAGAGATATACTAGGGTTTGAGAGGAGATGGTGCTCGTGAAGATGTTGATGGAGATTGACCCCCTCCTGATGAGAGGATCGATGGTGATGACGATGGTGACGATTTCCCCCTCCCGGAGGGATATTTGCCCGGTAGAACAGCTCCGCCAGAGCCCTAGATTGGTTTCGCCAAGGTTCCGCCTCGTGGCGGTGGTGTTTCATCCCGAAAGATTCCTCCTTATTTTTTCCAGGGCAAAAGACTTCATATAGCCAAAGATGGGCACCGGAGGCCTGCCAAGTGGCCCACGAGGCAGGGGCATGCACAGGGGGGTAGGGCGCGCCCCCACCCTCGTGGACGGTGGGTGGCCCCCTTTGGTATTTTCTTCGATCAGTATTTTTTATTAATTCCAAAAATAACTTCAGTGGAGTTTCAGGACTTTTGGAGTTGTGCATAATAGGTCTCTAATATTTGCTCCTTTTCCAGCCTAGAATTCAAGCTGCCGGCATTCTCCCTCTTCGTGTAAACCTAGTAAAATAAGAGAGAAAAGGCATAAGTATTGTGACATAATGAATAATAACATCCCATAATGCAATAAATATCAATATCAAAGCATCATGCAAAATGGATGTATTAGAGGCCAAGGAAGAATAAGAAGGAGGGGGCTCTCTCCCCCTCTCTCTCGGTGGCGCCGGAACAACGCCGGGGCCATCATTCTGATGACAACCTACACCAACAACTTTGCCGCCGTCATCACCAACTCTCTCCCCCCTCTATGCAGCGGTGTAACACCCCTTCTCCCTGCTATATTCTCTACTTAAACATGGGCTAAATGCTATATGGCTATCCTATGATGTTTGAGTAGATCCGTTTTGTCCTATGAGTTGATTGATGATCATGATTTGTTTGAGTTGTATGTTTTATTATTGGTGATGTCCTATGGTGCTCCCTGTATCGCGCTAGCATGAGGGATCCCCGCTATAGAGTTGCAATATGTTCATTACTCACTTATGGTGGGTGGCGTGCGTGACAGAAGCACAGACCCTAGTAAGTAGGTTGTTTGCGTATGGGAGTAAAGAGGACTTGATACCTTATAATGCTATGGTTGGGTTTTACCTTAATGATCTTTAGTAGTTGCAGATGCTTGCTAGAGTTCCAATCATAAATGCATATGATCCAAGTAGAGAAACTATGTTAGCTTATGCCTCTCCCTCATATAAAATTGCAATAATAATTACCGGTCTAGTTATCGATTGCCTAGGGACAAATAACTTTCTTGTGAGAAAAAGCTCTCTACTATAACTAACTTAGTTCTTATTTATCTAAAAAGCCCCTAGTTTTTATTTACGTGCTCTTTATTATGTTGTAAACCTTTCCTGGAACACCAACAAAGTACTTCTAGTATCATACTTGTTCTACGTAAAGCGAACGTTAAGCGTGCGTAGAGTTGTATCGGTGGTCGATAGAACTTGAGGGAATATTTGTTCTACCTGCTCCTCATTGGGTTCGACACTCTTACTTAACGAAAGAGGCTACAACTGATCCCCTATATTTGTGGGTTATCAAGACCTTTTTCTGGCGCCGTTGCCGGGGAGCAATACAGTGGGGTGAATATTCTCATGTGTGCTTGTTTGCTTTATCACTAAGTAGATTTTATTTGTTGTTCTAAGTTGTTCTCTATCTTTAGTTATGGATATGGAACAAGAAATACAAAAAAAATTAGATGTACTTGCTACTTAAGGAGATGGGGAACCTCCTAAAACCCTCGATGCTCGTTATGTGGAAAATATTAAACACTACTTTGATAATCCCGAGAAAACCCCGTTCAACTTGATAATGGGAGACATGTTGGATCGACGTGAATACTTTAGGGATTATCGCTTGACTCCATAAGGGAAACTATTATGCGATCAAATTCATATGTTGCATTGGTATGCTTGGAATTTATGTCGGAGATATGATTATATACTTGTTGTTGTAGGATGAAGGATCCACACCTTCCCTTTCCATGTAAATTTAATGATAATGAAACCTTGGATTCTTATGCTAATGGTGTAAATGATTACTATGATGTGGAATGAATAAAAGAATTCGTTGCTTTTAAGGGTGCTTATGAAATTGAATCTTTGTTTGAAAAGTGTGAAAATCTTGATGATGTTGTTTACAGACTTGAAAATTATGACATATTGCTATGAAAATTATGAATACAATGCCGATATTGATGAGTTTATTGAGAAAGTCTCCGCTGTTCAAGAAGATATTAATATTTTCCAGGAATCTATGGAAAAATAAATTTATGACACTATGAACTCATTGGATGAAAAAGATGAGAGGAGAGCAAAGAAGAAAAGGAGGAAGAGCGGATTGATCACCCGTGCCCACCTTCTAATGAGAGTAACTCTTTGTCCCATACATTGTTTAATTTCCCTTCGTGCTTACTGATGGAAGAATGCTATGATGATTGCTATGATCCCTTTGATTTGTTTGAAATAGCCCTTTTTGATGAAATTGTGGCCATGATGCCAATATGAATTATGCTTCTAGAGATGAACTTGATATAGTTCCTTATGTTAAGAATGAAATTGTTGCTCTTGCACTCGCGCATGATAGTCCTATTATCTTTTTGAAATTGTTGCTTTGATATACCTTGGGATCTGGGTGGATCCATTATTTGAGCACTTTATGCCTAGACTAATGGCCTTAAAGAAAGCGCTGCCAGGGATACATTTACTTCTGTTGCGTGTGCTTTTATAAAGTTTAAAAACAAAAAATATAGAGGGGAACCTAAAACTTTTTCAAAAAGAAAAGTGAAAGTAAGAAAGGCGAGCACCGTTGAAGTGGGGGAGCTCCTCGAACTTTGTTCATGCCCATGGAAACTTTGCAAATCTTAAACTACAAAAACTTTTCAAAAATAATAATTATCCCCTTATTCAAATCCATTGTATTATAAAAATAATGTGCCAACATTTGCCTTTAAGATGATTAGATTGCTTGTTTGGTATGTGCAGTGGAAAAACAGAAAGTTTGGCTGTAGTGAGTGAATTTACATTTTTACTGGAATGTCAAAAGCTTCTGAAACTTTTTGCACATTACTGCTATACAAATTGTTTATTTTGTCCTAATGTTTTAGATTTTTTGGAGTTACAGAAGTATGCTGAATGTTCAAATTACTATAGACAGTCATGTTTAAGATATATTCTGCTTTTGATGCATTGTTTCGCTAGTTTTGATGAAACTATCGATTTTACCGGTGGTATAAGCCATGGAGAAGTTATAATACAGTATCTATGATGCAATAGTATTTAAGTGGTGCTTTGTTTTATTGTACTAACGGATCTCACGAGGGTTTTGTTAAGTTTTGTGTGATTGAAGTTTTCAAGTTTGGGTGAGACCTTGATGGATGAAGGAATAAGTAGTGGGAAGAGCCTAAGCTTGGGGATGCCCGATGCACCCCAATATAATATTCAAGGACTCCCAAGCAACTAAGATTGAGTATGCCCCGAAAGGCATCCCCTCTTTCTTGTAACAATTATCGGTAATTTTACTTGGAGCTATATTTTTATTTGTCACATGATATGCGTAAATTCGTGGAGCGTATTTTGTGTTTATTTTTCCTTTTTCTATTATGAAAGTACATGCAAATCTAAGCAAGTTCCATATAGATCATGTTCTAAATAGAGCCACGGTTCTACACATACACACGAAACAAGTTTAAGACGCAATCTGCCCAAAGCAGTAACTAGGAATATTGCAAGCATGAACACAACATGCTACAGGAAATATATGGACACAAACTTGATATGCACTTAAATTAGAGGTGACATGCTTCAAAACATCTTTACTACTCAGGTTCATAAGCATCATGGTTTATCTACTATGATCAATGCAAGATGCAAAGTTCTATTAGAAAAACTGGGCATATACATGAGCGGAGTTAATATGATGGTGTCTTGGTGCCATGAAACAAGTATGCTATAGTGCATGAACATGGCATAAAAAAGTATAGCATGATAGTACAAATCATGGAGCTCAAGTATTACAACATGGCATATACATAGGAGCAACAGTTTCATAGCATTCATTAAGACAAGATGCAAACATGAAATAAGCTGATTCTCAGACTTAGTGAAAATCTAAAACTGCAAAACGGGAACACTAAGATGCTGATTTGGGATGCACATAACAACAATCATAGCAATTTTAATAATTATTCAAAGGGTATGAGCATGTAGTAGACATGACATACTTCGAAGTAAATCATTGGCACAATTTATATGATGCATAGATTAATTAACAATGACCTTTGCAAATTGGAACATGATGTTAACAGATTGACAGATTTATTATGATGACAACTTGAGAGCAAGTTTAAGTGAGGCTACAACAAGTTTACATGGCAACCAAGGGCATGGACTAAAAGTAGACATAACATAGAGCAAATATGTGAAGAAATCATATGCATATGATCTATGGATTAGTGGCAAACATAAAATCAAAGTTGACAAGTTTTATAACAGGAAGTTTCAGACAGTGAAAATAAAGTATGAAATCAGCAACATTGACTAGGCATGATTGCAAGCTTGTTGCACTCACCACAGTACACATCATGGCATGAAATAAGTTATAGTAGAAAATAAGACATAAAAATGCACCAAACTCATGTTGACAAGATGATCATATGATGTATGGATTAAATCACACAAAAATAACAAAAGAGCAAGTTATAACAGTTTCGGCACTCAACATCAACATGCACTTCTGTAACAAAGATTAAGACATGTACATTATCCCTAACAGGAATGAAGAAGGCACCATCATTAAGAGAATGAAGAGTTGAACAACTTTGGTTATTGGAACATTTTTATATGATTCACATAACACTAGATAGAAGCACCACAAAATCCAATATGATATGAATGACAAAAATGACTGGCGTTTTAAACAGAAAAACTGAGCGAGCAACAGATATCTAAATAGCGCGCGAGCGAGGGATAGGCGGTGATGCTCACATCAGGCCCGTTGGGCTAGTCGGGGCGCTGTTTCTGGCCGGTCGGGTGGCGGTTGGTACGGCCTGGGCCGGTTCAGCCGAACAGGCCGGTGATACGTCCATTTTGCATCATGCTTTAGTATCAATATTTATTGCATTATGGGCTGTTATTACACATTATATCTCAATACTTATGGATATTCTCTCTTATTTTACAAGGTTTACCATGAAGAGGGGGAATGTCGGCAGCTGGAATTCTGGCTGGAAAAGGAGCAAAGGTTTGTCGGTGTACTAAAGTAGGGGTACCTTAGTATCCCGAACATGTGCACGGGCAGTCGCAGCGTCCTGCAGCAAGGCTTGCCGGGCGTCCGCCAAGATCCTTCGCTATTCCTATTACTGCCATTCAAGAACAAAGTGTTTAACTGAGAAGACAGAGCCCTGGCAAGAGGAGCTTGCCGGGAAGGACAAGACCCCGGCAAGAGGAGCTTGCCGAAGGCCAACCAAGGCATTTCAAGAGACTTGTCGCGACGCTTTGCGCCGCGTCTCGGCGAGACCCGCGAGTGACAAGCTTGCGGGTGCGACAAGACAGCGATCATGACAAAGGCGCTTGCAGCGCGGTTACCACCACTCTGCCACGCCCAGTAGCGTCCGACGACGTGTCGCCACAGGATCGTTCCTGGTGCACGTGGCGAGTAGCTGTGCAGCCAAGCGGTGCGAGGTGGCAAGTGGAGATGACGAGAAGGCCATCGTGGCGATCGGTGGCGCCCCTAACGGTCGTTTCTTGCACTGTTTGGGCGACCGGACGGGCATTAAATGCCCTTGTCCCCACCGTCGAGTTAGGTAGGGGATGAGATAGCGGTTGTACCAACCCCTCTTTTTACTTTTTTACCCCTCTCTCTGCGTTGCCACCTGTCGGTGACCCCTTTACCCTATAAAAAGGAGGCCCATGCGCACGTAGAGGAGGTTTCGACTCATTCGAAACTACAACACACCCACACTCTCGAGCAAGAACAGAATATAAACACAAAGCAGCAGTAGGAGTTTTATCTCTCCGGAGAGCTCCGAAGCTGGGTAAAATCCCTCGCGTGCTTTGCCTTGATCTGCTCTTCGTGCGCCCTCCGCTCCCCTGCCGGACCGAAAAGGGGCCCTGCCCCATAGGTGTTCGTTTCCCACGACATCTTTGGCGCGCCAGGTAGGGGGCGTCGAGGTTGTGCGAACCTGATCCGGCGTCCGCGCGCGCTACATCAACTTCTTCATCGACATGCTACCGAAGAAGAAGACTTCGGAGGTGGCTGGCCGGTCCGCGTCGATCCCACCGCCACCGGAGCAAACGGGCGGTGGGGTGGACGCCGGCGGAGGAGCGGGCGCCGACGGGGGGACTCACATCGTCACCAGGTCCAAGGACAAGGCCCCGCAAGCTTCGGCGTTTGTACATACACCGCACCCCTCCCAGGAGGTGCAGGATCGACAACGCCATGGTGTTCCTAGCACCGTACTCGCGTTGGAACAAGGACAAGCTGGTGGATCGCGGGACGCTCAAGGCCAACACGCATGCCAACACGTTGGCACGAGCGCGGCACGGTCGCCTGGACGAGATGTTGCTCCTTCTAACACTGTTAGAAGTCTGAGCATATCTCGCTCCTCGCGTCGTTCGCCGCCTCCGCCCAAGACTCCAAAGGAAGCGCTGGCCCGAGCCCAGCTGCTTCTAGATTACCCTCCAGCGCCAGACAAGATCGACGACTGGAGGGCCACCATTCAGAGCCTCATCGGCTTCGCCAACGGCGACAGGCCCCGGCAACCGAGCACATCGAAGCCCCGGCAAGATGCCCAGGCGCAAGCCGACGCCGACAAGACCGCTGGGGGTGCCACCACCGTGCAGTCCCCGGCCCGAAGGCCAAGATCGCCAACTCGCCGGGCTAACCTCGACACCGACTCCACCGCGTTAACGAACCCGCGAGCTCGTCGCGATCAGCACCAAGTTCTCCAAGAACGACGACACGAAGACGCTCTTACTCGCATCGAGCGTCGAAGAGAAGCGCGGCATCAGTCAGACCAGCGCGCTGGGCTCACTGTTGATATGCATGCGCCAGGGGAACCAGGCGACTTGCCGTACACGGTACGTTGCCCTGCGTTCACTCGTGAGCTGCGGCAGTCCAAAGGCCCACCAAGAACTTCAAGCCGACGTATTCGAGAAGTGCGATGGCGGGATACATCCATCGGAGTTCCTCAACGCGTCTACACCATCGCGGTGCAGGCTGCGGGGACGAAGCGAAGATGCTCGCCAACTACTTCCCGCCGGTGCTCAAGCCCAACGCCGATCTTGGCTCATGCACTTGCGGACAACTCCATCTCTTCGTGGGCGGACCCGTGCCATCGGTTTGTCGGCGCCTTCACGGCGACCACAAGCCCCATGGCGGAGAGCGATCTTCATCTGCTCGCCGGAAGGAAGGAGAACCCCTGCGCAAGTTCATACAGAGATTCAGCCAGTGCGATGCAACATCCCAAACGTCCACCCCGCCAAGTTATCGGCGCGTTCCATCGAAACGTCGCGTAATCGCAGGATGAGGAGGAGATGGCGATGTGCAAAATCCGAGATGTCGCGAGCTATATGCTCGGCCGACAAATGTGCATCGTCTTGAGGAGGGAGGAAACTCCCCGGAGAGAACGCAGGAGCAGAAGGGTCTGACAGTGAGGATGCTGCCCCGGCAAAGAAGAACCGGAGGCGGAATAACAGAAAGAGGAAAGCCAAGGTGTCGGGGCGTATCTCTGTGGCCTCGAGCACCTATGGGGCACTGGGGGCCCCTTCTGGTTCGGTGAGGGAGCGGGGGTCGTGCGCAGAGCAGATCGAGGTCGAGCGCGCGGGGGAGACGGGCGATTTTTACCCAGCTTCGGGGCTCTCCGGAGAGATAAAACCCCTACCTAGCGCGCCAAAGATGTCGGGGCGTATCTCTGTGGCCTCGAGCACCTATGGGGCACTGGGGGCCCCTTCAGTTCTGCGAGGGAGCGGGGTCATCTGTGAGAGCAGATCGAGGTCGAGCGCTGGGGAGACGGGCGATTTTACCCAGCCGGGGCTCTCCGGAGAGATAAAACCCCTCTTTGCTGCTTTGGTGGTTGTATTTGATCTCGCTCGAGCACTTGGCGTATGGTGGTGCTGTGGGTGTCGAATGGACCGAACCCTTCTCGTCGCATGGGCCTCCTTTTATAGTCTCAAGGAGCACCCACGGTGGCAGCGTGGGAAGAGGGGGTAGAAAGGTAAAAACGCAGGTTGGTACAATAGTGCACTGTGAAGGCCCTACCTAACTCTGACGGCAGGGGACAAGGGCATTAAATGCCCGTCTGGTCGCCCCAACAGTGTAAAGAAACGACCGTTAGGTGAGCCACCGGTTTCCACAATGGCGCCTCTGTCAGCTCCGTTTGCCACCTCGCTCCGCATGGCTGCGTAGTGCCTCGCCACGTGCCCAAGGGATGGCCTTGTGATGACACGTCGCTGGGTGCGCTGGAGTTTGGGTGGCAGCCTTGCCGCGGCAAGTGCCTTTCATGACCCTTCTCTTGTTGTGCCGCAAGCTTGCCGACGCTGGCCTGCCGGGCGCGGGGCGCCGCGGCAAGTCTTCTGGTGATGCCCTGGTTGGCCTTCCCGGCAAGCTCCTCTTGCCGGGGCCTCGTTCTCTTGGTTAGTACTTTGTTCTTGAATGGCAATAATAAGGAATGGTGGAGGGCCTTGGCGGGCGCCCGGCAAGCCTTGCCGCGGGGTGCTGCGACTGCCCGTGCACAAGTTCGGGGTACTAAGGTACCCCTACTTTAGTACACCGGCAGAGCCCCCGGCTGGGGCATACACGGTGCCGCGTTGTTGGGCCAGGCCCAAAACAGTGCACGCAGACGCGTGGCCTGGAGTCGCGCAGAATTGGGCTCCGTGCCCACCGCTGCTCCCATGGCAACGGCACGCGTTGATTGCGGCGTCGTGGGAGGCGTGGGGCGTTTATGATCTTCAAGGCGCCCACCCCGTGATCACGGGGCAGGCGAGGTCACTTCATTAAATCGCCCGTCTCCGCTTTTATGCACGCAGCTCCCATGCGCGGGGTCGTGGCCGCGAAGGTGGGAGACCGGGCCGTCCGCAGGCGGAGATGGTGGGTCGGCCCGCTCCTCCCCCCTTGTGCCCTAATTGGCTGGCGGGCGGCGAGCCCCCACCTCGCTCCTTTAAGAAGGGCGAAGGGGCGCAAAAATCCCCTCCATCTCCTTCCTCTTCCTTCATCTTCCGTTACTCTTCCTCCCATCTGCCATGGAGGAGGAATCCTGGTCCTTCTTCGGTGGCGGCGAGGTCGCCACTAGGCAGCGCGCCTCTCCTATCCTGCGCTGCAGCCAGCGGAGCCGGCCGTGAGGGGAAGAGGGAGGGGGCGAGGCCGCGGACGAGGTCGTGGACGTGGTAGGAGCGCTCGGGGGAGAGGCGGCCGAGGCGATGCGCCACCCCCATCTCCGCCGGCTGCTCCTCTCCTCGAGGCGGTCCACACCGGGGACGACCCCTGGGAGTTCTTCATCAAGCTGCACCGAGCACCTCGTCGCCGCCTCCGGCTACCGGCCCCGTTCGCGAGCGCGATGGAACCGGACCTGCCCAAGATGTTGGAGCTGCGCATGAGGGGCTGTGGGATCAGCGGCACTCGAGTGAGTGTCGTATCCCCAGCCCCCGGCGTGATGTACTTCGACCGAGGGTGGAAGACGTTCGCCCGCATCCTCAGCTTGATGGCGGGGTTTACCCTCCATTTTAAGTTAATGGAGGGCGACCTTCTCGCCGTCAAGGTCTTCGGGGACTCCGGCACCCGGGCGAGATGCTGTGTGGACAGCTCCTCCGATATGCGAAGGCCCCTCCTCGGCGAGAGTGGCGAGGAGGCGGCAGCGACAGCGAGATGGCAGGTCCGACTAGGCGTCGGACGCTGCCTCGCGCGCCACCGGCGACCCCATCATCCGGGCCGCCGGCCTTCTGAACTCCCCGGGGCCGTCTCCTCGGGCGGCTGGCGTAGGGAGGCTGCGGAAGAGGAAGAGGGGTGGCGGCAAGGCCGTCAAGTCAGAGTACGAGGGCGAGGAGCCCTCGACAGCGTGCTGACGTCCCGCCGCCCCGTCTTCAAGCTCTGCCTCCGGCGCCTTCGTCTCCGCCAAGCCCCTGGCCGGCCCCCGGGAAGTTCTCTTGGTGTCTTCTGGCGCCCGTAGCTCTCCTAGGCGCCCCTTTTTCCCTCCCCGGCAAGCTTCTCTTGCCGGGGCCTCCTTGACCTACCTCCTGAACAGAGAAACAGGAGAAGGATTACGGGCATCTTATCTTTCAATTTGTAAGCCTTCGGGCCTTAGCTGTATTTAAAATCTGTAATCCTCTCTATCATGTTTTTCATCCTCTATGGACTTGTACTAAGCTGGAATGTTTTTAATGAAAAAGAGGGGAATGCTTGCCGGACTAAGTCCTTTACTTGATTTTGTGCCTTGTACGTTCCCACCCTACGCTTCTAGGGGACTTGCCGGAGCGAACACACTTGCTGAGTGCGGGACATCAGCAGCCCGCTGGCGATGTTGCTTCCGGCAAGCAACCTTGTCGGGCCAGTTGCGGCGCGCTTGTATTGTTGAGCGGACTCGGAAACAAATCAAGGGCGCAACTTGGCCGCGACTCGGCTCCTCCGCGCACAGGCTTCTTTTTACAAGGCACACTCGTTCAAGGACACGGCTCCGCCCCCCTCAGTCCATAAGAGGGTGCATGATGAGGGATGAAAAACTTATCTGACGTCGCAGCCCCCGGCGACTCTAGCTTGCCGGGGAGAAATCTTGGTATTTGCAGCCCCCGGCAACTCTGGCTCCACCAAGACCTAGGTGCCGGTGCACCTTCCTTTGCCCTTGTCGCCGATGTTGTGTCTTCCGAAGGTTCTGGCCCGCAATGAAAGAACTCCGGCACTTGCAGTCCTCAGCGAGACTGGCTTGCCGGAGCCCCTGCACCAGCGCGCCCCTCGGGCTTCTCCTTGTCACTGTTATTACAGCCACGAAAATAACTGAGACAGTGCTGTAATGAGTTTATTATTTATTTTTATTTTGGCGTGACTTTGTAAAGCGATGCCATGCTTTGCCCTTCGTATGTTTATGCTCTACGCTCTCTAGGGAACTTGCCGGCGCTAACACACTTGCTAATTGTGGAACATCAGCAGCCCGCTGGCGGTGTTGCCTCCGGCAAGAAACCTTCTCGGGCTGGTTGCAGCACACTTGTATTGTTGAGCGGACTCGGAAACAAACCAAGGGCGCAACTCAACCGCGAGTCGGTTCCATCGCGCACAAGTTTCTCATACGAAGGACACCCCACGGCAAGGCTTGCTACGTTACGCCCTCTACTTCGCTATATCCCTTGTACGTTTTAACCCTACGCTTCTAGGGAACTTGCCAGCGCTAACACACTTGGTGAGCGCAGGACATCAGCAGCCTGCAGGCGGTGTTGTATCCGGCAAGAAACCTTCTCGGGCCAGTTGCAGCGCACTTGTATTGTTGAGCGGACTCGAAACAAAGCAAGGACGCAACTTAACCCCGAGTTGGCTCCTCCGCGCACAGGTTTTTCATACAAAGGATGAACGCTAGAGGGACATAACACAAGGTCATAGGACTAAAAAGTGTTCTTGTACAAAAGCTTGGGTGACTTAGCTTTTTCGTCCTTCAGCGATCCGCCGAGGCTGTGCTTCTTCCCTGATCTCCCTCCCTTGTATGTTTTCATCCTCACGCTTCCGGGGAACCCTTGGCGCAAACACACTTTCATGGCCGCGGGACATCGAGCACCTCTTGGCGGTGTTGCCTCCGGCAGGAAGAACTTGTCGGGCTGGTTGCCGTGTGCTTTTATCGTCGAGCGGACTCGAAACAGATCGATGGCGCAACCTAACCACGATTTGACCCCTCTGCGCTCGGGTTCTTCATACAAGGTATGGACTTTCAGGGAGCACAACTCAAAAGTTCGAAGCTTGGCAGCTTCCTTTGCCTCATCGGCTGGCGGAGCTCGATGGCGCGTCCTCGACGGCAGCGCGGCACTCCGGAGAGGCGGGCTTGCCGGAGTGAGCACCAGAGCCATTCTTGCCGGGCTTAGTCCTTGGTTGGTCTGCCTTTGCCTTCTCGCACTTGCCGGTGGAGCTCGATGGTGCATCCTCGACGGCAGCGCAGCACTCCGGGGAGGTGTGCTTGCCGGAGTGGGCATCAGAGCTATCCTTATCGGACTTGGCTTTCTTCTTCCCCGGGGAGCTTCAGCGGCAAGTGGCTCGCGCTCTACCGCGGCCTCTGCTTCCCGGTAGATCTTGTCGGCGCAGATGAGTGCATCCCTCTTGTCGCCTTGGACAGAGATGACACTCATCGGACCGGGCATCTTAAGCACATTGTATGCGTAGTGAGAGGCCGCCATGAACTTGGCGAGTGCGGGTCGGCCGAGTATCCCATTGTAGGGTAATGGGATATCAGCCACATCGAACGTGACCCTCTCAGTCCTGAAGTTCAGTTCGCTGCCGAACGTCACTGGCAATGTGATCTCCCCTTGGGCTTGCTCCTTCCCGGATTTATCCCTTGAAAGGTGCCGGTCTCTTCGAGCTCGCTGTCGGGGATCTGGAGCTTCTTGAGCACTGCGGAGGAAATCAGGTTCAGGCCGGCCCCGCCGTCAACCATCATCTTCGTGACCTTGAGGTTGCGGATTGTTGGTGAGACCAACATCGGCAAGCACCCGACCGCAGTGATGTGATCAGGGTGGTCCTCAACGTCGAAGACGATGGGCGTGCTGGACCACTTCAGAGGCCTGCGTGTCTCGTCGGACGGCTCCGCTGCGTTCACTTCCCGCACCCACTGCTTGAGTTGGCGGTGCGAGGTGTGCAGAGAGGCGCCGCCGTCGATGCACAACACTTCTGTCGCCTTCTGAAACTCTTGGTCATCGTTCTCATCTTCCTCCATCTCATCATCCTCATCCTCATCTTCGTCCTTGTCGCGGCCGCGGGGAGGCCTATCTCCTGCCGCGGTTTGGCCTTGCCGCGGTGCCCTCCCCGGGCGGGAAGCTTCTTGCCGGATCCTCCGCCACCTCCCTGGGCTCTCTCCTTATCGCGCGCTTCGTGTTCGCTTTTCAGAGTCGCCATCTGCTCTACTTTTTTGCAGGTTTGGAGGTCATGGCCCTTGGTGCGGTGGATCTTGCAATAACGCTTTCCGGAGCCATCCTGCTTGTCGGCGGCTACTACAGCTTCGCCGGAGTCGTCGGTCTTGGCCTTGTCGGAGCCGCCTCCGTTGCCGGAATGCTCAACAGCTAGTACATCCTTAGCCTTTCTCTTCCTATTGTTCCGCCTCCGGTTCTTCCTTGCCGGGGTGGCATCCTCACTGTCAGATCCTTCTGCTCCGGCAACTTCTCCAGGGATTTTCCTCCCCTCCTCAGCCCGTGCACACTTGTCGACCAGAGCGTAGAGCTCGCTGACATCTCTGATCTTGCACATCGCCATCTCCTCCCTCATCCTGCGGTTACACACGTTCTGATGAAACGCGCTGATAACCGTGGCAGGGTGGACGTCTGGGATGTTGCGCTGCACCTGGCTGAATCTTTGTATGTACTTGCGCAGGGGCACCCCCTCTTTCTGGACGAGCAAGTGGAGGTCACTCTCCTGGCCATGAGCTTTGTGGCCACCCGTGAAGGCGCCGACAAACTGGTGACACAGGTCCGCCCATGAAGAGATGGAGCCGTCCGGCAAGTGCATGAGCCAAGATCTGACGTTGGGCTTGAGTACCAGCGGGAAGTAGTTGGCGAGGATCTTCTTGTCGCGCCCTCCGGCAGCCTGCACCGCGATGGTGTAGATCTTTGAGAACTCCGACGGTGTATCCTGCCATCATACTTCTCGAACGCCCGCTTGAAGTTCTTGGTTTTGGGCCATCGGACTTGCCGCAGCTCGCGGGTGAACGCAGGGCAACCTCAGCGTCTGACAAGTCGCCTGTTCTCCGGTGCGTGTGCATCGACAATGGGCCCAGCCGCTGGTCGATTGACGTCCGCGCTTCTCTCCGGCGCTTCGTCTGGTCTGGCGTCTTCGTGTTGCCGTTCTTGGAGGACGTGGCGTTGATCACGGCGTGTTCGCGGGTCCGACGACGCGGTGGAGTCGGCGTCGGGGTTGGTCCGGCGAGCCGGCGATCTTGGCCTTCGGGGCTGGGAGTGCACGGAGGTGGCACCCCCAGTGGTCTTGTTGGCGCCGGTCTGCGTCTGGGCGTCTTGCCGGGGCCTTGACGCACTCGGCCGCCGGGGTTTGTCGCCGTTGGCGAAGCCGATGAGGCTGTATATGGTCATCCTCCAGTCGTCGATCTTGTGCGGCGCCGGAGGGTAGTCTAGAAGCAGCTGGGCTCGGGCCAGCGCTTCCTCTGCTGTCTTGGGTGGCGGTGGTGATGAGCGGCGCGAGGAGCGGATGTGCTCGGACTCCCAATCTGGATTGGGAGGTGCAACACCCGTCCGGCGACCGCACCTCGCCGCGCCAAAGATGCGGGCGTGCATGCTGACCTCGGCGTCCGCGACCCACCAGCTTGGCCTTGTTCCAACGCGAGCACGGTGCTAGGAGCACCGGGCGTTATTGACCTTGCACCTCCCGGAAGGGTGCGGTGTCTGCCTGGTCGCCGACGCTTGCGGGCCTTGTTTTTGGATCTGGTGACGACGCGGATCCACCGGCGGCGCCGCTCCTCCGCGGCGTCCACTCCACCGCCCGCTTCCTCCAGCGGTGGTGGCGGAATCGGCGTGACGGGCGCCACCTCCGGCTTCTTCTTCGGTGGCATGTTGACGATGATCTTGATGTAGCGTGCGCGGAGACCGGATCAGATGCTCACGACCTCGACGCGCCCCCTACCTGGCGCGCCAAAGATGTCGGGGCATATCTCTGTGGCCTCGAGCACCTATGGGGCACTGGGGGGCCCCTTCTGGTTCGGCGAGGGAGTGGGGGTCGTGCACAGAGCAGATGGAGGTCGAGCGCGCGATGGAGACGGGCGATTTTTACCCAGCTTCAGGGCTCTCCGGAGAGATAAAACCCCTACCTGGCGCGCCAAAGATGTCGGGGCGTATCTCTGTGGCCTCGAGCACCTATGGGGCACTGGGGGCCCCTTCTGGTTCGGCAAGGGAGCGGGGGTCGTGCGCAGAGCAGATCGAGGTCGAGTGCGCGGGGGAGACAGGCGATTTTTACCCAGCTTCGGGGCTCTCCGGAGAGATAAAACCCCTACTGCAGCTTTGGTGGTTGTATTTGATCTCGCTCGAGCACGCAAGCGTATGGTGGTGCTGTGGGTGTCGAATGGACCGAACACCTTCTACGTGCGCATGGGCCTCCCTTTTATAGTCTGAAGGGGGCACCCACAGGTGGCAGCGTAGGAAGAGGGGGTAGAAAGGTAAAAACGCAGGTTGGTACAACAGTGCACAACAGTGCCCCTCCCTAACTCTGACGGCAGGGGACAAGGGCATTAAATGCCCGTCTGGTCGCCCCAACAGTGTAAAGAAACGACCGTTAGGTGAGCCACCGGTTGCCATGATGGCGCCTCTGTCAGCTCCGTTTGCCACCTCGCTCCGCATGGCTGCGTAGTGCCTCGCCACGTGCCTTTGGGATAGCCTTGTGATGACACGTCGCTGGGTGCGCTGGAGTTTGGGTGGCAGCCTTGCCGCGGCAAGTGCCTTGCCATGCCCTTCTCTTGTTGTGCCGGCAAGCTTGTCGGCCGCCGGGCCTTGCCGGGGCGCGCGGGGCGCCGCGGCAAGTCTTCTGGTGATGCCCTGGTTGGCCTTCCCGGCAAGCTCCTCTTGCCGGGGCCTTCGTTCTCTTGGTTAGTACTTTGTTCTTGAATGGCAGTAATAAGGAATGGTGGAGGGCCTTGGCGGGCGCCCGGCAAGCCTTGCCGCGGGGTGGTGCGACTGCCCGTGCACAAGTTCGGGGTACTAAGGTACCCCTACTTTAGTACACCGACACAAGGATGTGCTAGTTGTCGAGCAGTCCGGCAACGGAGGTGGCGCCGAGAAGGCCAAAGCTGGTGACTCCGGCGAGGCTGTGGTGGCTGCCGACAAGCGTGATTTGGCTCCGCAAGCGATCTGCAAGATCCACCGCACCAAGGGCCATGATCTCCAGGCCTGCAAGAAAGTTGAGCAGCTTGTTGAGCTGCAGAAAGCTGAAAACGAGCGGCGTGACAAGGAGAAAGCATAAGAAGGTGGTGGAGGATCCGGAAAGAAGCGTCCCGCCCGGGGAGGACGTCGCGGCAAGGCTAAACAGCGGCAAGGAGACAGGCCTCCCCGCGGCCGCGACAAGGATGAAGACGAGGACGAAGACGAAGAGATGGATGAGGATGAGGCCGACGAGCAGGAGTTTCAGAAGGCAACATAGGTTTTGTGCGTTGAAGGTGGTGCTTCTCTACACACCTCGCACCGCCAACTCAAGCAGTTGGTGCGGGAAGTGAACACAGCGGAACCGTCCGTTGAGTCGCGCAAGCCCCTGAAGTGGTCCAGCATGCCCATCATCTTTGATGTCGAGGATCACCCTGATCGCATAACTGCGGTTGGGTGCTTGCCGATGTTGGTTTCGCCAACAATCCGCAACCTCAAGGTCACGAAGATGCTGGTTGACGGTGGAGCCGGCCTGAATCTGATCTCTTCCGCGGTGCTCAAGAAGCTCCAGATCCCCGACAGCGAGCTCGAAGAGACTGGTACCTTTCAAGGAATAAATCCGGGAAGGAGCAAGCCGAAGGGGAAGATTACACTGCCAGTGACATTTGGCAGCGAGCTGAACTTCAGGACAGAAAAGGTCACATTTGACGTGGCTGATTTCCCATTGCCCTACAATGGGATACTTGGCCGTCCAGCGCTCGCCAAGTTCATGGCAGCCTCTCACTATGCCTACAATGTACTCAAGATGCCCGGTCCGATAAGTGTCATTTCTGTCCCTGGCGACAAGAAAGATGCACTTATCTGTACCGACAAGATCTACCGGGAAGGAGCAGCCGCAGCAGAACGCAAACCACTTGCCGCTGAAGCTCCCGGGGGGAAGAAGAAGACCAAGTCCGGCAAGAGTAGCTCTCATGCCCACTCCGGCAAGCGCACCTCTTCGGAGTGCTGCGCTACCGTCGAGGACGCACCATTGAGCTCCACCGGCAAGTGCAAGAAGGCAAAGGCAGCTTCACCAGAAACCAAGAAAGTGGCCGCCAAGGAGGACGGCACTGGTGGTACCTTCACCATCAGTGCCACGCTTGACCCTAAATAGGAAAGCGCGCTTGTTGCTTTCCTGCGGGCAAATGTCGATGTGTTTGCATGGCAACCATCCGACATCCCCTGTTCCTGTGAAAGTAATTGAGCACCACCTTGCCGCCTCGCCCTCACGCCGCCCGCGTCAAGCGAGAGTCGAAACAAGCGGTGGAACGCCAAGAGTTCATTGCGAGGAGATCAAGAAGTTGCAAGCAGCAGGCCTTGTCCGAGGAGTACTCCATCCAACATGGTTAGCCAATCCTCGTAGTCGCGCGCCAAAGCTTAACGGGAAGTGGAGGCTTTGTATTGACTTCACTGATGTTAATAAAGCTTGTCCCAAGGATCCATTTCCCTTGCCGCGCATTGACCAGATTGTCGACTCCACAGCAGGATGTGATTTGCTTTCATTTCTTGACCCATACTCAGGGTATCATCAGATCTTCATGGCAGAAGAAGATGAAGAGAAGACCGCATTCATTACTCCATGTGGCACATACTGCTTTGTACAGATGCCTTTCGGACTAAAGAATGTTGGTTCAACGTTTGCAAGAGTAGTTAGTCATGCTTTTGAGCCACAGTTGCACAGAAATGTAGAAGCTTACATGGATGACATAGTGGTCAAGAGCAAGGACAAAGAAAATTTGATCCAAGATTTAGACAAGACTTTTGCAAATCTGCACAAGATCAATCTCAAGTTGAATCCCGAGAAGTGCGTGTTTGGAGTTCCTTCCGGCAAGCTTCTCGGAATCTTTGTGTCTCAGCGGGGGATCGAAGCCAATCCCGACAAGATCAAGGCCATTGAACAGATCGAAGCACCGAAGCGCGTCAAGGATGTGCGAAGGCTTGCCGGCTGTGTTGCTGCTCTCAGTAGGTTTATCTCTAAGTCTGCTGAGCGCGCCCTGCCATTTTTCAAAATTTTGAAAAAGGCAGGTCCAATGAAATGGACTCCGGAAGCGGAGGCTGCGCTGCAGGACTTGAAGAGATACCTATCCTCCACTCTAATACTTGTCGCACCTAAACCACAAGAGAAGTTGCTGCTATATCTAGTGGCAACCAATCAAGTGGTTAGTGTTGCGTTAGTAGCGGAGAGGGAGGCGGATGATGAGCCAGCAACCGCGTCAAGCGAGTCCAGCGACAAGCAGGGGGCTTCCGCGACAAGTTCTGGTCCCGGCGAGGATGGATCTGCGCAGCCACAAGAAGAGAAACAGAAGAAGATGGTGCGGCGCCCAGTTTACTTTGTCAGTTCCCTTCTGCAGGGGGCTAGATCAAGATACTCTGGTGTGCAGAAGCTGCTTTTCGGCCTTCTCATGGCCTCGAGGAAGCTGCGCCATTACTTTCAAGCACATGAGATCACAGTTGTCACTCGCTTTCTGTTAAATAGGATATTGCAGAATCCAGAAGCAACAGGCAGGATTGTCAAGTGGGCACTGGAATTGTCAAGCTTTGGCCTCAAGTTTGAGAGTACCTCAACTATCCAGAGCCGAGCATTGGCAAAATTCATAGCAGAATGGACGCCAACACCTGATGAAGAAACTCCGGAGACAACTGTGATCAAGGAAGCGAGCAAGGAATGGATCATGTACTTTGATGGTGCCTTCTCGCTGCAAGGCGCCGGTGCGGGCGTACTACTTGTCGCACCCACCGGAGAGCACCTCAAGTACGTGGTCCAGATGCACTTTCCCAAGGAGCAAGCAACAAACAATACTGCAGAGTATGAAGGCTTGCTTGCCGGACTCAGGATCGCCGTGGACCTTGGGATCAAGAAGCTCATTGTCAGGGGTGACTCGCAGCTTGTCGTCCGTCAAGTGAACAAAGATTATCAGAGTCCGTTGATGGAAGCCTACATTGATGAAGTGAGAAAGTTGGAAGAACATTTTGACGGCCTGCAAATGGAACATGTTCCAAGAGCTCAGAACGACATTGCAGACGGCCTGTCAAAATGCGCCGCACTCAAGTTACCTGTGGAACCAGGAATTTTTGTGCTCAAGCTGACTCAACCATCTGTAACACCATCAACTGGACAGAGCAAGAAGAGGAAGTTGGTTACTGGCGACTACTTTCCGGCAGAGCTCCCCGAAGCCGCCGTCAAGAAGGTCCCCAAGATCAACACAAAGAGTGCTGAGGGGCAGTCTGCTCCGACAAGCCCTAGGGTTTGTTTCGTTGAAGCAGACGCTCCCGACAAGTTGTGTCCCGACACGCTTGCCGGGGAGCATCACGCTCCGGCTGAATCGCAGATTCTTGCCGTGGAAGCAGATGTTCCCGCAGCAGCATTTGCGCCTTTAGTCCTCGTCGTTGAGCCACAAGCTCCGGCATGGGCACAGCAGATCGTCCATTTCCTTCAAATAGGAGAACTTCCCGAAGAGCAAGAAGAAGCAGAGAGAGTAGCCCGGCAATCAATTATGTACCAGTTTGTCGATGACATACTGTACAGAAGAAGATTCAACGGAGTGAAATTGAAGTGCATTTCCCGGGAAGAAGGACAAGAGCTGTTGGCAGAGATACATGGAGGCGTATGTGGTCACCACATTGGCGCAAGAGCACTTGTCGGCAAAGCCTTCCGGCAAGGTTTCTTCTGGCCGACAGCCCTCCAGGATGCAACTGCACAAGTAACCAAGTGTGAAGCGTGCTAGTTCCACTCCAAGCAGATACATCAACCAGCTCAAGCTCTCCAAACGATCCCTTTATCCTGGCCATTTTCGGTCTGGGGGCTCGACATCCTCGGCCCCTTTCCCCGAGCTGTCGGGGGCTTTGAGTACTTGTACGTGGCAATCGACAAGTTCACAAAGTGGCCTGAAGTGGAAGCAGTGAGGAAGGTGACAGATAGTCGGCGATCAAGTTCTTCAGTCAATTGTTTGCCGCTTCGGAGTCCCTAACAGGATTATCACTGACAATGGCACACAATTCACGAGCCGCACCTTCATGCAGTACGTCCAAGATCTTGGCGCCAAGATCTGCTTCGCTTCTGTTGCTCACCCGAGAAGCAACGGTCAAGCGGAGAGGGCAAACGCTGAAGTGCTGCGTGGGCTCAAGACCAGAACTTTCGACAGGCTACACAAGTGCGGAAGAAATTGGATCGAGGAGCTGCTAGTGGTTCTTTGGTCGATCAGGACGACACCAAATCGAGCCACTGACCAGACACCTTTTGCTCTCATCTACGGAGCGGAGGCAGTTCTCCCCACGGAACTCGTATACGGATCGCCTCGAGTGCTCGCTTACGATGAGCTTGAGCAAGAGCAGCTGCGGCAAGATGACGCGCTGCTCCTCGAGGAAGATCGCCTTCAGCTGTCAGATGAGCTGCTCGCTACCAGCAAGCTTTGCGCCGCTACCATAGCCGCAAAGTTAATGCCAGAAGCTTCGAGGAAGGCGACCTTGTTCTTCGGCGCGTTCAATCCACCAAGAATTCCAACAAGTTGACGCCGAAGTGGGAAGGCCCTTATCGGGTGAAACGAGTCACTAGGCCTGGCGCTGTCCGCCTTGAGACCGAAGATGGCTTTCCGGTGAGCAACTCCTGGAACATAGAGCATCTTCATAAATTTTACCCCTAAGGCGCGGTTGCCGGAACCTGCCGTTCCGGCAACCACCTTTTGTACAAGCCTTGCCGCTGTTGCATGTAACCCTTTGTACAAAGCCAGGCGCAGATCCCGTGTCTAAATAAAGCGCATGTGCTTCGCACATCTTGTCAAATTTCATGCATTTTTTTTCATTTTTTGCATGCTTTATCTGACACTTTGTGCAACAGTTGCCCCGGTAAGCAGTAACGAGCCATAAGGCTCCATATCATTATTTTCTCTTCTTTATTTTTTCTCAAAAAGAAGGTTCCTTCGCCCACAAGTTCACGGGGAGGAGAGGATAAAGGTGTGGACCAAAGGCCGCTCAAAGAAGTATAGCCTTGCCGGACACGCATTTATAGAAAAGCTAAGTTGCCAAAGTCTGAGCATGATTAGTTTTTAATTTTAAGTTATCTTCCTTGAACGACCGTGCTTTGTATGGAAACCTATGCACGGAGGAACCTCCTCGTAGCTAGTTGCGCCCTTACTTTGTTTTGAGTCCGCTCAACAACTTAAGTGTGCTGCAACTAGTTGCAAAGAAGGTTTTTGTTGGAGCCGGCACACGCCATGGCTCTTGATGTTCCGCACTCGATTGCTCGAGGCAAGCGTGCCTCATACCAAGAAGTTCCCTAAAAGCGTAGGGTAAAGACATACAAAGAAAGGAATCAAGTAAAGGAGATAGCATAGCAAGCATTGCCCAGAATAAAGTTATATTACAAAGGTAACTTGTTGCGGCACTGACTAAATTGTTTTCATAACTTAAATAACAGTGATAAGGAAAGGAGAAGAAGAGTGGCCTAATCCACGCGCTCGCCCTCGATCCTCCTGACTTCATTCACCTTGTCCACAATGGGTGCGATAATGGCTTTGAGTTCTTCAAGATCAGCGCCCGCCAGTAGCTTCTTGAGGACGCGGGTGAGGTCGAGTCCCGGATTGCGGAAGAGTATCTTCACCAACACCTTCTCCAAGACCTTGGCATGGATTGCGCGCGACTCATCAGCCAGCTTCTTTGGGATCCTTTCCCGAAGCTGTTGGAGAGCCGTCGCCACACCCTTGAAGAAAAGAGTAAGCTTGGCGCTGGGCTGGAGATTTGTGGGGACCCCGACTCGCAAGTCGTGATCACCGAATGCACGTGTACAGTGATCCCAGAGATCAATGCTCACTGAACACACAGAAGCTGAATAACAAGAGTCTTACATCCATACATACCATCTTACACAAATAGTGACCAACATGGTCAAGTCTTACATCGATAAAGCCTTAAGGGCTGAACATCAAATGAAACATAGCAGCGGAAATCTTCGTTTGATAAGTAGAACCCATGCCATCTGCCTTAACCCTACAGCATTCCGACCGAAACGCCCTAGTTCGCATGATCGCCTCCAAAGAACTCTTCTTCAACTCCGGTTCCTCCATGCCCGGTCAATTAAATAACCAAAGGCAAGCCAATGAGTACTTTGAATGTACTGCAAGCAACCCATGATTTGGTTCAAGGTACAAGAATGCATGACATAGGGAAAGTTTTGCATAAAGCTAGTTTTGAGTGCAGGACATGTTCAACATCCTATAAAGCATGCATCAAAGAATTCAAGTAACCATAAGAACTGGTCACGATATCAACATAAATAGAATGGGCACCAACCCATTTATCATAAACAGAGGGGCACCAACCCATCTCAATCGTGTCAAGTCCTTTGACTTGATCCAAGACAACACCATCACCTCACACACACCGGTTTGAAAACAAGTGGACGTAGCCCAAGAGCGGTTACCCAACTGTCCATGACCGTGGACACGCTTATTCAATAGTTTTACACTCGCAGAGGTTGCACACTTTACCCACTAGATCCGGGAACTTCCGTGTCAATCCACGACCAGCGGTACCTCAAGTACCCGGGTAAGCACCGATCACTACCTTTCCTAGACGACACTAACATGGAGTCCACTGATTGGCAGAACCCCGTGCCCAACATCTCACATAACAATTTCGTGGAGCCTTGCTCCCATATCCATCACATATCACCGCACGGGTACCAACGGTGTGTCCGGTGCCCCATAAAGATGGTCATGGCCGCCCTACCGCACGACCCGCCCCAAGAGAGAGCACCAACTCTCCCCGTCACTAGTAATGCGGGCTCCAAGCTAGTATCCGACTAGGTACTCAATAATGCCCTTTCCCATATAAGGGTAGTGTGGTCGCGCATGTAAGGTTGGAATAACGGTCGCAACTCCGACCAATCCGCTTTTGAAAACAACACACACCTTCCTTGGCACACCACTTCGTCATCAAGTGGTCACCCATCTCTTCATCTCCTCGGGCATAAGTGGCACCCGACGGGTTTTCAAAATACTTTTGAAATCACTTTGCCTTCTTCACCATGCACAAACCCATCCCATTTATGCGTAGCATCTACATTTGCATCCTATCTACTCCCACCGCATAACCCTCATAAGAAGGTAGGCCAATGCACAATGCAAGTATCAACGAGGAATGTAATCGTGGCAACCACCCACGTGGTTCACCATCTCGTCATGACTCCGATGCATCATCAATAAAGAACTAAAAATGACATGCATATAAAGGGTATCATAGTCATGGTCAAAGGGCTGCTTGCCTTGGTTGGCTTGATCTTCAAAGTCTTCAGGCCCTGCTCCTCCTTCTTCCTCAGCTACCTCGTCAAACACGGGATATAACGTCGCAAGAAAACAACGGAAAATAAGACAATAATAAAACAGAAAAGTCAAAGTGCTCACAAAATGTCAACTTATTTTGTAAAATACTAGAAGGAAAGCTAGAAGGGGCAACTTTTGGTTTTGGTTCTGGAGCAGCAAAATAGGAGTTGTGGATTTTCAAAGGCTTATTTAAATGCCAAAACCCACATTTAAATATTTACAGAGAAGAAAAGGTGATTGGATTTGAGTGAAAGTTGCACCATTAAATAGGTTACAATATTCTAGGAATTTAGAAATTGGAATCAATGCATTTGGATTAATATTCTGCCTGTGGAATATTTGGAAATAATACGAAAAGGAAAAAAGAAACGGCTGCTGTACATCGGGCCGAGAGGCCACAAGAAGCAGCAGCCTGTGGGGAAAACCCAGCCCACGCGCCGCCACGTCGAAGGCGTAAGGCTGAATACGCCGCCGACGGCGATCGGTCTGCCACAAGACGTTTAAACTCGACGGTGGAGCCCACCCGTCGAGGCGTGAGGTGACCGGCCGCCCCACGGCGGCGCTGCCTACCTCCGCCAGAGGCGACGCGAGCCGCGGGCGGCGATCTGAGCACGGAAGAGGCGCGGAGGCTACCGCTGGACTCGGGAGCGAGTCGCGATTCGTGGTGGTGGAGACGGTCGCGGGTGGCTGCTGCCACGCGACGAGGTCCCGCGGCGGAGGTGCCGGGCGCCGGTGGCTCCGGCCGCTTCCGGCTGCAAAACGAGGGGGAAGAGAGGGAAAGCATCAAGGAGGCGAGGGAGTCCAGCCGAGAGAGAATAGGGGCGGAGGAGGCCTGACCAGACGACGGTGACCCGAGGCGGCGGAGCTCGAGCTCGATCTCGAGCTCGGGCGGCTCGAGAGAAGTGGGTGGATCCGGGGTGGATTGGGTGTGTGGAGGAGCGACAGGAGGAAGAGAGAGGCTCGGAGCGCCTTATATAGGCTGGCTGCGGTTCACCGTGGGCGTGGCCTACTGGCGCCCATGGATCAGCCTGGAGGCCGTGGGAGAGGAGTAGGAGCTGTCCACGGCGCTTGGGGATGGAGTAGGCGCCAGGAGAAGGAGAGAGAGCGGGAGGGTTCTGCGCCACAGCAGTGAGGCCGGCCATTGGCCGAGCTGGGCGGCGTCGGGCACGCGCTGCAGGAGGGGAGAGAGAGGGGGAGACAACGGGGACTACACGGCGGCGTCGAGGCACATCATCTGGCGCGATGGGAAGGCACGAGGCGGTCGGGAGGCGCGGCGTCAACGGTCGGCGCTCTGGCAGGCGCTCCAGAGCGCGACTTTGGCCGGCATCCGCGGTTTTTCCGCGGCGCGCGCGCGTCCTTTTCTGTCTGGAAGCTACAGTGGCAGGGGACAAGGCCAGGGAAGGGCCTGGGATGCTCTGGGGTGCAGAAGGGAGAGAGAGTGGCTGTGAGAGGGGGAAGAAACTGTTGTCCAGAGAGGACAAACGTGATTCCCCCCTTCCTCCACATTGCTTCCTTGGGTAGAAAAGTGTCTAAGTGACAGAGGGGAGTGAGGAGGGGTTGTGGCAAAAAGGTGAACTCAAGGAGATTAGTGAAAGTGGCAAAAATAGGCTTTTTAGTATTTTGCCAGAAGGTGTTTGATGGAGTTTTGGTTAAGCTAATGATTCCCACTGGCCAAGATACTCCAAGGTGAAATGTCACATATATTTAGGGCCTTCCACCCATTTTGAGCTTAATAGGACAAAGTTGCCAATGCAACTCTTGCAAACCCTAGAAATGGGCAGAAATGGATTTGTGTAGATCCAGTGGAGTAGATCATTTCTCCTTGATGCACCACTTGGTGTGGTGGCCTCATTTGATCACATGATCAGGCTCACCAAAGTTGGGGTCTTGGAGAAAAAGTTGGTAGTGCAAAGTGATTCAAACTTGATTCTGGTCAGAGAGGGTTTTGAGGCACATTGACCAAGATTTCTCTTCTCCAACCTGTGCCATTTGGTCCAGATGCATCATTAGACCAATGAAGCATGTCCACCAAGTTTGAGCACATTTGGACATACTTGGCAATGCAAAGTTGATCATACTTTAGAATGGACAGAAATAGTTTTGAGGGGTTTTGATGGTGTTATCTTGTTCTCCAAGTCATGGGACTTGGCAAGATCATCTAATATGTCATATGTGACATGATAGAATTTTCCTGGAATTTTTGGAGAATATTTCCTTTGTAAATATTTCAAAAGCTTGAAATATCCAGAAAGGGTTTTAGAGGGATTTGACCAATATTTTGAACATGACCAGGTGTTGAAACTCTTATATATGGACAATATATGTCCTATGAGTTTCCCTAAATTTTGCCAAATATTTTTGAAACAGTAAAGTAATTTTTTCCTATTAAAGACCATTTCTGGCCTTAAGAAAAAGCCTTTAAATAAAATAGAAGAGTAACTTTTAAAATTATATTTTTGTGGTTCCTGGGCATCCTATATCTAATAGGAGTCAAATATATTTTTGAAAGATTTTTACTGCCTTAATCAAGTACTTGCAAAGGCAAACCTCAATTCAGGGTTTTTGAAAACTAATTTTTGAAAATACTTTCTCGCCAAATTATTTTTGTAAGAAAATTCTATATAGCACTATTCACATGGCATGGTCATTGGTCAGGAGCTTGGGGTAAGGAGATGGAATAAAGAGGGTAGAGTAGTTGACTTCAAGAAGCACTTGAAAAGAAACACAGAGAGAAAACCAACTCCAAATAAAAGCCAAATAATGCAAAAAGTGTGTTCCTTAAACAGGAACCTATGCTGAAACATAACCTTCCCATTGAAATTCTTGGGGATCCCCCTCCACCCAAGGGTGATCCCGTGTTTGAACTCAAACCCTTATCTGATAGTCTTAAGTATGCTTATCTTGATGAAAAAGAAATATATCATGTTATTATTAGTGCTAACCTTTCAGAGAAAGAAGAAGAAAGATTATTGAAAACTCTGAAGAAGCACAGAGCTGCTATTGGATATACTCTAGATGATCTTAAGGGCATTAGTCCCACATTATGTCAATACAAAATTTCAGTGGAGAAAGATGCCAAACCAGTTAGAGATCCTCAAGGACGATTAAATCCCAAGATGAAAGAAGTGGTAAGAAAGGAGATACTAAAGCTCCTTGAGGCAGGTATTATTTATCTCGTTGCTGATAGTGAATGGGTAAGCCCTGTCCATTGTGTCCCTAAAAAAGGAGGTATTACCGTTGTTCCTAATAATAAAGATGAATTGATCCCGCAAAGAATTATTGCAGGTTATAGGATGGTAATTGATTTCCATAAATTAAATAAAGCTACTAAGAAAGATCATTACCCTTTACCTTTTATTGATCAAATGCTAGAAAGGCTATCCAAACACACACATTTTTTCTTTCTAGATGGTTATTATTGCTTCTCTCAGATACCTGTGTCAGCGAAGGATCAATCTAAAACTACTTTTACTTGCCCTTTTGGTACTTTTGCTTATAGACGTATGCCTTTTGGTTTATGTAATGCACCTGCTACCTTTGAAAGATGCATGATGGCTATATTTTCTGATTTTTGTTAAAAGATTTGTGAGGTATTCATGGATGACTTCTCCGTCTATGGATCCTCTTTTGATGATTGTTTGAGCAACCTTGATCGAGTTTTGCAGAGATGCGAAGACACTATTCTCGTCCTGAATTGGGAAAAGTGTCACTTTATGGTTAATGAAGGCATTGTCTTGGGGCACAAGATCTCCGAGAGAGGTATTGAAGTTGATAAAGCCAAAGTTCATGCTATTGAAAAGATGCCATGTCCCAAGGACATAAAAGGTATAAGAAGTTTCCTTGGTCATGCCGGTTTTTATAGGAGGTTCATTAAGGACTTTTCTAAAATCTCTAGGCCTCTAACTATTTTATTGTAAAAAAATATTCCTTTTGTCTTTGATGATGATTGTGTAGAAGCATTTGAAACACTTAAGAAAGCTTTGATCACTGCACCTATTGTTCAGCCACCTGATTGGAATTTACCTTTTGAAATTATGTGCGATGCTAGTGATTATGTCAGAGGTGCTGTTTTAGGGCAAAGAGTCGATAAGAAATTGAATGTTATCCAGTATGCTAGTAAGACTCTTGATACTGCCCAGAGAAATTATGCTACTACTGAAAAAGAGTTCTTAGCAGTTGGGTTTGCATGTGATAAGGTTAGACCTTATATTGTTGATTCTAAAGTTACTATTCAGACTGATCATGCTACTATTAAATATCTTATGGAAAAGAAAGATGCTAAGCCTAGACTCATTAGATGGGTTCTCTTGCTCCAAGAATTTGACTTGCATATTATTGATAGGAAGGGAGCTGAGAACCCCGTTGCAGACAACTTGTCTAGGTTAGAGAATGTTCTTGATGACCCACTACCTATTAATGATAGCTTTCCTGATGAACAATTAGCGGTTGTCAATGCTTCTCATATTGCTCCTTGGTATGCTGATTATGCTAATTACATTGTCTCTAAATATATACCGCCTAGTTTCATATACCAGCAAAAGAAAAAGTTCTTTTATGATTTAAGACACTATTTCTGGGATGATCCACACCTTTATAAAGAAGGAGTAGATGGTATTATTAGACGCTGTGTGCCTGAGCATGAACAGGAACAAATCCTACGTAAGTGTCACTCTGAATCCTACGGAGGACACCATGCTGGAGATAGAACTGCACACAAGGTACTACAATCTGATTTTTATTGGCCTACTCTCTTCAAAGATGCTCGTAAGTTTGTCTTATCTTCTGATGAATGTCAAAGAACAGGAAACATTAGTAGACGTCAAGAAATTCCTATGAATTATTATCTTGTTATTGAATCGTTTGATGTTTGGGGCTTTGTTTACATGGGAGCTTTTCCTGCCTCCAATGGTTATACACATATTTTAGTTGTTGTTGATTGCCTTACCAAGTGGGTAGAAGCTATTCCAACTAGTAGTGCTGATCATAATACTTCTATTAAAATGCTTAAAGAAGTTATTTTTCCGAGGTTTGGAGTCCCTAGATATCTTATGACTGATGGTGGTTCACATTTTATGCATGGTGCTTTCCGTAAGATGCTTGCTAAGTATGATCTAAATCATAGAATCACATCTCCTTATCATCCGCAGTCTAGTGGTCAGGTAGAGTTGAGCAATATAGAGCTCAAATTAATTTTGCAAAAGACTGTGAATAGACCTAGAAAGAATTGGTCCAAAAAACATGATGATGCATTATGGGCCTATAGAACTGCATACAAATATCCTATTGGTATGTCTCCATATAAGATGGTTTATGGAAAAACATGTCATTTACCTCTTGAACTTGAACATAAAGCCTATTGGGCTATTAAGGAGCTCAACTATGATTTCAAACTTACCGGTGAGAAAAGGTTATTTGATATTAGCTCAGTTGATGAATGGAAAACCCAAGCATATGAAAATGCCAAGCTTTTCAAAGAAAAAGTCAAACACTGGCATGATAAGAGAATACAAAAGCATGAGTTTAACGTAGGAGATTATGTGTTATTATTCAACTCTCGTTTAAGATTTTTTGCAGGAAAACTTCTCTCAAAATGGGAAGGTCCCTACGTTATCAAGGAGATCTATCGTTCTAGTGCTATAAAAATCAACAACTTCGAAGGCACAAATCTGAGGGTGGTAAATGGTCAAAGAATTAAACATTATATTTCAGGTAATCCTATCAATGTTGAAACTAATATTATTGAAACCATAACCCCTAAGGAATACACAAGAGACACCTTCCAGAACGTTCCAGACTCCGAAAAGGCATAGGTATGTGGTACGGTAAGTAAACCGACTCCAAAACAACTCTAATGGCAATTTTTATCAGTTTTGGATTATTTAAAAATTTTAGGAAGAAAAAGTAGTCCCAAAGGGACACGAGGCTCCCACGAGAGAGGAGGCCGTGCCCCCCTATAGGGCGCGCCCCCCTGTCTCGTGGGCACCTCGTGTGCCCCCGGACTCTATTTTCTTGTATGTTACGTGTTTTGGTCGGTAAAAATTCATTATATATACTCCTGAAGGTTTTGACCACCGTATCACGCATATATCCTCTTTTTTCGTTTCGAGCCGTTTCCATTACAGATTTAGAGCACCATGACTTCTCTCTCCTCCAACAATGAAGACAAGGATGCTTGGCTATTGAAGATAGATTTGAAAAGAGAGGAACCAGAAGAGATCAATAAGGATGAAGGGATCAAGAAGGCCATCGAGGTTCAAGCTCCGGTGGTGAAAGAAGAAGACATCCCTCAACCTTTACCTAACCTTTTCACTCCGACAGAGATTGAAGCTTTCAAGATGATTGAGTTAGCCCGCATATAGAACAAGTATCTCACACAGGAGAATATTTTGCTGAAGGATCATATTGCTGGGATCAAGGGCATTATCTGCAAGTTGGAGGAGCTTTTACGCTCAATGTGCGACTATCCACCATCTTCATCACCACCTCCATCACCTCCGAGGAAATAATCATATGGGTATGGGCACTCCCCTTGGCAACTGCCAAGCTTGGGGGAGGTGCCCCGGTATCGTATCACCATCACACTCCTATCTTTACCGCTTTATTTAGTTCGATCCTTTTAGTAGTATCTTGATCTAGTAGATTGAAGTTTTGTTATCAAATAGTTTTGAGTTTTGCATTGTGATCTCTTTATGTAATCGAGCCCGTGTGCTATCTATAATAAAGATTAGTGTTGAGTCAAGGGCTTTGCTATGATTTCTATGATCTTGAGAAAGTAGAAAAGATAAAAGAGTGCATATTGATCTTATGGATAGTGATAACTTCACACATAGAAAGTATGAGACATAAAAATTGTTGCGAGTTGATGAACGTAGCCTTGGTCATCGTTACAATTAATAGGAAGTGATAAGGAATGAGGGGTTCACATATAAATATATTATCTTGGACATATTTTATGATTGTGAAGCACTCATTAAGTATGACATGCTAAAACAGTTGATGTTGGGCAAGGAAGACAACATAATGGTTTATGTTTTCCGACCTCTCAGTTAAAGTATATTGTCATTGACCTTCCAAACATGTTGAGCTTGCCTTTCCCCCTCTTGCTAGCCAAATTTCTTGCACCAAGTAGAGATACTACTTGTGCTTCCAAATATCCTCAAACCCAGTTCTGCCATGAGAGTCCACCATACCTACCTATGGATTGAGTAAGATCCTTCAAGTATGTTGTCATCGGTGAAAGCAATAAAAATTGCTCTCTAAATATGCATGACTTATTAGTGCAGAGAAAATAAGCTTTGTACGAACTTGTTGTGGAAGTAATAAAAGCGACGGGTTGCATAATAAAGGTCCACATACAAGGGGCAATATAAAGTGACGTTGTTTTGCATTAAGATTGTCGTGGGGAACGAACACCTATGGGACCGGGGTCCCTTTCGGTCCGGCGGGGGGCGGAGACCGCACGAAGAGCGGATCGAGGTGAGGCACGCGAGTGATTTTACCCAGCTTCGGAGCTCTCCGAAGAGATAATACTCCTACTGCTACTTTGTGATTGTATTGCGTTCTTGCTTGAGAGCGTGAGTGTGTTCTAGTTTCGAATGCTTCCAACCCCCCTACGTTGCGCATGGGCCTCCTTTTATATGCTCAAGGGGTCACCGACAGGTGGCAACGCATGCAAGGGCAAAAACGTAAAAGATGTGGTTGGTACAACTGCTTCTACAGTGCATCGTACCTAACCCTGACGGCAGGGGACAAAAGCATTAAATGCTGTCTGCGTCGCCCAAACAGTGCAGAAAAGTGACCGTTAGGGGCGCCACCGCTCGCCACGATGGCTATCTTGTCATCTCCGCTTGCCACCTCGCACCGCTAGCTGCACAGCTTCCCGCCACGCACGCCTGGGAAGGTCTCAGGGCGACACGTTGGTGGTTGCGCTGGAGCGCGGATACAGAGTGGTAGCCTGCCGCGGCAAGCGCCTTGCCGCGGTCGTTGTCTTGTCGCGCCCGGAAGCTTGTCGCTCACCGGGCCTTGCCGGGACGCGTGGCGCGTTGCGGCAAGTTCCTTGAAATGCCTTGGTTGGCCTTCCCGGCAAGCTCCTCTTGCCGGGGCCTTGACCTTCCCGGCAAGCTCCTCTTGCCGGGGCCTTGTCTTCTCGGTTTAAACACTTTGTTCTTGAATGGCTCCAAAGGAACCTCGGAGGACCTTGGCGGCTCTCGGCAAGCCTTGCCGCGGGGCGCTACGACTGCCCGTGCACAAGTTCGGGATACTAGGGTACCCCCTACTCTAGTACACCGACAGGAGCCCCCGGGCCTGTGCCACACATGATGCCGAGCGCTGTTGGGCCAGGCCCAAAACAGGCACGTGCACGCACGCACTCGGGTCACGCCAGATTCGACCATATCCACCGCGCTATCCCTTAACGGCACGCGTCGAATGTGGCGTCGTGGGAGAGATCGTGGGTGGTTCTTTATTCGGAAAAAGTGTAACGTTCGCCTCCTCCTCTTTATAATCAGGGGAAACAGGGGCAGTGCCCCCACCTTCGCCATTTGCGGTTCCAATCTCAGAAATCTCCGCCGCTCCCCTCCGCTTCCAAAGCCGAAAAGAGAGCAGCGCTCCGCGCCCCATCGCCGCCGTCGCCACCAACGCCTTCGATCTCCCACACCACCTCCGCCATGGCTCCGAAAACTGGGAAGGGCGTGAAGTCGGCCGAGGCGCTGCGGCTTGAGGCGCTGCGGAAGGAGCGGGCAACTTTCCCCTCTGAGCTCGCCGCGGCGGAGCTGAGGGAGTGGTACTACCTCTTGTGGTCGACGGAGACGCGAGCGCATCCGCGCACGAAGGTACTCTCCGCCGCCACTTCGAAACGGGCTCCAAATGGATACCCCTTCTTCGTACTGTTCTTCTACTGCAGGCTCTGCCCGCCTTTCTCAAAGTTCTTCTGTGACATCATGAACACCTACGGGTTCCACCTCCTTGATTTCACCCCCAATGCTGTCCTGACCATGGCGGTTTTCGCACATCTCTGCGAAAACTTTGTCGGAGTCCACCCAAACATAGCCCTTTTCCGCCACTACTTCATGCCCCGGGTCCAGAGAGGAGATCCCTTATCCGGCGGGACCGCCTGGATATCGAGAGCCGGTAAGAAGGAGACGTATCTAGAGGGGGAGCTACGCAGCAAATGGGAGGAGTGGAGAGCAGAATGGTGCTGGATCGTCGAGGAGAACCCGCAGCCATCCACCACCCTGCGCCAAGCCCCAGTAGTGCGCGGCGGCGATTGGAGCGCCCTGGCCGCAGACGACGACAAGCTGAAGATCGCCACCACCCGGATCTTGCGTCTCAGGCTTGCCGGACTCACTGTAGGCGCTGTTGGCGCGGATTTTCTTCGCCACCGACGCTTCGCAAGAGAGGAGGAGACCCGCCTGGGAGTTCGGGGGTCCGGCGGATATCATGAGGCTACGCCCGGGCCTCAACTTCAATTTCACCGTGCTGGAGCTGGATGCGATGCTCAAGGAGTTGTTCAAGCACGACCCCCAGCATCCCGAATGGTTCAGTTGCGGCAGTGTCGCTCACTGTGCAATAATATTGCCGACCGACCGCATCCACAAGAATGATGCCGCAGAGGCGATTCCATGGGATCGTCCCCACTTGGCAGGAGCCTGCGGACGACGTTGTGCAGCAGTTCTTCGACGGCCTGGCGGAGGTAGCGGTCCGCGCCGACGAACAGAAGAGCCTCACTCGCGACACCACCGCGGAGGAGATGCAGCGCATCGCCACCAGGGCGGAAGAGGCGGCGACAGCCGCTGCCGCGGGCGAATTTGGGTTCACCGTGGAGGAGGCGGAGGCAGCAGAGGCGGCAAGCCTTGCCGAGCGAGTATGGCTTGACGGCGAGGAAGAGCTTGCCGCGCCTGACGCCGAGTTGAGCGAACCCGCCGAGGGTGCGAGCGGCCCGCCGTCTCCAGGCAGCTTGCCGCAAGCGAAGCCCGCAGCGCAGCCCCCAGCTCCACCAAGAAGGCGTCTCCGCAAGGCCGGGGATGTAGCAGGGCGGCAGTCGGGTCAACAGCCATCGTGTCGTGCGACACGCTCCGCCGCGACAAGCACTGTTGCCGCGGGAGCGCCTCGCGCCGCTGCGGCAACCGGAGCGGGGTCGTCCCGGGCCACCGCCGCTGCCCCCGCCAAGCGGCCAAGGGAACCTACTCCTCCGCCTCGTCGCGCCGAAGGTGGGCCTGACTTCGACCTCTCCGCACTCAGCTCCGACGAGGAAGAAGAAGAGTAAGCTTCTTTGTTGTATTCGTTGTTCTTCGATTTCTTGCTGTTTTTGTCTTGTATCGATCGCTTTACTCAACCGCTTCCTTTTCAGACCACAGCCCAGAGCGGCGAAGACAGCCAAGGCTCGGTGATTGTCATCGAGGACGAGCCCATCATGACAGCAGGGGCGCGCCGAGACCACCTTGCCGGACCCGCAACTACTCCCAAGCAGCCCCGGTGCAGCCCCAGCGAAGTATATGGTTTACTTCGTTGTTGGGCGCATGGTTGTTCTTTCCTTTGTTGACATCTGACTGTTGGTTTGCTTGTGTAGGAGCAGAACAGCCTCACCAAGAACCTCCTGAAGCCGCCCCTGAGATACTATCTACTTCGACTACGCCGCCAAGGGAGGATTCCCCGGCAAGGGAGCGTTCTCCGGCAAGGGAGGAGTCTCCGGCAAGGGGCAGCACCAGCGATCCCCCGTTGGCGGAGCCCATGACTGTAGATCCCAGTACAAGTAATCCCCCTTGCTTGAAACTTCCCTTGGGCTCTTCTTCTGATTGTCTTTTTGGATATTTGCTTGACTCTTCTCCCTCTTCCGTCCGCCAGATCCACCTTCCACGGAGCCGATGGAGACCGAGGCCACCGGCGAGGAGAACGCGCGCAGCAATACTGTCGACGCTGCCGCCACCGAAGAAGAGGCCGACGCTGATGATCCCGCCAGCGAAGAGGCCGCCAAGCCTGCTGGCGCAGGAGTTGGCGAGGGGCCCGGCGATCGCACTGACGACCCTGAGGCCGCAGGAGCGTAAGGCGCTACGCCGACCGCCGATCCCTCCGCCGCTGACGCAGCGCCAGGCTCTGAAGAGCCCCAGCCTGGCGCCTACTTGAAGGCCGGCGATGGTGTCTTCATCAAGCTTCCCTAGGCGTCAAGCTCCAGGGCGCCGGTTGAAGGAGAAGTCTTTGACGGAGAAGTGCTTGCCTCCGCTGGGTTGACACTGGTCGACGCGCCAAGCAGCAGCAGCGGCGAGCCTGAAGAGGAACAGCTGCTGCGGAGGCTGCTGTCGCTCTACCGCGCCCGACAAGCCAAACTGGAATCCCGGGAAGCGCTCTTTGCACAGGCGGGAGTGGATATTGAGAAGCACGCGGAGGAGCTCCAGAGTCGCAACCAGGAAGCCCTCCGGTCCATTGAGAGGAGCGGGCGCAGCTTGTCGAGGCGTGGAAGGCCTTCCTCCTCGAGAAGGCTGAAGCCGAAGAGCAACAGCGGCTTGCCGCCGAGGATCTGTCCGTGCGGGAAGGTGAGTTGACGCAGCGGAAGGTCAATCTAGACAGCTATGAGGAAGAGCTTGCCGCGCGCGAGGAAACACTTGGCGGGGCTCTCAAGGAAGCGAAGGATGCTGCCGCAGCTGCTGAGGCCGCCAAGAAGGAGCTGGAGACGAAGGTGGCGCAGCTGGTGGCCGATCTCAGGGCGAGGGACGAAGAGCTTGCCGCGCTCCAGCGCGAGCGCGAGAAGGACGCCCTTGCTCATGGTGAGCTGCAGGGTCGTCTCCTCGAGAAAGGCAAAGAACTGAGCGTTGCCAAGGACTCCAATGCTGATCTTGAGCTGAAGTTGGCTACGCTGACCGAGACGCTGGACGGCGCCAAGGAGCGGGAGGTGGCCTTGAAGGAGGAGATCAAGGCCAACGAAGCGCTGCTGATGAGGGCCGCCGAAACCCAGAACACCTTTAGGGATACTATGGAGCTCTAGACAGAGGGCCTCGTGAACATTGCCGCAGTCATTGACGAGGAGCTGGGGCAGCTTGGAATGGAGGGTTTCGGGTACTCCTCCGATGAGAACCTCCAGCCCAGCACTAAGCTCACTCTGTTCTTCAAGGGCGTGGTGAGGGCCCTCCAGCAACTCTGGGAAAGTATCCCAAAGCAGCTGGCCGACGAGTCGCGCACGATCTGCGTGAGAGTTCTGGAGAAGGTGTTGGTGAAGGTGGCCTTCCGCAACCCAGGCCTCAACCTCACCAACGTCCTCAAGAAGCTGTCGGCTGATGCTGATCTGGAAGAGCTCAAGGCCCTTGTCGCACCCATTGTGGACAAGGTGAATGAAGTCAGGAGGGTTGACGGCGGTCGCGTAGATTAGGCCGCCTGTTTTCTCTTTTTCTTGCCGCTGCTAGTCATTATATGAAAAACAATCTGTTTAGAGCTACGACAAGCTATTTTGTAATATAACTTTATCTTGGGTACTATTTGCTATGTTATTTACTTTACTTGATTCCTTCCTTTGTATGTTTTTACCCTACGCTTTCAGGGAACTTGTCGGTGCAGGCACCCTTGCCGCGAGAGCTGAGTGCGGAACATCAGCAGCCTGCTGGCGGTGCTGCTACCGGCAAGTAACCTTGTCGCAACTAGTCGCAGCACACTTAAGTTGTTGAGCGGACTCGAAACAAAGTAAGGGTGCAACTAGCTACGAGTTGGTTCCTTTGCGCACAGGTTTTCCATACAAAGCACGGTCATTCGAGGAAGATAACTTAAATTTTTTGAAAACTGATTGCTCAAACATTGGCAACTTAGCTTTTCTGTTGTTTGCGTCCCGGCAAGGCGACACTTTCTTGAACGACGCTTTCTTGAATGACGCCTGGTCCACACTATTATCTCCTCCTCCCCCCCGGCAAACTTGTGGGCGAGGGAACCTTCCTTTTGAGAAAAAGAAAGAAGAGAAAATAAAGATATGGAGCCTTAAGGCTCGTTATTGCTTACCGGGGTTAGGTGCTGCACAAAGTGTCAGATAACACATGCAAAAAATTGAAAGCATGAAATTTGACAATATGTGGGGAGCACATGAGCTTTATTTATGCACGGGGTCTGCGCCCGGCTTTGTACATAGGATTACATGCAACAGCGGCAAGACTTGTACAAAAAGTGGTTGCCGGAACAGGTTCCGGCAACCGCGCCTTACTGGTAAAACTTACGAAGATGATCAATGTTCCAGGAGTTGCTCACCGGAAAGCCATCTTCGGTCTCAAAGACAGACGCCCAGCCTAGTGACTCGTTTCACCCGATAAGGGCCTTCCCACTTTGGCGTCAACTTGTTGGAATTCTTGGCGGATTGAACGAGCTGAAGAACAAGCTCGCCTTCCTCGAGACTTCTGGCATTAACTTTGCGACTATGGTAGCGGCGCAAAGCTTGCTGGTATCGAGCAGCTCGTACAGCAGCCTAAAGACGATCCTCCTCAAGGAGCAGCGCGTCATCTTGTCGCAGCTGCTCTTGCTCGAGCTCATCATAAGCGAGCACTCGAGGTGATCCGTATACGAGTTCCGTGGGGAGAACTGCCTCTGCTCCATAGACTAGAGCGAAAGGTGTCTGGCCAGTGGCTTGATTTGGCGTCGTCCTGATCGACCAAAGAACCACCGGCAGCTCCTCAATCCAATTCTTTCCGCACTTGTGCAGCCTGTCGAAAGTCCTGGTCTTGAGCCCGCGCAGCACTTCAGCATTTGCCCTCTCCGCTGGCGTTGCTTCTCGGGTGAGCAAATGTAAGCAGCGCACCTTGGCGCCAAGATCTTGGACGTACTGCATGAAGGTGCGGCTCATGAATTGCGTGCCGTTGTCGGTGATGATCCTGTTAGGGACCCCGAAGCGGCAAACAATCGACCTGAAGAACTTGACTGCTGACTGTGTTGTCACCTTCCTCACTGCCTCCACTTGCGGCCACTTTGTGAACTTGTCGATTGCAACATACAAGTACTCAAAGCCCCCGACAGCTCGGGGAAAGGGGCCGAGGATGTCGAGCCCCCAGACTGAAAATGGCCAGGATAAAGGGATCGCCTGGAGAGCTTGAGCTGGCTGGTGTGTCTGCTGGAATGGAACTGCACGCTTCACACTTGGTTACTTGTGCGATCGCATCCGGAGGGCTGTCGGCCAAAAGAAACCTTGCGGAATGCTTTGCGGCAAGTGCTCTTCGCCAATGTGGTGACCACATATGCCTCCATGTATCTCCGCCAACAGCTTCATCCATCTTCCCGGGTAATACACTTCAATTTCACACCGTTGAATCTTCTTCTGTACAGTATGTCGTCGACAAACTGGTACATACTTGACTGCTGGGCTACTCTTTCCGCTTCTTCTTGCTCTTCGGGATGTTCTCCTGCCTGAAGGAAAAGGACAATCTGCTGTTCCCATGCTGGAGCTTGTGGCTCGACAACAAGGACTAAAGGCACATATGCTGCTGCAGGGACATCCGCTTCATCGGCAAGAACCTGCTGCTTTGCCGGAGCTTGATGTTCCCCGGCAAGCTTGCCAGAGCAAAACTTGTCAGGAGCGTCTGCTTCAACGGAACAAACCCTAGGGCTTGTCGGAGCAGACTGCCCCTCAGCACTCTTGGTGTTGATCTTGGGGACCTTCTTGGCGGCGGCTTCGGGGAGCTCTGCCGGAAAATAGTCACCAGAAACCAACTTCCTCTTCTTGCTCTGTCCAGTTGATGGTGTTACGGATGGTCGAGTCAGCTTGAGCACAAAAATCCCTGGTTCCACAGGTAACTTAAGTGCGGTGCACTTTGACAGGCCATCTGCAACATCGTTCTGAGCTCTCGGAACATGTTCCATCTATAGGCCGTCAAAGTGCTCTTCTAACTTTCTCACTTCATCAACGTAAGCTTCCATCAATGGACTCTGATAACTCTTATTGACTTGGCAGACGACAAGCTGCGAGTCACCCCTGACAATGAGCTTTTTGATCCCAAGGTCAGCTGCGATCCTAAGACCGGCAAGCAAACCTTCATACTCTGCAGTATTGTTTGTTGCTTGCTCCTTGGGAAAGTGCATCTGGACTACGTACTTGAGGTGCTCTCCGGTGGGTGCGACAAGCAGCATGCCAGCGCCGGCGCCTTGTAGCGAGAAGGCACCATCAAAGTACATTAGCCACTCTTTGCTTGCTTCCTTGACGGGGATGCTCGTCTCTGGAATTTCTTCATCTGGTGTTGGCGTCCACTATGCTATGAATTCTGCCAATGCCCGGCTCTGGATAGTTGAAGTACTCTCAAACTTGAGGCCAAAGCTTGACAGTTCCAGTGCCCACTCGACAATCCTGCATGTTGCTTCTGGATTTTGCAGTATCCTCTTCAGCGGAAAGCGAGTGACAACTGTGATCTCATGTGCTTGGAAGTAATGGCGCAGCTTTCTCGAGGCCATGAGAAGGCTGAAAAGCAATTTCTGCACACCAGAGTACCTTGACCTAGCCCCTGCAGAAGGGGCCGACAAAATAAACTGGGCCTTTGCACCATTTTCTTCGCTTTCTCCTCCCGTGCTGCTTGAGATCCATCCTTGTCGGGACCAGAGCTTGTCGGGGAAGCCCCCTGCTTGTTGCTGGATGCACTTGCCATGGTCGCTAGCTCATCATCCGCCTCCCTCTCTGCTACTAACGCATCACTAACCACTTGATTGGTTGCCGCTAGATACAGCAGCAACTTCTCTTGTGGCTTAGGCGGGACAAGTATTGGAGTGGAGGACAGGTATCTCTTCAAGTCCTGCAGCGCAGCCTCCGCTTCCGGAGTCCATTTCATTGGACCTGCCTTTTTCAATATTGTGAAAAATCGCAGGGCGCGCTCAGCGGACTTAGAGATAAACCTGCTGAGAGCAGCCACGCAGCCGGCAAGCCTTCGTACATCCTTGACGCGCTTCGGTGCTTCAATCTGCTCAATGGCCTTGATCTTATCGGGATTGGCTTCAATTCCCCATTGAGACACAAAGAACCCGAGAAGCTTGCCGGAGGGGACTCCAAACACACACTTCTCGGGGTTGAGCTTGAGGTTGATCTTGCACAGATTTGTAAAGGTTTCATCTAAATCTTGAATCAGAGTTGCCTTATCCTTGCTTTTGACCACTTTGTCATCCATGTAGGCTTCCACATTTCTGTGTATTTGTGGCTCAAAAGCGTGATTGTTTACTCTGGCGAATGTTGAACCAGCATTCTTCAAACCGAAAGGCATCCGTACGAAACAGCACGTGCCACATGGAGTGATGAATGCGGTCTTCTCCTCATCCTCTTCTGCCATGAAGATCTGGTGATACCCTGAGTATGCATCAAGAAATGAAAGCAAGTCACATCCGGCCGTGGAGTCAACAATCTGGTCAATGCGCGGCAAGGGAAATGGGTCTTTGGGACAAGCTTTATTAACATCAGTAAAGTCAATACAAAGCCTCCATTTCCCGTTTGCCTTGCACACAACTACAGGATTGGCCAACCACGTAGGATGGAGCACTCCTCTGACAAGGCCTGCTGCTTCCAACTTCTTGATCTCTTCTGCAATGAATTCTTGGCGCTCCACTGCTTGTTTCCTGACTTTCTGCTTGACGGGCCACGCATGAGGACAGACGACAAGGTGGTGCTCAATTACTTTCCTGGGAACACCGGGGATGTCAGACGGTTGCCACGCAAACACTTCGACGTTCGCCCGCAGGAAAGCAATGAGCGCGCTTTCCTATTTAGGGTCGAGAGTGGCACTGATGGTGAAGGTACCACCAGTGCCGTCCTCCTTGGCGGGTACCTTCTTGGTCTCTAGCGGAGCTGCCTTCGTCTTCTTACACTTGCCGGTGGAGCTCGATGGTGCGTCCTCGACGGTAGCGCAGCACTCCGAAGAGGTGCGCTTGCCGGAGTGGGCATCAGAGCTCTTGCCGGACTTGGTCTTCTTCCCCCCGGGAGCTTCAGCGGCAAGTGGCTTGCAATCCGCTGCGGCTGCTACTTCCCGGTAGATCTTGTCGGTGCAGATAAGAGCATCTTTCTTGTCGCCAGGGACAAAGATGACACTTATCGGACCTGGCATCTTGAGCATGTTGTAGGCATAGTGAGAGGCTGCCATAAACTTGGCGAGCGCTGGACCGCCGAGTATCCCATTGTAGGGCAATGGAAAATCAGCAACGTCAAAAGTGACCCTCTCAGTCCTGATGTTCAGTTCGCTACCAAATGTTACCGGGAATGTGATCTTTCCCTTCGGTTTCCTCCTTCCTGGGTTGATTCCTTGGAATGTGCCGGTCTCTTTGAGCTCGCTGTCAGGGATTTGGAGTTTCTGGAGTACCGCAGAGGAGATCAGGTTCAAGCCGGCCCCGCCGTCAACTAGCATCTTAGTGACCTTGAGGTTGCGGATAGTTGGTGATACCAACATTGGCAAGCACCCGACCGCAGTTATGCGATCAGGGTGGTCCTCAATATCAAAGACGATAGGCGTGCTGGACCACTTCAGAGGCTTGCGTGACTCGACAGGTGGCTCTGCCGCATTAACTTCCCGCACCCACTGCTTGAGTTGGTGGTGTGAAGTATGCAGAGAAACACCGCCGTCAACGCACAGGACCTCTGTGGCTTTCTGAAACTCCTGCTCATCGGCCTCGTCATCATCCATCTCTTCATCGTCGTCTTCATCTTCGTCCTTGTCGCGGCCGCGGGGAGGTCTGTCTCCTTGCCGCTGCTTGGCCTTGCCGCGGCGTCCTCCCCGGCCGGGGCGCTTCTTGCCGGATCCTCCAGTACCTACCTGGGCCTTCTCCTTGTCGTGTCGCTCGTACTCAGCTTTCTGCTGCTCGACAAGCTGCTCGACCTTCTTGGAGCTCTAGAGATCATGGCCCTTGGTGCGGTGGATCTTGCAATACTGTTTGTCGGAGCAGCGCTGCTTGTCGGCGGCAGCCATAGGTTCGGCTTCCTTGGCTCCAGCTCCATTGTCGGACTGCTCAACGACTAGCACATCTTTTCCCTTTTTCTTCCTGTTGTTCCGCCTCCGGTTTTTCCTTGCCGGGGCGGCATCTTCGCTGTCAAATCCCCCTGCTCCTGTATTCTCTCTGGGGAGTTTCCTCCCTTCCTCAGCACGTGCACACTTGTCGGCCAGGGCGTATAGCTCACTGACGACTCTGATCTTGCACATCGCCATCTCCTCCCGCATCCTGCGGTTTCGCACGTTCTGATGGAACGCGCTCATGACCGCGGCAGGATGGACATCTGGGATGTTGCGCTGCACCTGGCTGAATCTCTGAATGTACTTGCGCAAGGGCTCTCCTTCCTTCTGGGCGAGCAGATGAAGATCGCTCTCTTGGCCATGGGGCTTGTGGCCACCTGTAAAGGTGCCGACAAACTGATGGCACAGATCCGCCCATGAGGATATGGAGTTGTCCGGCAAGTGCATGAGCCAGGATCTGACGTTGGGTTTGAGCACCAGCGGGAAGTAGTTGGCAAGGATCTTGTCGTCGCGCCCCCCGGCAGCTTGCACCGCGATGGTGTAGATGTTGAGGAACTCCGACGGATGCAACCTGCCATCGTACTTCTCGCACATCTGGTTTGAAATTTTTGTCTTTGGGCCCTTTGGACTTGCCGCAGCTCACGAGTGAATGCAGGGCAACCTACACGTCTGACAAATCGCTGGTTCCCCTGGCGCATGCATGTCGACAATGGGCCCAGGCTGCTGGTCTGTGACCGACGCGCGCTTCTCTTGGCCTTCGATCTGAGTCTGGCGTCCTCTTGCTGTCGTTCTTGAAGAACTTGGCGCTGATCACGACGAGCTCGTGGATCTGATGAGGCTGTGGAGTCAGTGTTGAGGTTGACCCGGCGAGTCCGCGATCTTGGCCTCCGGGGTGGAGAGTGCACGGTGGTTGCACCTCCACCGGTCTTGTCTCCATCGGCTCGCGTCCGGCAATCTTGCCGCGGCTGCGATGCATTCGGCTGCCGTGGAGTGTCGCCGTTGGCGAAGCCGATGAGACTCTGAATGGTGGCCCTCCAATCGTCGATCTTGTCCGCCGTTGGAGGGTAAAACAAGAGCAGTTGAGCTCGTGCCAAAGCTTCCTCCGAAGTTTTGGGTGGCGGTGGTGAACGGTGCGAGGAGCGGGATATGCTTGGACTTCTAACTATGTTAGAAGGAGCAGGGCCCCGTCCAGGCGACCGCGTCTTGCTCGTGCCAGCAGGTTGGCGTGCATGCTGATCTTGAGCACCCTGAGATCCACCAGCTCGATTTTGGTCCAACGAGCGTATGGTACCGCGAGTACCATGACGCTGTTGGCCCCGCACCTCCTGAGACGGGCACGGTGCATGTACGGACGCCGAGTTTTGCGCGGCCTTGTCCTTGGACCTGGCGGTAGTGTGAGCTCCCTCGTCGGCGTCCGTTCCTCCGCTGGCGTCTACCCTACCACCCGTTTGCTCCGGTGGCGGTGGGATCGACGTGGACGGAGCAGCCATCTCCGAAGCCTTCTTCTTCGGTGGCATGTCGATGAAGATGATGAAGAAGATGAAGATCTGGCTCGCGTGAATGCCGGATCGGGTTCACACAATCTCGATGCCCCCTACCTGGCGTGCCAAAGATGTCGTGGGGAACGAACACCTATGGGACCGGGGTCCCTTTCGGTCCGGTGGGGGGCGGAGATCGCATGAAGAGCGGATCGAGGTGAGGCACGCGAGCGATTTTACCCAGCTTCGGAGCTCTCCGGAGAGATAATACTCCTACTGCTGCTTTGTGATTGTATTGCGTTCTTGCTTGAGAGCGTGAGTGTGTTCTAGTTTTGAATGCTTCCAACCCCCCCCCCCTACGTTGCGCATGGGCCTCCTTTTATATGCTCAAGGGGTCACCGATAGGTGGCAACGCATGCAAGGGCAAAAACGTAAAAGATGTGGTTGGTACAACTGATTCTACAGTGCATCGTACCTAACCCTGACGGCTGGGGACAAAAGCATTAAATGCCCGTCTGCGTCGCCCAAACAGTGCAGAAAAGTGACCGTTAGGGGCGCCACCGCTCGCCATGATGGCTATCTTGTCATCTCCGCTTGCCACCACGCACCGCTAGCTGCAGAGCTTCCCGCCACGCGCGCCTGGGAAGGTCTCAGGGCGACACGTTGGTGGTTGCGCTGGAGCGCAGATACAGAGTGGTAGCCTGCAGCGGCAAGCACCTTGCCGCGGTCGTTGTCTTGTCACGCCCGGAAGCTTGTCGCTCACCGGGCCTTGCCGGGACGCGTGGCGCGTTGCGGCTAGTTCCTTGAAATGCCTTGGTTGGCCTTCCCGGCAAGCTCCTCTTGCCGGGGCCTTGACCTTCCCGGCAAGCTCCTCTTGCCAGGGCCTTGTCTTCTCGGTTTAAACACTTTGTTCTTGAATGGCTCCAAAGGAACCTCGGAGGACCTTGGCGGTCTCCCGGCAAGCCTTGCCGTGGGGCGCTGCGACTGCCCGTGCACAAGTTCGGGATACTAGGGTACCCCCTACTCTAGTACACCGACAAAGATTTTGTGCATCAACCCTAAACGCGCATGACAACCTCTGCTTCCCTCTGCGAAGGGCCTATCTTTTATTTTATGTTTTTACATTATGCTTGAGTTAAGGTGATCCTCACCTATCCCTTTTTCATTTTATCCTTTGGCAAGCTCCTCATGCTTGAAAGATCATGCTATATATATCCAATTGGATGTAAGTTGGCATAGGCTATGATTGTTGACATCACCTAAAGGTGAATACGTTGGGAGGTAACACAATAAACCCCTATCTTTCTCAGTGTCCGGCGGAAACTCTATAACCACAAGTATTGCGTGATTGTTAACAATTGTAGGAGACTACGAGATAGTTGAGTATGTGAGCTTGTTGAAAAACTCTATTATTGACTCTTTCTGATGTTATGATAAATTGCAATTTCTTCAATGACTGAGATTACAGTTTGTTTAACTCCCAATGAAGTTTTTGAACCATACTTGACATTGTGAATTGTTTATTACTTGAACATAAGAAATCATATCACAAAAATCTATATATGTTGTTGTTATTAGAATGATCATGATGCCCTCATGTCCGTATTTTATTTTTATCGATACCTCTATCTCTAAACATGTGGACATATTTTTCGATTTCGGCTTTTGCTTAAGGACAAGCGAGGTCTAAGCTTGGGGGAGTTGATACGTCCATTTTGCATCATGCTTTTATATCAATATTTATTGCATTATGGGCTGTTATTACACATTATATCTCAATACTTATGGCTATTCTCTCTTATTTTACAAGGTTTACCATGAAGAGGGGGAATGCCGGCAGCTGGAATTCTGGCTGGAAAAGGAGCAAACGTTGGAAACCTATTCTACACAACTCCAAAAGTCCTGAAACTCCACGAAACAACTTTTTGTATTTTATAAGAATTTATGAGCAGAAGAAATAGGCCAGGGGGCCCACACCCTGTCCAAGAGAGAGGAGGCCCCCCCTGTAGGGCGTGGCCCCCTATCTCCTGGGCCTCCTGGTGGGCCTCCGGCGTCCATCTTCTGCTATATGAAGGGTTTTGTCCTGGAAAAAATCGTGGGCAAGCTTACGGGACGAAACTCCGCCGCCACGAGGCGGAACCTTGGCGGAATCAATCTAGGGCTCTGGCGGAGCTGTTCTGCCGGGGACACTTCCCTCCGGGAGGGGGAAATCATCACCAACGTCATGACTAACGATCCTCTCATAGGGAGAGGGTCAATCTCCATCAACATCTTCACCAGCACCATCTCCTCTCAGAACCCTAGTTCATCTCTTGTATCTAATCTTGTATCAAAACCACAAATTGGTACCTATGGGTTGCTAGTAGTGTTGATTACTCCTTGTGGTTGATGCTATTTGGTTTACTTGGTGGAGGATCATATGTTGAGATCCTTTATGCGTATTATTACTCCTCTGATTATGAACATGAATATGCTTTGTGAGTAGCTACGTTTGTTCCTGAGGACATGGGTGAAGTCTTGCTATTAGTAGTCAAGTGAATTTGGTATTCGTTCGATCTTTTGATGAGATGTATGGTGTCTTTCCTCTAGTGGTGTTATGTGAACGTCGACTACATGACACTTCACCATTATTTGGGCCTAGATGAAGGCATGGGGAAGTAATAAGTAGATGCTGGGTTGCTAGACTGACAGAAGCTTAAACCCTAGTTTATGTGTTGCTTCGTTAGGGGTTGATATGGACCCATATGCTTAATGTTGTGGGTAGGTTTACCTTAATACTCCCTTTTGTAGTTGACGATGCTTGCAATAGGGATTAATCATAAGTGGGATGCTTTTATAAGTTAGTGTCGTACCCAAGTACCGGTCCACCCACATATCAAATTATCAAAGTACCGAACGCGAATCATATGAACGTGATGAACACTAGCTTGACGATAATTCCCAATGTATCCTCGGGAGCTCCTTCTTCATTATTAGAATTTGTCCAGGCTTATCCTTTGCTACCTAAAGGATTGGGCAACTTTGCTGCACTTTATTTACCTTATTTACTTTTTGCTCGTTACCATTTATCTTATCACAAAACCATCTATCACCTACTATTTCAGTGCTTGCAGAGAAAACCTTACTGAAAACCGCTTATCATTTCCTTCTGCTCCTCGTTGGGTTCGACACTCTTACTTATCGAAATGACTACGATAGATCCCCTATACTTGTGGGTCATCAGCCGGTCGGATGCTAGACCGGGGCGGCTTACCGGTTCATGGGGCCGCGCAAGCAGGCGGAGCCCACGAGGGTGCTCTTGTGGGCATCGATGCAGGGGTCAAGGAGGACCCCGACAGTAGTGGCGGCTTGATGGAGCTTCGATGAAGGTCGATCGGTGGGGAGATGCGGACGGCCAGATCCGGTCGGGAAAGGGCTGCAGTGGCTGGATCTGGACTGGAGAAGAGCGGATCCGGGCTCTAGCGACGAGCTCCGACGAGGGCGTCGTCCATGGCTACCTGGTACCATGAGAGAGAGAGAGAGAGAGAGAGAGAGAGAACCGGTTGAGGGGAAGACGAAGAGAATGAAGGGAAGATGGCAGCGATGACGTGACCTGGCGGAGGAGCTCGCCGGCGGCAGCGGGGCAGCGTCTGGTCGCCGGCGAGAGGAGGAGGTCCGATGGAGCTAGAGCTCGGGATCGGGCTCCTCCTGATCCAGATTGAGCGGGGCACCGAGGAGCTCAGGGCTACGGGACAGGGGCGTCGTGGGCGGCTTCAGGCCTAGCCTGGGCCTCGCGGGCCACGATGGAGGGAGGCGCCGGGAGGAGACGTGGCGGCGGTGGTTGGCTGGAGCGGCATGTAGGTGGCAGCGCAGCCATTGAGACGCCGCCAAGTGGCGTGCTGGAGATGGACAGCTCTAGAAAACAAGGAAGGGAATGGAGGTGGCGGCGTCGGATCCGAGGAAGGAGGGCTAGAGGGCTAGGTTTCCAATTTAGGCAGTGGGTGTCTATATATAGCAAGTGGGGGCTAGGGACTAGGGTTTTAGTCCATTTTCGAACCGTTTGATCTCGATCGAAGGTCCAAAACGGAGGGGTGGTGTAGGTGGGCTAGATGGGCTGTGTAGGATAGCTTGGGCTGAGGGGAGAGAAATGAAGTGCAGTCCGGCATAGGATTTTCGGATACCAAAAATGTCCGACGAATTAACAGGTTATATTGCCGCTATATTTACTTGTTGGGGCATCAAACGGAGTCCGAATGCTACAAAATTTGGCAGACGGTCTACCTATAACAAAACAAGACAGCACACCAATTTTCACCCCATTTTTAGAATGTTTTTATCCCACTTATAAAATAATATTTCAGAGGTGCCGCGAGCGCGTGCGAGTGTGGTTGGACTTAGAACGGACAAGAGAGAGAACTAGGAGACCCGGACAGATGCAAGTTTTAAAAAACATGCAGATGAAATTGTCAGATTTCGGGTTCCGCAAACTCTTGATAGGTTCAAACTCTAGGGTGCATGCGGAGATCTCAACCTACCCATCCTTCCGATTCACTAATCTCACAGCCTAACGCGCCGAGCTCATAGGGAAATAAAGACACAACAGTTTACCCAGGTTCGGGCCACCTTGCGGTGTAAAACCCTACTCCTGCTTTGTGGTGAATTTGCCTCGAGGGGCTGAGGAAGAACAAGTAAATAGGAGAACAGCCTCAAGAGGCATGTTCTTGGGCTCTAGTGAGCTGGTGAGCTGGTGAGGGTGTAATGGGTCCGATCCACCTCCTTGGTGGTGGCTAGGTCCTATTTATAGTGGCATTGGTCCTCTTCCCGAATGGACGCGTGAAGGGATCCCACAATGGCCAAATTTGATGTCACACCCTAGCTAGTTCATGCATTAGAGTGTTGCATCATGTCTATTTTTTTCAACAGAAACTTGAAATGGGATTGCCAGAACCCCTAGCCCCCTCTGAAACAACTAGGGTTTACTAAAAATATTTTCGATGAACCTGAAATGCCCTTCTAAAATGTCCATCATTTTTGTCTTGGTCCAGAAGCTTTGCCAAAAGTGGTGCACATTTTCCTAGGTCATCCTAAGGTCATTGAATTAAATCATAGCTATTTGAATTTGGGCATTTTAAATTTATAAAATATATCAAATGTCCAAATATCTCCAAACTAAAATGTTTCATGTTGGAAATATTCCAACATTGGACCAGATTAGTTTGGTGAATTTTAGAACCTTTACGGTATTTTAAATAACTCAACAAATTTGCAGAAAATAGAAAAAGAAAAGAAAGCGAAAACTTACAGGCGCCGCTTAGCCAGCCCACCTGGCCGCCCAGCCCGCCACCAAGCACCAATGAGCTGCTTGGCTTGCGAGCGAGCAGCCAAGGTGCTCGGCGGCGGCACCGCAGCTCGCCACGCAGCTGCTCACCGCCTCGCCGCCCTCTCCGCCCCCATCGCCTTGGATGAGCTGCACGTCGCGCCCGAACCCCCAGACACCCCTCTCCTCTCCATTTCGCCTCTCTTGCTCCCCCACGCCATGGCCGCGCCACTGTCGCCGCACCACCGTCAGAGTCGTCCTCCGTCGACCCCACGCCGCGCCATCGTGTCCAGGAGCTCCGCCGCCGTCCGCTACTTCGAGCTAGCCGAGCCCCGAGCGCTCGCGTACCCCGAAGCCGCCGCACCGAGCTCTCCCGAAGCGCCACCGCCGGAGATCCCCTTCGCCGTCGCCGCCGCTACAGCTCGTCCCCGACCCCGCTGACGGCCTCTACGTGAGCTCTGTGAGCTCAGCTACCTTCCCAAATCTCTCCTCTCGCTCCGTGCACCACAGCGACGCCACGAGATCGCCGCGCCGCACCGCCGCGACCTCGTCGCCGGCGTGCCCCGCCATCTTCGGTCACTTCACGTGTCCATCGCGTTCACCACGACGCGATGGAGCTAACCACGCACTTTCCGCACATCACCGCACACCCCAAAGACGAGTTCGACTCACCCGAGCTCGGTGGCCGCCAAAGCGCCGCGGCGCCAACTCCGCCACCCGAGCCCAACGGACTCCGCCAAGAGTTGCGGTTCGTCCTCACCTGCACTCCGGTGGCCTCCGCCCCATTTGGTGGCGGAATGGCCAAAACCACTTCGCCGCTGCGTCGCTCGCCGTGGCTAAGCGCCGATGGGTTTGACCCGGGTTTGACCACGGGTGGGCCAGTTGACCCCACAGGTCTATGACATGTGGGCCCAGCCACGCTAATTAAACTAGTTTAGTTTTAATTAAATTCTAATTAAACTAACCCCATCGACATCGCGGGACCCACTGGTCGGTTTGACTGACCAGCCGTTGACCCCGACGTCATCATGGCCAGATCTTGTATAATATTTAAATTCTTGGAATTATTTTTACGGAAATTCCAGAAATTGTTTCAAACTTCAAAAATTCATATAAAATCAACCATAGCTCCAAATGAGACAAATTATATATGAAAAATGATCAGAAAAATCCAATCTATCCATCTGTACTGGTTTCATGCATGTTTACAGAAGCTAACCCACTGTTTATCACAGAACAAGTTTAAGCACTTTAAATGATCATATATGAGTTTGAATTTTGAATCTTTGGTTCAAATTGGTTCAAACCCATCTGATCTTAGTTGCATTAGCCCAAAGCACTCATTTGCCATGTCTCATTGCATGCATCATATTGTTGCATATTGTTTGGTAATGCTTGTGTATCGGTGTTCTCTGCGGCGAGTTACGCCCTGAGGAATACCGTGATAACCCCGACGAAGAGCAATACCCGTAAGCGACCCGTCGAGCAAGCAACCAACCATTTGATCATATCGATAAAATCCCATGTTCTTGCTCCTGCTCTCGTTCTGCATTAAGACAACGCGATTCAAACTGCTGTGTGCTGCGGTAGTTGAACCCATTTCCTCTGCATGACCTGTCATTGCCACAGTAACTAGATGAAACCCACTAGCATGTGTAGGAGTTGATTGAGCCATGTGATTGTGTTGTTCCTACCTTGCTATGCCTGCTATGCTTAGAGTCGTGTCGTCCGGTTCATCGGGTGATGGCTAGAGTGAAATGATCAAGTCGATGAGAGTAAGGTGTTGAACACGATTTGGTAAAGGTATCGATGAAAGGCCATGTAGGAGTACATGGTGGGTTGTTTCATTGAGGCCGTCCTTAAGCACTGAGATCTGTATGTGTGATTTAAGATTCAGCTACTACCATGCATTGGGCCCGAAACCAATGGACCCTCTCGACTTCTTAGTCACCCTAGTCTTCGGTCCAGGAGTTGCAAGTAGTTTCTGGTGTTTGTAGCCTACTGGAGGCCGTGGACAGCGCTGACCATAGGGGTGGGCTGTGATGCGGTAGGTATGTGGCACGGTGTACCGGATGCCCGTTTGGTATCTCGGGAACCCTGTTCACATCGTTTGGGGCTGTGAGTGAGACTTCGGCCGGAACTCCTCATAGATGGAACTCAAATAGGCGATAAACCTGGACTAGAGGCTTAGGTGTCTAGGTAGGTCGTGGCCGACACCCACGTTGGGCTTCCGCTTGAAGGTTGCCGAGTACATGTCGTGTAAACGGCGATAAGTGGTGAGCGTGTATGAAGAAGTACACCCTGCAGGTTAACATCATCTATTGAATAGCGCGTCATGATAAAGGACTACTTGGTTGCCTATACGGTTCATAGACAAGTAAATGGATACTACTAAAAGCCTCAAGATAAGCGTGAGTGCGAGGATGGCTCCTCCGTAGGAAGGCGGGGTTGGATCCTCGGTGGTGTATTGAAATGATGAGTAGTGGACTCGAGTCATAAAACTATTTCAAGTTGGTGTCTCGTGGGATAGCTTAGCCATGAGTCAAAGCTGGCTTGCTGCAATAACCCCACCAACCCTTCTTGATAATATGCATGTATGTAGGGTCGATGTAAGTCTTCTTTGAGTACCTTTGTACTCATGTTGCTTTAATTTACATTTTTCGAAGATGCCTCAAACCCTTCCGACGGGTTCTTCGTGAGCGTTGACATCGATGAGTAGACTAAGGCCCGGTGGTGATCTGTGCAAGAGAAGGACCATGTAGTATAGCTAGGCTTACCCAAGCCTCTTTTATTTTACTAGTTATGCGTACTCGGACAAAACACTTCATTGTTGGCTTGTATGCTTGTATGACTTGTATGTGGGTCGTGTGACCCGTGCTTGTGTGTATGATATGAATGGCTCTCTGAGCCTTTAAATAAAATACTTGTGTCGTAGAGTCATGTTGTGATGCCTTGTTGTATTTGCACATATCGAGCATATTGTGTGTATGATTGAAATGCTTGGTATGTGTGGGATCGACTATCTAGTTGTTTATCTTTAGTAGCCTCTCTTACGGAAATGTCTCCTAGTGTCTCCACTGAGCCTTGGTAGCTTGCTCTTGCTCCGAACACTTAGGCTGGCCGGCATGTGTCCTTCTTCGTTCTGTGTACATCGTCCTTCGGGAAATGTCACGCATTAGTACCGGAGTCCTGCTAGCCCAGCGCTTCAGCCCGGAACTTATTTGCTTGTTGACCGACACGTTCGATCTTTGGGTCATGGATGCTGTCCTGTAAGTCTGTGCCACTTTGGGTTTACGACTAGTCATGTCAGCCGGGCTCCTTTTCATATGGATGCTAGCGACACTATCATATCGTGTGCCAAAAGGCATAAGCGGTCCCGGGCCAAGGTAAGGCGACACCGTTGGGATACCGTGCGTGAGGCCGCAAAGTGATATGATGTGTTCTGAGCTAGATCGATGTGACATTGAGTCGGGTCTGACAGCGTTGGCATCGAGCCGGACTGCTGTAGGTTCTCCAAGCCAAACTGGTCGATGTTGAGTCTAGAAATGCTTTAGTTATATGTAGGGAATTGATTGTGGGATGATGCGTAAGGCTCTTTTTACTCCTTTATCTCATGATATTCGATCTGAGTCGATCCATTCTTCCACCGGGGTTAAGGATTAGGATCTCTTCTCTCTGTTAGGCTCACGTGTTACTAATCGGTAGTACCTTGTAGGTTTGATGGTTACAAGCCTGGTTCAGTTTTATTATCTGTTGTGTTACTAATTGGACCCGAATCTTGATATGAAATTGTTGAGTGGTTATGCAATTCCTTGTGAAATGTCTCAATCCTTTGAGCATTTACGATCGTTATCTGTCCAAATTCCGCTAGAAATACTAATGTCTTTGCATTGTGGTTGTGCTTCGGATGGCCACTCGTGATCAAAATCAAGTGGTTAAATCGACCAGATGCATTAGTGTGACGGTCATACAACCATGCTAGTTCGGGTTATGATCGAAGCGGGATACCGTTGGTACCCGAATACAGAGTTGAAGAGCGATGTCGAGACTTTAATCAAAGTCGAGATCTTTGCACCGTCGGGTGTTCCCCTCTTATCTGGTTGCACCGAGGCCCTTCACAGCTCCTATGGGCTTGGTGTTACTATTGATATGGCGGTTCAAGATGCTGCATATTCTATGATGACCATTATCGAGCCAGATCTGGGCTGCTCCATAACACCGACTTCCGGTATATGCCGAGTTCACTTCCTGGAGCGTTTGGTTATCTTCGAGCCATCTATGCTGATTCCAGTCAGGAGGACTCCCTAACCCGTACTACCGCCGAGTTGCTCGAGGACAAGGACCGAGAGAGTCGGGCCTTGAGGATGGAGCTCTTCAATGCCCGTGCTGATCACTGGGCTACCTTGACTCGTTTTGCACCGGCTGTTCAAGCTGGTTATATGGATATGAGAGATTTGTATCTGTCGGGGCTGATCTGCGGACATGATGGATGGCGTGATGTGGGGGCATCACCCCACCTCGTGGTCCTCGCTTGCCACCGTTCGTGGGTCAAGACCTCACCCTTGCCCTTACGGTCCACAGGCTCCTCGGGACCGCCTGTTCCCGACGATCACGTTGAACTCCCGAGTTCGGAGGAGACTTCTATGAGAACTACTACGGAGACGTCTGAGTTAGTAGTAGTCCCTCTAGTATTGTAATAGTATTTCCACCGTCTGCGTGACTCGTGGAATATGACTTAGTGTGTACTAATCCGGAGGTGTAACAAAAATAATGTATAGGAGCTTGGTGTGCCTCCGATGAGATGTAATCTTCCTTTCACCGTAGTAGTACTTTGTTTGGTCTTGTACTAAACCTTGTATGGTGTGTATGACGATGGAATAAAGCGGTTTACGTATCTACCATGTCATACGGATGATCATCCGCATTCGAGTTATCCATTACATTCTACACTTCTATGTCGGAATCTTGCCATCTGGACTAAATCCTTGTCTTGTTTTCCTAGGATGGTTAACACCATAACAACCCTGCTCCGCCAGAGCAGGCGAAAGCGATGGAGTTGGAGAAGCGAACCTGCCTCACCCTCCTTCTCTGGCGAAGTTATGCTAGAGGCGAGAGAAACAAGCAGGAGACCAACCGTTTCTTTGGGCGTATCGAGCAGAACACAGCCCATCATCAGAGAAACAACTTGGTGTCGCTCGGTGACTTCATCAAGTTACACCCTCCTACCTTCCACCACTCGGTCGAGCCTCTCGGCGCCGATGGCCGGCCCGGCATTACTCACAAGCTGCGTTACGCACTAATGGCGAGGCTGATAAGGTCACCTTTGCTGCATATCATCTCGAAGGCCCCGCCACCTCTCGGTGGGAGAACTATATAGCTATCGCCCGATTGGCCATGTCACTACTTGGGCAGAATTCAGCGAGGCTTTCCGTGAACATCACATTCGGAGGGTCTCATGGATCATAAGCGTGAGGAGTTCTGCAGTTTCACCCAAGGTCGTCTCTCCGTGGGCGCCTATAGTAGAGAGTTCGGTAATCTCGCACGCTATGCAATGAAGAGGTCTCCATCGGCGCCAAGAAACAGGCAAGGTTCCGCAAGGGACTTAGCCCGAACCGCCGAGATCTCCGTCGCATGAGTGCACCTCTTTCGAAGCTTGTTAACAAAGCCATCAGTGGCTGAAACTGGTCGGACTGATTTGAAGCAACACGCAAGCATGGCGTGACATGGGTTCCTCATCCGGTCTTTGGACCACGAAGCGCCGTGTGTGGGTGCCTAATCTGCCCACCACCCAGATTCACACGAGGCCATCCTTCGAGCGCCTCGCCCGATTCAGCGGTATGCACCAGCTAGGCCCTATGGTGGACCAACCAACAACGCTCCTCTACGCGCTAGCCCCGTGACGTGCTTCAAATGTGGTGAATCAGGCCACTACATGCGCGATTGTCCTCAGACCAACCCCAACCAGCCTGCAAAAGCTGTTGGTCGTGGCAAGCCGGCAGGAAAGGTGTTCTATGCCAAGCCGGCCACCACTGCCCGTGGTCATGTCAATTGTGTCTCAGCTGAAGAGGCCCAAGAGGATCCCAACGTCGTGCTCGGTACGCTTCTTGTAAATTGCCACCCGGCATCTGTTCTTTTCGATACTGGAGCATCTCATTCATTCATATCCGAAAGCTATGCTCGATTGCACAACACTGCATTCAGTGATATGCCCACCTCCATGGTAATTCAAACCCCGGGATCCAAATGGCAAACTTCTAGAGTAAGCCATGGAAATGAAATTCAGGTCGACAGACTTGTTTTCCTTGCATCGTTGATAGCTCTCAAATCTTCGGATATAAATATCATCTTGGGTATGGACCGGATGTCAGCCCATCATGCCAAGATTGATTGTTTCTCTAGGACTGTTCAACTTACGCACCCTCGGGAAAGATAGTCAATGTCTTGACCCGAATATCCAGCGCCAACTATATTCTCTTAATGCGGTCCATTGCGGACCTCGAAGGCGTTCCGGTAGTCCGTGACTTTCCGGATGTCTTTCGGAAGAATTGCCGGTGTTCCACAGCGGAGATGTTGAATTCGTGATAGACCTCATTCGAGGAACTGTCCCAATTTCTAGAAGACCCTATAAGATGGCACCCCTAGAACTAGCGAACTTAAGAAACAACTCGATGAGGCCTTGAAAAAGGGTTTCATCCGTCCTAGTTCATCTCCTTGGGCTTGCCCGTCCTCTTCGTCAAGAAGAAGGATGGTACGGATCGGATGGTTGTAGATTATCGACCCGTCAACTTGGTCACAATTAAGAACAAGTATCCGCTCCCCAGGATCAACGATCTGTATGATCAGCTCGCAGGATCCTCAGTCTTCTCTAAGATGGATTTGAGGTTAGGCTACCATCAAATCAAAATTCGAAACGGGGACATTCCCAAAACGGCCTTTGTTACTCGTTACGGCCAATATGAGTACACCGTCATGTCCTTCGGTCTAACCAACGCCCCAGCCACCTTCTCCCGGTTAATGAACTCAATCTTCATGGAATATTTGGATAAATTAAGTAGTGGTTTACCTCGATGACATACTCATCTATTCCAAGAGCGAGGAAGAACATGCGAACATCTAAGGCTAGTGTTGATGAAACTTGAGAGCATCGCCTTTATGCCAAGTTTTCCAAATGTGAATTTTGGCTGCGAAGTGACCTATCTAGGACATGTAATTTCGGTAAAGGTATTGCTGTAAACCCGAGCGAGTTCAAGCCGTCCTTAATTGGACTCCACCGAATCGGTCAAGCAAGTTCGGAGTTTCCTTGGCTTAGCGAGCTATTATCGCCGCTTAACGAGAACTTCTCCAAAGTTGCTAAACCTCTAACTGAACTCCTCAAGAAAGATAAAAAGTTCGAGTGGACTCCACAATGTGAGCACAGTTTCGAGGCGAAAAGGCGTTTAACTTCGCTCCCGTCTTTGGTACCACCAGATTTCTCTAAGGACTTTGTTATCTATTACGGCGCCTCGCGACAAGGACTAGGCTGTATTCTCATGCAAGATCGACACGTAATTGCTTATGGTTCACGGCAATTACACCCACATGAGGAAAACTACCCTACTCATGATCTAGAGCTTGCAGCTGTAGTCTATGCACTCAAAACCTGGCGACATTATCTTCTTGGTAATCGTTGCGAAATCTACACCGATCACCAAAGTCTGAAATATATATTCACCCAACCAGATTTGAATCTCAGGCAAAGACGTTGGGTTGAGTTGATCTCAGATTTCGACTTAGGGATAACTTATACCCGGGAAAAGCCAGCGTCATGGCTGATGCGCTAAGTCGTAAATCTTACTGCAACAACCTGATGTTGCAACAAAGTCAACCACTTCTCCACGAGGAATTTCGGAAGCTCAACCTTCACATTGTTCCTCGAGGGTTCCTTTCCACCTTGGTGGCGAAACCTTCCCTTACGGATCAGATCATCAAAGCCCAAAAGGTAGATCCGGGAATTTCCCGCATCAAAAGAAACATCAAGAAAGGAGTTGCGGATTGTTTCTCCATTGATGATCAAGGAGTCGTATACTTCGGAAACCGTTTAGTGGTTCCTAAAGTACGAAACCTGCGGCGATTGATCCTTAAGGAAGCTCATGAATCTCCTCTCACCATTCATCCCGGTGGCACTAAAATGTATCAGGACCTATGCGGAGGTTACGGTGGACTAGGATGAAGAGACATTGCTCAATTGTTGCTAAGCTGCGGCGTTTGTCGTCGCGTGTAAGCGAGCATCAGCGGCCTCTTGGCACCCTTCAACCTTTAGCTATTCACGAATGGAAATGGGATAAAATCAGTATGGATTTCATCCTTTGGTTTTCCCAGGACCAAGAAAGGAATAATGCTATCTTTGTTGTTATCGACCGCCTTTCCAAAGTGGCCCATTTCTTACATGTTAGTGAGAGTATAACCGCTAGTCGGCTAGCAGATTTGTACATCTCCCGAATAGTATCTCTTCATGGTGTTCCATTGAAATAAACTTCGGATCGAGAAGTCTCTTCACCTCTCGATTTTGGGAAAGTTTCCAAAACGCTATGGGAACCCATCTTTCCTTTAGCACTGCTTTTCACCCTCAATCAAGTGGTCAAGTAGAGCGTGTCAACCAAATCCTAGAAGACATGCTTGAGCTTACATTATCTCATTGAATGGATTGGGAGAAATGCCTTCCATTTGCGAATTTGCTTATAACAACAGCTATCAATCTAGCTTGGGCAAAGCACCTTTTGAAGTTCTCTATGGGCGAAGGTGTGAACACCTCTTAACTGGTCGAAACCGGGAAAGACAATTCTTTGGCGGATATGATTCAGGAAGCGAGAAGAGCAAGTTCGCATCGTTAAGTGAAAAGTTGAAAACAGCCCAATCTCGTCAAAAGAGTCAATATGACCGAAAACATAAGGCTATGACTTACGAGGTTGGCGAGAAGGCTTACCTTGAGTTACTCCTCGAAGGAACCCATCGTTTGATATCAAAGGCAAATTGGCTCCTCGCTACATTGGACCCTTCGCATTCTTGCCAAGCGAGGGAAGTTGCCTACCAATTGGAACTACCTCCGCATCTCTCCAAAGTTCACGGCGTCTTCCACGTTTCTCAACTCGGCGTTGCTTCTCGGATCCTATCCGTGGAGTGGACCACTAAACAGCTTGATCTTCAAGATAATCTCACATATCGAGAATATCCCGTTCGTATTCTCGATCAAGCCGAGCGTACTACTCGGCGGCATAATATCAAGTTTCTCAAGGTTCAATGGTGGCACCATTAGGAGAAGGAAGCTACTTGGGAAAGGGAGGATCGTCTTCGACTTGAGTACCCGCCCTCTTTCGGAGGAACCTAAATCTCGGGGCGAGATTCTTTTGAGTGGGGTGAGTTGTCACACCTAGCTAGTTCATGCATTAGAGTGTTGCATCATGTCTATTTTTTCAACGAAACTTGAAATGGGATTGCGGAACCCCAGCCCCTCTGAAACAACTAGGGTTTACTAAAAATATTTTCGATGAACACTGAAATGCCCTTCTAAAATGTCCATCATTTTGTCTTGGTCGAAGCTTTGCCAAAAGTGGTGCACATTTTCCTAGGTCATCCTAAGGTCATTGAATTAAATCATAGCTATTTGAATTTGGGCATTTTAAATTTATAAAATATTTCAAATGTCCAAATATCTCCAAACTAAAATGTTTCATGTTGGAAATATTCCAACATTGGACCAGGATTAGTTTGGTGAATTTTAGAACCTTTACGGTATTTTAAATAACTCAACAAAGTTGCGAAAAAATAGAAAAAAAAAATGAAGCGAAAAACTTACAGGCGCCGCTAAGCCGCCCACTGGCAGCCCAGCCCAGCCACCAGCGCCATGACTGCTTAGCTTGCCGAGCAGGCAAAAGTGCTTTCGGCGGCGGCACCGCAGCTCGCCACGCAGCTGCTCGCCGCCCTGCTTCGCCCTCTCGCCGCCCCATCGCCTTGGATGAGCTCCACGTCGCGCCCCGGACCCCCCAGACACCCCCTCTCCTCTCCAGTTCGCCTCCCTTGCTCCCCCACGCCATGGCCGCGCCACCGTCGCCGCTTCACCGTCGTAGCCGCGTCCTCCGTCGACCCCACGCGCGCCATCGTGTCCGAAAGCTCCGCCGCCGTCCGCTACTTGAGCTAGCCGAGCCCGCGCTCGCGTGCCCAAGCCGCCGCCGCGCTTCGCCCGGCGCCACGCGGAGATCCCCTTCGCCGTCGCCGCCGCTACAGCTCGTCCCGACCCGCCGAGCGGCCTCTCGTGAGCTCTGTGAGCTCAGCTACCTTCCCACCCTCTCCCTCTCGCTCCGTGCACCACAGCGGCGCCACGAGATCGCCGCGCGCGCCGCCGCGGACCTCGTCGCCGGCGTGCCCCGGCCATCTTCGGTCACTTCACCGTGTCCATCGCGTTCACCACGATGCGATGGAGCTAACCACGCACTTCGCACATCACCGCACACCCCAGCCGAGTTCGACTCCACCCGAGCTCGGTGGCGCCAAATCGCCGCCGGCGTAACTCCGCCACCCGAGCCCAACGGACTCCGCCAAGAGTTGCGGTTCGTCCTCGGCTGCACTCCGTGGCCTCCGCGCCCCATTTGGTGGCGGAATGGCCAAAACCACTTCGCCCGCCGCGTCGCTCGCCCGGCGGCTAAGCGCCGATGGGTTTGACCCGGGTTTGACCACAGGGTGGGCCAGGTTGACCCCCCTGGTCTATGACATGTGGGCCCAGCCCTGCTAATTAAACTAGTTTAGTTTTAATTAAATTCTAATTAAACTAACCCCACTGACACGCGGGACCCACTGGTCAGTTTGACCTGACCAGCCCGTTGACCCCCTGACGTCATCATGGCCAGATCTTGTATAATATTTAAATTCTTGGAATTATTTTTACGGAAATTCGAAATTGTTTCAAACTTCAAAATTCATATAAAATCAACCATAGCTCCAAATGAGACAAATTATATATGAAAAATGATCAGAAAAATCCAATCTATCCATCTGTACTGGTTTCATGCATGTTTACAGAAGCTAACCCACTGTTTATCACAGAACAAGTTTAAGCACTTTAAATGATCATATATGAGTTTGAATTTTGAATCTTTGGTTCAAATTGGTTCAAACCCATCTGATCTTAGTTGCATTAGCCCAAAGCACTCATTTGCCATGTCTCATTGCATGCATCATATTGTTGCATATTGTTTGGTAATGCTTGTGTATCGGTGTTCTCTCGGCGGGTTACGCTTTGAGAATCCGTGATAACCCGACGAAGAGCAATACCGTAACGACCGTCGAACAAGCAACCAACCATTTGATCATATCGATAAAATCCCATGTTCTTGCTCCTGCTCTCGTTTCTTGCATTAAGACAACGCGATTCAAGCTGCTGTGTGTCTGCGGTAGTTGAACCCATTTCCTCTGCATGACTGTCATTGCCACGATAACTAGATGAAACCCACTAGCATGTGTAGGAGTTGATTGAGCCATGTGATTGTGTTGTTCCTACCTTGCTATGCCTGCTATGCTTAGAGTCGTGTCGGTCTGGTTCATCGGGTGATGGCTAGAGTGAAATGATCGAGTCGATGCGAGTAAGGTGTTGAACACGATTTGGTAAAGGTATCGATGAAAGGCCATGTAGGAGTACATGGTGGGTTGTTTCATTGAGGCCGTCCTTAAACCTTGAGATCTGTATGTGTGATTTAAGATTCAGCTACTACCATGCATTGGGCCCGAAACCAATGGACCCTCTCGACTTCTTATTCACCCTAGTCTTGGTCCGGGAGTTGCAAGTAGTTTACGGTGTTTGTAGCCTCTTGGAGGCCGTGGACAGCGCTGACCATAGGGGTGGGCTGTGATCACGGTAGATGCGTGTACGGTGTACGGATGCCCGTTTGGTATCTCGGGAACCTGTTCACATCGTTTGGGGCTGTGGCGAGACTTGGCGGAACTCCTCATAGATGGAACTCAAATAGGCGATAAACTGGACTAGAGGCTTAGGTGTCTAGGTAGGTCGTGGCCGACACCCACGTTGGGCTTCGCTTGAAGGTTGCAGAGTACATGTCGTGTAAACGGTGATAAGTGGTGAGCGTGTATGAAGAAGTACACCCTGCGGGGTTAACATCATCTATTGAATAGCGCGTCATGATAAGGACTACTTGGTTGCCTATACGGTTCATAGACAAGTAAATGGATACTACTAAAAGCCTCAAGATAAGCGTGAGTGCGAGGATGGCTCCTCCGTAGGAAGGCGGGGTTGGATCCTCGGTGGTGTATTGAAATGATGAGTAGTGGACTCGAGTCATAAAACTATTTCAAGTTGGTGTCTCGTGGGATAGCTTAGCCATGAGTCAAAGCTGGCTTGCTGCAATAACCCCACCAACCCTTCTTGATAATATGCATGTATGTAGGGTCGATGTAAGTCTTCTTTGAGTACCTTTGTACTCATGTTGCTTTAATTTACATTTTTAGAAGATGCCTCAAACCCTTCCGCGGGTTCTTCGTGAGCGTTGACATCGATGAGTAGACTAAGGCCAGGTGGTGATCTGTGCAAGAGAAGGACCATGTAGTATAGCTAGGCTTACCCAAGCCTCTTTTATTTTACTAGTTATGCGTACTCGGACAAAACACTTCATTGTTGGCTTGTATGCTTGTATGACTTGTATGTGGGTCGTGTGACCCGTACTTGTGTGTATGATATGAATGGCTCTCTGAGCCTTTAAATAAAATACTTGTGTCGTAGAGTCATGTTGTGATGCCTTGTTGTATTTGCACATATCGAGCATATTGTGTGTATGATTGAAATGCTTGGTATGTGTGGGATCGACTATCTAGTTGTTTATCTTTAGTAGCCTCTCTTACGGAAATGTCTCCTAGTGTCTCCTTGAGCCTTGGTAGCTTGCTCTGCTCGGAACACTTAGGCTGGCGGCATGTGTCCTTCTTCGTTCTGTGGTACATCCCTTGGGAAATGTCACGCATTGAGTCTGGGAGTCCTGCTAGCCCAGCTTTACAGCCCGGAACTTATTTGCTTTGAACCGACACGTTCGATCTTTGGGTCATGGATGCTGTCCTGTAAGTCTGTGCCACTTTGGGTTTACGACTAGTCATGTCAGCCGGGCTCCTTTTCATATGGATGCTAGCGACACTATCATATCGTGTGCCAAAAGCGCATAAGCGGTCCGGGCCAAGGTAAGGCGACACCGTTGGGATACCGTGCATGAGGCCGCAAAGTGATATGATGTGTTATAGGCTAGATCGATGTGACATTGAGTCGGGGTCCTGACATTTGAAGGAGAAAACAAGTACATCCTATCCTGAGTAAAGTGGTCTTCGCCTACAAAAGCCTCTGGTTGTGACGCTGCGGTGGGCTCGGCGATGATCTCCGTCCTGCCGTCCTGGCAATCTTTGTCTTGTTGCATGCTTTAACATGTGAATAGCTTCTTACTTGATCATGTGATGCTTTATGATATGAGCTACTGTTATGATATATAAAAATGCTAGTGATTGAAACTATCATTGATCAAACTTGTGCACTTGCTAGCATTCACACTTCATAAATTCTTTCTTTTATCATTTACCTACTCGAGGTCGAGCAAGAATTAAGCTTGGCGATGTTGATATGTCTCCAACGTATCTATAATTTATGAAGTATTCATGCCATGTTTACAACAATTCTATATGATTTTGGTATGATTTCATTAGAACTGACCCGAACTGACGCTATTTTCAGCAGAACTACCGTGGTGTCATTTTTATTGCAGAAATAAAAGTTCTCGGAATGAGCTAAAATTTCACGGAGAATATTTTTGGCAAATATAAAAATCTTGGAACTAAAAGATATCGGAGAGGGGTCCAGAGGCAACCACAAGGGTGGGGCGCCCCCCTCCCACCAGGGCGTTCTCCCCTGCCTTGTCATCGCCTCGTGGGCCCCCTTGACTTGTCCCCGATGCCAACACCTCCTATAAATCCCAATACCTCCAGAAATTAACCTAGATCAGGAGTTCCGCTGCCGCAGCCTCTATAGCCACCAAAAACCAATCGGGACCCTATTCGGCACCCTGCCAGAGGGGGAATCCATCACCGGTGGGCATCTTCATCTTCCGCGGTCTCCATGATGAGGAGGAGTAGTTCACCCTCGGGGCTAAGGGTATGTACCAGTAGCTATGTGTTTGATCTCTCTCTCTCTCTCTCTCTCTCTCTCGTGTTCTTGATTTGGCACGATCTTAGCGTCTGTGAGCTTTGCTATTATAGTTGAATCATATGGTGTTTCTCCCTCTATCTCCTTGTGATGATGAGTCTTTTCCTTTGAGGTTTTGATATGTTGATTGAATCTTTGGATGTGAGAGCACTTGATGTATGTCTTGCGATGGGATATCCGTGGTGACAATGGGATGTTCTATTGATCCACTTGATGTATGTTTTGGTTATCAACTTGCAGTTCCGTGGTGGCGTTAGGGTAATCTATGCATAGGGGTTGATGCGCATTTTCATATTCCTTTCTCCGATAGAAATTTCGGGATACTCTTGAAGTTCCTTTTGTTGGATTGAATATTATGAATCTGAGATTGTGTGATGCATATCATATAACTGATCCATGGATACTTGTGGTGACATTGGAGTATCTAGGTGACATTAGGGTTTCATTGATGTGTGTCATGTGGTGTTATTTTAGTACGAACTCTAGGGCTGTTTGTGGCACTTATAGGAATAGCACAATAGATCGATCAGAAAGAATAACTTTGAGGTGGTTTCGTACCCTACAAGCAATTTCATCTTATGTTCTCCGCTATAGGAACTTTGGAGTGACTTTTGTCACATATTGAGGGATTGCCATATGATCTAATTATGTTATCATTGTTGAGAGAACTTGCACTAGTGAAAGTATGAACCCTAGGCCTTGTTTTCAAGCATTGCAATACCATTTTAAGCTCACTTTTGTTACTAGTTACCTTGCTGTTTTATATTTTCAGGTTACAAAAACCTTTATCTATCATCCGTATTGCACTTGTATCAGCATCTTTTTGACGAACTAGTGCACCTATACAATTTACCATTGTATTGTATGTGTTGGGGACACAAGAGACTCCTTGTTATTTGGTTGCAGGGTTGTTTGAGAGAGACCATCTTCATCCTACGCCTACTACGGATTGATAAACCTTAGGTCACCCACTTGGGGGAAATTTTCTACTGTCCTACAAAACTCTTCGCTTGGAGGCCCAACACGAGTCTACAAGAAGAAGGTTGCGTAGTAAACATCACACTCCCTCCGGTGGATTGTGGGCGTTGTGAGCGCTGGTAGTCACATGTTGATGACTTCTAAATATTTGATGCACCATGTTGTATGGCTTAGAGCTGGGGCGTCAAAGGCGTTTTGAACTTCATGAAGCATATGAGATGTTCCAAGAGTTGAAGTTTATCTTTGATAAGAATGCGGATCGAGAGGTATGAAACCTCCGAAAAGTTCTATGCTGCAAGATGGAGGAGAACGGTCTATCTGTGAGCACATACTCGAATGTGCAGGTACTACAACCATCGAGGATGAGTTGGGAGTTGAGCTCCGCTAGAGGATGTCACCGACGAGTTCTTCAATCACTACCACCTAGCTACATGAGCTTTGTGTTGAACTATAACATGCGAGGATGAACAAGTCGGTCTACGAGAAGTTCACGATGCTAAAAAGGCTGAGTCGGACATCCGAAGGAGCATCAAGTGTTGATGGTGAACAAAACCACTAGTTTCAACAAAGGCAAGGGAAATAAGGAAACTTCAAGAAAGCACTACAAAAAAAGACACATCCGTGACATTTTGGGCGAACAAATTTTTTTCTGTCATACATATGACACTTCTATGATGATAATTGTGACAAAACCGGTATCATCATAGATGTGGTGAGCTCTACTTCTATGACAAAAATCATGACGAGAAAATGGGATTTTCATCTGGGCGGGCGGAGGCGCAGCTGCATGACTTTCTTTGGGCCATCCATGTGGAAAAAACCGTGGTAGAAGCGAGGCGAGGAAAATTTCGGGAGTTCTGGTTATGGTGGGAGGTCGGGGCGGCGATCGCATTTTTCTCGTACGCGTCGGCGTGTGTGTGCGGCGTTGGCTCTAGCGAACCCGGTGATTGCACTACAGAGCTCGCATTCAAACCGGCGATCGATCGATGGCTGTTAGCGATCGATCGGCGATAACGTCGCTCTGCTGCTAACTGAAGCCGATCGATTGGATGAACATTGGCGTTGCGGGAGGCGTTTGGATGAGCGATGAGTGGTGGCGTTGCCTCGGATGAACAGGACCCGTGTTGTGGAGGTTGGATGAGCGATGAGCGGTGGAGGGTGCGGGGAGGGTGGTTGAGCGATGGCGGTGGAGTAGCGCGGCGGTGGAGGCTGGATGAGCAGGAGCCCGTGGAGGTGGAGGAGGTTGGCGGTAGCCGTGGAGGCTTGAGGAGGTTGATGGTGGAGATGAGCGGTATCCCATGGAGTCCGTTTTGCGGTACACCACACCTCCCAATGAATAGGACCCCGTTTCAAGCTGTGGCGCTCCAACACAAGTCCGTTTAAATCCGTTTTGCGATGCGCCACCCCTCCAAATCAACAGGACCCCGTTTACGACCGTAGGAGGTCCGTTTTGCGATCGCCACACCCTCCCGATCAACGACACCCTCGTTTGACGGTAGGAGGTTTGTTTCCTCCGTTTTGTGGTCGCCACACCCTCCCGATCAACAGGACCCCGTTTACGACCATAGGAGGTGCGTTTCCTCCGTTTTGCGATGCGCCGGACCCTCCCGATCAGCGAGAACCCGATTTCAAATGTGGTCGGTCGAACACAAAACCGTTTCCTCCGTTCTGCGGTATGCGAGCCTCGTTTCCATCGCTTGGTCTGTCCAAGCCCTCCAGATGAACACAACCACGCATTTCGTTCCGACCAGGCGGTTGGCTCCCCATGAAGATGGCGGCGGTATCGGGACCCGACTCAATGCCACATCGATCTAGCATGTAACACCTCATATCACTTTGCGGCCTCACGCACGGTATTCCCAGGTGTCGCCTTACCTTTGCCGGGACCGTTTAGCCTTTTGGCTGCGTATATGATAGTGTCGCTAGCATCAATATGATAAGGAACCGGGCTCACGGCTGGTCGTAAACCCAAAGTGGCACAAACTTATAGGGACAGGCATCCATGATCCGGCATCGAGCGTGTTGGTCATCGGCGAGTAAGTTCGGGCTGTAGCAGGGCTAGCAGACTCGATAAACCGGGCTGTGGCGGGCTAACGGACTCCGGTACTCAGCGCGTGACATTTCCTCGAAGGGACGAACCACGAGGAGCGAAGAAGGACGGATGCGGCCAGCCTAAGTGTTCGGAGCGGTAGCAAGCTACCATGGCTCGGTGGAAACACTAGGAGACATTTCGGTAAGAGAGGCTACTAAAGATAAGCGACTAGATAGTTAGATCCCACACATACCAAGCATTTCAATAACATACACACAATATGCTCGATATGTGCAAATACAACATGGCATCACAACATGACTCTCGACTCAAGTATTTATTCATTAGGCTCCGAGGGCGAGATATTACAAACATAGGTCTCATGACCCAACATTGAGCATACAACTCAAAGCACAAGCGGAAGCTAACATGTCGAGTCTGAGACATCTACAAATTAAAAAGGCTTGAAAGCGACTATCTACCAGATCACCTGCCAAGGGCACAAGATCGTAGCTGAGGTAACAAGCTAAGCGTCGAAGTCCAGCGGAACTACTAAGCGAGACCGAAGTCTCTCTGCAAAAACATAAAATAGGCAAGCGTGAGTACAAATGTACCCAACAAGACTTACATCGAACTAACTACATATGCATCATTATCAATAAAGGGATGGTGGAGTTTAACTGCAGACAAGCCAGCTTTGACTCGGTGGCTATCTGAACTACATTGCAAGGAACTCTTTTGAGGTGGCGCTACGAGTCCACATATTCACCATATCAATACACCACTATGGATCGCTCTCGTCTCCCTCGAGAGCGCCATCCATAACACTCACACTATCTTGCGTATTTTAGAGTATCCACTTTCACTTGTCTATGAACTGTTATAGGCAACCCGAAGTCCTTTTCGCGGACACGGCTATTGAATAGATGATGATAACCTGCGGGGTGTACTTCTTCACACGCTCTCACCACTTACCGCCGTTTACCGACATGTACTCGGCAACCTTCAGCGGAAGCCCAGCGAGGGTGTCGACCGACCTACCTAAACACTCAAGTCCCTAGTCCGGGTTTATCGCCTATTCGGGTTCCATCCATGAGAGATCCGGCGGGGTTTCGCTCACAGCCCCAAGCGATGTGAGCAGGGTTCCGTGACACAAGCAGGCGCCGGTTTACCCGACCACGTGCCTACCGCATCACAGCCCACCCCTACGGTCGATCTTGCGCCTGACCTCCGACATACTACAAACACGAAACTACTTGCAACTCCTAGGCAGAGGACAAGGGTGATTAAGAAGCGAGAGGGTCCATTGGTTTGGGCCCAATGCGTGGTAGTAGCTGAATCATGGATCACAAACACGAACTTCAGTTCACGAGGGCGGCTGCAATGAGAAAACCCACCATGTACTCCTACGGCCTCTCACGCTACCTTCACCAAATCGTGTTCACACACTTAGCTCATACACGTGGGACATGTTCACACACCTCGATTCATCCTCGATGAATCGAGACCCGACTCAACTCTAAGCGATGGCGGGCATGACAAACAAGCATGAATGAGTAGGCACATCGAGGCTCAAACAACTCCTACTCATGCTAGTGGGTTTCATCTATTCTTGTGGAATGACAGGTCATGCAAAGGATAAAGGGGTTCAGCTACATGGCAAGTAACAGTTGAATCGTTGTTGTCCTAATGCAGTAAAAGAGAGAAGGAGCGAGAGAGTGGGATTGTATCGGAATGAACAAGGAGGTTTTGCTTGCCTGGCACTTCTGAAGATAGTATATCTCTTCATCGGTGTCATCGAACTCATCATCAAAACATCGTCTACTGAGAGGGGACAGTTACCGGCAAACAAGAAAGAACACAATCAATGCAATGCGACAATATGATGCATTAATGTGACATGGCAATATGATGTGATTGAGCTAATGCAACTAGCAACAAGTTAAATGAAGTTGGTTTGAACCCAGGATTCAAATTCAAACTCCATATGTGGATATTTAAATGCCATTTATATGATTTGTGCTAGACAGCAGCTGTAAGTTGTTCTAACATGCATGAAAATGGTACAGATGGATAGATTGGATTTTTCTGATCATTTTTCATATATAATTTATTTCATTTGGAGTTACGGTTGAATTTCTATGAATTTTAGAAGTTTTGGTTATTTTACGGAATTTCTGTATAAAATAAATCGAGAAAAGGATTTCTTCGTCGACCTTTGCATCCTTGTGACGTCAGGAGTCAACTGCAGCGGTCTAGGTCAAACCCTGACCTGTGGGTCCCGCGTGTCAGTGTAATTAGCCTAACTAGTTCTTAGTTAGCACTAAACCAGTTTAATTAGGGGACGGGCCCCACCTGTCATGGAGTCGAAGGAGTCGACACAGGCCCAAGCAGGGTCGACCGAGGTCAAGCAGGGTCAACTCACGGCGTTGACCAGAACTCCGAGCAGCGGGAGACCGAACTCAGCCGTGTCGCGATCGCGCAGCAAATTCCTGATCGATCCTTGGCTGCGAATTCACGATCCCGAATCGCCTCCATGGCGGGAAGAACGCGACAACCGGCGAATCGGTATGGAGACCGACACGGCCGAGATAGCGGCGTCAGTGCCGTTTCCCCTCGAGGAAGGGTCTTACGCTCCTCGGCGTCGATTCTGTCTGGCGAAGAGCTCGGTCGACCCGAAGAACCGAGCTTGACAGCGCGATCCATTATCGTGCAAGGCTTGGTCGGCCGAGCGAGCCCATCGAGGTGGACCGAGAGATGCACCTGGCGGTCGAGTGCATGTTTACGGTCGAGTGTTTTAGCGAGGCTATCGAGCGCGATGATTCCCCCAATTTCAGGTTGGCAGCGAGTCGACAAATTCCTTTGGGGAGTTCAAGCACGAAACTTGGCTTGAAAGATTACAGTGGCTGTCAGTTGGTGATGGGAATGATGAGGTGGCCATGAAGCATTTGCCCCTCATGTTGGAAGGTTACGCGGGCGTGGTTGAATCGATTACCTCCTAGCGATATATACACTTGGGAAGATTTGTCCCGAGTGTTCGTCGAACTTTGAAGGAACTTGCAAGCGACCAGCTGGTTTGTGAGCTGCAAGTCGTGTGCGAAGACCAATGAGACTCTCGGGAGTACATTCGAGGTGGATCACTCTGCACCATCTTGTGGAAAATGTGTCCGATCATCGGTGATTAAGCCTTCAAAGATGGCGTCAAAACGAGAATTGAGTCGAAGTTTGGTCGAACGGAGACATGACCACTGAGTCGAATGATGGAGATTGCTACCAAATGCATGCGGCGAGGAAGAGACCGACTCGGCGGCAAGTACAAGCCAAGTCGGTCGGAGAAGGAAATTCGATCGGAAGCGA